>CM041519.1:38778704-40023704 GCA_023091065.1 Dianthus caryophyllus | reverse complement strand
TCCACCGGGTCCAAAAAAGTAAGACCCAAACCCGACCCATTCGGGTCGGGTCTAGCGGGTCCTGGCCGGGTACCCGACCCGTTGCCATCCCTAGTTGACATGGTTCTTATTCATCATAAATTAAGAAATTTTCGTGTTATGATTTTCGAAAGATCACAAATAGAAGGCCTTCGAAATCAGCCCGAAAGTCCGTTTTTACGTTATAGCTCAAATTTTCGGGATTTCAAAAAGTTACAAAAAGTTTCGAAAGATCACAAATGGAAGGCCTCCGAAATCAACCCGAAAATCCGCTTTTACGTTTAGGGCCCAAATTATCGTGATTTCGAAAAAGTCCAAATTTTGGCATTATGAGTTAAAAGGGTTTTTATTCATGATAAATGAAAAAATTTTCGTGTTATGAGTTTTGAAAGATCACAAATGGAAGGCCTCCGATATCACCCGAAAGTCCACATTTACGTTTAGGGCTTAAATTTTCGGGGTTTCGAAAATGTTCAAATTTTGGCATTATGAGTTGACAGGGTTTTTATTCATGATAAATGAAGAAATTTTCGTGTTCTAATTTTCAAAAGATTACAAATGGAAGGCCTCCGAAATCAGCCCGAAATTCGCTTTTACGGTTAGGGCCTAAATTTTCGGGAATTTGAAAATGTCACAATTTTGGCATAATGTGTTGACATAGTTCTTATTCATCATAAATTAAAAAAATTTCGTGTACTGATTTTAGAAAGATCACAAACAGAAGGCCACCGAAAGCAGCCCGAAAGTCCGCTTTTACGTTTAGAGCCCAAATTTTCGGAATTTCAAAAAGTTACAAAATTTGGCATTATGCGTTGACAGGGTTCTTATTCATGATAAATGAAGAAATTTTTGTGTTCTGAGTTTCGAAAGATCACAAATAGAAGGCCTCCGAAATCAACCCGAAAGTCCGCTTTTACGTTTAGGGCCCAAATTATCGTAATTTCGAAAAAGTCCAAATTTTGGCATTATGAGTTGAAAGGGTTTTTATTCATGATAAATGAAAAAAATTTCGTGTTATGATTTTCGAAATACCACATATGGAAGGCCTCCGAAATTAACCCGAAAGTCCACTCTTACATTTAAGGCCCAAATTTTCGGGATTTGAAAAGGTCCAAATTTTGGCATTATGAGTTGACAGGGTTCTTATTCACGATAAATGAAAAAATTTTCGTGTTCTGAGTTTCGAAAAATCACAAATAGAAGACCTCCGAAATCAGCCCGAAATTCTCCATTTAAGTTTAGGGCCCAAATTTTCGGGATTTCGAAAAGGTCCAAATTTTGGCATTATGAGTTGACAGGGTTCTTATTCATTTAAAATGAATAAATTTTCGTATTCTGTGTTTCGAAAAATCACAAATGTAAGGCCTCCGAAATCAGCCCTAAAGTCCGCAATTACGTTTATGGCCCAAATTTTCGGGATTTCAAAAAGGTATAAATTTTGGCATTATGAGTTGACAGGGTTTTTATTCACGAAAAATGAAGAATTTTTCATGTTGTGAGTTTCAAAGTTTACAATTGGAAGGCCTCCGAAATCAGCCCGAAATTCCGCTTTTACGTTTAGGGCCCAAATTTTCGGGATTTCAAAAAGGTTGAAATTTTGGCATTATGAGTTAACAGGGTTCTTATTCATGATAAATATAGAAATTTTCGTGTTTTGCGTTTCGAAAGTTCACAAATGGAAGGCCTCCGAAATCAGCCTGAAAGTTCGTATTTACGTTTAGGTCCAAACTTTCGAGATTTCGAAAATATCCAAATTTTGGCATTATGCGTTGACACTTGACAGGGTTCTTAAAATGAAGAATTTTTCGTGTTCTGAGTTTCGAAAGATTACAAATCAAAGGCCTCCGAAATCAGCCCGAAAGTCCGCTCTTACGTTTAGTGCCAAATTTTCGGGATTTCAAAAAGGTTTAAATTTTCTCATTATGAGTTGACAGGATTCTTACTCATGATAAATTAAGAAATTTCGTGTTCTACATTTCGAAAGATCACAAAGGGAAAGTGTAACACCCCGTGTTATTTTAACACAATATGATAAAAGAATTTAATTCCTTAAATTAAATTCATCTTTTTTCCATATAATAAAAATGCGACTAAATTTTTTTCGCCAAATAATACTAAATTTCCTAAGTCCAAATTTAAAAATTTTGAAAAATAAACTTTGTGTATTATCTTTAAAATTGAAAAAGAAACACATTTCAAAATTTTATAAAAATCAATACAAAATTAATATCGCCTTTTAAATTTCAATAATGTTAAGTTATGTTTACTATTCATAAAAATAAATGTAAAACCTTTTATTCATAAAATTCAATTTCGAACATTTTTCGTTTTCAAAATAAAAATGGACCCTTATACTTTTCTCGGCTTTGAAATTCAAGTCAACGATTTGAAACACGCAAATCAAAGTCAAGCATCTTATCATCTTCCACTTTTTCTTCTTATTTTTGTAAAGTAAACTTAACATCAAAATTAGTAATCATTTTGATTTTTTTATTTTATTGTTAATAAATAATATCATATTAATAACTAATTACTATTTCATTTCTATAAAACTAGTTTTTTTCTAAATTGTCGAAATTATAAGTCACACCTAATTTAAATTGATTAAATTTTTGACGTTTGAATATAATTCTTTAAATCTATAACATTCAACGAAAAAAATAAGTATTTCGACCTAGGAAATATTTATTCAAAATTTCGAGGATTAAAACTCAATTTTTGTTTTTAGTACCTTTCGAAAATTATTTTTATTTTTAATTCCAAATTTATTTTAAAACACTATTTTAAGATCATATCTTTTATTTCGAAACCTTTCGCGATCGCGCAAATCGAAAATTTAAAAAACGAAAATCGAGCCCGAAAAATTTATTAGACCTTTTGACTTAGACTTTTCTAAGTCTATCCTCTTCCATTTTCTTACACTAGTCTACATTTTTACTTACACCTTTATTTTAGTCATCATCATTTTTATTTTGTATTTAAATTTAAAATTTATACCTTTAATAAAAATACTTATACAAATACAATACTACTACTTTAATACTACCATTTTCATTTCCATCACTTTTAAATATTTTATTCAATAGTAAATAAAATATTTTAGTCTTAGAATTTAAAAGTAGAGATATTTCGAAAAATCGTCAAACGCGCACACTTTAACTTTTATCGCTTTTGACGCCCGACTTTTTAAAACTGACCAATTTCGTGAAAAACATTTTAAAACACATAATAAACATTTTCTTACCTAAATAGTGTTTTATGACACTAGTATGCAAATTGATATTTTGGTTCCCTAATATTCATTTAATTAAACTTTATTTACTAAGTAAAATCCAACTTAACCTAAATCCTTTAACCTAATTAATTCTAACATCATCCTTATTATTTTCTAAGTGGAAAAATCACCTCTTTTCCTCTCTAAATGTCGTGGCTCCCTTACTCATTTTCTCTCTTTTATTTTCTTCCATTTTTCATCCAAAAACCTCTAAAATAAAAACCTTAATATTATTCTAATAATTCTTAAGTGTTGCTAGTTATATTAGTGGGTTTAGGAGCTAACTTACATGGTTTTATTTGGGTGAAAAACTTGGGTATTTTGGGTGAAGAAATTTCCGATCTAAAATTTATTTTAGATCCCCGACGATTAACATCCGATTTAAGGTGACTAGTTATTTCTCATATTAGTCTCTTTTAAAATTAATTTGATTTTTATTATAAGTTTTATGAGTATGATTTTTATGTTAAAATATGTTTAAACATCATTTATGTGTGCTTGTATGATATGTGAAGTATAATAAAATGATAATAAATAAGTAATATTGATAATAATTAAGTTGTGTGTAGTAAATTTATTTTTGAGCATTTTTAATTACGATTCATATGATTTTTATGTTTAGTTATGTTTTAGTTATGTTATAATCATATATAAAAATATTGTGAAATATTAACAATGAGTTTAAAGTGATTAAATATCGAAAATGAAAATTTATACATATATATTACTCCTCACGGTTTTCCTTAATTTTTTTTTAAATAAATTTTCACTTTTAATTTTTGTAAATAATATGTTAGATTAAGTTAGTTAAAATGGATGTTATCATGTGAAAAAAATTAAATTAGGAAAATAATTTATAAGTTGTTAAAATTGAAAATGGTGTTCTTGAGCTTTATTTTGATCTTCATGTGTGTTCATATGTTCTTCATGTTGATGTTCATCTTTATGGTTCATTTTGATTTCGTTTTATTTTGTGTTTGTTAATAATTTGTGTTTATGTTTAGTTATTGTTTTATATATTGTTAGTATTATGTTATAAATCAACTTAAAACATTATAAATCTTTAAGAATTAAAAGTTAGAAATTTAAAGTGTTGAAAAACACTATTCATAAATGTAAATGGAATTTTTAGTAAAATTTCATTTTAGTTTAAATCGCTTTAGTATAATTTGAATAATTAAAATATAAAGACTTTAAGCTAAAAACCGATAAAATCGAAAAAAAATGAAAACTAGGATATCCTACTATATTGCTCACGGCATTCACACTTATTTTGGGTCAAAAATTACTTTTATCACTTTTTAGTTTATTGTTAAAATAATTTAATTATTAAATAATAAGTTAGAATTAAGAAATTAAAAGAAATAAAAAGAATTGTAACATATATCATATCAAACGACATTTCCATTATAAATGGGCTAAATTTAATCAAAATGAAAATATCACTAAGTCACTAAATTTTAATAGTTAATAGGATTGAATTTTTGTACAAATCGATTTAGTTATAAATGAAATATATTAAACCGATAAAAATGTTTAACCGTTATAAAAATGAACTGAATCGTATGCTACTGCCTTTGCAAATATTGGACTGTTGGACTTGGACATACGGACTAAAATGAACCATCCACGACACCATTGTTATTAAAAATGAAAATCGCTAAATTTAGTAAATAGACGACTAAATTTAACTAAGTCTCAGTTTTGAAATAAATATCTTTATCACTAAATACAAAAAGAACTTAACGACTTTGAAACTAGAAAATTACACTTAGTAAATAAAGAGGTATAGATTTACACCTAAAATATCTTAAGTAAAAAAATACGTATAAATATAAAAATACGTACAAGTATAGGAATACGTATAAGTATAAAAATACGTATAAAATACGAAGTATAAACATACGAATACGTATAAAAATACGTATAAAATACGGAGTATAAAAATACGAATACGTATAAAATACGATGAGTAGTGACCGATGAATAGTGACAAGTGAATAGTGAATGATGAATAGTGAAAAATTTACAAAACTTGTAAAACAAGTTACGTTTCAAAATTCAAAGATATTTCAAATTTCAAAATTTGAAATATTGAAAATAATTGAAAATTTACTAAGTATAGAAAATTGAAAATGAATAAGTAAATAACTTAAAGTGTTTTGAAAAACACTTAAATAAAATTGGACATATTAATAAAAGTATGAATATAGAAATTTAAAAACGTTAATAATTAACAACACTTCAAATAATAAACGAATATGTTATGTGATCATTTGAAACCTACAATTCAAATTAAACGTTTGACGATGAGACTAGGAAAGTCTAGTAACATGAGATATGTAATATCAAATAAATAACGAATATTGAGTAAGTTAAATAAAAGGTCAAACTCTTGAACCTCCGATATGAAAACGTCAATCGTAAGTGAAGTGGGGTTAAGATAGTCTTGTGCGGATACCACTATCTCGGTCCTCTGGCGTTAGCCATATCGAATAGTGTGGTTTAAGCCGGCAGCTTTATTGCTTAGCATGCTGGCCATGCCGTTACGCCTTAAGTCGTATAGCCAAAGCCGTACAAGATAAAGAATATGCCAACTCTTTTGGGTCAGGCTTTAGGAAGTAGTCGTTTTATCCAGAGTTAAGGTGCTCTATGATTAGCATAGCCTATTCTTAAAGTGGATATTAGTGTATGCATACTAGAGTAGGGTTTTATTCCCCTATTTCGCTAAAGTTATCAGGGCACCCGTGACCTTGTGGATTCAGGTCGATTATAGCGGTTCTGTCTCCTTGCCGTGTTTCGTTCTTAGTGGGCGCGACACTTGCATTCGTTCTTACCCTGCGTAAAGATTAATTGACGAGATTGTATCTGAAGTTCGAATCATTTCGAACACTAGAAGATGAGATGCAAGTACTATAGTATTAGGCGTGGTTTACGAGTCGAGTAAGTGTAGATACCCGTATCTGTCGATATGGAAATTTATAGAAAACCCGACAAACACCCAATGATGATAGGACAACATGTATTTCGTGTCATTTATTTGAGTCCGTTTTACGATGTAAGCCGGGCGCCGTGGACAAAATGTTTTATTAATTTAAATGATATTTAAATTAGTGTGTTGACAGGGTAAGTGTATTCTGTCAAAAAGTTTGTTTTATTGAAAATAAAATGTTTCGATTTGAAAAATCATTTTAAGTAATTCGATTTGAAAAATCGCTTTCACAAGTTTGATATTTGACTTGAAAAGTCATCTCCCGTGTCTTTAAACCTTTTTTTATTAAATCGAATTCGATGAATTCGTTTTTGTAACAACAAGTTTTAAAGCTCGTTTTGAGCTCAATTTTAAGAGCGATTTTGAGCCCGTTTCAGCACGAACTTCGAGGCCACTTTCACCCACACTCTCCCTCACATACCAAAGCTTAAACCCAGCCTAAAGCCGCATCCTTAGCCCACCTTAAACAGCCAAAAACGAAGTCATTAGTAGAGCTGATCCGCAGCAGCTCATAAGCCCAAAGTCAGCCCCTGTTTGACCCAAACCCGACTCCTAATACGCCTACCCATGACCCAAACTCGTACCCTTTCTCTACCCATTCTTCCCCTCGAACACCCAGACCAAAGCCAAGCCAAAAGGGCACGAAATACAGCAGCCCAACACCCCTTCACCGTGCCCTGTTTCAGGCAGCCCAACTTTGGGCTAAAACCCGACTTTATGGCCACATGACCCATACCCACAACCAAGAACCCATGCCTGATCCTCATGCTCCAGTTGCCTTTGCTTAACCCACAAGAAAACCCCCTCCAAAACCCTAAGAAGAGGCGTGGACAGTAGCTTTCAAAGAGAACGAAAAGCTGCTCATTTCTTCCAGAAAACCCTACTCTTTGTCCCTATATATACACACCCACCACAAGCCTTCAAAGGACACGAAATATACAGCATATACACACAATACAAAGTCACAAAAAAGCCCTCAAAGAAGTCGTGATAGCTGCTCCAAAAACAGAGCACGATTTTTCTGATTTTGGTTCAGCTATCACTTCTTCTACCTCGATTTTCGTGTTGAAAACACCATAAACTCTCTGATTTCTTTACAAGGTCTTAAAGGTCACTTTACCACGATTCCAAAACATCTTTCGGTTCGAAATTTCGTTGAGAAACGAAGAAGTTACAAGCTTTTGAAAATTGCTGTCAGTTTTGGTTTAAAGCTACGGTTTTTACAATTGTTTTCGTCGACGACGGCCCCTCGGGATAAAATCTTACAATCGATTACGACTCGGATATTTGGTCAACGATACATGTAAGTTGAGGGTGCAAAATACTCACTTTACTTTGTTTAAATTATTGTTTTTTTATCGTTTTTTATTTGCTCTCTGTCGTTTTTTATTACTTTCTGTCGCTCTGTTGTTTATCGTCGTAGTTATTGTTTTCATCGTTTGTTTTAGCTTGATATTTTTAGTATGATTTCGATGTGTGTATAGGTATGTCGTGCCCTTTGTTCACTTAGTATGCATGTGTAGCTCTCTTGTGTAATATGACTTGCGTAGCATAACATGTTGTCGTTAGTTTGATTTTTGATTTGCTCGTTAGCTTATATATAATTAGGTCCTACTCGCGTTTAATTGATTGCCTGAAAACTGGTCTCTCATGTGTTATTTCAGATTCGCTATTTTCATTTGTATGCTAGCTTAATTTTCGTGGTCAGGCTCTGTCGTTTAGCTTTGGTATCGTGTTTCGTCTCGTTAAACATGTGGAAGTTGTGCTGTACCCGGTTCTGCTTACTGCTGCTCTAGTGTCGATCATTGAAACATTTGCTTGCGTAGTTAGGTCACATGTAGGTTTGTATAATATTGGTCTTTCGAAAAATCACAAATGGAAGACCTCCGAAATCAGCCCGAAAGTCCGCAATTACGTTTAGGGCCCAAATTTTCGTGATTTCGAATACGTCCAAATTTTGGCATTATGAGTCAACAGAGTTTTTATTCATGATAAATGAAGATTTTTTCGTGTTCGGAGTTTCGAAAGATAACAAATGGAAGGCCTCCGAAATCAGCCGGAAAGTCCGCATTTACGTTTAGGGCTTTAATTTTCGGGATTTCGAAAACGTTCAAATTTTGGCATTATGAGTTGAAATTGTTCTTATTCAGGAAAAATGAATAAATTTTCGTGTTCTGAGTTTCGAAAAATCACAAATGTAAGGCTTCCGAAATCAGCCTGAAAGTCCGCATTTACGTTTAGGGCTTAAATTTTCGGGATTTCGAAAAGGTCCAAATTTTTGCATTATGAATTGACAGGGTTCTTATTCATGAAAAATGAATAAATTTTCGTGTTTTGAGTTTCGAAAAATCACAAATGGAAGGTCTCCGAAACTAGCCCGAAATTCCGCAATTACGTTTAGGGCCCAAATTTTCGGGATTTCGAAAAGGTTTAAATTTTTGCATTATGAGTTGACAGGGTTCTTATTCATGAGAAATGAAAAATTTTCGTGTTCTGCGTTTCAAAAGATCACAAATGGAAGGCCTCCGAAATCAGCCCGAAAGTCCGCTTTTACTTTTAGGGCCCAAATTTTCGGTATTTCGGAAAGGTTTGATTTTTTGAATTTTGAGTTGACAGGGTTCTTATTCATGATAAAACAAGAAATTTTTGTGTTTTGAGTTTCGAAAGATCACAAATGGAAGGCCTCCGATATCAGCCCGAAAGTTCGCTTTTATGTTTAGGACCCAAATTTTCGGGAATTCGTAAAGGTCCAAATTTTGGCATTATGTGTTGATAAGGTTCTTATTCGTGAAAAATAAAGAAATTTTCGTGTTCTGAGTTTCGAAAGATCACAAATGGTAGGCCATCGAAATCAGCCCGAAAGTCCACTTTTACGTTTAGGGCCCAAATTTTCGGGATTTTGAAAATGTCCAAATTTTGGGATTATGAGTTGACCGGGTTCTTAATCATGAAAAATTAAGAAATTTTCGTGTTCTAAATTTCGAAAGATCATAGACGGACGGCGTCCGAAATCACCTCGAAAGTTGCCTTTTACGTTTAAGATACAAATTTTCGGAATTTCGAAAATGTCCAAGTTTTGGCATTTTGAGTTGACAGGGTTCTTAATTACGATAAATGAATACATTTTCGTGTTCTGAGTTTCGAAAGTTCATAAACGGACGGCCTCCGAACTCAGCCCGGAAATACGCTTTTACGTTTAGGGACCAAATTTTCTGGATTTAGAAAAGGTCCAAATGGTGGGATTTTGAGTTGACAGGGTTCTTATTCATGATAAATGAAGACATTTTCGTGTTCTGAGTTTCAAAATATCATAAACGGACGGCCCCCGAAATCAGGCCGAAAGTCCGATTTTACGGTTCGGAACCAAATTTTCGGGATTGCGAAAAGATTCTAATTATGCTATTATTAGTTGACAGGATTGTTATTCATAATCAATGAAAACATTTTCGTGTTCTGAGTTTCGAAAGATCATAAACGGACGGCCCCCGAAATCAGCCCGAAAGTCCGCTTTTACGTTTAGAGATCAACTTTTCGAGATTTCGAAAAAGTCCAAGTTTTGGCATTTTGAGTTGACTGGGTTTATAATCATGATAAATGAATACATTTTCGTGTTCCAAGTTTCGAAAAATCATAAACGGACGGCCTCCGAAATAAGCCCGAAAGTCCGCTTTTACGTTTAGGGACCAAATTTTCGGAATTTCAAAAAGTTCTTAATTATGGCATTATTAGTTGACAGGGTTCTTATTCATGATAAATGAAGACATTTTCGTGTTCAAAGTTTCGAAATATCATAAACGGACGGCCCCCGAAATCAGTCCGAAAGTCCGATTTTACGTTTATGGACCAAATTTTTGGAATTTCGAAAAGGTCGTAATTATTGCATTATTAGTTGACAGGGTTCTTATTCATGAAAAATGAATAAATTTTCGTGTTTTGAGTTTCGAAAAATCACAAATGAAAGGCCTCCGAAATTTGCCCGAAATTCCGCAATTATGTTTTGGGCCCAAATTTTCTTGATTTCGAAAAGGTCCAAATTTTGGCGTTAGGAGTTGACAGGGTTTTTATTCATGATAAATGAAGATTTTTTCGTGTTCTAAGTTTCGAAAGATCACAAATGGAAGGCCTCCGAAATCAGCCCGAAAGTCTGCTTTTACGTTTAGGGCCCAAATTTTCGGGATTTCAGAAAGGTTTAAATTTTTGTATTATGAGTTAACAGGGTTCTTATTCATGAGAAATGAAAAATTTTCGTGTTCTGCGTTTCGAAAGATCACAAATGGAAGGCCTCCGAAATCAGCCCGAAAGTCCGCTTTTACTTTTAGGGCCCAAATTTTTGGTATTTTGGAAAGGTTTGAATTTTTGCATTTTGAGTTGACAGGGTTCTTATTCATGATAAAAGAAGAAATTTTCGTGTTTTGAGATTCGAAAGATCACAAATGGAAGGCCTCTGATATCAGCCCGAAAGTCCGTTTTTATGTTTAGGACCCAAATTTTCGGGAATTCGTAAAGGTCCTAATTTTGGCATTATGTGTTGACAAGGTTCTTATTCATGAAAAATAAAGAAATTTTCGTGTTCTGATTTTCGAAAGATCACAAATGAAAGGCCTTCGAAATCAGCCCGAAAGTCCGCTTTTACGTTTAGGGCCCAAATTTTCGGGATTTTGAAAATGTCCAAATTTTGGGATTATGAGTTGACAGGGTTCTTATTCATGAAAAATAAAAAAAATTTCGTGTTCTGAATTACGAAAGATCATAGACGGACGGCGCCCGAAATTAGCTCGAGAGTTGCCTTTTACGTTTAAGATACAAATTTTCGAAATTTCGAAAATGTCAAAGTTTGGCATTTTGAGTTGACAGGGTTCTTAATTACGATAAATGAATACATTTTCGTGTTCTGAGTTTCGAAAGTTCATAAACGGACGGCTTTCGAAATCAGCCCCGAAGTACGCTTTTACGGTTAGGGACCAAATTTTCTGGATTTAGAAAAGGTCCAAATTATGGCATTATTAGTTGATAGGATTCTTATCCATAATAAACGACGACATTTTCGTGTTCTGAGTTTCGAGAGATCATAAACGGACGGCCCCCGAAATCATGCCGATTGTCTGATTTTACGTTGAGAGACCAAATTTCGTGATTTCAAAAACTCATAATAACCCTGTTATGAGTTTCGAAAGATCACAAATGGAAGACCTCCAAAATCAGCCCGAAAGTCCGCATATATGTTTAGGGCTTAAATTTTTGGGGTTCCGAAAAGGTCCAAATTTTGGCATTATGAGTTGACAGGGTTTTTATTCATGATAAATGAAGAAATTTTCGTGTTGAGTTTCGAAATATCACAAATGGAAGGCCTCCGAAATCAGCACGAAAGTCCGCATTTAAGTTTAGGGCTTAAATTTTTGGGGTTTTGAAAAGGTCCAAATTTTGGCATTATGAGTTGACAGGATTTTTATTCATGATAAATGAAGAAATTTTCGTGTTCAGATTTTCGAAAGAACACATATGAAAGGCCTCCGAAATCAACCCGAAAGTCCGCTCTTACATTTAAGGCCCAAATTTTTGGGATTTCGAAAAGGTCCAAATTTTGGCATTATGAGTTGACAGGGTTCTTATTCAGGAAAAATGAATAAATTTTCGTGTTTTGAGTTACGAAAAATCACAAATGGAAGTCCTCCGAAATCAGCACGAAAGTCCGCAATTACGTTTATGGCCCAAATTTTCGGGATTTCGAAAAGGTCCAAATTTTGGCATTATGAGTTGACAGGGTTCTTATTCATGATAAATAAAGAAATTTTCGTGTTCTTAGTTTCGAAAGATTACAAACGGAAGGCCTCCGAAATCAGCCCGAATGTCCGCTTTTACGTTTAGGACCCAAATTTTTGGGATTTCTAAAAGGTCCAATTTTTGGCATTATTAATTGACAGGGTTGATATTCATGATAAATGAGGAATTTTTTGTGTTTTGAGTTTCGAAAAATCACAAATGTAAGGCCTCCGAAATCAGTCGGAAAGTCCGATTTTACATTTAAGGCCCAAATTTTAGGGATTTCGTAAAGGTCCAAATTTCGGCATTATGAGTTGATAGGGTTCTTATTCAAGAAAAATGAAGAAATTTTCGTGTTCTGAGTTACGAAAAATCACAAGTGGAAGGTCTCCGAAATCAGCCCGAAATTTCGCATTTACGTTTAGGGTTTAAATTTTCGAGATTTCGAAAAGGTCCAAATTTCGGCATTATGAGTTGACAGGGTTATCATTCTTGAAAAATGAATAAATTTTCGTGTTTTGAGTTTCGAAAAATCACAAATGGAAGGCTTCCGAAATCAGCCAGAAAGTCCGCAATTACGTCTAGGGCCCAAATTTTCGTGATTTCGAAAAGGTCCAAATTTTGGCATTATGAGTTGACAGGGTTTTTATTCATGATAAATGAAGATTTAATCGTGTTCTGAGTTTCGAAAGATCACAAATGGAAGGCCTTCGAAATCAGCCCGAAGGTCCGCTTTTACATTTAGGGCCCAAATTTTCGAGATTTCGGAAAGGTTTAAATTTTTGCATTATGAGTTGACTGGATTCTTATTCATGAGAAATGAAGAAGTTTTCGTGTTCTGCGTTTCGAAAGATCACAACTGGAAGGCCTCCGAAATCATCCCGAAAGTCCGCTTTTACGTTTCGGTCCCAAATTTTCGGGATTTCGTAAAGGTTCAAATTTCGGCATTATGAGTTGCCAGGGTATTTATTAATGATAAATGAAGAAATTTTCGTATTTTGAGTTTCGAAAGATCACCAATGTAAGGCCTCCGAAATCAGCCCGAAAGTCCGCATTTACGTTTAGGGCTTAAATTTTCGGGATTTCGAGAAAGTCTTAATTTGGGCATTATGAGTTGATAGAATTATTATTCAAGATAAATGAAGAATTTTTCGTGTTCTAAGATTCGAAATATCATAAATAGAAGGCCTCCAAAATCAGCCTGAAAATATTTTGTTACGTTTAGAGCTCAAATTTTTGAAATTTCGAAAAGTTCAAAAATTGAGATTATTAGTTGACAGGGTTCTTATTCATGATAAATGAGGAAATTTTCGTGTTCTGAGTTTCGAAAAATCACAAATGGAAGGCTTCCGAAATCAGCCCGAAAGTCCGCTTTTAGGTTTAGGGCCCAAATTTTCGGGATTTCTTAAAGGTTCAAATTTCTGCATTATGACTTGATAGGTTTCTAATTCATGAAAAATGAAGAAATTTTCGTGTTATGGGTTTCGAAAAATCACAAATGGAAGGTCTCCGAAATCTGCCCAAAAATCCGCATTTACGCTTAGGCCCCAAATTTTTGCGATTTCGAAAAGGTCCAAATTTTGGCGTTACGAGTTGACAGGGTTCTTAGTCATGAAAAATAAAGAAATTTTCGTGTTCTGAGTTTCGAAATATCACAAACGGCAGGCCTCCGAAATCAGCCCGAAAATCCGCTTTTACGTTTAAGGCCCAAATTTTCGAGATTTCGAAAAGTTCCAAATTTTGGCATTATTTGTTAATAGGTTTCTTATTCATGAAAAATGAAGAAATTTTCGTGTTCTGAGTTTCGAAAAATCACAAATGGATGGCCTCCGAAATCAGCCCGAAATTCCGCATTTACGTTTAGGCCCCAAATTTTCGTGATTTCGAAAAGGTCGAAATTTTTGCATTATGAGTTGACAGGGTTCTTATTCATGATAAATGAAGAAATTTTCATGTTTTGAGTTTCGAAAGATCACAAATATAAGGCCTCCGAAATTAGCCCGAAAGTCCGCTTTTACGTTTAGGGCCCAAATTTTCGGGATTTCGTAAAGATCCAAATTTTGCCATTATAAGTTGACAGGGTTCTTATTCATGAAAAATAAAGAAATTTTCGTGTTCTGAGTTTCGAAAGATCACAAACGGAAGGCTTCCGAAATCAGCCCGAAAATCCGCTTTTACGTTTTGGGCCCAAATTTTCGAGATTTCGAAAAGGTTCAAATTTTTACATTATTAGTTGACAAGGTTCTTATTCATGATAAATGAGGAAATTTTCGTGTTCTAAATTTCGAAAAATCTCAAATGGAAGGCCTCCAAAATCAACCCGAAAGTCCGCAATTACATTTAAAACTTAAATTTTCGGGATTTCAAAAAGGTCCAAATTTTGGCATTATGAGTTGACAGAGTTTTTATTATGATAAATGAAGAATTTTTCGTGTTCTGAGTTTCGAAAGATCACGAATGGTAGGCCTCCGAAATCAGCCTGAAAATCTGTTGTTACGTTTAGAACTCAAATTTTTGGGTTTTCGAAAAGTTCCAAATTTTGGCATTATAAGTTGACAGAGTTCTTATTCATAATAAATGAGGAAATTTCTGTGTTTTGAGTTTCGAAAAATCACAAATGGAAAGCCTCCGAAATCAGCCCGAAATTCCGTATTTACGTTTCAGGCCAAAATTTTTGGGATTTCAAAAAGGTCCAAATTTTGGCGTTATGAGTTGACAGGGTTATTATTCATGAAAAATAAAGAAATTTTCGTGTTCTGAGTTTCGAAAGATTACAAGCGGAATGCCTCCGAAATTAGCCCGAAAGTCCAATTTTACGTTTAGGGCCCAAATTTTCGGGATTTCGAAAAGGTTCAAATTTTGGCATTATTAGTTAACAGGGTTCTTATTCATGATAAATGAGGAAATTTTTGTATTCTGAGTTTCGAAAAATCACAAATGGAAGACCTCCGAAATCAGCCCGAAAGTCTGCAATTACGTTTAGGGCCCAAATTTTCGTGATTTCGAATACGTCCAAATTTTGGCATTATGAGTCGACAGAGTTTTTATTCATGATAAATGAAGATTTTTTCGTGTTCGGAGTTTCGAAAGATAACAAATGGAAGGCCTCCGAAATCAGCCGGAAAGTCCGTGATTTACGCTAGGGCTTTAATTTTCGGGATTTCGAAAACGTTCAAATTTTGGCATTATGAGTTGAAATTGTTCTTATTCAGGAAAAATGAATAAATTTTCGTGTTCTGAGTTTCGAAAAATCACAAATGTAAGGCTTCCAAATCACTGAAAGTCCGTGATTTACGTTTAGGGCTTAAATTTTCTGGATTTCAAAAGGTCCAAATTTTTGCATTATGAATTGACAGGGTTCTTATTCATGAAAATGAATAAATTTTCGTGTTTTGAGTTTCAAAATCACAAATGGAAGGTCTCGAAACTAGCCCGAAATTCCGCAATTACGTTTAGGGCCCAAATTTTCGGGATTTCAGAAAGGTTTAAATTTTTGTATTATGAGTTAACAGGGTTCTTATTCATGAGAAATGAAAAATTTTCGTGTTCTGCGTTTCGAAAGATCACAAATGGAAGGCCTCAAATCACCGAAAGTCCGCTTACTTTTAGTGGCCCAAATTTTCTGTATTTCTAAAGGTTTGATTTTTGAATTTTGAGTTGTCAGGGTTCTTATTCATGATAAAACAAGAAATTTTTGTGTTTTGAGTTTCGAAAGATCACAAATGGAAGGCCTCCGATATCAGCCCGAAAGTTCGCTTTTATGTTTAGGACCCAAATTTTCGGGAATTCGTAAAGGTCCAAATTTTGGCATTATGTGTTGATAAGGTTCTTATTCGTGAAAAATAAAGAAATTTTCGTGTTCTGAGTTTCGAAAGATCACAAATGGTAGGCCATCGAAATCAGCCCGAAAGTCCACTTTTACGTTTAGGGCCCAAATTTTCGGGATTTTGAAAATGTCCAAATTTTGGGATTATGAGTTGACCGGGTTCTTAATCATGAAAAATTAAGAAATTTTCGTGTTCTAAATTTCGAAAGATCATAGACGGACGGCGTCCGAAATCACCTCAAAAGTTGCCTTTTACGTTTAAGATACAAATTTTCGGAATTTCGAAAATGTCCAAGTTTTGGCATTTTGAGTTGACAGGGTTCTTAATTACGATAAATGAATACATTTTCGTGTTCTGAGTTTCGAAAGTTCATAAACGGACGGCCTCCGAACTCAGCCCGGAAATACGCTTTTACGTTTAGGGACCAAATTTTCTGGATTTAGAAAAGGTCCAAATGGTGGGATTTTGAGTTGACAGGGTTCTTATTCATGATAAATGAAGACATTTTCGTGTTCTGAGTTTCAAAATATCATAAACGGACGGCCCCCGAAATCAGGCCGAAAGTCCGATTTTACGGTTCGGAACCAAATTTTCGGGATTGCGAAAAGATTCTAATTATGCTATTATTAGTTGACAGGATTGTTATTCATAATCAATGAAAACATTTTCGTGTTCTGAGTTTCGAAAGATCATAAACGGACGGCCCCCGAAATCAGCCCGAAAGTCCGCTTTTACGTTTAGAGATCAACTTTTCGAGATTTCGAAAAAGTCCAAGTTTTGGCATTTTGAGTTGACTGGGTTTATAATCATGATAAATGAATACATTTTCGTGTTCCAAGTTTCGAAAAATCATAAACGGACGGCCTCCGAAATAAGCCCGAAAGTCCGCTTTTACGTTTAGGGACCAAATTTTCGGAATTTCAAAAAGTTCTTAATTATGGCATTATTAGTTGACAGGGTTCTTATTCATGATAAATGAAGACATTTTCGTGTTCAAAGTTTCGAAATATCATAAACGGACGGCCCCCGAAATCAGTCCGAAAGTCCGATTTTACGTTTATGGACCAAATTTTTGGAATTTCGAAAAGGTCGTAATTATTGCATTATTAGTTGACAGGGTTCTTATTCATGAAAAATGAATAAATTTTCGTGTTTTGAGTTTCGAAAAATCACAAATGAAAGGCCTCCGAAATTTGCCCGAAATTCCGCAATTATGTTTTGGGCCCAAATTTTCTTGATTTCGAAAAGGTCCAAATTTTGGCGTTAGGAGTTGACAGGGTTTTTATTCATGATAAATGAAGATTTTTTCGTGTTCTAAGTTTCGAAAGATCACAAATGGAAGGCCTCCGAAATCAGCCCGAAAGTCTGCTTTTATGTTTAGGGCCCAAATTTTCGGGATTTCAGAAAGGTTTAAATTTTTGTCTTATGAGTTAACAGGGTTCTTATTCATGAGAAATGAAAAATTTTCGTGTTCTGCGTTTCGAAAGATCACAAATGGAAAGCCTCCGAAATCAGCCCGAAAGTCCGCTTTTACTTTTAGGGCCCAAATTTTTGGTATTTTGGAAAGGTTTGAATTTTTGCATTTTGAGTTGACAGGGTTCTTATTCATGATAAAAGAAGAAATTTTCGTGTTTTGAGATTCGAAAGATCACAAATGGAAGGCCTCTGATATCAGCCCGAAAGTCCGTTTTTATGTTTAGGACCCAAATTTTCGGGAATTCGTAAAGGTCCTAATTTTGGCATTATGTGTTGACAAGGTTCTTATTCATGAAAAATAAAGAAATTTTCGTGTTCTGATTTTCGAAAGATCACAAATGAAAGGCCTTCGAAATCAGCCCGAAAGTCCGCTTTTACGTTTAGGGCCCAAATTTTCGGGATTTTGAAAATGTCCAAATTTTGGGATTATGAGTTGACAGGGTTCTTATTCATGAAAAATAAAAAAAATTTCGTGTTCTGAATTACGAAAGATCATAGACGGACGGCGCCCGAAATTAGCTCGAGAGTTGCCTTTTACGTTTAAGATACAAATTTTCGAAATTTCGAAAATGTCAAAGTTTGGCATTTTGAGTTGACAGGGTTCTTAATTACGATAAATGAATACATTTTCGTGTTCTGAGTTTCGAAAGTTCATAAACGGACTGGCCAAATCACCAAGTACGCTTTTACGGTTAGGGACCAAATTTTCTGGATTTAGAAAAGGTCCAAATTATGGCATTATTAGTTGATAGGATTCTTATCCATAATAAACGACGACATTTTCGTGTTCTGAGTTTCGAGAGATCATAAACGGACGGCCCCCGAAATCATGCCGATTGTCTGATTTTACGTTGAGAGACCAAATTTCGTGATTTCGAAAACGTACTAATTATGGGATTATTAGTTGACAGGATTCTTATTCATGGTAAATGAAGAAGAATTCGTGTTCTGAATTTCGAAAGATCATAATCGAACAGTTCCCGTAATCAGCCTGAAAGTCCGCTTTTACGTTTAGGGACCAAATTTTCAGGATTTGAAAAACGTCCTAATTATAGAATTATTTGTTGACAGGGTCCTTATTCATGATAAATGAACACATTTTCGTGTTCTAATTTTTGAAATATCATAATCGGATGACCTCCAAAATCAGTCCGAAAGTCCGCTTTTACGTTTAGGGACAAAATTTTTGAGATTTCGAAAAGGTCCAAATTATGGTATTTTGAGTTGACGGGGTTCTTATTCATGATAAATGAAGACATTTTCGTATTCTGAGTTTCTAGAGATCATAAACAGACGGCCCCCAAAATTTGGCCGAAAGTCCGATTTTACGTTTAGGAACCAAATTCTCGAGATTTCGAAAAGGTACTAATTATGGCATTATTAGTTGACCGGATTCTTATTCATGATAAATGAAGACATTTTCGTGTTTTAAGTTTCGAATGATCATAAACGGACGCCCCCCGAAATCAGTCCAAAAATCCTCTTTTACGTTTACAGACCATGTTTTCGGGATTTCGAAAAGTTCCAAGTTTTGGCATATTGAGTTGACGGAGTTCTTATTCATGATAAATGAAGACTTTTTCGTGTTCCGAGTTTCGAAAGATCTTGAACGGACGGTTCCCGAATTCAGCCCGAAAGTCGCCTTTTACGTTTAAGATCCAAATTTTCGTGATTTCGAAAAAGTCCAAATTATGGCATTTGGAGTTGACAGGGTTCTTATTCATAATAAATGAATACATTTTCGTGTTCTGAGTTTCGAAAAATCATAAACAGTCGGCCCCCGTAATCAGCCCGAAAGTCCGCTTTTACGTTTAAGACTCAAATATACGAGATTTCGAAAAGGTTCAAATTATGGCATTTTGAGTTGACAGGGTTCTTATTCATGATAATTGAAGAAATTTTCATGTTCTGAGTTTCGGAAGATCATAAACAGACGGCCCTCGAAATCAGCCCGAAAGCCCTCTATTACGTTTAGGGACCAAATTTTCGACATTTCGAAAAAGTCCAAGTTTTTGCATTTTGCGTTGACAGGGTTATTATTCATGATAAATGAATAAATTTTCGTGTTCTGAGTTTCGAAAGATCATAATCAGACGACCCACGAAATCAGCCCGAAAGTCCTCTTTTACGTTTAGGGACCAAATTTTCGGGATTTTGAAAAAGTCACAGTTTTGCCATTTTGAGTTGACAGGGTTCTTAATCATGATAAATGAATACATTTTCGTGTTCTGAGTTTAGAAATATCATAAACGGACGGCCCCCGAAATCAGCCCGAAAGTTCGATTTTACGTTTAGGGACCAAATTTTCGGAATTTCGAGAAGGTCCTAATTATTGCATTATTAGTTGACTGGGTTCTTATTCAAGATAAATGAAGACATTTTTTTTTTCTGAGTTTCGAAAGATCATAAACGGACGGCCCCCGAAATCAGCCAGAAAGTCTTCTTTTACGTTTAGGGACTAAATTTTCGCGATTTCGAAAAAGTTCAAGTTTTGGCATTTTGAGTTGACAGGGTTTTTAATCATGATAAATGAAGGCATTTTCGTGTTCTGAGTTTCGAATGATCATAAACGGACGGCCTCCGAAATCACCCCGAAACTCCGCTTTTACGTTTAGGGACTAAATTTTCGGGATTTTAAAAAGGTCAAAATTATGGCATTATTTGTTGACAAGTTTCTTATTCATGATAAATGAAGACATTTTCGTATTTTGAGTTTCGAAAGATCATAAACAGACGGCCCGAAATCAGCCCGAAATTCCGATTTTATGTTTAGGGACCAAATTTTCGAGATTTCGAAAAAGTACTAATTATGGCATTATTAATTGACAGAATTACAATTCTTGATAAATGAAGACATTTTTGTGTTCAGAGTTTCGAGAGATCATAAACGGACGGCCTCCGAAATCAGGCCGAAAGTATGATTTTATGTTGAAGGACCAAATTTTCGGGATTTCAAAAAGGTACATATTATGGCATTATTAGTAGACAGGAATCTTATTCATGATAAATGAAGACATTTTCGTATTCTGAGTTTCGAAAGATCATAAGCGGACGGCTCCCGAAATCAGCCCGAAAGTCCTCTATCACGTTTAGGACCCAAATATTCAGGATTTCGAAAAGGTCCAAATTACAGCATTTTGAGTTGACATGATTCTTTTTCATGATAATTGAAGACATTTTCATGTTCCGAATTTCAGAAGATCATAAACAGACGGCCCTCGAAATCAGCCCGAAAGTCTTCTATTACGTTTAGGGACCAAATTTTCGGCATTTCGAAAAAGTCCAAGTGTTGGCATTTTGAGTTGACTGGGTTCTTATTCATGATAAATGACCACATTTTCGTGTTCTGAGTTTCGAAAGATCATAAACGGATGACCTCCGAAATCAGTCCGAAAGTCCGCTTTTATGTTTAGGGACCAAATTTTTGGGATTTCGAAAAGGTCCAAATTATGACATTTTGAGTTGACAGGGTTCTTATTCATGATAAATGAAGATATTTTCGTGGTCTGAGTTTCCAGAAATCATAAACGGACGGCCCCCGAAATCAGGCCGAATGTCCGATTTTACGTTTAAGAACCAAATTTTCGAGATTTCGAAAAGGTACTATTTATGGCATTAATAGTTGACAGGATTCTTATTCATGATAAATGAAGACATTTTCATGTTCTGAGTTTCGAAAGATCATAAACGGATGGCCCCGGAAATCAGCATAAAAGTCTGCTTTTACGTTTAGGATCCAAATATTCGGAATTTCGAAAAAGTCAAGGTTTTGGTATTTTGTGTTTACAGGGTTATTATTCATTATAAATGAAAACATTTTCGTGTTATGAGTTTTCGAAAGATCATAAACAGTCGGCCCCTGAAATCAGCTCGAAAATCCGCTTTTACGTTTAGGACCCAAATATTTGGGATTTCGAAAAGGTCCAAATTATAGCAATTTGAGTTGACAGGATTATTATTCTTGATAAATGAAGACATTTTCGTGTTTTGAGTTTCGAAAGATCATAAACAGACGACCCACGAAATCAGCCCGAAAGTCCTCTTTTACGTTTAGTGACCAAATTTTCGGGATTTCGAAAAAGTCCAAGTTTTGGCATTTTGAGCTGACAGGGTTCTTATTCATGATAAATGAACACATTTTCGTGTTATAAGTTTCGAAAGATCATGAACGAACGACCTTCGAAATAAGCCCGAAAGTCCGCTTTTACGTTTAGGGACCAAATTTTTGGGATTTCGAAAAGGTCCATATTATGGCATTTTGAGTTGACAAGGTTCTTATTCATGATAAATGAAGACATTTTCGTGTTCTGAGTTTCTACAGATCATAAACGGACGGCTCCCGAAATCAGGCAGAAAGTCCTATTTTACGTTAAATAATTCATTCCTTTAAATTCGTATTTCATCCCTCTTAATTTTGTTATTTTTGGCTCGTGGAATAAGCGAGACTGTAGTCAGAACTTAAAAACGGAGTAATTAGCTTAAAAACGGTGTAATTTCCTCATACGGACTCCGATTCAAAAGGCTAAAATGCGTATTTTTTCGACGCCGTCGCAACTGCCAAATTTACGATGTGAACAAGCCAGGTTCGGGACCGAACCGAAGCTCGTCTGCATTTCTGGATCGATTTCGTGTTTGTTTTATACACGAAACTCTTTATACTTATAAGGCTTTTTAAACCCTAATTCCTCTTTTATTATTTCTGATGTTTCTCATTCAATCCTAGCCTCTCTTCTCTCTCTTCATTCTCTCATTAGTTCTCATCAAAACATCTCATAAAATTCATTCAATTCATCTCCTAATCAAACCCTAATTGATTCTAATCTCTTCCTTGCTTAATCATTTGGTAATCCTCTACTCTTGGTATAGTTTTCTGTAAATTTTGTTATTATATGTGTTTATTGTGGTGTGCTTATGTATTGTATGTAACACCCCGGCCCCAACTGAAGGCCGGAAGGTCACCCACGGTAGCTCTCCAGGCTGCGTACATCGCCCACAAACCAACAATGGTCCTTTCCAGCGCACTTTGTCCTCACTCGTGCGCATCCTGAGAACTTCCCACGAGGTCACCCATCCTAAGACTACTCTCCAGCAAGCACGCTTAACTGAAGAGTTCTTAAGATGAGCCACCAGAAAAGAAGATGCATCTTGTTGATATGAGTAGCACTTACAATCCTTTTAAGCACTAGGTCACTTGAGCTCATCACATGGACCTACTTCAACGGGGAACCCGGCCCGAATAACCTCGGACAACACCGGGTGTTACATTGTATGATTTATGTGTGCCCTAATCAATAGGAGAGGATTGGAGAGAAAACCACAAGTTCGGATTTCTCTGACCCAGGTGAACTAAACTGAAGATCGCCGGAGATCCGACCGTCCGATTTTGCTGAAATTTTGTGAGCATGTTCCTGACTCCTGGGGCTACCTTTTCACTGTTCAGTTTTTCATTTGGAGCTCTGGATCGTCTGTTATCGCGTCTGGACAGAAGGGGTGAAAATTGTGCTTTTCTTGGGCTTGTTTGGAAAAGGTAACTAGGTGTAGCCTTAATGATATTTTGACTTGTGTGAGACCATATAATTGATTGAGGATGAATTGGTTGTTGTTATGTGTGTAAAGCTATGATCTTTGGGTTGATTGTGCTATGAAATTATAATCTTTGGTCTTAATTGTGATGGTCTCACACTATTATGTCTAATGGAATGAATTGGAATGTTTGTCATATTAAATTTGGGTTATATTGATATTAAGTTGATTAAAGATGATAACTTTGGGAATTATAATGGTTTATTATGGCTACTCTTGAGTTCTTATGGTTATTACTCCGTATTTAACATGTTGATTATGATTAGTGTTGAGATTGGTTACAAAAGGGGTCAATTATGTTGTAGTTGTGTATATGATGGACATGTGTTGATTTTGAGTAAAGGAATAATTAAATAGATGTTGATTGTGAGTTGATTCAGGTTATTGGATTGGCTTATGTTGGTTATGAGTTAACTCAGGTTATTGGATTGGCTTATGTTGGTTATGAGTTAATTCAGGTTATTGGATTGGCTTATGTTGGTTAAGAGTTAATTCAGGTTATTGAATTGGCTTGTTTGTATGCTTGAGTTAAGTGTGCGTACGGGTACGGTTATGGCTTGTGCGTGAGGAGATACGACGTCTTTTGTAGGACGGATACCGCCCTTTGGGTTCTCAACCGGTTATGGTTTGAGACTATGTTAAGTTGTATGTCGTCACCGGTTATGGTGAGGTTTGGCCAAATTAAGACAGTGTTAAGGATTTCACGGTTATGTGGGTCCATTGAAAGGGAATTCACGGTTATGTGATTCCGCCATAGGGTTTGGAGGTATCACCGGTTAGGGTGAGGTCCGGGGTGATTCACGGTTATGTGGTTACCCAGTTCTCCGTGCTTTCTCTTGCGTTGTTGATTGTTGATTGTTGATTGTCACTTTGTTGATGACAGGTTGAGCTTAAATAATTATAGTGAATCAGTTATATTTGGGTTGTATGATTTGTAAGATGGTTGTTTGCTTATACTTTGATTATAGGCCATAGGCCAGTTGAGTTGGTTAACTAATGGGTTAGCCCGAGGTTGATTTATGTTTATTCTACATTTGGGTTGTATTGTTGTCTATTTTGGTTATGTTGAAATATGACTGGGGAGCACCTAGTTACTCCCCACTGATTGTGGATGTTGCATTCTTTGTGGCAGGTTAGCGCGGGATCGGGTTTGTCAAGTGAGGATGCCGTGAGGATGACCTAGAGCTAGCCTTGAAGTGATTTTGGTCTAGACTTGTTAGGATGTTTAGTTTTATTATCGTTATCTTACTTTCATTTTTGTGCTGGTTTTGTAAGAGGTATTTACTCCCCACTTCTAGGCCTCAAGGCCTACCTCTTTTATCGTTGTTTAGTTGGTTTAGTTGGTTTAGTGAGTGACGACTCGGATTACACGGTGATTCCGCCACCGTGGTCTTCATTTTATTTTCATTTCCTCTTTAAAATCCTTTTATTTCTTTATTTTATTTTGTTGGAAAATCCGGGTTGTTACAGTTTGAGTTGACAGGGTTCTTATTCATGATAAATGAAGATATTTTCGTGTTCCGAGTTTCGAAAGATCTTATACGGACGGCTCCCGAAATCAGCTCGAAAGTCGCCTTTTACGTTTAAGACCCAAATTTTCGGGATTTTGAAAAAGTCCAAATTATGGCATTTGGAGTTGATAGGGTTCTTATTCATGATAAATGAAGACATTTTCGTGTTCTGAGTTTCGAAAGATCATAAACGGACGGCCCTCGAAATCAACCCGAAAGTCCTCTTTTACGTTTAGTGATTTTCGGGATTTCGAAAATGTCCAAATTATGGCATTATTAGTTGACAGGATTCTTATTCATAATAAATGAAGACATTTTCGTGTTCTGAGTTTCGAGAGATCATAAACGGACGGCCCCCGAAATAAGGCCAAAAGTCCGATTTTCCGTTGACGGACCAAATTTTCGGGATTTCCAAAAGGTACTAATTATGGCGTTATTAGTTGACAGGATTCTAATTCATGATAAATGAAAATTTTCGTGTTCTGAGTTTCGAAAGATTATAAACAGACGGCCCCTGAAATCAGCCCGAAAGTCCGTTTTTACGTTTAGGGACCAAATTTTCGGGATTTCGAAAATGTCCTAATTAGGGCATTATTTGTTGACAGGGTTCTTATTCATGACTAGGGCTCCTGTCAACTAAAAAGCCCAAAATTTATATCTTTGTACAATTCTGAATATCTGAATATCTAGAAGGGTAAACGTAAAAGCGAGCGTTTGGGCCGTTTTTGGAGCTGCCCGTTTATAATATGTTCTCGCTCCGAACACGATAATATCATGAAGACATGATTTTTAATCCCTAAAATAATTTGGAAATGAAATGTACACAGGTCATTACGTAATTCAGCGCAATCATAAACATGGTTTGACTACTGAAAATTTGTCACATCTGTGGCCATCAAGTTTTATCGTAGTAAATCCACCGTTTGGCCACCAACCTTTTCCATGCATTACAGAACTTTCTTCACCCGCAAGAAATTAGACTTTGTCTTCTGTGCTGCTTCTACATCATCAGAAGATGCCACAGCGACTACAACGCCTCTATCTTTTACTACATCCATTGCACCACCGAATTCCTTGAAATCCTTGAAACTGTTGACGAGTAGTTATTGTCAATGAAACAAAAAAAAGAAAAAAAAAAAAACGCTATACCAAGGCATTGCATGAATAAAACTACTCCATATAAGATGTGGCAATATGAATTCCAAAACCTTATTTATGCAAATATTGATCCCTCCACTTTTGAATATATATTTAGAAACTGAAACCATGCAAGTGAATAAGGGTCTATTCTCACATGAATATATATGGTGGGCCAGTAGCTCAATATACCCAAAAGATAAAATACAAATTTTAAAGTGAGGCCGTCTCATAGTATGATACAATGAAGGCATAGTTACTTTTGAAGAATAACGTTAATATTTATAAGTAATGCGATTACGTTTGAATAGAGTAGCTGTAGATTTGACGTGTATAAGATATAAGTTTTTAATGAAAATATGGTCAAAAAAACATGATATTGATGTGTTAGATCAACCATGTTACAACATTATGGTCACAATATATGAGAGTTAAGAAAAATAAAAAATCAAGGAGAAAAAAAGAAGAAAATTGCCTAAATTAGGATTTATGATATTATTGAAATATAGTATGTCTCATACTATTAGGCGGCCTCATAATAGAATTACTCGATAAAAATGTAGGGAATTTATAAGCCAAAAACGAATGTGCAGTATTCAAGAGAACGAGAGAAGGAGCCATAAGATAACAATAAGGGTTGAATGAATCGAATTGTCTATTTACCGTATACAAATATTACCTTGTCGATAGTATCTCATCACGTCTGATTTCTCGTTCTTCTTCTGTCACTCCCAACAAGTATCGCAACAAGCTGGAAAAACAATTTATTAGAGAGAGAATACCTCAGGCTGAAATCAGTGAAGAGCGCAGGTTAGGTTTACAGCAAACACATGTCAGCTGAATGACTGTAAATATTTGGATCACTTATTTATTTAGTTTCAAAACATTTGTCATTAGTATTACTCATATCTCACAGTGAACATCTACTAATATCAATATTTTAACCATGTTAGATAATTATACTGCTTTAATTGAAACCATTACTAAATCTGTATTACAGTACCAATTTTTATATTGATAGATGTTAAAAGAAACTAACGTCACCTTCGTTAATGTTTAAAATTATACAATATTAATAATCAAATAGATTCATGATTCACATTCTTAAGCAAAAAGTAACATCGGATATTATATACAAATAATAAATTACTCTGTAATAGTTTTTTCTTCTTTTTATATTTTTCGGTCTATATGTTAAAATAACACATTAATCTTGAGAATTACGGAGTATTTTTTTAGAGCACCAACTTGAATTCTACTTGCCATACATCTAATTGCACCCCAAATATCTTTAAATCATGTTTATGGCTTGCAAAATCATGAATCATGACAACAGATAACAAGTAGGTTAACGAATCTAGATAATTTTGACACAACTAGCAGCAAAGGCAATATATGTCCTTAAAAATGTTTGTTTGAACAAAATGTATAAAAAAATCAAGGACGACGACTTCCATTACCTACTATAACCTTTGGCATCAGGGAGCTGATGAGCATCAACGTCACCAATGGTACCAATAATCGCTTTAGCAAGAGTCTCATTATCCATCTCCAACCCGCGGAGGAAGTTGCCCGTTTCATCATAAATATCAAGTGTCTTTAACAAATTTGGATCCCGATATGACAAAAATGAGAAAACACCTACATACAATGATCAAGCATTAGGAATATAAAATTCATCAGTTTAAAATTGAAGTATAATACCTATGACTCTATGAGTACACTACAACATTCAGTTACCTGAGTGAGTATCAAAGTCACAAAAGCCTCCGTAAGCCCCACCACTAACGCGTACACGATCCCATAACCAGGTATTACTAATATATTTAGAAATGACGTAAGCACTTCCATTAAGCTTGTAACCACCTTCATATAAGCTAGCAGCTTTTCCAACATAGTTGACCTGAAAGGACACAAGAGCAGGAAATCGTTTGTTATCTGCTCAACAACAGTCCATTAGATTAAAAAAAAAAAAAGGGTTTTTCAATGGTGTACCCCTGAAGTTTTTTGTTTTCTATGTTGTACCCTCACCTTTTCAATATTTCATGGTGTGTCCCTAAACTTTAAAATTTGTCTATGTTATGACCAAATTATTAGTCATCATTGACTTGGTCGTTTATTTAAGCTACTAAACGACTCTTTAATCCAACCGTTTGCTTATTGATCAATTCATTTGCTTATAATAGCATTCAATTACACGTTAACATGTCTAATTATACATTAGATGACTAGAAAATCACGCATAAAGTTATTTAATGATTTATGAAACAAACTTATTTTTCATGTTAAAAAAGCGTTATTAAGAGTGGCTTTCGAAAATTTCTATTTAATAGGGTCATTTGGCGTTAATTGGTAAGAAAAGAAGTTAAACGAAGCACACTTGGAAGAAAAATAACTAAAGGTGGTTTAAAGATGGTTAATTTGGAGAATAAATATGAATTTTAGGGGTATATTATAGCCAAATTTTAAATTTTAGGGGCATATCATGAAATATCGAAAATGTAAGGGTATAACATAGAAAATGGAAAACCTCGGGGGTACACCATAGAAAAATCCAAAAAAGAAAAAAAAAAAAAAAAAAAAAAAAAAATATATATATATATATATATATATATATATAGAGAGAGAGAGAGAGAGAGAGAGAGACATAAAGACTAGAAAACAGGTCCCAGCAGCAAAAAAAGACATATAAAACTTACTTGAGTCGGAATAACAATGGCTTCATTCTCGGTAGAGAGTTGGGCACTCCAAGGTTTTCGTTCTGTGGAGTGTTGATCAGTTAGCAAGTCAAGAAATGTGCTGATATATTTCTGTGAGTTGGCAAGGTTTTTTCCATCAGCAGTCAGATTCACCAAGCAATGTTTCTTCGAAAGTAAGGATTTACGAATTTGCTCCAAAGCTGAAGAGATTCCGTCCCAGTCCTTGTCAACTTGTTCACCCAGAGCTCTAAGAAACTCAAGGTAACTAGGGTACACCATAAAACGTATGTCATGTTCATGTCAAAGCATAAAAGGGCATCATGGCAGCACATAGTTTAGAATGATGTGACGCAAGCAAGTATACAACTATGGAAAACGAACACAAAATAAACTAAATCCAGGACAGAGTTATGTGAATAAATCAAACAAAGCCAACATCACTCCAACGCTGTTCACGCTCCTGGATATGGCGGTGTAAGAGTGAGTCACATGAATAGCAAAAACATGTGTAGACGTAGGTAGGGACGAGTAGATGACCCATGATTGAAACTGCACCTATCAACTTACCTCGCAATATTTTGTAGACACGTATATAATAAAAAGAAAAGTGATTAACACAGTCCCTACATAACTCAAAATCTTCAACACGGTGTCGTGTCAAACACGTGTCGGAGTATTGGACCCGGCTTATTTTTGGTCTAAAATGAAGTGTCGAAGTCTCGTGTCCGGTCTGACACGATACGTGTCTACACACGACTCAGCAACTAAGTGAAGTGTCGGAGTAACAATAAAGACAAGTACTTTCAGAAACAGAATGTTGAAAAAAAGAAGAAAAAACATATTATCACACACACAGATAGAGACATTTCCTACCTCATGCCACCCATTTGCTCAGAAACCCATCCTGCTACATTCAACTTTGCATCCATTCTTGCAGCTGCAATCCCATGACCACTACCCCTCAATCGATTCTAAAAAATGGTTATCAGTCGCCATAAGAGAATGCATACTTGATTTAGCCAGCAAACTAAAGACAAACCACATCAACAAAAAAAAGTAGCAACAAGAAATTACCTCCATTCTTGCTTTACTTTGAGAAATAAATTGCTTGAAGCGTTGCTGGTCAGTAAATTGCACCTCTTGTAGTACGCGATTTATCTACATCCCGATATAACATGGCAGGACCGGTTAAAGAGTGACACCAAAACCCATAAAATAGAATAAATGTCACCACAAAAAAGTGGTGAAATCAAAAGTTCATTGCAGTTCCATTCAATAGAGAGTAAATATTCCCTAAACAAGACGTTTGTATAAATATTGCGACAAAATGTTTAAGTCCAGATCAAATTGAGGGTAAACATTCCAAGCCCATTCATATAACCAACATTTTAACAATTCATAAACTGCATAAGCTCAAGAGTCGCATACCAAATCAAATAGGTCCTCAACACGTCCAGCCATTGCTTTGCCTCTAACAATCAACTGAGCACATGGATCCTTACTACCTCTTACAGATGATGTAAAAGGGTAAACAGATATTCCCCCGGTTTTCCTTCCAATTAATTGATTGAGCTCAACAAAATCCATGTTTTTAGTTCCCATCTCTAACAGCGATTGACTGGTGAAAACAAGCGAAGTGAGGTTCAGGACTTCTCAAAAAACGAGACAGATGTGACATAATGTTACCAGACTGGCTGAACCATAACATGATCCAACTTATTCTGAAGGTGATAGACTAAAATTACTTCTCCGAGACTCGTGACCCAAAATGGCTAATGGCATAAATTAAAATGGTTTCAATTCACACATAAGATTAATTTAAGAAAACTAAGCAGAAATTCATAAATTTATTAATTCATTTCATGCATGAAGTTCTTGTTCATGCCACTGATATATTTTAATGTTAATGCTAATTAAAACTGAAGCAAGTCTGCATAGAAATGACTGAGCAAAGAAAAAGATGCAAGAATGTATTTTTCACTTGACTTTTGTACAGACAAGATCCATATTTGATTGAGTCCAAAAACACTTCCAATTCACCCACCTATTTGGCAGGTGGCAGGTCTACACAAAGCCTTTGCTTATGAATAAAGAGCATAAAACATAGCTAAAGCCACCTACAATGCAATCAAACTGCAGTATTATCGTACCAAAATAATGGTATAAATGGGAGAAGCTCTTGCTTCAGGAAGCTCATATCAAAAGCAACTTCTGTGTAAATAACATCATTCGTGAATAGGTCATGCTGCAGAACTGTGACACCATTGATATCTCCAATCTGCAAGATAGAATGCCTAAGAAATACGGAGTATTCTTTAATTAAACATTACTGAATGACAACCAGATTGAAGAACAACCTCAGTCGGAACATGAATAGGCTTCTTTGGAATGTCATGCAAAGAGAGACTTGGAACAGCGCGTAAAGCCTCAGGTGGATCTGGAGTTTCCTGCTTTAAACGTAACACTTGTGTGGCCTTGGTCAACTCTTCCAGATCTTTTTGAGTCATGTTTGCCTTGACCTTCTCTAAAAATTCTTTTTCAGCAGCCTCATCACGAACAGATTTCTCTGGGTCAGGCTGACAATAACTTTGTTATAATTGCATGACCTTGATAACAGTCATTAATCTAATTGAGTATTATTCGCAACAGATAAAAGAAATCACCTGCATTTCAACTGTAACACGATGAGGATTGTTCAAGATATACTTTTCTATTAGCGGAGAGAAAACAGCCTTAGATCCATCATGTGATATTCTAGTCTTAAGCTTCATTAGTGGTTCCTCCCACCTAAGAGGCTCAAAGGGATCCATATCATATATCCATTTACCCTGCATCACCAGTTGGATAAGTGAAGATGTTCACTTAACAAGTATAGGGGATGGAGATTAAAGGTAACTCAAACACGTCTTACAATGGAGCGAAGCATTAGAGAAAGACCACGTGGGAAAGAGCCGGTGTTGTTTTCCCTCAGAGAAAACTCAATCGTGTTCATAGATGCCTCAATAGCATCTGAATCAAAACCTTCATCTGTCAACTTTTTTAGCGTAGCTATCACCAGTTCTTCAACTTTTTGAATGTCATCCTCAGACACACCCTTCAATCCAATGCTAAAGACGGGCTGCAGAAGATCGTCATCAGTGCCACCTCCAATGATTGCTTCTCCAAGACCACTCTCTAGCAAGGTTTTTCTCAAAGGAGAAGCTGGGGTTCCTAGCAAAAGATGATCCAAAAACGCAATTCCAAGCTCAGTCTCCAAATCCAAGGAATTCTCAGAGAGTAGCCAGTTAAGGCAGACCATATGCTTTTTCTTCAACTCATCAACATCACCAGCTGGATATTTCTCTACAACCCTGACAGGCTCTGAAAATAATTTTTGTGGTTCAATCTTGGAATCATTGGCGGCTGAACTTGCTTCAAACATATCAAGATATTCTACACAAAAGAATTAAGAGCTAATATTAGACAGATCAACACAAATGGAAAAATGATTCGAAGACAGATGTCCAATTATTGGATGATAATAAAAGTAATAGCAGGCACACCACTCAAAAGACGTAAACGTTCATTTGGATCATCATCGCCATAAAACCATATTCTTGCATTGCTAGGGTGGTAAAACCTTCTGTGGAATTCCTGTCAGAAAACAGAATATACGGCAAAGAAAATCAGGTTGCAATAACTAAGCCCTGTAGTTTGCTTTTTGATAACCTTAGACAGGCTTCTGAAAGCCAATTTACAGCAGCATCAGATTATAGTTTCTAAAACATGGCCACTAATAAGCTACTGCAAAGATAATGTACCTTGAACTCCTCAAATGTAAGCCTAGGGATCACTCTAGGATCTCCTCCACTATCTACACTATAGGCGTTGTCCGGAAACACTGCCTAAAAAAACGCAACAAAAATAAGTGCAAGAGAAATCGGCGTTCTAGAAGCAGTTAAAAGAAGCTTAGGCATTTCAGTGAAAACTGTGGAGATAACAGGGCAGATACATGTATAGTGTTCAAATGGGACAGTGAAGAGAGCAAGAATGAGAAAAGAGGGAGGGAAAAAGAGATGCCTGCTGAATAGTGCGAGCTAACACACTATCGGGTTGGGAGTAGACACCCTTCATCTCATTGAAGACGACACCTGAAATGAAAAGAAGAGGAGTAAGTAGGCTGAAAATAGTAGGGAGAAACAGGGAAGAAAGAAAAGAGAAAGACCTTTAAAAGAAATATCATGAGAAGGATGATCAAGCTCGTAATGCCAGCCTTCCTGCTGGAAAGTGTGGAAATCGTCAACACACTTGGGGAAGAAGACAGCATCCAAGTAAACATCGACCAAGTTGTAGAAATCTTTGGTGTTGGTAGAGGCGACAGGATAGCAAGTGCGGTCAGGATAAGTGAAAGCATTGAGGAAGGTATGCAAACTGCCTTTGAGAAGCTCCACAAAAGGTTCTTTGAGAGGGTATTTTCTAGAACCACAGAGGACGCTGTGTTCTAGAATATGAGGAATGCCGGTGGAATCCTTGGGTGGGGTGCGGAACACAATGCCGAAAACCTTGTTCTCATCTTCATTGGATACGGACATAACCTGAGCGCCCGTTTTGCGGTGACGATACAAGACGGCCTTGGATTTGCACTCTTGAACAGTTTGGTCCGAGACTTTGTCGAAGCCAAGCTTGTCGGCCACAGCGTCGTCAACAACATGGCGGGCTTTTGGTTCAATAAACAAAGTAAATGATACGGAGTACTAGAAAGTAAATGATACGGAGTACTAGAAAGAAAAAAACAAACAAACAAACAAACCTAACAAGAAAGGAAAAAAAAAAAGAGGTAAGAACCTGGAGAGGGAGAAGAGAGGGAGTGTGAAGTGTCGAAAGCTTGAGGAGAGAGAGAAGAGAAAGATCGAAAAAAGGAGGAGGAGGTGGTGGTGGGAGTAAGTTTGAGGTGAAAGGGAGGGCGAATTAAGGAAGTAGGGTTAGAGAGGAGGGGTTTGTGACGGAGAAGTCGTCTAGAAGAAGGATTGAAAAGGGGGCGTTGGGGACGAAAGAGATAGAGAGGGCAACAGCAAGTAGATGACGCCAAACACCTTCGCAGAGTAGCTCCCTCCATTTTTAATCACCCTTCTACTCCACACCAATACTTCTTCTTCTTCCTCTTCTTCTTCTATTTAAACACCACCACTCAACGGAGGAGAGGGTTGTATGTTGAGACTTTTGTGTGTGTGTGACTTGTGGAGGAGGGCTCTTCAGTTGTTCGCCAGTTTATCAATCCTTCTCACCCGGCCCAATACCACCAAGTGCTCCTTCTCCTACCACGTCTCCCACTCCTAGGTCTCTTTCATTAACATTTCACTTTTATTGCGAGATCGGAGTACAAATTATAGTTAAAATGGTGCAAAAACATGAAAAAAAATTTACTAAATCACTTTTAGTGGTACTAAAAAAATTAATTATAATTAATAATAATTATCACTTAAATGAGACAAAAACTATATAATTGATACAAATGAGACTGATTTATAATAATTTATCGTGAGACTTGACTCACACAAGAATTTGTGTAGTATCAAAAGATAACACACGTTCGTCTTTATTTAATTTAATTACTCCGTATTTAACTTTTTCATCATCAATGATTTTCACCGTCGCTTCTCGCCACCTCCAAACACTCGTCAAGTGTAGTTACTTTGTAGCATGTATTTAAATTTTTGATTATTACACTGAAAATTGAATTGGGGGAGTTTAGAAAATAGGAAAACCATAACTTTCTTATTTGTTAATTTAATGTTAGATTGAGCTAATTTCATTTAACTAGCAAATATTCGATTCTTAACGTAATGCATTTGAAAAAGTTTAATTTGTAGTTGTCATACCCAGAAACCCTAATTGTTGGTCATATTTGCATCTTCTATTTTCTAATCTGAAATTTAACTTCGTGCTTAGGATGTCGACTTCTACATCTGTTGATGTTCACCTTTCACGCTGATGGGAAAATTGTGATTAAGAAAAGCTTGATTAATTATAAGGGTTGTTGTGTTGTTGTATGGAATTACAAGATTAAATTTGACCTATTACACTTTTTGTCTGAAGCTAAGAGGGTGGTGTGAGATGATCCTAGTACATTTTAAAATCAATCCGTCTGTGAGATGATTAAGAAAAGCTTGATTAATGTCGACTTCTACATCTGTCTGAAGCTAAGAGGGTGGTGTGAGATGATCCTATTACACTTCCTCCCCGACCATCGCTTCCCCCGCCTTCTTCTAAAAACTCTGACCCAATTTTTTTAAAATCAGTTAAAATTGTAAAAACTAATAAATTAGCACAAAATAGATATTATAATATGATATTACTTGATCGAATCGATAATTCGATTTCATAATTGTGTAATTGAGTGATCTATAAAAATTTGATAAAAAAAAAAGCTAAATAAACAAAAGAGAGATAATTGTATATATGAGTGTAATAAAAGAGTAAACATGAAAAAAAAAAAATGAAACTATATCGAGGGAATAATTTATCTATATGAAAAAGCAATCCGTATTATTTTACTTTATAGAAATATAAAAAAAAAAAAAAAAAAAAAATGGTAGGGGAGTAAGGAAAAATATTAAAATTCTATTAATAATATCTACCATAAAACAATATAGAAATGATTTAGAATAAATCATGCGGCAAATTAGAACAATAAAAAGGAAGTGGATCAGTGGATGAGAATTCAACTGAGGCATGCATTATTATCAACACAAAAACGAGAAATAGAGAAGATTTTACGAGATATAGAAGGGACGTAAAGCACATTAGTGAAAACGAGAGTAGAAGTAGCAGAGATAAAAATTTGAAAAGAACCTATATGTGAGATGGGTAAGGATGCACCATCGCCAATGATGAGCTCGCTATTGCCATCATAAGGCGAGTGAGGGGAAAGAAGAAAATGATCATTAGTGACACGATGTGATGCCTAACTTTCGAGAAGCCATGGATTGGAGTTAGTATAGACCGGTGGAGCAGCAATGGCGATGTGGGCTTGAGGACGATATGAAGCACGAAGGCGAGGAGGTGGGGCAGGAAAAACTACAGTGAAAATTTGCTTCTTAAACGCATTGCAATTAGAGAGGTAGTGTCCCAAATGACGACACCGCTAACAAGTACCCTTGAAGTTGGAGGCAAATGGAAAGGGATTAAGTGTGGGTATGGGTAGGATAGAAGGGGATCGGGACTAAAGAGTTAGGGAGCATGACGTTGGTAAGGAAGACGGTTATAAGCAGCGGGCACAGTGGCTGGGAGAGGTGTGTATGAAGAAGACGGGTTAGTTTTAGGGTAAGTTCGTGGTTAATAAGTTTTTGTGCAGGGCTTCAAGCGATAGTGAAGTGTCACGGGCACGAACTACATCGATAACTGGTTGATAGGTCTTGTAATCGAGATCACGAAGACCCGTTTCAACAACATCTTCCGGGTCCAAAGTTTTACCAAGAAGAGCAAGTTCAGTGGTACATGTGTTTATGGCTTGCATATATTTGTTGATGGTGATGTCAGATTTGGAAAGGTTATCAAGATGGTTTTGGAACGAAGATAGCCGCGATAAGGTTTAGCATAGACATTTTTCAGAATTTTCCAAACGCCGCGGGAAGGGGTAACTGCAAGAATTAAGGAGGGGATTGAGGAAGGTAGAGTGTCGAGGAGAGCACCTTTGACGAGGTTGTCGTGGCGTTTTTAGGAGGCATGAGCAAGATTGGGTTGAACTTTGGAGTCAATGGTAATCATTTCAAGTGGGCAAGGATAAGAACCATCGACAAAATTTAGCAGATCGAAACCAAAATGAAAATCGGCGACGTGAGTTTTACAAGGTTGATAAGTTTGAGAGGTGAGCTGTGTACAACTTGAGAAATTAATTAGAATGAACGGAGAAGACAGATCATGGGGATTAGACGAAAAAATTTGAGAGATTTTAAAGAACAAGGCTCGATACCACGTAGAAAATATATTATTATTAAATTGAGATTGCAATAGCAATTATTCCGTATAAGACGTAATTAGGAAAACTATTAGTTGTGAAAGATAGAAAGATATACAAAAGTACAAAGTGATATTGAAAACTGATACTAAAAAAATACGGAGTAATATCTTTAACAATAACGTATGACAAATTTACTTTGTCACATGATTTTAATGGTAAATTAAAATACTAAAGCAATTCCATATTAAATTTTGTGAATCTAATTGTTATAGATTTGTGTGAAAGAGACTAACATAGTGAAATTGCTACGTAAAAAACTGGTTGTCTGGACTAGTGTAGTAGTCGGTGTGACTGTGTAAGTAGTAGACTAGTAGATACACAAATAATACAATATGGAGCAGGGGCGGGCCTAGGCGGGCTAAGGGGGGCCAAGGGGGGCCCGTGCCCCCCTACCCATTTTCAGAAAAATTAAATAAGTAGTAAAAGAACAATAATGAGACATGGAAATGCAGTAGCTTAGTTGGTTGGTGGCTTGGTGCATTGTGTTTATCACAGGAGGTCTAGGGTTCAAACCCTTACCTTTCTTTTTATAAAGAATGCACCAAAATTATGCTTAAACTAAGATTTTTCTACCCTGTATTATATTTTGACTTGTAGTAAGTGATATTTTTCTTCATTTTGGTCTAGTTATATAAAATTTTTGTAACTTGTCATTACCTATGTATTAGACAAACTATTAATTAATACGAAGTACACAGTACAATAACAAGGTTACACTTAAGACAGACAATTTATTTTTTGTTTGTTTTTCAAGGCTTTTAACACTAATTTATGAAAAATTTGAACTCGTTTAATTACTTTGTCAAAAAAATTCTAACCGAATGAACAAAAAATATGTTTAAACTAAACATTTAATCACGTGTAGCCTCATAGTATATACATATATAATACATAATTCTCCAAACATAGTGAAAAAAACTTATATCTAGGCCAATTGTATTTATTTAGATGATTTATTAGTAGAATTTTTTTTAAACCGTAGCCAATTTATTCGAACATTTTTTATTTGTATGGTGCCCCCCTATCCGGCAAATCCTGGGTCCGCCACTTATATGGAGTACACATTAACATATACTCCGTACAAATAAAACACAAATAATACAATATGGAGTACATCGATGCATGTGGTATAAAATATTGTTAGAAATAGATGAAAAATGGTTTTGAATTGCTCCAGGGTTGATTGACGCCAAACATCAAGTTCCAGGTATTACAAATGATTGTCGGTCCTTTTTTTAAGGGTAACTTACTGCATGTCATCAACATTGAGTGATCCACATCATTGGTTTCATAATTTGGTGCATTTTATTAACGTTTTTTAGCTACAAATGATTGAAATAGGGTCTAATTGTGTATTGTTATCACTAAATTTGAGTGGACTTCTACTTTGATTTCGCGACTCTTACCATATTATTTGAGCGGTTAACCATTATGTTTCTGAATTGTTGCTCCAATTTAGAATTAATGTAAAGCCTAGGTCCTCTTATACTTAGATACTTAACAAGTTGCTTGTACTGGTTTTGGGTGTATAACCACAAAGGCATGTTGTCTACCCCATTAGAAAACTGTTCTATTAGGCGAGGTTTACCACTTTTATGCTGATGACTAACCCGCATTGATTTATATGGCGTTGTTTGGTTAAACCGTGCAGCAAGGTTCCCTGGGATTCAAAGCATATTAACTAATGATGACAGAGGCCCCATCTGTAGAATGGGGAAAGGTTGAGGGGTCTCGAACGGAATCCCGGCGAAATCGATACAGACGTCGTTGGATACTTTGTCAATAAAGAAGAAAAGGCAGTCTCTACGGTAGGGAAGTAGACCCTTCTCTTTTCTTGAATACCGCATATCACTCCTATTATTTCAAAATTGGCAGGCAAATTCTAAACATTGAACTACATATAACAAAGCTAAACCGACAAATTAGACGCTCCATAGTCACTGCACGGAAAAATCAAAGGCTCATTTAGTCAAGAAATGGCCGGAAAATCTCGAGGCAAAAACAGAAGCGAAAACAAACAGACCCCAAACTTGGCAATGGAAAAAAAGGTCCAATTGCAGTTTATGTTTTCAAAATAATTGAGTTATTATTATTTTTTTATCTTTTCATAGTAATATATTTGAATTGAGGTTTCAGTCATAACTTTACCCTTACTAATTGTTCCGCTGACATATGCAGCTCTACTAAATGGCTCAAATGAGGGAGAAAATCGCGGACAAATTACAAAAGGGCAAAAAAAAATCCAAACGGCGATCATTAGTAGGTTATATAGATTATTCTCTCTTTTTTACTACTTTCACTGCTGTAATTCGTTGATTTTGTGGTGTATTGTTGTTTATTCACAATGATTTGGGCAACTTTTGTGACATTTTGAGTTTATTTGATTGTTTTTATGATAGGTTTTGTCACACAATGCAAATATTATGCTGATATTTCAGACTATAAATATTATGTTTGGCATCATTATCCAATTTTCCCGATCATTATTGAAGAATGCTGAGGTACTCTCTAATTTTATTGCTACTAATGTAAATTGATGGTTTAATTGTGACAGTTTTGGCCTGCCTTTGTATGATTTAGTAGTTAATTTCATCCAATTTTTGCGTTTTGATCATTGTTGTACACCTTTGATTACTAAACACAAAACTATTTTCTGCTACGATATTGAAGACGGTGACGGCGGCTTCATCGAATTCAATGTATTAGGTAACTTGCTTCTATTGATTGATTGTATTTTGGTTAATTAAACTTTTTTATGATTTATATAATTGAATATAGTTGAATGTTTTCAATTTTTTATAACTTTTTAATGGTTTTATTAATTAATTTAGTTTGTAATTTTGTAGATGGAGATGGTGGAATGATGCAAGAAAATTCTTTAACATGTCTTATATGCCCAGACAAAATCTTAAGCAGGTTCATTTCAATTTTTAATTTCTATTTGTACTCAGTATTGTTTTTGATATTGTGGGTGTAATTATGTTGTTGAACTACTTCGTACATTAAATGTCCAGTGGTTGCAGTTTTTGTGACGTGATTTCGAATAATGATGATTGTAAGTTCGCTGTCGAAGAGTCTTTGAACCTTTAAATTGTCGTTTATAGTTAACGAGTCATAAAAAGTTGTAAATTTGTTACCAAATAGTAAATATTTAAGGTCTACTTTGAACTCTTTATATAAAAGGAACACTATCAAAGGTAAAATTATCGATGGTAACGCTTAGAAGGGTTAATGTCAAAATTCCTAATATTGTGACAAATATGGAGTACGTGTAAACTTATGCCAGACGGTTTTTTTAGATTAGAGTGTGTAAATGTATATATTGGTGCAGTAACAAATCTCATCTTTGTGATCAACCATAACTCGGTGATGTTAGTAACGAAGGTGATGTCATTGGGCACGCTTCAAACCCGAGAGTTGAGTTTGTGTCACATGAGGATAAAATACGCACCTGACGGTCTACACAGACTCACCAACCTAGGCATCTCGACTTATCTCAGATAAAAAATACTTATGTGTCATTGTCAAGGTGCTCCCACGATTGTACATTATGCAGGTGGTGAAACTTAGTCGTCCCCTGAAAGGAAAACATTTGACATAGTTAAGTTGCCACAAAAAAAATACATTGTAGGACCGTTTTGGCGTGAACGGTTCTGAAAGATTTATCGAGTCTGGACATCACTGGATGCTCAAATGCGACAACTTTCATCTTCGTGGACTCGACCTGCATTGACATTATTGCCAAAAAGGACATCTTTGGGAACAATTTGACATAGTTAAGTTGCCACAAAAAAAATACATTGTAGGACCGTTTTGGTGTGAACGGTTCTGAAAGATTTATAGAGTCTGGACATCACTGGATGTTCTAATGGGGTTGTTTCACCATCTTTGGGAACAATGGTGGCAAAATTGACATCAAAATTGGCAATAATGTCAATGCAGGTCGAGTCCAAAAGATTGTCAATGCAAATATTAGCACGGAAGGACATCCCAAAAAGGAAAACAAAGTGCAACAACAAAAAAGGGGAAGAAAGTCAAGTGAGTACAATCCTACAAACACAATAAACACAACACAAAAGAAAACTCTAACAACAACATAATGCAGGGTGGAAACCGATGCAACAACCGATGAAGAGAAAGAAGGACAAAACAAGAGACAAACAAAGAGACAAAAGGGAGATAAAACAACAAATTGAACGCAACCAACAAAAGGACGCCGAATACATTCACAGCGGAAAAACAACTACCTACAACAAAAAAATGTAACACGGAAAAAAGGATATACGATGCACTTTAAAAAATTAGACGCAAAGACAATTACAAGACCCAAAAACAACAAAGCCTCTAACAATAAACATGAACCGGACCATACGTATGATTTTATCATTCAATTGCGCTTTTGTTTTAATGTTGGGGCTGGCATGAGTCAGCAAGTTTCATTAACATTCAAACAACATTACTTATTTGGTTTGGTGGTGCAAAGATTATTTAATTTGTTTTGAGTCAGCAAGTTTCAATCTGATTTTTATTTATATTCAACAAATTCTCAAACAATGAAAACAAACCGACCCGTGGATTCCACGGGTCGCAATACTAGTTAACATATACTCCGTACAAATAAAACACAAATAATACAATATGGAGTACATCGATGCATGTGGTATAAAATATTGTTAGAAATAGATGAAAAAAGTGGTAGGTTAGCTCCACCTGAATATAATTCCCATCGAAGTGGTGTGACTGAAAAAACAAAATAAAAATAAAAATGGAGTTGATGAAGAGGCAGGGTTGTGCTCCGTCAAGCCCTCCTCATCCTCTGAACCTCTTGTTCTACAGCACCCCAAATAGCCCTCGCTTCTCTTGTCATGAACGTCAATCCTTTTTGGATGGAGACGTGACAAGTGGGCCTGAGCGTGAGCCTGAGCTTGAGCCCGAGTCTTATTCATCCATCCCCTTTGACTGGGAGGTCATGCCCGGAATTCCAAAATCAGTGGACGTGGAATTTGAATTCAGCGGGCAGTTGGTTGAACCTGCACTTTCATCTGCTGATGAGCTCTTTGATGGTGGGAAAATCAGGGCTCTAAAGCCTCCCCCGAGGCTCGGAGTCGACTCCCACAAGTCTTGTTCTACTCCTAAATCTCTCATTGTCAACAAGTTTAAGGATAAACAACGGGACAATAAGCCTAGCAGTAGTGCAACCAAGACTGCTGCTCTTCACAACTCATCTTCCTCCAAACTACAGCAGGTTGAAGGTAGTAGAGGTAGAGGTAGAGGTAGAGATCCAATTGTGGGGGGTGGTACTAATATTCCACGCAAATTAAAAGGCGTCAGCCGATCCCTATCTCCTCTGCGGGTTTCTGAATTTGCAACGCTTAACCAGCAGCAGCAAGAGGAGGCGGATTATCATAATTCAAATAGTAATACATGTTCCAAAAAATGGAGGCTCAAAGACTTATTTCTTTTCAGAAGCTTTTCCGAAGGCAACAAGTACCATTCTTTTCTGTCCAGAAGGAATTCAATTGACAACGATGACAGCTTAGGATGGGTGTCAAAGCGAAGACATGAAATGCAATACTCCACCAAGAAGAGATCAGTCTGCAGTGAGGACATGAAAATGAAGACTACGCTGCCTTACCGACATGCTATACTTGGCTGCTTGGGATTCAATCCCATCTTCCAACACCTCTCTCACACTTCTTCTCCTTCCTCCTAATTCCCACTCATAGTTTCTCACTTTTCTGCTTTGCTTCAATTTGCTGTCAACGGATCGGAGTGTGAAGCCAATGCGGTAATCTACTTCTCCCAAATCATCACATCACTCAGGCCTTATTCCTACTCCGTATTTATCATTACCAAGTACTTTTCTTATGTCAGTAATCACCCCTTAATCCAATTAAGCCTTTAAAATTATTGTTCTTGTTCAGTCATAGCAGTAGCTTAAGTTATATTCAAACACTACTTGTGGTTTCCGTGTACACCAATTTTTGTATTCGTATAATTTTATCTCACCAAAAGACAACGAGTACAAGAATTTGTTATTAATGACTTAATGAGCAACGTCAAATTGATGTGTTAGCAACCAAATTGCAGTTGCGGCGAAATTATTGTATACAAAGTTAATGAGCAACGTCAAATTAATGTTCTCAACTGATCAAACATTAGAACCCTCAAAAGAAGCCTACTATACAAAGTCAACAATATATGCTGGTAACATAATGCCATTCTTATCTTATGCTTTTGATTTACGGAGTATCTTATTTGACCTCTTTTAAATTTATGAAAGACAAAGAAAAGCTAACACTTCTTCCGTTCAATCCCATTCCGTTCAATTTCATTTTGTACATTGACTTATTAACTTTTGTCCATATATAAAGTTAAAAGTTGGTACCACTTAAAAAATGTCGAACCTCAGATGTGCTATAGGAAATTTCCTTGAAAATTACTCCTATTATGAAACCTTTCCACTCTAATTTTTTGCTAAAATAGAATAATACATATAATCCATTTAAATTTTGTTAGATTATACAGTAAACGTAGAGAATTCATAAGGAGATATCCTAACAAATTTAAATCCGTGCTTGCAAAAAATGATTTCTCCAATATTGATTTGATTATTTCAATTGATCCTTTATTTGTTGGCATGGAAAAAGGCGAATTAAAGAAGTGAAAAAGTTTTCACCACTAACTTACTTTAAAAGCAATCACCACACCATATTACGGGCAATTATATGTAGCCGAATAGCTAGCGGACCCATCCGGTACCGAAATATTCCATCCATTTCGGTTTACTTTTTATCACATTTTCATTTGAATGATTTCACATATAGTTTAGTGAATAGTTTCTGATTTGAAACTTTTTGTGAGGGAAAAAATTATAAGCAAAGTGCCTTAAAGCATGTATGAAGTATTTAACTTCAATGGTTTTTTTTAAAACTTTTATCCTCTAGTACCAAATATGGAGTGTATAGTAGGCCTATTATTTACGACTAAAGAGTGATGATCTTTTTAATTTTTTAAAAAAACTCTGCACCGTTTAACTTTTACTCTAAATATTTAAAATAAATTACTCTAATTATGCTTTACGCAGTCGACTAATTACTTTGTACAGTCGACTTTTCTTTTCACTAATTACACTTAGGATTTTAATGAATAATTATTTATTTAGGTTATTAATATCTATTATTAAGTTTTGAATTATTATTTTGAAAATTTTAAAATTTTTACGAAAAATCGTATAATTTAAAAAAAAAAAAAAAAAAAAAAAAAAAAAAAAGTGGACTTCCCCAAGGGTCTCCACGCCAAAACCGTGGAGATCACAAGGGGTTCCCTCGCAAAAGCCGTGCACTTTACAAGGCCTCTCCACGCCATCTTTAGGTACATCATATGGGGTTCCCATGTGATCTCTCAAGACATCACAAGGGATCCCTTTGTGATCTCCCAAGACATCACAAGGTGCTCCCACGTGATGTTCTTTTTTCGTTTTTTTTTTTTTTTTTTTTTTTTAATCAACGATTTTCAACTTCTATAAATATAAATTATCGTTTTTCAAATATCAAATAAACTATAAAAAAAAACAAATATATATATATATAAAAGTATAAAAATAACGTCGAGGTTAAATTGTAATTTTATTATTTTACTAATACCGTGTTTAAAATTACACGATTTTTCGTAAAAGTTTTAAAATTTTCAAAATAATAATTCGAAACTTAATAATAGATATTAATAACCTAAATAAATAATTATTCATTAAAATTCTTATGTGTAATTAGTGAAAAGAAAAGCCGACTGCGCGAAGTAATTAGCCGATTGCGTAAAGCAAATGACAAATTGTATTGGATAGAGTTTAATAACAAATTTCGTAACTTCATCTGCGTTGTGTGTTGCATAAATTCTCATAATCTAGTTGATTAACTTTTCGAAAAGGTTTATTAGATTGTAGTATGATGTCATTTGCCTCAAATTCGGCAGTAAAGCAGACAAAATAAGTTGAAAAAGAGCTTAGGTATGATTTTTTTACAGTACCGCGCAACAACACAGTAAAATTGTACGGAGTATCCTATATGGCTATATCCAATTTCGTGGAAAGACATAAAAAAGGAGCGGACATAGTGATGTTCTATGAGAGTAATAAAAGAGAGCATATTTAAGACATATAGCGGAAGTTGGTAGGCAAGGATCACACAAAACAAAATAGGAATTTGCCTTGTAGCATCGCATATTGTTCGCTTCAAGCCTTCAACTTCAACTTTGGCCGTCATCTTTGAACTTCGATCAATCTGGGTCCACCAACGTACTCAACTGCTCATGTTCCTTATATTATATCTCTCGTGCGTCGAATAAAATACTCCACACATCACTTTCTTCTTTCTTAATCTTTTCATAAATTTCTGCTGGTTGTTCTATCTTTGGACTACTTCCTCCTAACAAAAAATTTTAAAAGTAATGAAAATGATTAAAATGATATATCTAGTCTAATCTAATACTCCGTACGTATTATCCAATCATCTAATCTAATACTACTATACAAATTTTACGGTGCAACCGTCTTATTATATGAGACAATTCAAAAGTAACTTTATTATACTCTCTCCATCCCAAAATAAGTGTCCATTCCCATTAAAATTTTTTCCAAAATAAGTGTTCCCTTTCTATATATAGTAAGTTTTAATAAAGAAATTGAAAAATGTACTCCCTCCCATTTTCTTTGATCTTCCCACTTGATTAAAATAATACACTCATTTAATAAACAAGTGGGAAAATCAAAAGAAATGGGAGGTTAGTATTCATTTTCATTACCATTTCTTAAATTATCCTAAAATAGAAATGTAACTTATTACTCCCTCCGTTTCAGTGAATTGTTTACAGTTTGACTTTTTTGTGAGGGGAAAAAAGTCAAACTGTAAACAATTCACTGAGACAGAGGGAGTATTTGACTTGTAAACTAACTATAACTTGTTACAAACTTACAATGTAACTATGTTATACGTGACTGAAATGTAACGATATTTTTAATAAAATTGTACTTCAAAAATAAATCCTTATGATTTACGACAAACTATGAACAACAGAAAATCTTCAATTTGTGTACTTGCTACTTTTGCTAGTGAATGTCGTAGCATTAGAATGATGGTTGTAATAATTGATAATAATGATGAAAAATTGAATAAGGTGTATAAAAATTAGGACCAATTTTTTTTTTTTTTGAGTGAAGGGGAAAACTATATTAAGTCAATTTCCGACAATGCTTGAAGGAAAATTATCCGCATACATAAGATTATTGGTAAGCAATGAGCACATCCTAGCTACGTGGTGTGTCATCCTATTATTACCTCCCCGCTTCACCTGAGACCACAAACAAGACTCAAACAAACTGCTACGACGACAAATATCAGAAATACATAAACCAAAAGGACTCATCGACTCCTTCAAATTCCGTAAAGCATCCACTACCACCTTCGCCTCACTTTCCACGATTATTTTCGACAGACCCCTGCTCTCCGCAAACTCCAGTCCGAACACTATCGCTTTCGCCTCTGCTACATCCGGTCCCCAACCGGCCTCTACACGTTTGTTTCCCACTGCTACGAGTCTGCCCTCAGTGTCTCTGATTACGGCGCCAAGACCCACCTGACCATTGTCGAAAATCGCTGCATTTGTATTCACTTTATTAAAGCCGAGATGGGGTCGTTTCCAATAGTCAACAATATGTTCAGCCACGCCCCTACTCTCAGAAGTGCATTCCGTACAATATTGATTGTACTCCGTCAGCATGCTTAGGAAGACGAGGTTGTTATGTGTGGGTGAGTGTAACTATAACTACGGTGAAGAAATTAATGGTGTCTCATTTATTAGGCGGCCTCAACATAAAATTACTCTATAGATAAGGTCAAAAGCATGATGTGAATTGTGAAGCATGACATTTATGGGGTACATTTGTACTGCGTAAGAATTTAATTGGGTGATAAAAATAATACTCGTATTTAATATACTCCCTCCGTTCCATATTGTTCTTTCCATTTTAATTTGGATCAACAATTAAGAAATGTAGATTGCGTGAGTGACATTAAAGTAGAAAAATAATAAAGTAAATTGTGTGGATGAGATTAGTTAAAAATTGAGAAAAATAGAAATGAGAAAAACATGATGAAATTTCTTTTTTGGGAAAGTGGGAAGAAGATAGTTGAATAGAGGGAGTATATACTATATAAATTTATATAACTAGATATTTTGTTACTATTAGGATTCTAAATAAAAATAATTAACCTATGTAGTTTAGAATATAATAATACGGAGTATAAATCTACATCTACAATGACATTAGTATACCAAAATTAAAAAGTGCATATTGTTGCCTAAATATGTTTAATTTAATAAATAAATTAAGAATAATAATTAAAAAAAATTACTTGGTTTTTTTTTATGGATTAATTGCCAAGAATAATCCGAACTGGTCCTCTTATGCCATAAATAATCCGAACTCGAATTAATCCACGAATAATCCCAACTATTGAAGTATCATTCCAATAATGTACTTTGGCCAATTTTAACCTGCTTGAATCAATAAAAAAAAGTGAAAACGGTTTGAATTTTAATTAAAATAAGAGTAAGGCAAAGTTCGAGTCGATTTCACCATTTTTTTAATATGTTAAAGTGGACTGAAATTGGCCAAAGTACATTATTGGAATGTTACTTCAATAGTTGGGATTATTCGTGGATTAATTTGAGTTCGGATTATTTATGGAATAAGAGGACTAGTTCGGATTATTCTTGGCAATTAATCCTTTTTTTATAGTATACCTCCTATGTTTTCCGTTTTCTATATTGTACCTTTACCTTTTCTACATTTCATGGTGTGCCCCTAAACTTTAAATTTTTTTTATAATATACCCTGAAATTCATATTTATTCTTTAAATTAACCACCCTTAAACCTCCTTTAGCTATTTTATTTTCGAGTGTCCTTCGTTTAACTTATTTTCTTACCAATTAACGTCAAATGACCCTATTACATGAAAGTTTTGGAAGGTAACTCTTAATAACGTTTTTTAGCATGTAAGATAGCATTTGTTTTATAAATTGTTACAATAACTTTATGCTTGGTTTTTAATAATCTAATATATAATTAGACAGGTTAACGTGTAATTTAATACTCCCTCTATTTCACTCAATTAGCCCCACTTTTCTTTTTCGGAAATTTCACTCATTTAGCCCCATTACTATTTAGGACAACTTTATACAATCAAAATAACGCTTTTACCCCTACTAATATATTCAATTTACCAAAATACCACACACTTTATCCTCTAAAATGGACCCCACTCAACCAAACTATCAATATTACCCTCAACTTTTTATTTTTCTTAAAAATTGTGCAAAAGCCTATGGGGCTTATTATAAGCAAATGAATTGGTTAATAAGCAATCGTTTGGATTAAAAAGTAAGTTACTAGCTTAAATAAACGACCAAGTCAATGATGACAAATAATTTGGTCATAACATAGACAAAATTTTAAAGTTTAGGGGCATACCATAAAATATATAAAAAAAAAGGTAAGGGTACAACATAGAAAACAAAAAATTTCAAGGGTACACCGTACACCATAGAAAACCCAAATTACTTTGTATGATAAGTAAGTAATATCTAAAAATATAAATAACAAAAAAAAAAAATGCAAAACATATATGGTTCATCATTGTAGAATTTTAAAGAAATAAAAAATATTTTTACAAAGATAAATGTTAATTCTCCCATAATTATTTAATTTAACACACTTTTAAATTGATAACAATATATCATTACGAAACTTTAATAGAAATATAATAGTAAATATTTTTAATGACAACTTAACATAATACCACCTAATAAAATAGTATTTCAATCTCATTGGAAAAAAAATATTTGCAATTCATCAACTCGTTTATAAGATGTGACAACGATATTTACAATGAAATGACAATTAGTAGAAAAATTGATAAATTGGTATAACGTTTTTTTTTTTTTTTTTTTTTTTTTTTTTTGCCGCTACAAGTGCCAATTATAAACGATGAGCAAAACAGTGAACAAAATACGCATAAGGACACTCCTTCATACTAATGCTTGCATACCATTCCATTTACCACGCATGCATATTGCTTGCACTATCATAACCGTTCAATTTACCACGCATGAATGACATTTACTCAATGTTGATGGCGCGTGTCGAGGTAACCCAGGTGAGGCAGGGGAAAGGCGGCATATATATTACGGAACTCCCAAGGAGTATTTGTTAAGGCGTTCACTGAAAAACTTGGGTTTAGCACGTCAATGAGAACTAAACTGTTAGCTGTATGACTATATTCAGGGGATTACAGATGGTGAAGCAAATGATAATTACCAAATTGCTTGTGCAAACAAATTCTAGGAGCCTAGTTGAACTACTTGCAAAGAAAGAGGATTGGCTGATCAATCCGTTCATTATTAAGGCTTATCGGGATTGCGCTACGGATGGGCAATAAACAGTACAGTTAAGTTTCAGCATATATATTGGGAAGCTAATGCGTGTGCGGATTGGTTGGCAAATAAGGGAATTGATCATGAGGATCGACTCGTCTTAGATGATGACTCCTCTTCTGAGCTTCGCATGCTTCTCTACCAGGATGCTTGTGGAGTCGCTTGGCCGCTCGTGGTTTCGGTCCCTGGACCCTATTATTATTATTATTTATTTTGTTGACTTAGTTTTTCCTATGTTTTTCGTGTACTTATGTTCTTTTCTGTTTCATCTATGATTGGGTTTACACCTTGTGTCCTTATCTTTCTCAAAAAAAAACAATTGTGAGAGTAGGAATAATGTTTTATGATTTGGATGATAAACTTATGTTAGTTATTCATAATACGAAGAATAAGAAAATTTATTACTGAGTATATGTTTGACACAAATTCTTATTTAAGACTAGAGGATTCGTCTTAAGCTTAAGGCAGATCGGATTTGGCCTGTTTTTTAATTTATTTATTTTCGAAAACTTCTATCAAAAAGCGGGAAAAAATGGGTATTTGAATTGTTAACAAAGTGGATAAAAATGATAATATATTATATTATATTAGTGACATATTGTCACATATATAGGAAATAAAAACTAGTCTCAACATTTTTGCAATATGTTACCACTTACCATAATTGTTAAATATGTTATCATAATTGTGTGATATGTTTTGGTTATTGTACTACTATTTTTTCAAATAGGTTAATATTAAATGATAAAATATTATACTTTAATGTAACATATTTGTATTTTGCATTTCATACTCAAAAACTTGATAACAATTCATTAATAAATGATAACATAATATATTATGATCAAACCACAATTAATTTATATTCGTAACATGTATTTTGTTTTTTATGTTTGAAAATATGTCACCAATATAATATAGTATGTTACCTTTTTTTATCAATATTGTTACCATTTAAAGTTTGTGTTTTTTTCGCTTTTTGAGTTATGTTAAAAAAATAAATAAAAATATTGGGTCTTGAAAAAGTTTCGAAAAACAAAAAAAGGTTAATGGGCCATAACGGGTCATATTTGACCCGTCTTAACCTTAAGACGGGTAAATCCGTCTTAAGGGAGACTTATTGTATATTAGAAATTTCATGTGATCAAATGATATGTTCTATTTCTTTGTGTTAGTATTTTTTGTCATGAACTTAATATATACACAATTTAAAAAGGGTATTGTTCATTCATGTATCACTTTTACTCATTAGTGTACACAATTTTCCATTTTATATCCCTCCACTTATTTTCACTTTTAATTTTTTCTCTCTTTTCTCACACCTTTTTAAATTTACTCATTCATGTACAACTTTTGTACACTTTTTTTACTCATTTTTGTACACATTTTTACTCATTTTTATACACTTCTTTTTATTAAAACAATTAAATATTTTATTCAAAATATTGAAATATGTATTTTACATAAAATAAACACTAAATTAATTAACTAAAAAAAATATTAAAAGTAACAAATTAAAAAAAAAAAAAAAAAAAAAAAACGCTGTGCATACTGCACACACCCCGCGTCCCCACCCCAAAACCCTAAGCACCAAAGACGACGCGACACAATTGTGCCGGCACCGACACGTACTACTACCGATGTCGATCTTATACCGTATTCGACTCTTAATCGTCATGTTTTAACAACATACTCCGTATTATATCACCATTATCACCCAAAATCGCGTTTATTAATAAATCGTTTAAATAAATGATGTTGAATTATTCGCAAAACCGTTAAAATTATTAGATTTACCTCATGAAAGGGTAGGGGATCCGTCATAATTGCTTGATTATAGTGAAACTATGCAATATAGTTGTGAATATAAAAGAGAGGAAAAATTGTACTCCGTAATTGAAAATAGGGGAGAGGTATTGAATGGAAAAATTACGGTAAAAAGTGTACATGAATGAGTAATTGTGTACATGAATGAGTAATACCGATTAAAAAAGCCATTGTATCAAATAGGGTAATTTGGTAACTCCCATTTTTTATAACTATGATCTTAACGTGTTAGGATCCTCTAGAGTTAAATTTTAGTAGATTTCATAGAGTTTACCATAATTGAATATAGAGATAAGTTCTTTTGAGTCAGCTAAATATTTTGAGTCGCAAAGTCAAGATTTTCAGATTCTCGAAAATAGTAGATTTTAACCGGAAAAAAATGGATTTTAACAAAAAAAAAATTGATTTTAACAAAACACTGAGATTTCGCCTCAAAAATTTTTTGTCCGTAGGTCAGGCCAGTGATAGATCAACCGGCCATGAAATTTTGGAATTTACTATGCTTTGTTAAAATCAACTTTTTTTGGTTAACATCAACTTTTTTTTTGGTTAACATCAATTGCAGTAAAAGTGAAGAAAATACAATCTTTATTAATCTAGGTAAACTCTACCATGTAGAGTTTTTTAGTAACTCTAACTATTTCAATTTTTACTTAAAATCTCGTACTTTTCTGATCAAACTGTTGACAAATATGAGTGGTGTTTTTTCCTATAGGATTATTACGCGAGCCTATAATTATTTTTTCATTTACCCCTCATTTTATAATTTACTTAGTCCTTCTGTCTCAATCATTTATTTACAATTTTCTTAAGAGTAAATTGACGATTACATCCATGGTTTATTGTCAATTTGAAACTTACATCCACATTGTTTTCGACTTTGTAACTACATCCACTTTGTTTGGTTCGGTTAATGGTTACTACCATATACGGACCCGAAGCTATGAAGATCGAATCTCAGCCGTTGATCTTTGTAGGAGTATTAAATAATTAATTTAGTACCCATTTTACCCCTGACTTTACTTTCTCTCCTCATCCTTTTTGTTTTTGTCTTCATCCTTACCCATTTTACACATGAGTTCTTCACATTCATCACCTTCAATTCTTTTTTTTTTTTTTATACTGTTTCCAATTGTGAGCTTATCAATTATTGATAAACGTTTGTCGAACTCATTAATCTTCTAAGAATTTGCATACAGAGATTCGATTAACAATGGTGAATTTATATGTTCTCGAGGCTGTTTGTCACATCTGCCAAATTTGAATCTGAACCACAAATGGTACAAGTAAAAATTACAACTACGTAACTCAATCCAAGAAAAGTGGAGGAAACAATTCATTGCAAGTCAAAAGAAAGGAAACTTATGGAAGCTGGTACATACTTTGATTAGGTCTAATTAAGATAAAATTTGCAACCTACGCGGCCACAGACTCAATCCAAGATAAAATTCGTTGGATGGGTACGTCTTCACCGTCATTGCCTTGAAAAACTGCAAAGCATCATCTGCCGATCCAATTTCTGGCATTAACATTTGATTGTAACAATGAAGTTTCAAGGTTAAAAATTGATCGTTTCTTCAAATTCATGGGTGATTTTGCACCACTGAAATGGGGAAAAGTTAGGTTTTTGAAGTGGGTTTACTGACAAATGATGATTTGGGATTAATTTGGGAATAATTAGAGTGAAATGATGATGTTAATTGATTGAATTTTAAATTGGGGATGACACATATACTTGTAACTGTTGACATTTCTTTTAGTGAAATTTTTGTCTATTGGTGTCACTGATCTCTAGTTGGCACTGGAGCGGTTTACAGACGAGATAATTCATCTGATTTCTTCGATTTAGCAGGTAGAAATGCGGGATTGATAGTAATTTTCGATGTAATTTTGTAGTAATCTGAAATGAAATGAAAATAAAGAAAGAATGAAGAACAAAGGGGTAAAATGAGGGAAGGTGAAAATGAGGGTATTTTGGTCTTTTCAAGTCCTTTTTTTAGGTTCGGATTAAATATGGTAGTAATCATTAACCGAACCAAACATAGTGGTAGTAGTTACAAAGTCAAAAACGATGTGGATGTAAGTTTCAAGTTGGCAATAAACGATGGATGTAATCGTCAATTTACTCTTTTCTTAAATCTCATTTAGAAAAAAATAAACAATTCAGTGGAAATTTACCCTTTCGTGTAATTTTCATTACTGAGTAAGTGGGTGAGTGGAAGTGAAGTAGTGGGTTGAGGGTTGAGAGGAGAAAGGAAGAAAGAGAGAAAGAGAGAAAATGAATGGTGGGACGACGGCGAAGAAGACGAAGACGAAGATAAGTCAGGAGGGGTTTGATGAAGTAGTGAGAGAAAATGTAGAAGAAATGGGGATGGATCGAAGCGAAGCTATCGAAGATGCCATTGAAACCCTAACTCTTCAAGGCGTGGATCTCTCAGGCATAGTCACCTCTGAAACTCCACATCCAGTCATTGTCTCTCTCGACAAACTCAAACACTCCGTCGACGACGACGACGACATTGACATTGACTCCCTTGCTTCGCTGCTCCATGATTTCCGTCTTGTGTGTTCCTCTTCTTCTTCTTCCTCCGCTGTCGCCATCGCCTCCCAGAATGGCGGCATTGAAACCCTCACCTCCCTCTGCTCCAAGGTTTCCACCTCCTCTCATTCCACCAATCTTAATCTTATCATTTCATCACTCTCCGCTCTCTCTTCTTTGCTTGGCGATGTTCACAATAACGAAGCCTTTGCTCGTTGCGGTGGTCCTCATATCATTGTTTCCATCCTCCTTTCCAACCACCCTTTTCAACCTCATTCTGTTGACCTTCTTAATGCCTGCTTTTCCGTTATTGCTTCTTCTTCTACTTCCTCTGAAATCCTCAAGGAATCCTTCGTCAACCTCCACGTCGATCAGCTCATCATCGATGCCTTTCTTCAACTTCCTTCTGCTTGCATCCCCTCCTCCCTCTTCGACGCCATTCATGCTCTTCTTACTTCTGATGATTACCGTGTTGCTGCTTCTCAAGTACGCACTACCACTATTACTTTATCCCTTCCCTACTCAGTCCTCTTCTGTCCCTACTTACTACTCTTTCTTCCTTGCAGGTCTTCGGATATGCTCGGCGGTTTGCCAAGCTTGGAATTGCTGATGCCCTTGTCACCTCCCTTCGCCAGGGCCTTGCTTCACCTAGCCTCATTTCAGCCTGCGTTGCTCTTAAGGCTGTTGCTGTCAATGTACGACTTTCTTTTTTCTTTATTTTCCAATATATTTATATATGTATATTCTCCGTTAAAAACCTTTTACGTGCTACTCTATATTTGTCTGCTCACTCGCCCTTCAATTGTCTGATTATTTGTGTAATCACAGGACGATATTTGTAGATCTGTTGCTGATAAGGGTGGTATAGATGCTCTTCTCCGATGCATTGATGATAGTGGTGAACAATACAACAAGGATGTTGCTCGAACTTGTTCTTCTTTACTGGCCAAGGTAGGTTTCTACTCATTGCAGCTTTGCAAATGCTTTGCCTCTTGAATTGAAAAGAATATTGCTTCAGAAGAATGTCCGGAGTCGGAGCATTGGCTATTTCAAGTTTAAACACCGCTTCCTTGTGCATATTGGCCTAAACCAATTCCTTTGTAATCATGATGCTTGCAGGGTATTGATTACCATGTATGATCTTGGTATGAATTATAGTACTCCGTAGTACTCCCTAGTCCCTCCATCCCAAAATAAGTGTCCCCTTTTGGTTTTCTTCTACTAAGCTCTCTTACCAATATTAGTATAGGGGTAAAATTGGAATTATAAGAAAATATTGTGAAGATTAAGGGATGAGAGTGAGCTTTTTCTACATTTTTTAAATCTAAGGTTTAGGCAAAAAGGGACACTTATTTTGGGATGGAGGGAGTACATAACAGGCACCCCCACATTATGTTGTCCCATGTATATTGGGTAGTTCCTACATTGTAAATTGGGTAGTTCCTACATTATTAATTAATCATATACACTCATTTGCTGACACAATACTTTCATTATGTGCCATGATTAGGAGGAGTTTTTGAGGCATTTGGTGTTACTATTTCCATTGGTCATGAATCATGATACATCAACTTTGAAGTTCCAATGACTTTTTAATGTATCTTGTTTTTACTATGGCTGGCCTGTCTTCCAATGACTAGTGCATCTCTGCTCTACTAATTGATCACGTATTTAATCAGGCTTCATCAAGTGTTAACTACTGTATGATCTGAACAGTTGGCAGGAAGTGACCAGAACAAAAGTGCTATAGTAGAGAAAAGAGGAATGGATAGACTTATCAGACTTTCATCCAGATTTGCAGATGATCCTTCGGTGTTACAAGAGGTAAAAAGCATGTTGACATTACATATTACTCTGTAATTTGTTGTGTCATCTCCTTGGTGGCCTGCGATTCAGATTATGTATAGATGGTTAAAATTTTGTCATCCTCGTTGATATGAACACTATACCAGCAGGTAATGTGTTTCCAAATTCCTTAGTTTTATGATTAATCTTATTAATTGGTCGAAGTCACGAGAGGAAACTATCACCAGAGGTGGTTTGAGCAAGTAGGATGTAACAAATGAGGCCTCATCAAAGAAGAATGGAAACAGATAAGATTTATATGAGCTAAGCAAGACCTTAGACTGGGTGCAAAAAGTTTAATGGAAAATCCTTATGAAGTTTCTTTGAGTTAAAGAGAATATGGCACCTGGGAAAACTATGGAATGGTAGAATCCCATAGGAGATGAAGTTTGATTCTTTTTGTCTCTAAGTGGACTACGGGATAAGAATTTTTGTGATGACTACGACCAACATATATTATTGGTGTTCATGTATATTTGGTATTGAAGCTCATATCATTTGAGCACGACAGGTGAGAAGGAAAGATAGAATTCTTTTGATGAAAGCACTTATTGTTTTACAGAGAAAAATCAGTGTTCAACACTTCAACATCATTGGGTAAGAGAAAGCTCTAGTTTTTGAGAGAGTGACATAATATATATTGAAGTTGTATTCCTAAAACTTTTGTAACATTTACTAGTTGTTTATATGTTGAAAAGAGGCGTGGTCTTACCTCTATCGGAGAATGGGTTTCCATGTAAAACAATGTGTCTTGTGGTGAGGATACAAGGTGCTTCCCCAACTAGTAGTGTGTAGGTAAGGACAATTTGATAAATCTACACATGTTTTAGCTAAAAAATTGCGATGAACGTGACAATGTATGAAATGAGATACCCATGAATATGAGGGGATATTATCAAAATGATTTTTTTTTTTAAAAAAATAAATCATTTTCATTAGCATTCCTTAAATCTACCCAAAATAGGAATGATGACACTTATTTTGGGGTGCAGGGAGTATTATTTTCTTGTGTTAGGGTGTTTGACCTGTGGTAATCATTTGCTATGGCAGGTTATGTACATCATAAGCGTGCTTTGTCTAAGATCTCCTAATCACGCTTCTCGCGCTATGGAAGCAGGAGCAGGGGATCTAGCAATCCAAGCCATGCAGACATTTCCTACTTCACAGCAATTGCAGAAGAATGCATGTCTCATGATACGGAATCTTGCTGTTAGAAACCCGGAAAATGGGTATGGAGTATATGCTAACATGTACTTTCACTTGTGATTCAGAGTTCTGACTTACATGCTCCACCTAATGTTTATTTGAAAATGTAGGAAAATCTTACTCAACAACGGTGTGGAGAAGGTTATTAGAAAAGCTAAAGAAAGCCACGGGAATTGCAAGGACGCTGCGACTGATGCACTTCGAGATTTGGGTCTCACTAACTACAACTTATAGTGGCTGCAAAAGTCTTTGTATAAATTGTGTTCTTATCATTCAACACGCAAATTTTGACTTTGCACTTGATGAATTCAGTGTCTAGTGACTTTGTATTTTTTCCTCATTGACATTTTGGAGTGCGTTGATGCTAAATTGGTACATCTTGTAGTTTTTCCATTTGTTTTATGGAAAAATAGGTTTCTCATCTTTTCAGATCACCCAGATTAAAGGAGAGAGCTTTACATGGGTGAAAAATATTCATCTAGCTCTCAATAAAAGGAGGAAGGTGATAGTTGCGGATAATTGATACTCCCTTTAATCCATGTTTATGTTTCTAATTAAGCCGATGACCCAAGTGAAGTTCCTTAAACTTTGTTTGGATAACCAAAATGAGGAAAGAAATGGAGGAGTGTATTCCCACCACCAAATCTCCACCCTTATTTGCTAGCCAATCGAGGGAAATATGACCCCTCACTCTCCCTTCCTTCTATCCAAACAAAGGCTTAATGAATTCGTTAACTGATCAACTTTGGGTTTGGAACACATATGCTCACAAAAACTGATAACACTTCCAAACCCATTGTGTGTGAGTTCTGAGACTTGTGAGTTGTGACTGCCCTCACAATTGCCTGATTTGGCATTTCCATAACCACGTATCACATATGTAATGTATGAGCATCCACATAGACAGGGAGTCCTGCAATACTTTAGAGTTTAGACCACCAGAGGTAAACAGATAAAAAAAATTAAAAAATTGCATTGGCTATTTCGGCTTTCTCTGAAACTTGTTGAAGCAAAATCAGAAAATGAAGGTGTACTGAAAAGCTAACATAAGTTCATATTGTACCAAAAGTAGAAGCTAATTACATCAATCATATGTCAAGGTGTTAGCACATTAGCGGCACAACTAACCACTGCTCACAACCTAGGAAAACGTCAGTTCCATCCGTGATTTCCGCAATGTGTACATGAACATGTCATAATTCACCAAAATTGCTCACCTTTTTTGCAGGTGATCGACATCAAAGGTTAAAAAGCTTAAGTCATTGTTCTGCTTTCCTCAGATGAGCTGTCAGATACTTGGTCACTGAAAACCCATGAAAGTTATCCACCTCAAACAGTTCTTTCAGCTTTTCGTCACACAATATTCTCCTCTTGTCCGAAGGGTCCTTCAAGACAAGCAGAACGACAAGGTCAACTATTGATAGCTCAACAAACAAAGACTAAACCTGCTTTGATGCTTGAACAAATAAAATACCAGCAGTACACTATATCCATTCATACATAGCTTGATACCTTGGGCCCTTGGGGTAGAAGTCTCAAAGAGGACCATTCAGATTATGGGAAAGGGCAAACATTTTTTTCGGGGTAAGCAGTAGAGTACCTGGAGATTATTTTGCTTTATGTAATCCCAAATTCTCTTCACAGCTTCTGACCGTGACAGCGTAGTTTCGCCAGTTCCTAAAAACTTAACAAAAGCCTCCGACAAGGGCAGAGGTGCAAGAAATCCAGAAGTACCTCCCTTGTGCTGTTTTGTTTTTTTCTTTGGTTTGTCCTCATCTAAAATTTGTAGGTAACAACAAGAAGTGAATGTTAATATATAAGGCGGTTCGAAACAAAAGGGCGGTTTTTTTGTTTATTTAAAGAATACCAGTGTCGTCTTCCTCTTGAGGACGTTTTTGCTTCTTATCTGGACGAGGAAGAGAAGTGACAGAGCACTCTGAAACAGAAAAAGTGTAGAGGTATTTGATAGTCCGTATGAGTATGTAAAAAGGAAAAGAGAGTGGAGATTGAATGGAAAAAGAGGAATAGCATACGAATAGCGTCAGGGGGGGTCTCCAAAGGCCAAATATGTTTGGAGAGAACTTTGTTCATTTGGAACATGTTGATGGTATTAACACGGAAAATGGAATGGAGAGTGGGGTCACACTTGATATTACGCCTGTTATTAGGATCTTGTAAATTGTTTTCACGGATATAGGCCCAAAGTCTCTTAACAACCTGGAAGGAGAAGCTGAAAGAAGTGAGGGAGAGAGAGGGATGATGGGGGATTGAATAAGGAAGGAAGGAAGGAAGGAAGTAAAGAAGGAATACCTCAGTGCGAGCCATCTCGGAAACACCAACAAAGGCTTGAAGCTGTGGGGATAGACTGCACAATCTGGTAAAGCCAGTACCTTTCCCCTTCTTGGAGTTGGTGGTCTCCGCACTTAAAGACAACAGAAGTAATAAAGACTGAGACTTAAAATGAAGAAGATGGGGACTGGGGAGGGAGGAGGAAGAAGGGAATGGAAAAGGGAGGTTGGACATTTTCCTTTCCTTTCCTTTCCAAATTGGGACAACTTCCTTCCTCCTCAGTCCTCACCTTTGCAGGTCTCCTTGTGTCTAAATCATCACTTCCATCCATTAACAAATAACAATGCTTATGCTTATGCTTATGCTTTACTCCATCTATTCTATTCTATACCAATTGATTAAAATATAAATCAAATAGGTGTGTTACCTTGGGCAGTTGTCGGCCTCCTCCTCCTCCTCCTCCTCAACGTCATTGTCGTTGTCCTCCTCGTCCTCGTCCTCGTCCTCGTCATCCTCCTTTACGTGGTCGGTGTTGCCCTTGATAATGTCATCAATGAGTCGTGAAATTAACTTTTTTTGGTCAGATAAATCGAGTCCCAAGTCGGACTCAAGTTGACGCCGGACTGCACCCGCCGATGTAGTGTTCAAGTCGGACGTACTCAGTATTACACGCAGCCTATTTAACAACTCCGACTCCGCCACCATTTTTCTTCAACTTGATTTTGCTGTTTGCAGTTTGCAGTTCGGTTCTCCCTTTCTTTTCTTTTCTTCTTTTTAATTTCAATTTCAATTCAATGTTTTTGGTTTGGGTTGGGTCGTCTCTTCTCACACATTTGTCAATTACATATTCTTCATATCCTCCAACGCCCTATACCTATGGATGGGCCTTTTACCCTTCATTTTTAACCTACTCCTTTTCAACCAACCATCGTCTCTCCTACCCTAAATTCTGAAAAACAACTATTTTATGCGTACGGCGGAGTTATAAGTGACGAAATATAAGGGCACAGATCGGTATTTTTAGAGGTCTTATTGGAGGTTTAAATTATGTAGTGTCGAATTTTGTTATATTGAAAACAAAATTAAAAATATAGGGTTATATCCAACAAAATATACGCCAAAATTACACCGTAGAATTCTTAAAAGAAAAGTGAGCATTCAACGTAAAATTCAAAATTTCCTTGAAATGTATATTGTGAGATCACATACACACGGGCGGTCGTCAATTACTTGCATCCCTTATTTAACATACTAATTAAATGTAATCCGTATGTAACTAAGGGTGAGCTAAACCGTATATACTAATACGGTTTTGATACTTTTTTTTTTAACGTATATACGATTTTCATAGCCCGTCAAAATTTTTCAGCAATCGTTATACTTAATGATATGCGATTGCCGACTTGTGTGGTGTATAATTAAAGACGGAGAAAACGAATAACTTGGATTAATTCGATAATATGAAAAAAGGAAAAAAAAAAAAACAGAGAAAATAAATGTAATAATTGTGATGATAGGCAAATATTGGAGGTGGGATCATAGAAGTTTCTATAAATGTTATACCCAACAAGGTATAAATTCTTTGGAATAACATCTAACTATCCACGCCTTCCACGGAGTAAGTAATAATGCTAAATATAAATTCGGATCAATTGTTGAAAATTACCTTATAAATACACCTTGTTTGCGAAACATTATCTTTTAAATCAATTTTTTTGTAGAACACGATGTTTTTATTGAACGCTACCAAATAACAATTTCCGACAAAAAAAGAGTCAAAAGCCGGCGTTGACCATGAATTACTTCATTTCCCTTTCCACACTTTTCATTACCCTTCATTTCCCCCTCCTCTTACTACATTATTTCCTTCTTTCTCATTTTTTCAATTTTTTGTTAATTTTCTTCTTAACATTTCATATGATCATAAAAATTCTAGACACTCGCTTCATCAAGTCTTCTCTTTTTCACTCTAATCAAAGTCATGGAGGGAAAAAAATGGAGGAAAGAATTGGAGGCAAATGAATTAACACACGTGACTTCAATAGTCAACGCCAAGTGTTGAACCTTTTTTGCCGAAAATTGTTAGTGTTGGACAAAAAAATATAGGTCTAAGGTAGTGTTCTACTTGATTAAAAAGTAGTGTTCCGCACAATGGTGTATTTATAACTAATAAGGTAGATTCTCATCATAGGTGACCAATTATCGCTAGTTTATTTGAACAACTTTGGCTAGTCATTATACGGATATTTCAGGTTTCCAGAATCCACAAAAATGGGACATGACACATGAGTTTGGAATCGTTTTCAGCAACGAAAATGGATGCGATGTGATGTGATGTGATGTTATGTGATGTGATGTTGATCCAGCTACTGAGCTACAGGTAGGTGGCAATGCAGAGAAAAAGACGAAGAAGAAAAGGGAGGAAAGTCATACTGGTAGAATCACGAGAAGACTGTATTTTATTGAATTGAAATGGAAATGAATTGGAGTTAAAAAAAGTAGTTAAAAAGTAGTTTGGTTTCACGAGATACCTGCATTGCTTCCAACAATCCAACCCCATAAAGAAACTCATACTCCTACTCACTCTATTTGGCAGCCGACTCATCAAATAGGCTGTAGGCATATCACATATGCATTGCAGCAATGGAACAAGTTGCTACTGCTGCTGCTGCTACTACTACTACGGCTACTTCTACTGCTATGAACCACGAGCTCCCCATCATGCACGACAGCGATCGCTATGAGCTTCTCAAAGACATTGGCTCCGGCAACTTCGGTGTTACCCGTCTTATGCGTGATAAGTCCACTCACGACCTTGTTGCTGTCAAATATATCGAGAGAGGCGACAAAATTGATGAGAATGTCCAGCGTGAGATCATTAATCATCGCTCCTTGCGTCATCCCAACATTGTCCGCTTCAAAGAGGTTATTCTCACCCCTACCCATTTGGCCATTGTCATGGAATATGCCTCTGGTGGTGAGCTCTTTGAACGCATTTGCAACGCTGGCCGCTTCAGCGAGGACGAGGTCCCTCCCTCCCTCTTCTTCTTCTTCTTCTTCTTCTTCTTCTTCTTCTTCTTCTTCTTCTTCTTCTCCTTCCGTGCCTTCTTCTTCTTCCTCTTCTTCTTTTGCTCATCTGTTTTACCCTCTTTCCGTTTCTCCTTCTTTTAGGCACGCTTTTTCTTTCAACAATTGATATCAGGTGTCAGCTATTGTCATGACATGGTATTTACTTTTTTCACAGAGTACTCCCTACTTTTTACTAGTTAACATCTCCATAGTCCATTCCACATCTAAATTTCACCCCTTTGTTCACTTCTTTAAGCAAGTTTGCCACCGCGACTTAAAGCTGGAGAATACGTTGCTGGATGGAAGTACAGCTCCTCGTCTCAAGATTTGTGACTTTGGCTACTCTAAGGTAAACCTTTTTGCTGGAAGTACAGCTCCTCGCCATTCACTTCACTTACTGCATCTACTGCTTCAATTCCAACACGTATGTACTCACTCTTTAGCATTTGCTTATCTTCAGTCCTCAGTTCTGCATTCCCAGCCTAAATCAACTGTTGGAACTCCTGCCTATATTGCTCCTGAGGTCCTACTCAAGAAAGAATACGACGGCAAGGTAACATCCCTGCTTTCTCTATCTTCTACTCTCTTCAACTTACTTTTACTCCATATCGCTACTTTTACTTCTATGTACTCCTCCGTATCAATTTCACTACATACAGTTAACATCTCAGTTCCATTGTGATTTGTAATCAGATTGCAGATGTGTGGTCTTGTGGGGTGACATTGTATGTTATGCTTGTCGGAGCATATCCATTTGAAGACCCAGAGGAGCCCAAGAATTTTTGGAAGACAATACAGGTTGGTTGGTCAGTGACCATAATCGCGCACTCTGTGGTTGGTTGGTTGGTTGGTCAGTGACCATAATTGCGCGCTCTGTGGTTGGTTGCTTGGTTGCGCATTGACTTTTGTTTTCACCTTGTGCAGCGGATTTTAAACGTCCAATATTCTGTTCCTGACTATGTACATATATCTCCAGAATGTCGCCATTTGCTCTCTAGAATATTTGTCGCTGACCCAGCCAAGGTATAATATTAGTCGCATCCAATTTCTTGTCATCCATGTATGTGTGTCAAAACTAAATATTGCAAACTTGTATGTATATCTTTGTCAGAGGATCACCATTCCTGAGATCAGGAAGCATGAATGGTTCTTGAAGAACCTACCAGCGGATCTCGTTGGTGACAACACTACAAATGGCGAGTTTGAAGAGCAGGATCAGCCAATGCAAAGCATAGATGAGATAATGCAAATAATATCGGAAGCAACTATACCTACAGCGGGTTCTCACAGTCTAAATCACGATCTTGCCGACAGTTTGGATGATGATGATGATGATATGGAAGAAGATCTTGAATCTGATCCTGAGCTTGACTTGGATAGTAGCGGTGAGATTGTGTATGCTATGTGATCAACTATCAATCAACCTTTTTTAAAGACGAAGTGGAATTAGCATTCAAAGAACACTCATTTACTCATTCGATTTCACGCTACCTACTGTGTCTGTGTGTTGTATATGTACCCATGCCATGTTCCTCTTTCCATCTCCGACCAAGCAATGAACATTTTGCCTTCGTGCTTGACTGATGGACACAACCATCATTGTCCCTTTTTCAATTTACAAAATAAAGCTACTCTGTATATGTTTTCAAATTGGTCTTTCACTCGTCAATGAGTGGAGGGACATTAATTTTGCATTTTAAACATTTCAGTTGACAATTGTTAGCTGACAGCTAACATTACACTTCTATACAATACGGAGTATACATTTTCTTCACTCTATCGATCAATTGCAGAGAAATATGATGCACGAGATGTCCTATCCCCCGTCCCATTATTACCACGGAAATTAGCCAGTTCTTTTCTGACTCTTTTCAGATATGCCTCTGCCTGTCTCACTTTTGAACGAAGCTCTTCATTCTGTGTTTTCAACATATTGTTCTCCTCCTGTTACATTTGAAGCATTATAAATGTCGTTTCAGAAACTCGATGTTTAACATTTCTTAATTCTAAAGGACATACCTTAATTTTTGCATGATGATGTATCCGTTGTTGGAGCTTTTGCTGACCTGATAACTTCTCCACCTCCTCTTCCAGATCAATAACTTGCTTTTTGTGATTTGCTAAATCCCTCTAGATTAAGAAAAACAAAATATTTTTCAGTATTGCAATTTAGATTTTATAAGGCCAAAAACAACTAAATAATGTTGGCGTGTTCGACCTTTAACACATTGTTCTCAGTGGAGAGGAACAGTTCTTGCTCACGAAGCTTCTCTAATGCAATTTCCGCAGCAACAACCTCCGTTTGTCTTCTTTCAAGTTCCTCTAGCCATCTGAAAGTTACCATTTTAAACTTATGCCTCATGTATAAAACTTCATTATTCTAGAATCCAAACAGCCTTCAAATGCTACTTACCCTTTTCTCTCTAACACGAATTTGTTTAGCTGCTGCTTCAGATTCACCGATTCAGGATCCTGTATGAAAAATTAGCTCATTGTTATAGCAATACAATATCCACATATACTATTGCTCATAAAGTTAGCGATAAAAGCATAATTGACCTGAGATTCTACACTGTCAAGCTGAGCCATTGCAGCAATCTTTCGGACTTGCTGCTTATCCAGCAGGTTCTGTTGCAAAGGGCAATAGTATGAAAATATAATCAAATGAATAAACAAAAGAAATACCAGCGGCAATGTGAAAAGGTGAGGACTATAAACGGTATGGTTTTAGGAAAAAAAAAAACTTACAGCACAGTTACTCATGTCCAGTTTAACCCCTAGTAAGTCCCGAATCACATCATGAGTCATGCTTTCTGTTGCGGCCAACCGCGCATTTAACATGAATATCTACACAAAAACAACAGATATTCATGTTAAATGCGCAGGTCATTTACTACACAAAAAATAGCTCAAGAAAAAAAATTCAGGCTCATGAGTGGACACATGCAGGGTACAGTAATTTACTTCTTTTTGTCTACTAGCGGCTAAGGCTTCAAGTTCTTCAATGCGAAGTCTATCAGCATTATTGTCTTCATCCTTTTCGGACTTGAATTGGTGTGCCAATCCCAACCCTATACACTTGAAAGGAGAACCAGAAGCTCTTCCTTTAAAGGGAGAACTTGAAGCCTTTCCTTTGTAAGGGGAAGCAGAACCCCTGGCTTTAGATGGATTTTTCTCCAATTTGTTGCATGAAGCGTTTCTCTCGTGGTTGGAGACTGCTTCTGCTCTAAACTGTTCCAGCATTGATTCCAACTCCTTGAACTGCATGTTTTATTTACAGATTAAGAGCAAGAAATAGAATTACTGAAATGAAACTCTCACATATTTGGACCAACATATTTTACCTTCTTCTTATACTCACAAGCCTGAGCCTCAGCATGTAGAGACAACTCTGAGATATGTGCTCTGCACTGGGCAACCTAAATTAACAAAGATAGTAGCATTAATATTTTACTTGTCCAACTAAATTTTTTCAACCAAGTGCATAGGCATCGGCAACAAAGAATAGACCTCCGAATCTCTATGTGCCAAATCCTTCTCAAGAACTTCAATGAGCGCCAACGCTTCTTGGAGGCTTCTTGTTTTCTCATCTACTTGCCTGAAAATGGACATATCCTGTTAGCATTACTATTGCCATATAATTGATCAACTACAGTACTCGATATGACGCTAAAATACACCTAGTCCTTGCAGACCTTTTGATTTCAGAATCAGCAAATTCAACCGACTGCATCTGATTTTTGAAAGAATGAAGCTCCAATTCTAGCTCCTCCCTCTGTAACCTCTGCCTTTCGGCATCTCCTTTCAAAACATCCACCTTCACAGGACAAAAAGGTTGATCAGGAGAAAAAAAAACACACACACACACAAGCGTAACATATCTAATTCAAGTTTAAAGGTACCTTGTTCTCCAACACACTGATGGTGGAATCTAATTCTTGCACAGACCGCTCTAAAAGCTGAACCTCTTCTTCCTTCTCTTCCGCATAAATCCTTCTTGATTCAGCTATCTGCAATTAAAGACATAAAAGAGTCAGTCATAGGTCGTGCCTTGCTGGAACAAGATTATAATATCACACTTATTCCATCCAACAAAGACCTGCTGAGCTTCCACGGCTATAGCTTCACTTTCCCCAGTAAGAGCATGAGCTGTCTCCAGCTTTCCTTCCAAGATCAACAATTCTTGACGGAGGTGATCCTTTTCACTGTTTACGTCATCCAAGTTGCTTTTAAGAGATTCCACTAAAACATTCATTTGACCCAGAGTGTTTCCCATTTCAAGTAGTTCATATTCCAAGCTGTCAATAACATTCTTTTTCTCACACAATTCTCTCTCGGTGGAACCTCTAGTTGCTGTTAGGTCCTGAACGTGAGACTTTAGCAATTCGTTCTCTTCAGACACAATTTTCAAGGTCTGATTGGTGCTTTCCAAGTTCATCTTTGTAGAAGATATGATGTCTCTTTGTTCCTTCACCTCAGCTTCAAGTGCTTCGCCAAAACTGATTGCCTCGTGAAGTTGAAGTGACTTTGTAGCTAAGTCATTTTCAGTGGCCTCCAAAATACCTTCTAGTTTCTCGATGTGAACTTGTTGATCCTTACAATTGACAGCAGACTCCTGCAGAAGGCGTAAATCAAACAGCAATCCATCTAAAACTTCATCCTTCCTGAGTAACACCTCTTTCAAAGATAGATTTTGAGACTCAATTTCTTTGGCTAAGCAGTCTACACCTTCCAGCTCTTCTAGGGACTTAGACACCAACTCCACATTCTGGCAGCTGTCTTCAAACATCTGTTCCAAAACTAGCCCAATATTTTGTCCCAGCTGATTAAGCATTTTGCAGCTCTGGAGTTCAGTCCTTTCCACTCCATAGGCACACTCTGCAACTTTGGAACTCAAGGTGTTGAGAGCTTGGAGTTGGACAAACACTTTGGACTCACTTTCCTCAGCCCTTTGAATTCTTGTTTGTAAACAATCAACCTCCATTTCTTTTTCCAACAAGAGCTGTTCTTGCAAATCTGTGAAAATCGTTTGTGTGATACCCTCACAGACCAGGGAGTCCAACGCAGCACAGCATATTTGTTGCCGTTTAACCATGTATGAACTGTGTTGGGACAATTGCTGAAGCTCCGATGCCATAAATAACAATTCAAGGTCTTTTGCATATAATTCTACTGAAAGCACCTCGGCCTGATGTTCGTATGATGTGGCATTGCTCTTCTGCAACTTCTCCTGCTCTAAAAGAGACGCGGCCACACTTAAGTTACTCTGATTGAATTCCTTCTCTAACATAGCTAGCTTGGAGCTCAATAAGTTAAATTTATCCATCAATAACTCTTCATGACACTGAAGAACTGCGAGATTTTCATTAAAGCTGTCCAGCTTCAAGTCAAGCTCCCTTGCTGCAACTTCTTTGCTGGAAATCTGATTCAAGTTGTTGTTGATATCAGTCAGAAGCCCCTCCTCCATTAGTCTATGCTTCTCAATCTCCTGTTTTAATTTCATATTCTGCTCCCTCAAGTCATTCTCACAATTTTCAACTTTTGCTGTCTCTGATAACATGCCGATGAGGAAGAGATGTAGCACAGAGTGAGTGTTGTCCTTCAAAACAAGCTCTGACCAGATATCCTCAAGTGATGAATGCATCAAATTCAAAGTATCTTGGAAGTGAGACTTAAGACAGCAGAAATTGTGGCTTATACACATAATTGCCTCTTCAGAAGCCTCTTGAGTGGTTGAAATAAGACCCTGAAGCTCCTCAACAATGGTTGCAGATTCTGAAGCATCCAACACAAGCTGCTTTTCAAGATCAATGCACTTCTGATTTTTCAAATCATTGGCAGATTGCAGTACTTGTACTTCATTTACTAAACAGTCCATCTCACCATTTAACCTGATATTCATACTCTTGAGATCTTCAATCTCAAATTTCATTGTTTTATTTGCAATCATTAGTCCATTGATCATCATATCAGCTTCTTTCATAGTCTCTTGCACTTCCTCAAACTGAACAAGAAGGGACGAAGCCTCTACTGATTTTTGAGCTGCTACTTCTTTGGAATCCACTAGTTCATACTCAAGCAACTGTAGAAAACCAAGATGGTGAGTTAGGAAGTACGGAGTAATAATTAGCAAAGAACTGGATCATAGATTATACCATTCATACGGAAACAACTGTATTTGGTTTCAACACAAAAACAAGACTGCTGAGTACCTCTTTCGTTTGACGCCAAGAGCATTTGGCTTCTATAGCATGTTCTTCAAGCTTGTTCAATTTATTATGAAGACCCAAAAGCTTCCTTTGACAATGATCTTCAAAATCATTGAAAGCTTCTTGTAGGCCGAGCACTCCAACTTCAACGGCTTGCATGCTTTCAACACCACATTTTTCAAACATATATATTTCTTCCTTAGTGGATATGCTAGCATTTAGGTCTGACTTCAGCTTCGATATCTCTCTCTCTTTCTGACAACACTCTTGTTGATGAGCTTCAGTCAGAACAATTGTTGCACCTTTAAGGGACATCAACATGCGTTCCATGTCACTTGTTTTCATGTTTGCCTCCTCCAGACATTGGTTAAGTTCTGTGATCAGTGATTCTTTGTCAGATATTTGTCTGATCATTTTACCCACCTGTTCCGAAATACAGCCTCGTCGGCTGGAAGTGGTAGCAGGATCAAATTCACTGGATGCACTTCTAAGTGCTTCGTGTCCTTTAATTAGAGCTTCTTCAATCTCACAGCTTAATAGCTCCCAATCATCACCCAGCAGTTGGATCTGCGTTTCTTTTTCCTGAACACTTTCACATAAAATTTTGTTGTCATGTGACAGCCTGTCACAATCATCCTGCAGCTCCTTCAGTTTGGTCTCAAGGACAAACACCTTACTTTCTGCCTCTTTCTCTCTCAAGTCACTCTCGTATACACGCTCTTGTAGAACGGAAAGCTCTTCTTGCAAGCAGACAATTACTTCAGCAGTTTCTGCCTCAGCCTGTCTTCTTGTTTCATCCATTTCATCTTCATTGGATCTCTGATAAGCATGATCACTGCGGTACCACATATTTAATCTTTTGGCCTTATCAAGTGAAGCCTGCATTCTCTTCAGTTGCTCTTGGAGTGGAGATTTTTCAGGGTCAGAAGAGTGGTTTAAATATGAGGTACATTCTTGCTTAGATGGTTGCTCCTTCAGTGCAGAGATTTGAAGCTCCTGCTTACATAACAGTTCCAAATGATGACTGTTGTGGTTCTTAAGATCATTTATTTCAGCTACAGACAACAGCTGTTGAGCCTCAAGTGCATGAATCACAGACTTAGCTTCTACTAGATTTGCTTCAGCATCTTTAAGTTTTTTGCTAATGCAATATACTTGTTCCTTTGCAGCCTGAGCATCTCTAGCATACGCAGATGCCAACTCTTCCACTTTACAACCTGATAGCTTCTCCTCTTTCAGAATTATTTTTAATATGTCCAGCTCCAACTCCAAATTCACTAGTTCTTCTGCAGTCCCGGCATCTCCATGCTTACTTACTCTATAATCGACAGTTCTGCTAGATGCTTGAGAAGTAACTGGTGGTGCTTGCACATCCTGCCATGTAACATTTAACCCTTTAGACGCAAATCATAAAAGACCAGAGCAGCATAGCATTATTTGCGGCTACATGTTTATTCATGTTTATTGAGCGAGCATGTTCCAATTTTATAAAGCACGTTGAATATACCTTTATCGAATCAAGAATGTCGTGGCAACCTCTTAGCTCCAAGTCTTTGTTCGTTAGCTGACCACGTAATTCCTCAATTTTTCTGCAGTGCATGAAAAGCAAAGTTGATAAAAGCGTAGATATCATAATGAAATGACTGCTGGAATACACGAAAAAAGGGATACCTGCTTAACTTGGAGTTGGTTTCTAAGCAAGACTTTAGCTTAGTCTGGCACTCAGCTAGCTCATTCGACGTATTAGTTAGCTAACAACAACAGGAAAACAATAAATAGAAGCAAACTAAATATTTAAACAAATACTCCCTCCATCCCAAAATAAGTGTCCCCTTTTCTATGTAAATTACATACTAAAGGGCACACACTTATTTTGGGCATGGAGGGAGTACTAAACAGAAAAGACAATATAGCACAAACCGTAGAAGCGAAAAATTCATGTGCTTTCCCATCGCTTATAGCACCCTAAAACAAGTGTCAGAAACAATTTGTTAGATCAAGAAAACAGTCCAGCGATTTACCATACCGCTACAAATATATCGTCTCACTCTCATACTGTCTTAAAATTGATTTGCGTGACAGCCATCTTGCCCTTCGAATCAGTAACCTAAACTACTACATTTTGTTCACAATTATTTTTTTCCGTCTCTACAATCTCTAGCAAACCTCAGAATATTGACTTTAACAGAAAAAGGGAACATAATCCGATAGACAACAATCTCAGTTGCCAGAATACGCACAGAGTACCTGAGCTGTGGTAAACACATCTTGCTGCATACTATTTTCATGAAAGCGGATTAGCTGTAAAACGAAACCTTTTATTAATATGATAACTCATCAGAACAGTACTTAAAAGGAAGTACTGTGTGAAGAAAAGAAAAGAAAAGAAGAGAAAAGAAAAAAAAAAAAAAAGGTGCCACAAACCTGGGCTCGAAGCTCAGATACTTCATTCATAAGAAGGTCTCTCTCCCCTTCCTCATAAAAATCTTGAAATCTACGAATAGCCAAAAGAAAACCCAATGAAAATCCAATTACTCCGTATAAGTAAGCAATCAAGTGAAGATCCATTTTAGATTTTTTTTTCCCCCCCCGAAATGAGGCACCTTCTAAGTTCTTCCAGTAGTCTAATATTCTCCACAGCAAACCGGGTCACTTCTGGATTCCGATCAACTTTAGCTTGTAGCATTTGAATCTCTTCAAGAAGAGCAGCATTCTCCTCAAGCAGATAAGCCTCTGCCGGCTTTACTTCTCCAAGAAGAGATTCCATTCTACGAATTTTGTCTTCTCGGAACTTGAGCATCATTTTAGTACACCTGGTGTCCTCTTCTCTTTGACGTACCTGAAAGTAAATATAGTAGCCAAACCATAAATACAAATAAAATGAACAGAGTTCTTTAACGCCTTGATGTTCATGGTATAGGAAACATACCAAACGATTCAATTGCTCAATTTTAGCTTCAAGCTGCTTCATGGAAGTTTCTGCCATATGTTCCCTTCTTAAGGCTCCGGCAAGCATCATTTCCAAGGATTTTAACTATCACAATCGTCAACTAATCAGCAAAGTAACCTTAACTCCTCAAATAAGCAACAAGCATAAATGCTATCAGAGCGATGCGACCACAGGGCTCATGTTATTGGAATAGTTTTACTTGGAGTGAGTTACAACTCAAGTCAAATACTGGTTATTGTTATTTCGTATACCTGTTTCGCCGAAACTCGTGGACCCTCTTGCCATTCAGATTCTAAAAAGTTTTCAGAATTCATCTGATCATTTTCCGATCTAATTTCTTTCTCACTGTTCTCTTGAGGATCAAAAGCCAAAGTTCGAGAGACATTTTGACGTTTCAAGGCAGAAAGCTCCTCCTGGAACAGACTTTTTTTTTTAATACACTGAATCTGACAAAACTGCATCTTACTATTACTATAGTTACCAATCTTACTTTCAAAAGCTGTATTTGATGCTGTAGAACAGCAACATCGCCAGAAGAATCTTCGTTCACAACAGCCTGCAGAAAAAGTAAAAATTATAAAAAACAATCTCTGAAACAGCAAATGCAGCAAACAAACTACAGAGAAATCAGAAACTTACATTATTTTGAATAAGTTTTGCTCTTTGAGCGAATTTCAGTGTATTTAACGTTTCAGCAGCACAACTGGGCAATACAAAAGAGATTTAAGGTTCAGCACAAAAACACAGATACATGTGATACAAATATCACGGAATTGAGGATTGTAAAGAATAATGTCAAGCTCTTTACCAAACAGAAGGGCTGACATTGGAAATTATCATGGTTTTTGAATTGCCACCAAGGGAGTCCTGAAAGGATGATGTACGAAATTCAGCACCAGCAATAACAATAATAGAGCTAACCGCGGAAAAAGCTGAATTAAAATACCTGAAGAAGGAAAGTAAGCCTTGAATCTCTGTAGGGAATATGCCTAGGCTTTCCGTGTGCAATATCTACTAAAAGCATTATTACGTGACTGCAATATGTTTAATCAATGATCAGACCGATGATGACAGACTTAAGTTGAATGTATATTTTTCCAAACGAAAGACGTCATCAAGTGAAATTACCCCAATGTCGACAATGATTTGTTGATATTTGCAGCTTCTTTTAATCGCTCACCTTCAGCACCAGATGATTTTTGCCTGAAGGATAGACAGAATAATTAATGATATGGAAAGCAGTTACCAAACAGAGCCAAAAAAAAAAAAAAAAAAAGCTAAGAAGCTAGAAACCCTGTGGCATAATTACCATGTCTTACCTTTCTGAACCAGCAAGGTCAACAAGATTTAATCTTGCAAATCGGTAGTTGGTAACTGCATCCCTCTCCCACTTGCTCTCGATGATGAATATGAATACACAATGGGACCTGCTGCTCTCTCTATTCATGTTTGTCGCCGCAACTTTCCTGTTAGAGGATCCCTGTTGTCGAGTGATCGGGAATTAAATTACACCGCCGACAAAATAAGAGGAGGGCAGGTCACGAATATGGGTTGATTAAACAGTAATGATGAAGTGGAAGTCAAACCTGTATCAGAAGTGCAAGGACATCTCCAACGGTGTGCACCTCAAACTCTGAGAGGTTCTCGACGTACACACCCTTCTTAACGTCTTCCCGCAGCTATTTGAACATAAAGTTTGAATTTTAAAGCAACGACAAGCATGAATATTGGAAAATCAGGGTTAGTAATATGGAATGGCTCCACTTACAAGCAAGTTTGTCGATGATGGATCAAGGAGATCCGTGATCTGCTCATTGTAAATTTCTAGAAAAGAGCACCTGCAACTGTACTTAAGTTTCTCATCGCTTCGACTTTCCTCTTCCTAAAGCAAACAAACATCAGGAGCGTCACACATTGACCCTCTTTGCCTTTACGAACAACCGTATATTGTTAGAGCAACAAAAAATGAAGCATAGAACGAAATCATACCGCTCTAATACGGGCAAATAAGAATTCAAAAATCCTAGGTGTCATCCCACGATGAGGACTTGGAGTAAATTCAACATCCTCCATCTCGCCGAGCATTGTGTAGGTCTTACCACTTCCAGTCTAACACAAGAAAAAGGAGTAAAGATGGGAAGAAAAGAGAAGGAAAAAGAGGAGGTACAAAAGAGGAAAGGAAACCTGGCCATAAGCGAAGATGCAGCTATTGTAGCCAGAAAGAGAATTTTCAAGCATGGGTAAGGCGGCCATCCTAAAGAGCATCTCCTGGTCGACAGATTCACAGGCAACGTGATCGAAAGTGAAGCGGGTTTCAGGATGACCGATCCAAGAAATGGAGTGGGCACTATCTTGTCTGACACAACGATTGAAACCATAGGAAGAAGTCTCGTTAGAATTGAGGGGACGAACCCTGAGAATGACCTGAACATTGTGATCCATCCAAAAGGAAGGATCCTCCTTGAGATCGAAATGGGGAACATGAGGAGTGTGGATGAGAGGGCGAGAAGAAGGACGGCGAGAAGAAGTGTACAAGTAGGAAGGATTAGGATTAGGGGGAGGCTTGGAGACACTCTTAGAAGGAGTAGCAATAGCAAGAGTGGAATCACTAACACTAACACTAACACTAACACTCGTGGATCTGCAAGTGGGAGTTGGACGACAGTAAGACGGGTCATCATAACCGAATCTATTCTTACCAAAACCAAGACGGTCAGGGGTAGCATACGCATTAGTAGACCTGGGTTTAACAGGAGTTCTATTAAACTTGGGGTCGGGATTGGGAATGGCGTGCAGAGGAGCCCTACTTGATGAATCTGGAACAATATTAATGGTTTTGCTCTTGCTTGAGGATGAATCCCTACAGTTCAATGCTACATTCTCCATTTCCTCCATCATTTCTTCTTCTACTTCTTCTGACTTCTTCTTCATTTTCAAACTAATCAAAATGCAATGTTGTGGAAGGATTGAAATAATTTAAAGCAGCAGCATTTTCATTTTTCAAGTTTGAAATAATTTAGGGTTATGGTGTTTGGAAATAATTTTGAAATACTAGTTGGTGGGAAACTGGAACTCAATTTAATTGTGGGTCTTCTTAAATTTCAAACGCCCCTCTTTATTCTTTTTTCTTTTTTCTTTTTTCTTTTTTCTTTTTTCCTTTGTTTCAAAAAAAAACCAATAATTTGTTCTTTCCCTACTCCCTAACGGCTCTCTCTTTTGAATTTTTCCCAATTCTACAACTCATGGACAAAATCTAACCATACCTTTCTACGAGACTCCAATATGATGTCACAATTTTTATCAAAAGTAGATGAAACCTATCGGAATTCAGATATTCAGTAGGAAAAAAATAATAAAGGTAAGGTCGTTCTAACTTCTAAGGTACTGTCTGACAAAAAATTCTTAATTTTATTTTTAGGAAAGTTCTAATGATACTCCTGAGTTTTAACATATTTTTAGTGGTATTTAAATTTTTAAGTTTGTGTCCATAACACTCTCCAACTTCAAATCTATCACTTTTTATGACCTTTTTTCAATTAAAAGTACTCCGTATAATTATTTTTATTTTTAGACTGTGTGGATTTTTTTTCCGATGTTTAGGGTTTTTCTATAAAGAAGAATAAAGAATTTATTTCATGGTTGAATTTTTTTTTTTTAATTATAAGGGTTTTCAGGACTATATTAGTTACCATATTAGGAATTTCAAATTAAGTAAATTAGTTAGTTTAGCAGCACAAATCTTGTCAAAGTTATGTGTATCTCATTATTGTTGTTTATTCATTAATCATAGTGTAGTATATATAGAGTTACATGAGTTGGTTTTATTGGGCTTGGCCCACAAGCCCTATTACCCTTACCCCGCCCCCCCCCCTCCCCCCCCCCCCCCCTCAAGCTGGAGAATGAAGATCAAGAGTGCCCAGCTTGTCGACAAGAGAACGAAATTGAGGGACGCCTAAGGCTTTAGTGAAGACATCAGCAAGCTGATCATGAGTGGAAACGTGGGTGGCAGCAACGAGTCCATCTAAGATAGCGTCCCGGACAAAATGACAGTCAATTTCGATGTGCTTCGTCCGCTCGTGAAAAACCGGGTTGCGAGCCAAGTGCAGAGCCGACTGACTATCACAGTAAAGCTGCATGGGAAGAGGAACGGTAACGTCCAAACAGCTAAAAAGTCCCGTTAGCCACTTCAGCTCACAAACAACAGCTGCCATAGATCGATACTCGGCTTCAGCGGAAGAGCGAGAGACTGTTGGTTGCTTCTTAGTCTTCCATGAAATAAAGGAATGACCGAAAAAAACGATCCATCCGGTGACCGAACGACGCGTAAGGGGGCACGCGGCCCAATCAGAGTCACACCACCCCGAAATCGTCAGAGGGCTATCGGAGCGCAGAAGAATCCCCTGTCCGGGTCGACCCTTCAGGTAACGGACGACACGTAAGGCGGCGTCCATGTGTGCACGACGGGGCTGATGGAGAAACTGAGATAAAACATGAACGGCATAAGACAGATCAGGACGGGTGACAGCAAGATAAACAAGGCGCCCAACTAAACGACGGTAAGACTCAACGTCAACCAACAAGTCACCCTCAGCACACGCGAGCCGATGGTTTTGTTCAATGGGCGTGGCTGCGGGTTTTGCGCCGAGTAATCCGGTTTCCGCTACAATGTCAAGAGCATACTTCCGTTGGGAAACATAAATACCATCAGCACTGCGAGCAACTTCGAGGCCAAGAAAATACTTAAGGACCCCCAAATCCTTCATATGAAAACAACGACCCAAATGGGCCTTAAATTCCGTAATTGCAGCGGAGTCATTACCTGCAATAACCAGATCATCAACATAGACCAAGACAAACAAGCAAACAGCGCCCTGGGAATAAGAGAATAAAGAATAATCATAGTAAGATTGTTGGAAGCCGTAATCACGCAAAGCCGCGGCAAGCTTAGCGAACCAACACCGAGGTGCCTGTCGGAGGCCGTACAAGGATTTTTTAAGGCGACAAACTTGGCCTTCACGGCCACGAGTAAATCCAGACGGTAGGCGCATATAAACCTCCTCATCCAAATCGCCATGGAGAAAAGCATTATGAACATCCATCTGATGCAGCTCCCACTTTCTGACAGCAGCGACAGCCAGAAAAGCGCGGACGGTGACCATTTTAATAACTGGAGCGAAAGTTTCACCATAATCCAACCCCTCGATCTGATGGTTGCCAAAAACGACAAGACGAGCTTTAAACCGTTCAATCGAACCGTCGGACTTATATTTAATTTTATATACCCAGCGACAACCGAGCGCCTTTTTATCCGGCGGCAAAGACGTGAGCTCCCAGGTGTTATTCCGTTCAAGGGCGTCAATTTCTTCTTTCATAGCTTGACACCAGTTTTCATCACGTATAGCCTCCCGAAAAGAAGGAGGTTCAACACCTGTAGTGATTGCTGCAAGGAATTGTCGATGACGCGAAGAGAAAGAGCGACAGTGAACGTAATTCGCAATAGAATAAGGCGTACCTGACGACGAAGGCGGAGTGGGTGAAGGCGGGATGGACGAGGATGTAGTCGAGGCAGTGTCGGTAACAAAACCACGCAAACGGGCTTTTTGATCGACCCGTCGACGAACCCAAACTTCCGACGAGATTTAAGAGACATTTTCATGGAGTTCATCCACCTTTCATAGGTATCCGGGCGAAGTTTGACATGAGAAATAATTGCGCCTGGTCTGTCATTGGACCCAAGATAGTATGGGGAAGAAAAATCAATTTTAGGGGAAGCCTCCATGGAAGCCGAAAAACAGAGCAGGGAAGGGGAAGAGTTATACGGAAGAGGAAGAGGGAGGGTGTGGGGAAAGAATTTGGCTTTTAATTTGGCTCGATACCATGTCAAAGTTATGTGTATCTCATTATTGTTGTTTATTCATTAATCATAGTGTAGTATATATAGAGTTACATGAGTTGGTTTTATTGGGCTTGGCCCACAAGCCCTATTAAATCTACTATCTTTAAGGTTATAAATTATAAATAAAGATATGTGCCTAGGCAAAATTTTGATTAATATTTTTAGGGTTAATTGAATATAACTCCCTTTATAACACTTTTTTTCAGAATAACCCCTTATATGTTAGTTTTATATAACTCATTTTAAGATACTTTTGTTTCTAAATCACCCCAATGTCGAAATATGCTACTTAAAAGTTAGTGAAATAAAGGACAAATCAGATATGAATCTGTATGAGTTTAAGTATGAAAAATAAAAAGTTAGTGAAAATTGAGGTGGTAGAGTCGCAAGGAGTACTCCGGAGCGAGTAGCCGAGTATCAATCATTGAAGTAGGGAAGTAAAATAAGTTGGCGGGCAGGAAAGTGTTGGAAGACTGTCACATCTTCATTTGGATAAGGCCACTTGGATGATTTTTTGTTGTTTTAGAGCACCCCAAATGAATACACTAATATACTATGTATGGTATACTACCAAGTACTCCGTATAGTATAGTATAGTATAGCATAGTATAGTACTTCCTTCATTCCAATAGGTAGTATACATTTGCTTTTTGCACAAAATTTTAGGTGGGACAAAGACATGTGGGGTGAGATATACAATGACTAAAATGCCCTTCCACTTGTTTAGGGTGAGTGGATGAGTGTTAATAAAGTGAGGGTAATTTAGTCTTTTTATTTGATAAAGTATGGACCAAAATAGAAACGTATAGAATTGTTGGAATTTACGAAAAAGAAATATGTATAAAACTTATTGGAATGGAGGAAGTATAATATAGAGTATATAGAAAAAAGGGTCGGAATAAGAAGATGGAAAAGTGGCCTTTCGAAGCACAAACAGCCAACACTTAAAAGTGTCTCACTCTATATATATACTCGCAGCTGAGAAACATGAAAATGAACGAGGATGAATTAAAGGAACTATCATATCTATCTATCACACTTCATTCACAAATACTACTATCATATATCTACTCGATTATATTCATATAATTCATATATTAAAGCGGCTGGAAATTAAAGTACGTAGATCAAGCATTGAATTGAAAATGGTGGTGAACAAAGTAGAAATATGCATAGAGATGGTGAAGCTTGGGGTGGAGCTAGCGGTGGTGATGGCGCAGGCTGTCAACAAGCTCATGCAACGCAACTTAACCCCAACACAAGAGCAGTTAGCAGCCAGTGTGGCCGAGTGCAACTTGTACAATTGCCAAGTCCCCTTTCCATACCCGGGACTTCTCCCTTGATTTCACTTTTATTTAATTTGGAGTCCACTGGGGTTAGCTTAGCTTAACCCCTACAATTTTGTTTCTTAGCTTAGCAGCTTAATTTACTTTTTCCGGCCAGGCTATCTGTATGTAATCAAGTTTAATCAACGAAAGTAATACGGAGTACTTGCTTGTAATTAAGTTGTATCATTATTGTGCCCTCTTGGAATTGGTCTGTGCACCATCACATACATCCGTACGTCGTCGTCACTTTTTATTTTATCTCTCTTGTCTCCTTAATTCTTCGGTTCTTCTCCACGTACTACTTACTCCATATTGTTCCTCATTTTGTTTTACGGACAACTCCATATCGGTGTGGACTGTGGAACGAAGCCCGTATGCATATGTTGAATTGAGTTTAGCATAACTTATAACCTGAGGCTTAATTAAACAGTTTCTATGGCATGCATGGTTTCTGTCTCCAATTGATAAAAGAAGAAGACTTTTATTTACAGTTGAATTGTGTATTGCACTACCTGGCCTTTTACAGGCCATATGTTGAGTGAATTGTAAACTAGGAGAATAATGAGATCGATGAATGTAAAGTGAAGGAAGTAAACCAAAACAAGTACGAGAATATGTGCTGCACAGTGGGGTTGGATAGATCCCAAGGAACTCATACACGTACAGTAACACAGATGACAGACCACACTACTTACTACTTGCTTCTTGCTTGTGTAAGTTGTGTTCAATATACATATCCATCCATTCATATTATCATCACTTTTTCAACCAAACCTTCATCATCTTTGTCATATAAATATTCAAGCTTCAAAATTATTACTCCCTAACACTCTACAGACAAGACTTTGCTTATTTTAGACCAATTATTGGGTCTATTTTTTTTCATTGCATTCCAATCACAGACGTATCATATCCTACTCATATCTTATACACGTAGGATTAATAATATAATCACGAATTCACACTGTGGACTACACCACCATACTCTATTAATCTAAAGAAGAAATAAGGGTGGCAATTGAATTAAAAATTGTGCGCTTTTTACAACAACCAATTGTCCTGACCCTATACGCTTTTGTTATTTATTTGTTTATTTAATAATTATTAATTTCATGTAGTGGACGTGGATCCCTCCAACAAAGTTATTTTAAAGTGTTATACGCGGATTAGGTTAGAAAGGGGGGGATATTGTTTAGTCACCAAAATCTTTGGGAAAATAAAGCAAATAGATTTTGTTGATTAAATTAAACTAAAAGTAGAGTAAAAAAATTAGTTGCTTTAAAGCAAATGGGATTTTGAGATAAGGTTAGAGACGTACATGTTGAAGCTGAAGCAAGCAGATATCAAAGTGGTTGGGTGATGAACGTCGTCATTGATCATCATATTCATAACATATTGTATATTAAGTGACTGACTATCTTGCCAAGGAGCACTTTACTTGAATTTAACCATTAAAATATATGAAATGCGTATTACTTTCTTGTTATTGTATTCAAACACCAGCAAGTAGCAAGTATTCGTAGTTTTAGCAGCAAGTGGTAATGTAATGCTACTTGATCTTATTAGAGTAATGTAATGCATTGGCAGTCCACCTAAGCTAAAGCTATTTTAAAGTAAAGCTATCATCATCATCATTCATTATTCATCATTCATCATTCATCATTCATCAGTTGATCACCCTTTCATCAAGTGTAGAAGACTTGGTTGGGGTTTCAGATATCACTTTATTCATGTTACTGCACGCCTACATAAACACTTAAAACACTGCCATCTGCCATTGTATAACCATCGCTTTGGAACTCTACTGTATTAAGTTGCTCGGATGACCTCAGCTCGTTCCTGTATTAATTATTATGACTATAATGGTACAAGTACAATTAACAAATATCATCTCCTAAGCTCAACGCATCACTTATTTTGAAGGGTTAATTGAATATAACCCCCTTATATAACACTTTTTTTTGAAATAACCCCCTTTTATGTTTGTTTCTCAACTTAACCCCCTTTTAAGATGTTTTTTTTTAAATCACCCCCATCGCCGGAAAAACACACTTAAAAAAGGAATATTCCGACTACAATTCAAATTTTTAAAGTTATCTTGTTTTTTATACCTATTTTGCCCCTTCCCCTCCTTTTCTTTATATTAACCCAACATACACAGCTTCATTTTATTTTTTGTTCCCCATCACTTTCTTCAACTTTCTTCCTATTTCTTCCTCGTCTGTTTTTTTTGCTCATCATCCTTGCTCATCAAAGTTATTGTACTTGTAATGTTTGATAATGAAATCCCAAATTCGGAATTTGTGTTTTGTTAACATAACGACAACAACAAAGTACGAAGACAAATAAACAAATACAAAAACGCGAACATTTAATCCATAAAGTGCAATTCAACATTCGACACACGAGTTCAACAACTTAACTAAAAACGACGTTAATTCGACACACGAGTTCAAAGTACTAGCTAAAAACAACATACATAGTAATTAAGTACATGCATCTTATGTTTCGGAAAAGCTACATAGGTCACTGAATACTCAAAATCCAAAGTTTGCGCTGTTATTTGCTTGGCTAAGCAATTCGGTAAAAGACGGAATAGTTGTGGTGGAAGTGCTAGGGTGCTATGGTTGAACTCCAGAAGCTTTGCGATAAGGTAATTTGAGTTGCTCAGTGTCTTACTGTAGGTTTTGGGAATGAAAAGTTCACCTTTTTTCACCGGACAACTGTTTTCTATTATGATCATCTCACTAGATGTTCAAACACCTTTCTTATGTTTAATCAATTCCATGATTTATTTTCTCCAAATAACTCAGTTGATAACTTGATAGAGTTTATGTATTGCGCTTTCATTTTTATATGTCCTATATGATTGTCTCCTTGAAAGACTTCCCAGTTCCTACTCTTAACTATGCCATGACTAGAGTTTTGCATATGCTTAGGATAATGTGATGGAAAATGTATTCTTCTGGTCAGCCTTGGATTGGTGTTGATAGGTGGAGTTATGCCTGAAAATCATCCCAAAAGGAATGTGGTTTATGCCTGATAGGTGGAGTTATGCCTGAAAATCACCTCCTTCATACGCCGTAACCAAATCGTTATCAAGCAAACTCCCATTATAATAATACCGGATATTGACGTGATAAGGTTTACTCAAGTTCATCATTCCTGAATAAAGTTTAACAAACAATAGTTTATTTATCTTATATTGAGCAAAAATAATTACTTCAAACTGAAATTAGGGCAAAATTCAACCACATATAAGCACAATCAAAACCGAAATTACTTCAAACTGAAATAAAATTGAAGTTTACCTTCAGTCATTTCTTCAATTATTGTGCAACCAAGTAATGAAGATGAAGAATTTGAGGAGAAAGTCGAAATTTTGGAGGGAGTAATTAGGGTTTTTGATGAAAAATTGGGGATTTTGTCAAATTCATTTTGGGGGTATGCTGTTGCTTGCAGTTGAATTTGTTTGAAGAAGGAGGGTGTATGTGTCGTTCATTCTAAAGTGAAATGAAAAATTGAAGGGACAACAACTTAATCAGGGGTAATTCGGTCAGAAATAAAAAATTTGGTCGGAAATAAGCTGTGGGGGTGATTTTAAAAAACAAACATCTTAAAAGGGGGTTAAGTTGAGAAACAAACATAAAAGGGGGTTATTTCAAAAAAAAGTGTTATATAAGGGGGTTATATTCAATTAACCCTATTTTGAACCACTGTTTTTACTCACTTATCCTCAAGTCAGATATCTGTAGATTGTCCACGTTCAGCTTTTTTAAATTGCTCTTTCTCTTTGTCGCATAAAACTCACCATAATTATATTCTTTGTATTTGGGTGGGTTCTCATCGTCCACGACTTCTTCCAAGGGCTTGATCATGGCATAATGGGCCGGGTTGAAAAAGAAAGGAATGGACAGCCTTTCCTTGTTCGAGTGTACCATCACCCTGTGCTCCACACTCTCATACTGCTCGTTGCTCCAAACCTACACCTTCAGACGACGTTACTTGGGAGATCATTTGTACATAGCAATTTGTCAAAAAATTAATTTAGTCGCATACCTGAATGACATCACCAATATTAATAATAAAAGCGTCAGGATCAGGTTTGACACTGACCCATTCGCCATCTGATTTTCTCCTCACTTGTAGTCCCCCAACATCATCTTGTGCCAGAATTGTTAAGCCACCCGCATCCTTGTGGCGGGTAACTCCAAGAACAAGATGTGGAGAAGGACATGGTGGGTAGTAATTCAGTCGTACAAAACTGGTATGATCCTTGAAGAAGCCACTAAACCTCTGTGGTTCAAGTTGTAAGCTCAACGCGATCAACTCCATGAGTTTGAAGGCCAGCTTTTCAACCTCTGGCATACGTCTGTGCTGCCTCCCTGTGATCAAGAACAATTTCAGATTTGTGCACTTGAATTGATGATTTAAGGAATACAATTTCATAATAGAAATACCCAAGTACCTCAAGTCAGGGGGGTAGGGAGGCCAGCGATTGATCAATTGTTTGGGGATTGGGTCGTCAGGTGAAACAGGGATGACAGTGGGGTCTCTGGCAGTAAAGTCGAAAACTTGCTTCCAGTCTCTGACATTCTTGGTGTGCTCAGAATCGTAGTATCCCAGGGGATTTGATGCATCTCTACTAAACTTAGACTTCTCCACCTCAGGTAAACTGAAGAAACTTCGAGCAGCCAGGTTGAGGTTGTGCAAAGTCTGTAGGGGTACTCCGTGGTTTTTGACTTGGAAGAATCCCCATTTTGCACAGGCCTCACGCGTCACACTTATAAGATCATCACATATCACATTGTCATTGTGACTGTGATCCACGGAACTAAGTGAGGCGATGTCAATGATTGGAATTCCTTGATCATCCGTAATGATGGAGTTTGGCCTATGCTCTGTTGGTTGGATATATGCTGCATCTATTTCTGCCATCATTATTTGAATTTACCCTACCATGTGATGACTGATGAGCCCCCCTCTTTATATTACTTTGAACTTTTTATTCATTGAATTTAGACATTCTTTACTTGTTTTGCCCTCTTTTGACCCCTCCCTTCTTCCTACCAAATTTGGTTTTGGCTGACGGCTATGCTAGTACTACCCATGTTGTCATTTACCTGGTCAATTATGTGTCCATGCATCATACGGACTACTTTAATTCTAAGGAAATAAAATCAATGTGGAAGCACTAAGACCAGACACAGTAGAGTAAAAAAAAATAGTCTCCTTAATATTTTTGAATCCAACCAAACCTTGATTAAATAAAATATTCGATTTCAGTGTTATAACAAGGATATAAATACTTTTTTTTTTTTTGTAAATAAAAGACTTCTAGTCTAGGTTTTTAAAATAATATACTCCGTAACATTAAGCTTATTACAAAAATATGAGTGCATTATAAATTAGTATAAATTGGATTTGGGATCCACATAATATATTTATCAAAAATGTTGTTAGGAGTAAAGGTGGCCGAAAGTGAAACCGATTGTCATTTAGGCCATTTATCTTTAACCCAACCAAAGCTAAAGTTTTTCAAAAGAAAAAAAATTCTACCTACTCGCCTAAACCTAATTCGTCCCAACTAATAACCTATTATTGGGTAAGTATTAGGGTCAAGCTACCCTAACCTTAGACCTATGGCCCACCCGACCTGTTTGTCCTCCGGTCAGGCGGTCAGGGTCAAGTTTGCTAACACAACCCGTGGCCCGGTGTAGTCCACACCCGACCAATGGTCACCACCTAGTTATAAACATATTCATGACGCTGACCAAATAGTCTGTTAAACAAAATTACTCGAAGCGAACAGATAACTTAAACTTCATCATATAAGCGCACACACGAGTTTTAAGCTCAAATTTGTTAGAGTAGAAGGTGGACGACGACACTGCAACCAAAAACACACCAAAGAAAAAAGCACACACACATGAAAATTTTCACTATGTAATCTCTAGAGTTTGTTAGCTAGAATGTGGCAGCAAATATACCACAAAACAATAAGTGTAAGAATATCACACTAAGAATACTATATTATCACCTAATATTCTGAATTTTATGTTTCTTTGTCAATACATATGAAGTATGTGAAGGTAATAATATGATACTAATTGTAGCTAATATCCCGGAAACATTGGTGGAGGAGGTGATGAGTATTTAAAACCTAAATTGGGTGGAAGATTAATGTTGTTGAAACTTGGAGGAGGATGATATGGTAGAGGGGGCGGGGGATGATGGGATGGTGGAGGTGACGGAGGTGAAGTAGGGATCATATGCGGTGGAGTTGGTGGGCGAATAATGAGGGGTCGAGGAGGAGATGTTACTGGCAGTGGAGTTGGCGAGCGGACCATGGGGGGAGGAGGAGGATATGTTACTGGCTGGGGTAGAGGAGGAGAAGTTACTGGCTGTGGAGTTGGTGAGCGGACCATGGGAGGTGGAGGAGGAGATGTTACCGCCACGGGAGATGGTGGGCGGACCATGGGAGGAGGAGGAGCAAATGTTATCGGAGGTGGGGGTGAATATGTGGGAGGAGATTGTGGCAATGGTGAAGACACATGTGGAGGTGGAGACATTGATGGCGATGGTCTAACAGCTGATCTTCTGTGATCATCTGATGGTGTTGGTGAAGATGTTGAGGGAACTTGTCTAACTGGCGGTGAATATTGTCTTACAGGTGATCTTTTATGATCATCTGTTTGCTTAGGTTCATCATGACCCTTGTTGGTTTCTTTTTGCTCACCACATTTCATCTTATCACATTCAACTGACGTAGTAATCATTGGGAAACACTCTTTAGGTGGTCTTTGATTTGGCCGGTTCGGTAAGCAATTTTCCCTGTCGTCAACCTCAACATCTTTCCTCACACTTGGATCACAAGCTTTGCCCATACCCTTGAAATAGTTACTAGACAATGTCAATTCACTCAAAGCCGGTAACTTACATATGTCTTCTGGTACAAACCCAATGAAATTGTTATCTGAAACATCCAGTGTCTCCACTTTGTTAAGGTTGGATAAATCCTTAGGAAGAGTACCTACGAAAGAATTCATCGACAAATCAAGAACTGTCAAATTGTGAAGTAACCCGATTTCGGGAGGCATGCATCCACCTAATTTGTTCCCATGAAAAACAATCTCCTCAATTATACCCATTTTACCAATGCTCCTTGGAATGCAACCAGTGAACTTGTTGTTTGCCAAGACCAAAAGTGACACACTTGAGTTTCCAATGGTCTCAGGGATTGTCGAGTCAAATCTATTATCATTGAGTAGTAAGGCATCATAATGCTTGTTGAAAAGCTCAGGTGGTAAAGCACCTTCAAAATTGTTGAATCTTAAGTCAAGGTACCTCAACTCTTTCATCTCAAATACCACATTTGGAAAGGGGCCCACAAAACGGTTGTTGCTTAGATCAAACTCATACATAAGCTTAAGCTTTGATAAGCTATTAGGGACAATCCCGCAAAATCTATTAGAGTTGATATGAAACAAGGCCAAGTCTGTCATTAGGCCCAATTCTATAGGGAGGTAACCTGCAATGTCCTTATAGTTAAGGTCGATACCAGACACCACGGTGACCTTGTCATCGTCAAGGGCTGGTGAACAAAATACTCCTGAGTAAGCACAAACGTTTGGCCCATCCCAATTTTTAGTTTCCCCCGTTGGGTCGGAGTAAATAGCTGACTTCCAAGCTTTTAAGGCAATATAAGCCTTACGAAGTCTTGTGTTTTCAAATTTAAACGAGACATTAACCTTTTGATCGTAATCATCGGGGAGATCATGGCCATTTTCTTTTAAAGTGTGGAGCTGACGACGAGTGATTAGTAAAGCTTCTTCATTTGTCAAGGAAGACGAGAAAGGAAAATTTGAAAGAAGATTAATTATGATAAAGATATAATAGCTTATAAGCTGAAATGTAAAATGAGAAGTTTGTGCCATTGAGGGTGGTATGAGGCATCACAAAGAAAACTTATGTTAATATGAAGGTAGTAAAAATTATAGTTGATTTGTTGACATTAGTATTTCCATGTTTATCGCCATATAATTAGTGTTTTCAGCTTTGCTCCATAAATTTGGAGGTAAATAGCTATATTTAAGCATGTGTAATATTATTTCCATTGCTATAAGATTATTAAAAAAAAAAAACTCTAAGAATAGCTATCAGTTTTAGAATGAAAATATTCTATGTTGTTGTCCCCTAGAATAATTAGTTTTTATTCTCTAAAATACGGAGTATTATTATTTTTAAATTAGGTAAAAGGAGTTAACTTTATGGTTATAAGCTTGTTTGTACTTGAAGCAATATTTAAAATATCATTAGTATCATGTACTCCCTCCATTCACTTCCATTTGCATCAAAGAGAAAAAAACCACTATTCATTCAAGTGGGTAATTTTCGGAATTTCTCACAACGTATCAAATAAAATATAGTCATGTGGGATCTTGTTTGATAGGTTTTAATGAGTACAACAAGAATATCTAAATTTTATAATTTTTAAAAACGTGAAACTCTACATATTTGTGTCCCAACATTCGCGTTGGCAAACGTGAAAAAGCAAATGATGCAAATGGAAGTGAATGGAGGGAGTAGTACACAAGACAATCAGCTGGTGCCTGGTAGAGTAAAGCTCATCTCCCTATGATTTGTTAGGACCTGTTCTTTCCAGCTTATTTTCAAAGTGATTCGATTCGGATCATTTCCATTCGATTTAGTTCGATTCATTTCACTTGATTTAGTTCAATTGGTATGTTATTTAATTGAACTTCATTCAGTTTAGCTCGATTCGATTCATTGATTCAATCTGATTCATTTCATTTAGTTGATTCAATTCGATTGATTCGATTCGATTCAGTCTAAAAAGTCCGAAAGAACAGGTTGTTAATAGTCCTCCAACAAGCTAAGAAGTGTTTCAGTACACAAGACAAGACCATTGCTTCCGTGACTGTCCCCCGATACTATAAGTATCCTCACATTGCAATTCAAATTACCACTCCTAACTACGGAGTATGACGTTAGTTTACTTTCACATCTATGTAAATCAATCCTTTTTTTAGTTTTCCAGGAATATAAATACTATGTTAAGAGAGATTCCAAATAGAAGATAGGAGCAGTAGAACACAAAGTTTCAATCAATAGACAATAGGCTAATATAAAGTACACAAAGCAAACAATTCAGTTTGTAATCTGAAAATTGCAGCAAGAAGCAAAATTATGACACCATCTCAATTCAAGAATTTAAAGGTTGGTTTTAGATTATTTTAAAAAAGTAGGTGTTGGATAATACATACCTCCATCAATTCTTGTAGATACCATGACCTTACAATGATCACTAATTAGGGTTTTGGTGATTATAGATTCCCTTTTTTTTCTTCTGATTATTATGAATGATGGTGCTTGCCTGCTTTGTTTGTTCAGGGTTTTAGGATTTATATTTGACCAAACAGGAACTCAATACATAAGAGCACCCACAACCATGAGTTTTTCCCTCCCTTAATCTACCTCTCTCCTCTATAAGGTAATACTCATGGTTGTAGAAATGAAGAGGGAAAAGTTTAGGGGAAGGGAAAACCCAAAAAATTGGGTACAACCTCCTACGCCCTTTGTGCCATTTTTTCATTTTTTTTTTCATTTTTTTCCTCTTACAAGTGGACCCCACATGTACATCTTCTTATTTTTATTTTATAAGTTCATGTATAATAACTTTTACTAGCATAATACCCGTGCATAGATGCACGGGATGTATAAAACTAAGTTAATAGTTAATTGAAAATTTTGGTAATTGCATTAAATATTAAATTAAAATAAGAATACTTCGTAGTAATAATATAAATGCAACCTAAATAAACATGTATCCTTAGACCCAAAATACAATAAACTGTATTTTACCCGACCGCGTATTTATTTAACATGTACCATTTATTCGACCCGCAATTATCTTCTAATTAACCCGTTTAATAGGTTTAAAAGTGTTACTTTTGATTTTTCTTAAATAACTATCAAAATTTTGATGATAGAATCGTTGAAAATTGTAACAAAGCAATTAGAATAATGGAACATTTATTGTTTTTATTTACAGATATAGTTATAAATTTATTTTAAAATATATCATAATGTGGCAAAAACCGATCAAAATATCGCAATACATTGTCTTAAAATTCATTAGTTATTATAATAATATGGTAAAATTCGCTTAAAATGTTATATTGAAAACACATTAAATAAAAATGGATAGTTTAAGAGATAAAAATAAAAAAAAATACCATGTTGTCACAAAAGATATTGACTTATATGACATAATTTCAAAAAGGAAATAAAATAAAAGGGATAGAAAAATAAAATAAAAGGGATAAAAAAAAGTTGGAGGGAAAATTTGTGTAGGATGGTTTTTGTTATATATAATTAATATAGATATGTATTTTTTTATTTCAATTATATTTTTTTTAATTTGTTTTTTGATTAAAAAAAATCTATTTTTTTTTTTTGTCTATAAATAGAGCCTAATATTAACATATTTTCTCACACTTACTTTTATCATTTTATCATTTTTTCCTTTGTTTCCATATCAACACCAAATTATAATCAAGTTGAAAGAAATGTATAATAATAATAATAATAATAATAATAATAATAATAATAATAATAATAATAATAATAATAATAATAATAATAATAATAATAATAATAATAATAATAATAATAATAATAATAATAATAATAATAATTGTTTCGGGTATAAAGTTAGGAACTAAATACCAAAACTAAATACAAACGATTACAAGTCGAATGTGGATTAAAAACTCGATTAACTAAGTCCTTGAGGGTCCTTAGCTCTCGGTTCCTCCGCCCTTTCTCTCGTCACGAAATAATGCAACAAACCTAGCCAGGGCCTTAGGGTGATGGCCCTCAACGCTCAAGTCGATCCACGAAACAAAGTAAAAGTTTAGAGAGAGAAAGAGAGAAAAACCTTTTGTGTGGTATTTTTGTGTGTGTGTGGAACTTATTGATTTCTAGGTTTTAGTTACCTTTATACTTGTTTGATTTGTCTTCTTGTGTCCCCGCTGTGCAGACGGCCTGGATGGGCCATATCCACCCGGACCCGGGTGGATCATTGGGCTCCTTGGTATATGAAATGCCCCGGTCCACATTCCTCCCGGCACTATTCTGCCTGAACCGGAAGAGATGGGTGGATTTAGGGGAATGCGGGCAACTTCCGGCCCTGAAGTCTAGTCGGTCCTAGTGTGTCTGGCCCGGGAGAAGTCACCCCCAACAACTGCCCCCATACAGGGAAAGTCATCGGCTTGCCCTGTATGTCTTGACCTTCATCGCAGCTTGTTTCTCCTGATCCCGGACAAATAAGCCCTTCTTCCATTTATGTTTCCTGACTTTGTGTTCCTTCCATTCCGCTCAGGGGTGGTGTGTTGAGTACGCTTTTATTTTGGCGCAACTTTTGAATTTCAAAGCCCAAGGAGGCGACGTTTCACCTCCCTCGCTTGACACGTGTCGAGCAACGGGTGAGGCGCACTGTTCATCCCCTTTTTCTATATATATCCCCCAATTCCCCTTCATTTTCCCCTTTACCAACTCAAAAACGCTCAAAATCTTCCCAAAATTCTCTTGACCTCATCAATCTTTGCTTGCATTCCGTCTTTACTTCACCCAACCTTTGATTCTCTCCCCGCTCGCGTTTTTTGCAAGGTAATTTTCGTGTTTGATTTTAGATCTTGTAAGTTTTAATTATCTCGTAGAGAACAATGAGTGCTTCGTCCGACTCGTCTTCTAGAACTGCTTCCGATTACGCTAGGGTTACGGATTCTGAGGTAGGGCCTGAGATAGAGGATCGGACTACGGGTAGGAGGGTGAGACTAACATGGAGGCTCAGCCGGATCTTCCCAGCCGCCTTCCCAAGTCGACTTTGTTCCTGCGAATCTTGGAAGCGGCGGTCTTAGGATCCCAATGGACACCAGGATACACGTGGCTGTCAGGGACGTTTTGCTTGAGAGCAATCGCCCGACCTCGCTGACTAAACATTATTACTTGCCAAAAGGCGGGAGTTTGTGGTGCCGGTCTTCATCGAGCGTGGTGAAACCGGAACTTCATACGGTTTGTGTACATCAAGGACCTGGAACATGGGCCGTTTCGCTTCACCCATTCGTCGAAGGTGCTCGGCCAAGACCAACATAGCGATTTGTCGGATGACGCCGTTTGGCGTGAGAATCATAATCGCTTTCGCTGACGTGTGCGTATCTGGGTTTTCCTTCTGATTAATCTTTTCGCCGTCTCCATCACTTCCGCCTTGCACCAACAAATCTACGAGGGGTGGTGGTCGCCGTCACCGAAGTGCGGGTACTTAACCCACTTTCAGGTCAATGACTCGATGAAAGGGTGGAGCGAAGTGGTTCTTCCTCAAATCTGTGAGCCTTTTAACCACCCCATTGCTTTCTAACGACGTGAGGTGTCGTTTGGAGACCCCGGGAGAGTGGGTTCCGGGAAAAATCCTTCCCTGGAAGGACGTTCCCCTGACCGATGATGAATCCGCTGCCGAAGCCTATTTTGAGGCGTACAAGAAGGGTAAACAAGTGTTTCCCAGAATCAAGCTTCACGGCGGATACAATCTCTCAAGATAAATTCCTTAATGTTGTCGGCTTGGTCCGACCCTTGAAGCGAGTAAGCGGTAGGGTGGTGAGTGTTGGTGTCTTAATTGCTTTTTTGCGTTTAATTTGCCATGTTTTCTTTTGTCCGGGTCTGAACATCATGGTCTCGTCCGTTGCAGGTGACTTGGGCCACTTGACGGAGAAAGATCTTGCTTCCATCGGTCTCGGGAAGGATAACAAACCTCTCAGCGAGCCTGTCGCTGTAGACTTCGACCGCCGCAAGCCAACGCTCAGAGAGTTGGTCAAGATGCAAGCTGGGGTTCCTAAGAGACCAAAGGGAAAGAAGAGGGCGGCTTTCAAACCCCCCCGAGACCGGAAACCTGAACAAGCTGCTTCCGTTTCCTCTCCTGGCCCGGACATAGACGCTCTTAGGGAAGCAGCGAGGCCCTTTACGCAGCCCAGCCCGCCTCGGGAGGTGGAGACCTCTCAGCAACCCCCGCCTGTACCCCAAACTCAGGTTGAGGTGCAGACCATTGATTCTGAGCCCTCTGATGAGGAGCCGAGGCTTCACAAGAGGCAGAAAACCCAGCAGGTTAGTTCCGTTCTGGTGGGGTAGCCTTTACGAGGGTCGTCCCTGGGCGTTCCTCCAGGCGGCGCTTTCCTCGATGTTCCGTCGATGAAACGGGGCGTGTTTGACTTCTTTGCCGTTCTCTGTCCAGGGTTCTTCCTCCCAGGCTCGGGCCGTGGTGAAAGTGACCTTGGGCATTCGGGCGAGGGCTGCGATATCGGCGCGGCCAGGGTTCAGGACGACACGGTGCTGGAGACTACCCCTCTTGCCAGTGTCGGAGGGTCATCCATCTCGTCCGTGGAGTTGGTTGTGAAGGCCAACCGTGCCCTCAAGGGTCTTTCCACCGCGCTCGCGGACCTCTCCAAATTTTCGGACGAGACCGCTCGCGAGCTCGACAGTCTGCGCCGCTCTTCCGGCTCCACCTCTGTACAGGGACTACAGCGAGATCTGTCCCGCCTGAGGAAAGAGAGAGCGGACCGAGATAAGATCATTTCCGACCTCAGGGCCGAGGTCAAACTCCTCTCTGCCCAGCTGCAGGAGAGGGAGAATCAGCTATCTTCCCTGGCCAGGGAGAAAGATGCCCTGGCTCTCCAGCATGCTGAGGCCTCTCAGGCCCGAGAGCAAGCCATGGCCAGGGCGGAGAGTGCCGAGGCGAGGGCTAAAGAGGCCGAGATCAAGGCCACTCGATTCTCCCTGGAGATGGGTGAGCTGAGGGCGGCTCACGCGGTCGAGCTGGAACGGGTCCGTGCCGACGTCTTCTACAACGGGGCGGATTTTGGGGCCAACGAGACAAAGGAGCTCGTGGCTATCATGCACCCCGAGTTCGACTTTGAACGCCCGAGCCGGAGGCGAGAGGATGAGCTCGCGGGCGCAGGCGGCGGATCCGGGCGGACCTTCCATCACCGCGGCGATGCCGCTAGGAATTCGGCCGCCGTCTTCCGAATCTTCCTGCCCGGGATGATCTGCTGGGTCTCCCATTAGCCTACATTTTGCTTTTATTTGAATAAGACTCAAACCAGTCTGCGGTGGCGGGCACTTTTGGTGTAGGCAGTGCCACGGTCTGGTAGGTCATTTAGTTGTACTTTTCCTTTTGCGTGCATTAGTCTGCTCCCGGCCCGACCTGTGGGTTCTGGGGTAGCAACCTTGTAATATACATTTCTTCAATCTATGTGCTCTTCTTTTATCAGTGCTGTTGTCTCTTGTCTCTCTACACTTAGCTTATTTTATTTTAGTTTTATTCGTTATACTTTTATCCGGGGCCGGATGATATCATATAGCTATGCCGTCGTGCCTCTACTTTGCCAATTTTTATGCTCTCTTTGTGTGCTGCACCCCGATACCGCGTGTTTATTCAGCTTCTGCTTATTGCAATTATTTTCGTGTATTTATACCAACGCCCGCCGTTACCGGGTAATTTCCCTATACTTAGCTCATTTTTCTTTCAACGTTCTTGCTACTTTTGCCGTCCGCATCGGTAGGACGAATATTGTCCAGCCATGTTATACTATGTTTCTTCATACTTAGCTTATTTCATCGCATTTTTACTTGTATCGTTCCCTCCGGGTCAGGGTGGTGTTGTTTAGTTCCCTTCATGTTTATACTTAGCCAAACTTTAGGCTTTCTTTGAGTCTTATGCCCGTTATCGCGTCTTAGGGTAATTTTATGCCTAGCTTGTTTTCCACACTTGGCTTACTCATTGTATTTTACTCGCGTACCTTTACGTCCATGCCCCTTTTCCGTACTCGCCGTCTTTCCGAATTTACGGTGGGAGGTCCGCACGCCACCGGCCATAAGGCCGACATCGGACATCGCGGTGAGAAAGCCTAGGCACGTGGGCCATCTTAGACACCCCGGCCCTTTTGCATTTAGGGCACCCTCATCCGGGCCCGACGACCACGGATGAGCATTGTGCAAGGCCATACGTAGGGCGCGAGCCGCCCAGGCCCCAGGCCTGGACTCATGGCGCGATGTTCATCCGTACGTAGGCATGGGTTGGCTAACAAGCTCTTACCCGGAGGTCCGCGGCCGCCACCTGGCCGGCGACATCGGACATGCGGTGAGCGGCTGAGCACGTGGGCCATCATAGACATCCGGCTCTTTTGCATTTAGGGCACCCTCATCCGGGCCCGACGACCACGGATGAGCATTGTGCAAGGCCATACGTAGGGCGCGAGCCGCGCAGGCCCCAGGACTGGGCTCTCCTGGCGCCATGTTCATCCGTGCGTAGGCATGGGTTGGCTAACAAGCTCTTACCAGTGGAGGTCGCGGCGCCACCATTCTGGCCGGCATCGGACATTGCGGTGAGCGGCTGAGCACGTGAGCCATCACGGACATCCGGCTCTTTTGCATTTAGGGCACCCTCATCCGGGCGACGACGCCGGATGAGCATTGTGCAAGGCCATACGTAGGCGCGAGCCGCCAGGCCCCAGGCCTGGACTCGTGGCGCGATGTTCATCCGTCAAATGCGTAGGCATGGGTTGGCTAACAAGCTCTTACGAGTGGGAGGTCGCCGCCACCATTCTGGCCGACGTCGGTTCTGCGGTGAGAGCGGCCTGAGCACGTGGGCCATCATAGACATCCCGGCTCTTTGCATTTAGGCACCTCATCCGGCCCGACGACGGCCGGATGAGCATTGTGCAAGCCATACGTAGGCGCGAGCCGCCAGGCCCCGGGCTGGACTCTCAAGGCGCGATGTTCTTAAAATGCGTAGGCATGGGCTGGGAGAGGTCTTGCCCTTCTCCGGTCTTTTATGTCTTTTACCGCTCGGGGCTTGTTCTTGCCCTGCCTGCTCCAGTGGGACTTTGGATGCTTATCCTCTTTTTCTGAAAGTGTTAGCAAAAATTTTCAAAAATTCCCATTTTTGAATCGGACTATCGTGATTAGCGGGGTCGGGGTAGTCCCCCTCGCGCCCTGGCGACTTTGTGTGATACAAATCTAAACAAATCTTTGGGCAAAATTCTACTAAAAGTTTACCAAAAACTTACAAAGCCCGGTGTCAACATTCCCGATCACTGCGTTCTGAATGTCTATATCGTTGCCTCGTTAAAACCTTCCGTGGAAAACCCAGGTGGGACAAAACCACGGGTAAGGAAAAGAGTACAACGCTTACACGTAATATTTCTTTAACGTATCGAGAATTCCAATGGGGACGGGAGGTCGTGGCCGATTCATATCTCTCGGCATGAAGGTCCCGGTTGCTTTATCTCTCGTGATCCGATAGGGCCCTCCCAGGTGGTGACAACTTCCGTGAATGTTCCGCTTTCCCTGGCGGATGCTCGTCTTAGCACCAGGTCTCCCACCAAACTCCCTATGCTTCACTCTCTTGATTGTACATTCTCCTCATTCGGTTACGTAAACCGCCAGATTTTCTCTTGCCTGGTCCGGACCTCATCTAGCGAGTCCAATGACTCGCTTTCTCGCTTGCTCATTACTGGCGGGATCGTGTAGGTCTGCTCTCGGGCTGGGTAGAATTGCTTCAATCGGGAGTAAGGCTTCGGCTCCGTAAACCATGTTGAATGGGGTATGCCGGTGGATTCCTTCGATCAGAAGTTACGATTGACCAAAGCACGCTTGGCAACTCATCGGCCCGTACCCCCTCGAGCTCGTCGGTCGTTTTTCATGCCGCTCAACATTTGTTTGTTGGCGGCCTCGGCTGTCCGTTGCTCTGCGGTGGCCCGATGAGTATGCGACAATTGTCCTGTTCGCTTTAGCTTGATCCGCATATTGTCATTGTCAAAGCGCTTCCGTGATCAAATACCACTACCTTGGGCACCCCAAACCTTGTGATTACGTTTCTCCGGATAAACTTTCTCACACCGCTTTCGGTGATGGTCGGGATAGCCTGCGCCTATCCACTTGGTGAAGTAGTCAATAGCGCTACCACGCGTGCTTCGCCTCCGGTGGCCGTTGCGAAGCGGACCCGGTATGTCCATCCCCATCGTCGAAGGTGCACGGCTCGGGGTGATGCGAGGTCCCTGGCGGGAGGTGGATGTCCGGCAAAGATCGACATCGCCGCACCGCTTACTCAATTCCTTGGCATCTTTTAGCATGGTGGGCCAAAAGTAGCCGGCTCTCAATGCTTTGTGGGCTAGCGTACGCCCGGTAGCGTGGTGACCGCAGACCCCTGAGTGTATGTCGTTTAAAATGAATTCAGCGTCCAGGCCCCCTACGCACTTTAGTAGCGGGGCTGAGAATGATCGCCGGTAGAGCTCTCCGTCTACGAGGATGAACCATGGGGCTAGCCTCTTCAGCTTGGCTGCCTCAATCTTGTCCTCCGGGATTTCTCCCTCCAGCTTGTATTTCAATATCGGCCTCATCCAGCCACTGTCTTCGGAGATGGCATTGATCGTTAACACTCCTTTTTGCCGGATATCGGCCGGTAATCGCTTTTGACTTGTTGTCTGTATGTGGCGGCGCGAGTTTGGCAAGCGCGTCGCTTTGTTGTTTCGGACTGGGGATATGATGAACTTCAAAAGATTTGATCCGGAAGTCGTGGCTTTCGCTGCGGAGGTATAACGCCATCCCTTCTTCCGGGCCTCGTATTCCCAGATTAAGTTGGCTCGCCACCGGTGCGAGTCCGTTCTCGATTCGATCTCTTACTGCTCCCATAGCCTTTGCGATTCCAGTTCGCCAAAGACCGCCATACTCAGATTCATTGTTTGTGGCGGGAAGGCAAATTTTAGGGCATGCTCGAACTTCGTGTCCTTCAGGGTGATGATCACTTACTCGACAGGAGCCATGGATAGTGGCGGGCGATGCAGTATATACTGCCGTACTCGCTTTCGGTGCATCCCGCAGCGGGTGGGTGCGCTCGGCAATGAAATCTGCTAGGGCACTGGGCCTTGATTCTTTGTTCTTCCGGTGTAGGTTATCTGCGGCGACTCGATTGCCCAGAGTCTGCCGGATTTTCAAATTTTTCAAGTGCTTTCTCCGGTGATGCATGCGCACCTCCACCGGTGAGCATCAAAGTATGGTCTCGCTTTAAGTCGCTATAACAACAACAGACGCCGCTTTTCGATGATCGGGTAGTTTCTTTCCGATTGTCTAACGCATGGTAGCGAAGTAAATTGGTTGTTGTTGTTTTTCTTCTTCCCGCAGGATGATCGCCGATATTGCACTCGCATCACGGCGATATACAAGATTAAAGTTTCGCCAGTGGCCAGGTCTTGCCAAAGTAGGCAATGTTGTAAGGTGTCTCTTCAATCGCTCGAAAGCCTCGTCTGCTCCTTCCCCACACAAACCTCTTGTTTCCCTTTAGGACTGGAAGAACGGTGTGGACTTGTCGTGAATAGGAGATGAACCTGGATAATGCTGCCATCCTCCCGGTCAGAATTTGAATGTCCTTAATTGTCTTCGGCGCCGGCAGGTCTAATATGGCCTTGACTTTTTCGGGGTTGGCGTCAATCCCTCTTGAGCTGACCAGGTATCCCAAGAACTTTCCGGACCGGACGCCGAAGGTACATTTCTTTGGATTGACCGTTTGATACTTCCTGAGCGAGTTGAACGTTTCTCTCAGGTCTTCCAGGTGCTGCTCATCGGATTTGCTCTTCACTATTGCGTCATCTACATATACTTCCATATTCCTCCCTTTCTGTTTTGCAAACACGGCATCCACCAGCCGCTGGTATGTGGCTCCGGCATTCTTGAGTCCAAACGGCATCATCTTGTACATATAGACCCCGTGTCCTGTGATGAAAGCGCACCGGGGCCGGTCCTCTTCCGACAGATAGACCTGGTGGTACCCTGAGAAAGCATCCAGGAAGCTCAGGGTAGAGTGGCCGCTGGTAGAATCTACCAGCTGATCAATCCTAGGCAATGGGTAGCAGTCCTTTGGGCACGCCTTGTTTAGATTTGTAAAGTCAACACACATTCTCCATGCCCCGGACGATTTCTTCACCATCACCACGTTTGCCAACCATTCGGGGTAGTCACAACGCTCGATGAATCCCGCCTCCAGTAACTTGTTTATTTCTTCAAGAATGGCCGCGTCTTTCTCTGCGCTCATGGGCCGCAGCCTCTGTTTGATTGGTTTGTAGCCGGGGTTAACATTCAGTTGGTGCACAATCACCTCCGGGCTTATCCCCGGCATCTCGGCAGCTGAGTAAGCGAACACATCCTTGTTCTCCTCCAAGATGCTAATCAGACTATCTTGGAAGCCGGGGTCCAGTTCTGCCCCAATGATTACACTTCTTCCCGGTGCCAACTCAATCTCTTTTGTCTCACTTTCCGGTCCCGGAGTTACTTCCAGTCCCTTCTTCGGCCGGTTCAGAAATTTAACCTCTGCTTCTGGCCGCTTGACTGCCGGGCCGACAGGAATCGCGGGACCTTCCGCTCGGTCACCATACACCTTCCCGGTCCAATTATGCGTGGCGTAAACCATAGCCCGGCCTTCGTATCGACACGACAGCATTGAATGTGGTCCCGAGTGACGTAGATGAGGCGTTGTATCTTTGACGGGCGTCGCCGACCACGAAGCTTGCGTCTACGCTTCTGGCCATATCTTCTTCTCCTATCCTGCCTGGTAAAGTTATCGTCCCCATCGATCGATACCGGCTCGTGGCAAGTATAGTGAGCCTATGTAGGCGTTAGTTGTTCTTCTTCGCCAAGCTTTTCAAATACCTCCGGTCTGAGAGGTTGGTGCAGGCTCCGGTGTCTATCATGCACCTGTGGACCAGATGGGGCCCAATGTCCATGGAGATTACCAGCGGTCATTGTCTGGGTAGGAGACCCGCTGGTAGTCCTCCTGGCTGATCGTCAAGTCCGGGATAGGAGGCCTCGGTGCCGTCCTCTCGGCTGAATATATACCCATCTTGGATTGCTCACGCTTCTCCGCCTTTCTTTTCCTCCATCTCTGTCTCGCTTGAATTTCACTTATTCTCTTTTGTCCCGGCGATCATATGAATTTCACTTATTCTCTTTTGGTTCTTCTTCGGACCCGTTTGCACCGGGTCCCCACTACCTTCACCTCCATCTCTGTCTCGCTTGTCCTTAACAAAGCGCCGCAGGGTGCCTTGTTGTACCAACCGTTCAACCTCGTGTTTCAGGGATACACAGTGTTAGATTCGTAATGGTATTTGTCTGGTGGTACTCGCATGAAACGGACTTATCATTCCCTGGGTTTCTTTGCGGTCGAGGCGGCCCACTTGACCTCGTTCTTAGTCATCTCGAAAATTTACGCACGAGACACGATGAGTGGTGTGTAGTGAGTCCATTGCTGGAACTGTTGGTTGTTATTTTGTTGGCCTCGGCTGTCCCGGTTATCCCGGCGATCGTTGTGATTGTTATTACTGCTGCTGCGGTTGAAATTGCTGCGGGTGTTGTTGTTGTTGTTGTTGTGCCTCCGGGACGGTCCCTTCCATTCTTGTTGGGCACCGCCCTGGTCCTCCTTCTTGTCATTTCTCTTACTGAATGTTTTATGGAATTGCTTCTTACCGCATAAAGCCTTCATCTCGCGGCCGCCATCAGTTTGGCGGATTCTGATCGAGAGACTTTTCACTCTCCTCTTTCAAATTTCTACCGTCAAGGCATGGACCTATCTTGGAATCCAGGTCCACGATCTGCTGCGATTCTCTGTCAAACCGGGTCATATATTCCTTGACCGCTTCACTTTTCCCTGCGCACCACGTTCAGAGCTCGTAGCCACCTTCTCTCTCCTTCGTTCCTGCGTCTTCTTTGGCGGAACACCGGCACATGTCCTCGTATCCATAGATGGAGCGGTTGGGAGGTTACGGAACCAGGTTTGTCTGAGTCCGTCGGTCGTAGGAAAAACTTTGCACCAAACGTAGTCCGTAGAGTCGTACATCATCATGTGGCTCTCATAGGCCGCCAAATGTTCCTCCGGGTCCGTTTTTCCGTCATATTGTATCGTTGGAATTTTCATTTTGGGAGGAAGAGGGTATTCCAGCACCGAAGGAGCCAAAGGCGATTTTACTGTAACTTTTCCTTGTGTTGTGTTTCCTTTGGGTTTGTTGCGCTTGGGCCTCTCGGTGCGTAGAACCTCAGGCTTGGACACTTCCTGGACTGAGGGTGGTGACCGGGACGCTGAATGAGAATGTTCCGATTCCTGCCACGTACTATCGTCGCTTGACGTCTCATTGTCCTCGTGAAAGAGCTTCTTGGGTGTCACGGATGGGATGGGATCTTTTCTTGATGGGGACTTCTTTTGACTTGGCTCGGGCGGGAGGGTACCGGTAGGTGGTGCCTTCCTCAGTTTTTCAAGGTAGGCACTCATCATCTTTTTCTCCTCTGGAGTCAAGGGCGTTTGCAGCTCGGCCTCCAGGAGTCTGACACCTCCTCCCGGGGGAGCTGTTTCTTCCGCTGTCTTTCTCGGCTCTTGTGTAGGGTTTGACATGGCTTTTTGTAAGATTTTTTGTGAAATTTTCCCCACAGACGGCGCCAATTGTTTCGGGTATAAAGTTAGGAACTAAATACCAAAACTAAATACAAACGATTACAAGTCGAATGTGGATTAAAAACTCGATTAACTAAGTCCTTGAGGGTCCTTAGCTCTCGGTTCCTCCGTCCTTTCCTCTCGTCCTGAAATAATGCAACAAACCTAGCCCCGGGGCCTTCCGGGTGATGGCCCTCCGACGCTCAAGTCAGTCACGAAACAAAGTAAAAGTTTAGAGAGAGAAAAGAGAGAGAAAACCTTTTGTGTGGTATTTTTTGTGTGTGTGTGGAACTTATTGATTTCTAGGGTTTTAGTTACCTTTTATACTTGTTTCAGATTTGTCTTCTTGTGTCCCCGCTCAGTCTGATGCGACCCTGGATGGGCCATATCCACCCGGACCCGGGTGGATCATTGGGCTCCTTGGTATATGAAATGCCCCGGTCCACATTCCTCCCGGCACTATTCTGCCTGAACCGGAAGAGATGGGTGGATTTAGGGGAATGCGGGCAACTTCCGGCCCTGAAGTCTAGTCGGTCCTAGTGTGTCTGGCCCGGGAGAAGTCACCCCCAACAATAATAATAATAATAATAATAATAATAATAATAATAATAATAATAATTCTTCTAATAATAATAATAATAATGAATTTACTCAAGATAATTCAAATCCAAATAATCAATTCAACCAAAATGACTTTCTATTTGATCCTAATTTTCTAAATAATCCTCAAACTCAAATGTTACTACAAATGTTTAATAATTCCATGAGACCAAATAATCCAATTTATCCAAATATTGATAACTCAAGGCAAATATTAAACACTAATCCAACATTTCCACTACCTCAACAATTTCAACACCCTTCGACATTTTCAATACCTCAACATTCTACCCAAGTAGTAGAGTTATCTCCAGGAGGAGATGGAAGTTGTAATAGAACCCCTAGTGAAGGCGATAATGTTGGTATTGAATTGTTTCCCGATGAAACAAAAGACAAATCCTCAAAATTAAAATGGTGCATAAAAGAAGATGAGGCACTAGTGTCAGCCTATCTACTTGCTGGGGTAGATGAAAAGAAAGGAACTAATCAATCTAGAGGCGATTTATGGAAAAACATAATGAGGATGTACGAGGATGCACGAGAAGAGGCACCCAACGTCATCCAAAAAAGGACCATGAAATCCCTAACTAGTCGTTGGGAGATAATTAATAGAGACGTTTCTCGTTGGGTTGGTGTGTATGCCCAAGCAAGACGAGATAAGCGAAGTGGACAATCGGAAGAAGATGTAGAAACGGAAGCTCATAGTTCGTATCGAAATAAGTACAATGGTAACAAGTTTACTTTAATGCATGCTTGGAATGAAATGAAACATAAGAGAAAATGGCAAGCTGAGATTATGAATGTTCGTTCTAATAGTGAAGATAGTTCTAAGAGATCACAACCAGATACACCAACTGATGAAGAATGCGGTCGTCCGGATGGAATCAAGAAGGCAAAAAATAAAGGAAAACAAGTTGCTAATTCATCAGGTGTTAATATAGACGTCTTCACTAATGCTATATCAGAAATGAATGTTTGTAACTCTAAAAGGGAGTAAGTTGGGATCCAAATGTTGGAATATCAAAAACAACGAGACGCCGCAAAACTCAAACAAAAAGAAGAGGATAAACAATGACAATTGTTCATGCTCCTCCTTGGCAAATCAAGTCTCGATCCAGACGAAAAAATCATGCTAGCAAAATTGAAGGAGAAATTTAACTACATGTTTAATTAGTTGTGTATTTTATAATTATGTTAAGTGTATTTTATAATTATGTTAAGTGTATTTTATAATTATGTTAAGTGTATTAAATCCATATTATAAATAAATTATTTTGTGTGCACCATACTCTTATGAAATAATATATAAAATATTTACTTATGTAGTATATTAATATAAATATATGTACTACATTACTTGCATTATTGTACTGCAAAATTAATATCATATATACATATGACATATCTACTTTTTATGACTTGGATTTGACAATACTTCAAAATTATTTTCTTAAAGTCATTGAATTGTCATATCGTTATTTAATTTGTTTATAAAATAATGCATATAATTGTTTAGTTAAATTATAAGCCATTGAAAATATTATATATAGTTGCTTGAATTATTGTGTAACATTTCATCCTTACAAATTTTCCATTTCAATTTATCAGATACAAAAAAATATTACCCAAAATGAATTACAATTCTAGTTCATCTGGATCAAGTGATGAATTTTTTGATAACGTTGTAAGAGATTATGTAGAACAAAATGAATTAGCCAACCACATAGAAAACACTATTAACTCCTTCGTTGTTCCACTTGTTTCTTCAACGGTTCATAAATCTGAGGTTAGTTCTGCAAAAAATAAAAAGAGAATAGTTGTGCCAAGAGATCGTGAAAATGCACATGATCGTTTAATGAAAGATTACTTTTGTGATCATCCATTATACACGGAGGCTATGTTTCGTCGAAGGTTTCGCATGCATAAACATGTGTTCCTCCGTATTGTTGAGGCTTTGAGTGAAAATGATACGTTTTTCCAACAACGAAAAGATGCTACTGGTAGATTTGGAGCGTCGGCTCTACAAAAATGCACAGCAGCAATGAGAATGTTAGCGTATGGTACGTCGGCTGATCACGTTGACGAGTATCTCAAACTAGGCGCAAGCACTGCAAGAAAGTGTCTTTTACACTTTGTTGAAGGGGTTGTATCTCAATTCTCAAGGCAATATTTGAGAAAACCAACTACAGAGGATGTTGAACGTCTACTTCGAGAAGGTGAAAAACGTGGTTTTCCTGGTATGATGGGTAGCATTGATTGCATGCATTGGGAGTGGAAAAATTGTCCAGTCGCGTGGAAAGGGATGTATCAAGGAAGGTCCAAGACGGCAACAATCATATTAGAAGCTGTCGCTTCTAGTGATTTATGGATTTGGCATGCTTTTTTTGGGACGCCGGGTTCATGCAATGATATTAATGTATTACAACGCTCCCCTGTCTTTGATGACGTTCTACATGGACGGGCTCCACAAGTTAGTTATCTTGTGAATGGAAAAACTTATCGGATGGGCTATTATCTCACCGATGGTATTTATCCGAAATGGGCGACATTCATTAGTGCAATAAGTCTTCCACAAACAGCCAAACAAAGACTATTCACGCAACATCAAGAAAGTATTAGAAAAGATGTTGAACGGGCATTTGGAGTGCTTCAAGCTCGGTTTGCAATAATACGACAACCCGCACTAGCATGGAATGAAAATGTGTTATGGAAAACCATTATGGCGTGTATTATCATGCACAATATGATTGTTGAAGACGAAAGGGATACCTATGGAAATTATCAAGACGCAACAGAATTTATTAATGATCAGACCGAAAATGAAGTTGGAACGTCTACCCAAACATCAAGTGAAACGTTCAATGTTCGTCCTGGAAGAGTAGGAAATTTGAATTTACAAAATTACATGCAGAACGAGAATGAACAACGAGATAGAAATATTCACATATCGCTAAAAAATGATTTGGTCGAGCATGTATGGAGCAAATATAATGGACGTACTTAGAATTAATTATGTTTGTAATAAATTCTAATTTTCATCTTGTTAATTTATGTTAGTATTTTGCATTTAAGTATATTTACTAAATTAAAATTAAGTATAAAATTCACATTTTATCTAATAATATTTTATAAATATAATAAATTTTTTTGGATATAAAATGTATTTATGATAAATGTGGGGTCAAAGTGAAAAAGATAAGAGAAGGGGAAAACTCTTGGTTGTAGGAAAAATATGGTAAAATTTTATAAGGAGAGTTTTAGTTAGTGGAAAATTATGTGGAAGATAGAGAATATGAGGTGTAAGAAATATAAGAGGAGAGAGAGTATATAAAGAGAATAAGGAAGACCCTTGGTTGTGGGTGCTCTAAACTACGTACTTCAACCGCTATGTGCAGCACTATGGTCTTGCAACATGAACTTTTTATATTCCCTGTGCACCGCTATTTACAGCCCGTTCAAATAATTAATGGGTAGTTTACTTAGTTGGGACCTATAATGTGTGTTATTTTGGTGAAATAAATATATTTATGGGGTTATAATTATTTTTAGAGTAAATTCATGACTTATACCTACTTTATAACCACATTTTATAACTTATACCTACATAATTTGTTCTTCATAACTTATACCAGTTTACTATTTTTATTCATAATCAATACCATTAATGAATTCCGACCAAAAAAATGACCGTTATTGTCGGAATATTTGAATCCCCCTTAATTAACTAATGAAATCCCCATTTTACTTCTCTGACTTTGTTGTTATAAACCCACCCTTATCCTTTCATTCAAAATAAAAATCCCCACTTCTCTTTTTTTTTTTTCGTTCCTGCTCACTGCTCTTGTCATCTCTCTCCGGGTAATTATTTTTTCTTTCTTTAAATTTTTCCCTCTATTTTTTGTTCCTTTAAATTTTAAATTTGTTTAATTATTTGTCGATTCTATACTTTAATTTACTCTTCTTTTTATTTTTCCTTGAGAAAATTCGTTACCCTGCATAATTATGGTTTTCAATTTTTTTTTTTGCAGAAATGTCGAGTATTAGTACTTCGTCGTCATCCCGAAATCCAATTAAATGTAATTGTAGCGTTCCTGCGGCGTTGTTTAAGTCGTGGACCATTGACAATCCTGGGAGGAGGTTCTTAACTTGCAAGTTCCGATTTTGTCGCTTTTTCAAGTGGGTGGATGAAGAACAAACTGATTGGCAAAGGGATATAATTAATCAGTTGTTATTGGAGAAGAAATCGCTACAATGTGAGAACAACATTTTAAAAGGTTCGAATTTACAAGTGGAAGAAGAAATGACGAAACTAAAGGCTGAAATTGAATTTCGAAAGCCAAAAACTTGAGGAAGCGGCAGATGTGGCGATAGCTCCGGGCAGTATGCATACTAGACAGAAGGGCAGTTGTCGTGGATTGTACGTTGTAGTAATTGTGTTAGTGTTGGCTTTACTGTGGAAGTGTTTGTTTTAGTTGATGAATATGACGAGAAAGACGATTAATGATGTTTTGAATGTGGGATTGTAATGGCATAGGTTTGGAAGTGATTGTAATGTTTGACTTAGTTATGTAATGGAGCATCAGGTATTAATAAATGGTGTTATTATTGGTCGCAAATTCTCTATTGTTAGACTTTCAAGAGATAACATTTACGCAAAGTAATCGTACTAAAAACATGGAGTTTAAACAAACTTAAAATTCAAACCGAATAGTACGTGCAATACAATTAGAATCCGAATAGTACGTTCGCAAGGTACTAAGAAAAAGTTACGATACACATAGTCAGATAAAACACGCATACACAACATGACGGGTACAATACAAAACCATCACGGCAAATTAACACTAGCTTGACTTTCTTGAATTTGTAGTTGACTTTGTGGTGGTTGCGACGGTTGAATTTGGTTGTCGACTTTCTTGCTATACGCTATGGCTTTGTACTTCTTGCTCCATTCTGACTCAACTGTCGGCGTTATAGCTGATACAATAGTTGTTGCACGTTAGTTGTCGTCTTTCTTTTTACAGGTTTTCGCTCTGTACTTTTTGCTCCATTCAGACTCAACTGTCGGCCTTGTAGCGGTTTTGATCACTTTTTCCATAGGAGGGTTCTTACAAGTCTTGACATTATGACCAACCTTTCCACATTTTCCACAACACCTAACCATCTTCGGTTTCTTTGATTGTGTGTTTGATTCACCCCCTTCTTTTTTGCGTTTCTTTGATTGTGTCGTGCTTGTTTCACCTGCTTCTTTTCTGCGTTTCTTCAAAGTGGGCCTTCCGGGGAGCTTCCTAAAAGGCGGCGGAGTTGGCTCAACATTTCCGACTTTTTCCCATTGTGTCGCATCTGGCATTGGTGAGATGCATTGCTCATACGCCATCGCCAACCTTGCCTTCGTATAAGCCTCGTCGACGTAGTCGAGATAATTATCTCGTTTGTCTTTTATACACGCAATGGCATGAGCGCAAGGGAGGCCAATCAACTGCCAATGATAGCAACTACATGAGCTCGACTTCATATCCACCACAAATGTACAACCTTTATAATCTACTTCAGACTCCTCATCATTTGGCCAGATAACGTCCTGGCCAATCGGCCTCGCCCTCTTGCCCAGCTCAGGAATTTTTGCACGTAAGGCGTCACCTTTTGCTTAACTCTAATTCTTCTATTATGACGACCGCCGGGCCGTGAAGCTTACCCAAGAGATTTTCGAAGAACGAGGGCCTAGTTAGAAAGATTAGAGGAGCTGCAAAAGCCTTTTTTTAACACGAGGGCGTGTTGGGTGAAGACATTCTCAATCGTCGAGCAAGTTTTACTCCCTTTTGAGCTAACTGCATCGGCTATGCCGCCGATAGAGCTGGCAATCGGGTCACTCGGGTCGGGTTTGGGTCGGGTTGTATCGGGTCGGGTCGTATTGGGTTCGGGGCGATTCAGGTCATAACAGTGTTCGGGTCGGGTTCGGGTCGGGTTCGAGTCGTCGGGTTCGGGTCATGTCGGGTTATAACAGTGTTCGGGTCGGTCTCGGGTCGGGTCCGGGTCATATCGGGTCGGGTCATTAAAGCTAAAATTGTCGGGTCAATCGGGTTCGGGTCAAATTCGGGTCACTAATAATTTAGACTTAAATTTTGGCGCCAAAACAAATTTTCAAATTTTAATATTTTTCAAACCAATATTTGAATTTTTAACTATATCTCAATCTCAAAATGTCAAATATTATATTTGGTGTATATTTGAAAGATTGAAAAATTTTAAAATTTTAAAAAAAAAGTTTCAAAATTTCTTTAAAATCTTCAAAGTTTCGGGTCAAATCGGGTCACGGGTCATGAGTCATTTCGGGTCGGGTCAGCTATCAAATGAACTCGGGTTGAATCAGGTTACGGGTCATCTCGGGTCGGGTCAGGTTCGGTTTCGGTTAAGACTTTATCGGGTCGTGTCGGGTTACGGGTCGTCATCGGGTCGGTTCGGGTCGGTTTCGGGTCACTATAATTTCGGGTCCTATCGAGTCGGTTTTGCTCGGGTTCGGGTCGGGTCAAGCTTGCCAGCTCTAGCCGCCGACAACATATATGGTTAAGACTGATTTAACGTTATCTATGGACTATGGCTAGGGTCAGACCGACCTAATCTTAAAAGACCGATTCATAGTCAAGCTAGACCAAACTTTTTTTAAAAAAAAAAAAAATCCATTTTTTATTAAATACTACTGGATTGGGTTTCGGTCGGATGGGTTGGACTGGATCGGGTCGACCGACTACTTCTGAAAATGATAGGGCTTAAGAGAAGTATAAAAGTCCCAAACCCTTGAAAACCCTAATTTTTCGCTGCTCTACTTCTCTCACCATTTCTTGAATCTCCTCTGTATCATCAGCCGACATTCAACGAAAAAACACCGAAGTTCGTCCCTCTTTTCTCTCCTTCTTTCGCTTCTTAAGTGTGATTAATTTTCATCGTATTTGTGATTTCATTAATCAGGTTTTTTTTTTTAAGCTGATTTACGTTGTTAATTGAGTTTTTATGCTTCAAAATTTAGCTTTGTAGGTATGACCTGATCAATTCGTGCAATTTGTTGTTTGATTGTTTGTTTCGTAGAACATTTACGTATTGTTTCGGGATTTTTGTGGTTTTTTTTGTTTTTGATTTGGTTTAAGTTGATTTGAAAATGTTTCATTTTAATGTTGTCTTGAATGTGAGGTTTGCCTCCAAGGGTTAATTCCCTGTACCTGTGCACTGTTAATTTTTCTGTGGTTTTCATTGAATTCTGCTTGATTTGTTTGATTCACTGTTCAATATTTGTTTTAGTTTTTGTTGAGATCATCATTTGCAGTGTTTAAGGATTCGATCCGCTTCATAATGTTTTCATATTTGGTTAACTGTCAAAATGTGTACTCAAATGTGGCTCATGATTATCGGTTTTCGTCTGCTCATCCTCATTTACAAAAAACCTTTACTGCGAATAAATGTCGGGTATGAAATGATTTGATGGTGTTTGTGGTGTGGGGGTAACCAAGTTTCTCATTTTCCGAGGTTATGGTTTTTTTCGGCTATTTTAGTCTGACGTATTTTACTTCAATTCTTCAACGCACGCATGTCCCAACACTTTCGCCCTGCGCTTTTTAAAAAATTGAGTGGTTTTGCTTTGAAAAATCAAGTCGCATACTTAGAACAAGGCTGAAACAAGGTGTTAGGAGTAATCAAGTCGCATACTTTGAAAAATCAAGTCGCATACTTTCCTCCATCTTTTCGCATTAAATACCCTACTCTACCTTCCATTACTAAAAACAAGGTGTTTAATGTGAAAAGATTAAAGAAAAAACTAAATAAAGAAGGGTGAAAATTCATATAAAACAAAACTAACGGCTAAATTTAACGGATTATTGAAGTTTGGTTACGGTTGTGACTAATTTTAGAAGTTTAAGGGTACAACTAGAAATACGCCAAACGCAAGAGTATAACTGGGAAAAGTGAAAAGTACAAGGGTACAGATGGGAAAAACCCAAAAAAAAATAAGTTTATTAGTTTATCTGTTATATTGTGCTTAGGGTGTTTCCTCGATTCAAATGTGAATCAGACTTGTAAAATTCAGAGAGCGCACTCGTTCAAAACTTAATTCCCTTAATTTTGGATTATTACTGAACCAAACTTGAAATCAGCTAGCTTATACAGAATTTTCGGATATTGTGAATTAAGCAAAAAACAGACCATCTGATTTCGAAGACTATGGGACTAAATTTAAATTCATCCGGTCTAACCTAGATCGGACCGGATGGTCCGAATTGGTCGAATGTACTTTTTGAACACCCCAATAACAATTAGAGAAGCTCATGCTGCTGCAGTACTACTAGACACTTTTAAACTCGTAGTAATATACTATGTAAACACTATTCACAATTTCTGTCATATACTCATTTAAGCCAATATAACTACTCCATACATATACTTCCTCCATTCCGTTTGGTTCTATACATATTCCTTTTTCGGAAATTCCAATCAATTTTATACATTTCTATTTTGGTCCGTACTTTATTAAACTAAAAGACCAATATACCCTTCATTAATAGCCACCCAACCCACTTGCAAACAATATACCATTCATTAATAAAGTAGGGGTAGTTTGGTAATTCTATTGTCTACCCCACTTGATTTTCTTCTACCTTAATTACCGTGTTTTGGTCAAATGTATAGAACCAAACGGAATAGAGGAAGTATAACTTACCAACTCTAAATTTTACCCCCTTTTTCAGCTTGTGCGTCCATCTTTTTGCATTAAATACTTTGCTTAATTCTCCATTATTTTTAGACGCTAGTCCTTTATTATTTAATGCAGAAAGATGGAGGAAAAAAACTGTAAAAAAAAATGGGTGAAAATTAATAGAAAATAAAACTAACGGCTAAATTTAAAAATATACTCTTATTTGATCACGATCGAGACTAACTATATAAGTCTAAGGAGAAAATACGTTAAGAATACAACTAGAAAAAAAATAAAAAGTACTCCTTCTGTCTCTGTCATTTGTTTACATTTTCTCAAATCCCCTCACAAAAAAGCCAAACTGTAAACAATTTATTGGGACGGAGGGAGTACTTATAGATGATAAAAAAAAAGTAAAAAAATAAATTTCAAGAAAAACAAGTAAACGTAAATTTAGAAAGAATCTCAATATCATTTTCAGATTCCTTCCACTTCATCTCTTTGACTTCAACCCCTCGTGGTAGCCGACCGCCACCGCCACCGCCACCGCCGACATTTTTCATTTTCGAAATTTCCGGTAATTGCTCTATAATTCTTAGGTTTTTTTTTTAGTTTTTTTTATTTCATTGATTCATTTACCTTATAATCTTCTTCGTTCAGCATTTGAATCGAGGGTTTCGAAACCCTAATTTTGAAATCCCCAATTTTTGTGAAGCTCACTTTGATGTCGAGTAGGTGGCTGTGTGCACCCCACCAAATGGTCAGGCTCATGCATTTACCACCCACCACCCAAATTTATTTTCGACTCACAAATTCACTGGTCGGCTCTGCTGATTTTTCCAATTTATACCACTAAAATCCACATTACTAACCCACCGCCACTCACTGACCTCAAATTTCAAATTTTCAAATAAACCCAAATTTCAATTTCTACTTATTTTACTAATCGAGGCCCAACCGCATAAAAGTTACCTTTTTTTTTTTTTTTTTTTTTTTTTTAAAAAATTTTTTTAACTTATTATTTTTACCTATAAATACTGTTAGACTCTAACTTATTTTCCACACAATTCATTCTCTACTCTTCTTCATCTCATAACATTCAAACTTTAACTAAATTATTCTTAACTAAATTCTCTCTTCTTTTTATTTACAATTTTACCTATCCTTTTATAGTAATACTTATATACTTATTATTAGTTATAAACTTATAATTAGATTTATACTTTTAAATTATTTATAAACATTATTTTAAAATAAAATATTTTTTTTTAAAAAAAAAATATATATTATAGTGGGCCTTCAAAGCCAGTCAAGCCTGTAGTGGTCGGCCTGGGTTGGTCTCTGAGCCCACGGCCCACTAGAGCCCAAATTTCACTGCACCGTGGCTTGGCTCGTCTTTCGGAGCCCACGGCCCACATGGCTCACCCCGTGGGCCAGCCCGGCCCATGGCCACCCCTAATGTCGAGTAAACTTGCCTTACTAATCATGTCGACCACTTGGAATTCGATTGAGTATCGCTAATTTGGGTGGTCAGTTATGCCATGAAAAGTTGTCGATTATCAATCTGTAATTTAGGGTTTGTATTTTGATTTTGTAAATTAGGGGATTTAATAACTCTCGTTATTGATGCTTGATTATCAATCTGTAGTTTAATTAGGGTTTGGATTGTGATTTGCTTGATTGAAAGATTTTAACTTGATATGCTTCACTTGAATGATTTGCTGAATATTAGTTATTGTTATTGTAATTTGTAAGTGTCAGTGATTTGTTGTGAGGCGGTTTTGAAGACTGCGATGGGGAAAAAATTGTGTCGAAAAACCGTCTTTTCACCATTGCAATAAACTTAAGCATTTTGTTAACTAGCAGGACTTTAAGGGACGATGCCCTCCAGAATCGCTGATGTTCGTCTTGTTGCTTCTCACCCGGAAGTTTATGAACCATGCGACGATTCGTTTGCCCTCGTTGATGCACTACTTGCAGATAGAGCGAAGCTGCTAGAACATCAACCCTCGATATGCTTAGAAATTGGATGTGGTAGCGGCTATGTTATCACCTCGTTAGCCTTAATGCTCGGAAAAGAGTACAACGGTGCACATTATTTTGCCACCGATATCAACCCACACGCAGTAGAAGTGACGGCTGAGTCTCTCAAAGTTCATGGGGTTCATGCTGAGGTAATGAACATGGATATCGCCTCGGGATTGCAAAGCCGCCTCATTTGGGCTTGTCGATGTCTTTGGTTGTAAATCCTCAGTATGTTCAGAGCTCACGAGGGCGAAGTCGGGTGTAGTGGAATTGTTCTTTGCGTGGGGTGGTGGAGAGAATGGACGGAGCGTTATTGTGAGGATATTGCACATTGCGACAATCTTTTGTCTGAGAAAGGTTGGTGTACATGGTTACTTTAACGGCGAATAAACCAGGGCAAGCGTAATGCGTTGATGAATAAAAAGGCTATCGTCGAAGATTATCGTGCGGATCGGCCAGGAAGAGCCTTCATATTATCAAGTTTTGGCGGGATCCAGAAAGCGAAGTCGAGATCAAGAAGGCGGCGACTAGCAAAGGAAGTCCTAGATCTGTTTTTTCCCGATTTCAAAGTCTGCCTTTCTGGAGTAGCGGAAGTTCAAACTCGAATTGATCGATGATAGATTTTGAAGCCAAAGCGGTGATCAATGTAGCAACAGCAAGAAGTACTTCCCTACTTCCCGTTTATATTGTTTCCATTTGACTAACTTTCATGGTCAATCGTTGTACATTTTAACCAATTTATTCTGACAGAATAGAGAATGTTAAACTTTTGAAAGTTGTAACATGATATATAGTTATTTGGATGTCTCAAAGGTGACACATTTTATATTAGATCTCGACTTATCTTGGGAGAAATATTTGTTAACGCCAAAGTTGAGTAGGCGAAATGTAAATGAGATTGACGAAGTATTTTGATTCGGTTTGTAAAGTTAATGACGTCGAAAATGTCTTCAGCTTGCTGAATGTCCATCTGCTCAAGTGACATACGTTGTTGGGAACTAAAATTACCTGCAACTACTATGAATCAGCAAGGAACGAGTGGATTCTAAACCGTGGAACAGTTTGTACCAAGAAAAGCTCAACGTTTTTGGGTTCCACTAGTCGGAACTTTTCGAATTCATACTTGAATTGATCATAACAACTACTCCGTATATATCTGAAGTCTTGAGTCTTATGTCTGTCAGTCTGCTTTGCTTCTTTGCTTTCTAGCTTCTAATAAGGCGGATTGATATGTGACCGCCTTACATTGACCAAAAGCTTGACGAATAGATCAGTCATTGCGGCCTGATCTCAGAGCCCAGGTTTTTGGTTTCTACGCATTGGATTTTGTGACGGCATTCGCACTCAAAATACCCCTGCCGTCACTTTCTTTCTTTTTTGCGTTCGGTTTTCTGTATTTAATGTCCTTTTTCACTTTCTTGGGCGAGCCGTGAGTATAAGCTTTTCAATGTACTGACGGTTGCAGAAGTTATCTTCACGTAGGTTCGTGTGGACATTAGTCCGGTGAACGTGCAAGTCATGGGTGAGGTCAATTTCGGGATTGCCCTAGAATTTGGGTCAAGTAGAGTCGGGGTGTCATTTCGGGTTTGAGTTATTTTTTGGTTGATACATTTTTTTCAAAAACTAAAATTGAGAAGGTTTTTTTTTTTTTTTTTTTTTTCTTTTTTTTTCTTTTTTTTTTTTTAAATTTCCTACATAAAAACCAACATTGAACTGAATAATTGATGTTTCGTTCAAAAATTAATTAATTAATAGATGTTTTAATATGACGATATAGTTGAACACTTAATAAAACTACATTGTTAACGCTTACTATGAAACAATGCGGTTAAGAAGGAGGATACTATGAATATATAAAATTGTGACGAAAACATCAATTATTCAGGGATATGATAGGTTACAAGATACAAGGTTAGGAGAAATAAGAAATAAGCTATTGAGTAATTTTAATTTAGGATTGATGATTTAATTAATATATGGTGTATCTATGCAATAAAGCAGTCTCATACTAAAATTTTATAGTATTTACATCATGAATTCATGATGCATAAATAATAATTAAAGAGCAAGAGGAGAAACAAAAGGAAAATGGTAAGTAGGGAGCTTGAAGATAAAAGGAAATGGATGAGAATGAGTGAAAGGAGAAAATATGAGGTGTAAGATGTTTAAGAAGAAAAATATTAAAAATAATGAGAATAAGAATATTATGAGTGATAAAGAAGATAGAGTTAGAGTAATACGCGATGATCTGACAAGGAATTAAAAACTAAAAAATAAGAAAGATCAAACCATAATCTATTAAGAAGAATCGATATGACTTTACAATTAGAAAAGATTAGTGTTAAAATAATAATTAGAGTAATATACTAATTAAGTACACATTATTTGTGAACCTAAAATTGTATTTTTCGGATTTAATTCAATTAAATAATACTCCCTCCATTTCAATTAGATGAGATGAGGTGTAAAATACTTAGGAATAAAAATAGAAAAAACACAAATTCTCATATGAAACGGGTAACCCGTTTCTTGTGAGAAACGGGTCAAATATTAAGCAAAAAGACAAAGGACAAGTGGGAAGAAAGATATTCTCCCCTACTTGTCCTTTGTTGTCTCCCACTTGTCGCTGTCTTTTTCTTAATATTTGACCGTTTCACAAGAAAGCAGCATCTGCTTCACAAGAAACGGGTTACCCGTTTCACACAAGACTTACACAAGAAAAAATGACGAGAAGAAGAGTACTATGAAAGGTAAAGATTATTTCAAGTATTATAAGAGAGAGATTAAAAAAGCAGATGTGTAATAAATGTAAAAAGAGTATCGTGAATAGTAAGGAAATAAGAAGTGATACAGAAATGAGAGAGGAAAACGTAATAGGATTGAGGAGAGGGAAGAGGAAGAGAATGATTGATAACCGGGGTTTGGATTCCTTGCATTTGAAATTTCATGCATTTGGTGCAAACCCGCTATAAGAGTAGTATTTAAGGGGTAAAAAAGAAAAGACAAAGGATTAAGAAAACGAAAAAAAAAAAAGGTATTACAAGGAGTAATGAATAATGAGGCAAAGGAGATGCGATACGGAAATAGGTAATTGGGGAAATGAGTAAGAGGATATTAAGCGAGAAAATGGGGAAAAATGAATAATACTAGAGAAGACGAGGAAAAACTAATTGGGAAAAAAAACAGTGGTATGAGTAAGAAAAGTGAAATAGGAGTTTGCGTTATTATAAGGGGTCAGAAAAAAAATAATGAAATATAAGTGGAAAAAAAAAAGTACCATGAAGCCATGAAGGGTAAGGAAATAAGAAATGAGAAAAAAATTAGAGGGATAAAGATAATAGAGAGAAGTATGATGATTGTGATAATGATGATGATGATGAGGAGGAGGAGGAGGAGGAGGAGGTGGAGGAGGATGATGATAGGAAATCGGGGTTATATTAGTAAAACGAGTGGATGCGAAGAGAAATATGTCGAAAAGAAACACATTAGGAATAAGGGCTATAAGAGTAATATATGAGGGTTAAAGAAGGAAGTGATAAAGGATTAAGGAAAGAAAAAAGAGTATTACAAGAGGTAATGAATAATGAGGCAGAGGAGATGTGATATGAAAATAGGTAATTCGAGAAATGATTAAGAGGAGACTAAACGAGAAATTTAGGAAAAATGAGTTATAGTAGAGGAGATGAGAAAAATATATTGAGAAAGAAAAATTTCAAATTTTTGGGGAATACCATAATATGAGGAATAAGGTAATAGGATAAAGAGTTTGCGTTAATAAAAGAGGTAAAAAAAAACAAATAAGAAAGAATAACTGAAAGGAAAATGGTAAATAGGGAGCAAAAAACTGTATACGAAGAATAGTCGCATCAAATTATGTACTTCCTCCATTCCATTTGATTCTATACGTTTGCTTTTTTGACACTATTCACGAGTGAGGATAATGGTCGATATAATTTTTAACATATAAAATAAAACATAATCATGTGGGATCTTGTTTTAATTGTTTTTTCGAATACATTATTAATATCAAATTTTTATAATTTTTTGAAATACGTAACTAAAGATATGAACAAAAGAAAACGTGTATCGACGTACGTGCAAAAAGCAAACGTATAGAATCAAATGGAATGGAGGAAGTATCATTCTGAAGACTATAGTATTTGTTTAGAATATGAGAAAAATGTATTTATAAGCAAAAAAGGCTCAAACACAAATACACGCAAACCGAGAAAAAAAAAAAAAAAAAACACAAACAGTGACCATTTTATTTACACCATTTCAAAGTGTCTTCTGTACATCGCAAATACGTACACTCAAAAAGTAAAACCCGGTCAAAATGTTACAACAAAGCTGAGTCCGACAATTTTACCCGCATTGGGGGACCGCGCGCGGTCTAACAACTAGTAATTGAAATGGAGGGAGTATTATTTTATAGTAGACTAGACAAGTTGATAATGTAGTTTGTATATGTTAGATTTTTAAAAACTAACTTAACCAAAAGCTTATGGTTAAAAATTGAAGATGAGTTTTATACTAACTAGACCTAATATCGATTTTTATACTCTAACTAGAGTCAAGCTTCGACCACCCGAGTGACCAATTCAACCCGAGCAAAACCGATTCGATTGACCCAAAATATTGTGACCCGAGAACCGACCCGACCCGACCCGATGATGACCCGTGAACCCGACATGACCCGATAATCAAAGGATCTAAACCCGACCTGCATCAATTCGATGATGACTCAATTCGATATCGACCCGACTAAATTGACGACCCGATAATTATTAAGCTTAATTTTATTTGATTTAAAGCAAATTATTATTTAGAACGATATATTTGACCTAATAATGAAGTAATTAAATAAAATAACGATCAAAATACTTATTTTAGTGGTTAAAAATTGAAATAATTCGATAAAATCGCGCTGACCCGATAATGACCCGACCCAAACCCGACCCGACCCGATACACTATTTGACCCGATATGACCCGACCCGATGACGACCCGAACCGAACCCGACTCGACCCGAAATGACACTTTGACCCGACATGACCCGAACCCGACATGACCCGACTTGACCCGACCCAAACCCGACCCGACTGACCCGATTGCCACCTCTAACTCTAACTAAACATGTTTTGAGCCCCTAGTATATGATCCAGCTGTGATAATTATATACCAATGTACGAGTGGTTTATTGTGGTGGTGGCTGCAAGGACAAAGCTAAACAGGACTAAAGAGAGTATAAGCCTTTCATCAGATGAAGTGCGAATAGATGAAACTTTGGTATGGCGTTCGCTTTGCAAAGAGCAACATCTCAGAAGCTGTAGTTTCTTTCTTTATTTTATTTTATTTCTTTTACGCAGATTAACAAGAAGAATGATTGGAGAGTAAAATAGTACTCCGTACTCAGTAGAAACATTAAGCAAGTGATGAAATTGAAGGAGAGGAGGAAGAGAGAAGCAGTGGGTTGTAATATGCAAATGAGGTACTCCATTAAATGTAGTTGGTATTATACAAACAAAATCCAGGCAGTTGATGAGGTTGATGGATAAGCATAGAAAGGAGGTTTCCGTTTAGCGAGGAGATGATTAGTACCAAGGAGGGTGTTGAGGAGTATTGAAGCGAAGAAGCCTTGTATAAGCAGAATCAGGCATCCTTGAGTTGTCCTCTTCCTCCATCTCAAGGGCCGTCTTAGGGAGGCCATCAGGGACGTGCATATGTTGCGGCTCATGTGACAATTTAGTAGTGTTTGTGGTTGCAGGGGGAGAGGGAGAGGGAGAGGGAGAGGGAGATGAATGAGTATGAGTATGAGTAGTGTTGTGTTTGAGAATGGAGGCAACACCATGGAGGCAGCCAATGAGAGACTTGAGACCTCCTGCTTCTATAATCAGCTTCTCCAATTGTTCCTTGGAATACTCTTTCTGTCGCATATAAATATGAGTCAGTGTACTGCCTTTGTGTGGAGTTATAATAGTAGGTAGGTAGGGTGGATACAAAGAAATGAAAGAAGATAACCTCAAGATGTTTGAGCTCGAAATAGGCTTGCCAGCAGCTGTAGGAGTCTTCGCCTTGAAGAAGGGTGCAGTAATCTGGTGGAAATAGAAAGCAATGAATCCAATAATAGCAACACAAGAAATAATAAAGGGAGCAACAAGCATACATTCAATAGTAGGTACATACCGGCGAGTTGGTTCTGGGACTTGGAGATCAAAGGAGGGTCTTTAAGAACTCTATCAAACTTGCTTCTGCTGAATGCTTCCAACTTGGGTATGTTGTTCTTGTTGTATCCTTGATGATGCTTTTCTGAACAACCACAGCAATAATTTGTTAACTTGGTTGCATTACAATGCATATCACCACCACCACCACCGCCACGTGGGTCCGATATGAACCCAGATTTGTGGATTCCAAGTCTTCCAACTATCATTTTGCTTCTCAAACTGTTATGGCTATGCGCTTTCAATTTCTGATTTTTGATCTCATCTGTATCTTTGAGTTTTAATGTCTATATATTCCCCTAATACGGAGTCTTTTATAGAGGAGTATTATAAAATACGGGGTAGAGGGCTACTAAATAAAATATCTACAAGTTTTGTGGATAAGGTTAATAAGATATTTCTGTGTTCTACTAAACTGTGGGTTGCCTCTGTAGCTGTTGGCTGCCCGAATGAAAACAGTACCAACTTTGTCAACTGGGCGTTGCCTTCTACTCCCTCCATTCAACTCCAAATTGCACTTATTTTTTTTTGGGCTATTCAAGTTCAAATTACACATTTTTTTTTTTAGCTATACAAATAATATTATTATATTACTATGACCCACATTTTCCCTACAAATAACATTAAATACCAATATTTTCCCCCCACTAGTTGTCCTTTTAATATTATAAAATCGTTTTCTTAAAACTAGTGTATAAAGCATAAGTGTAGTTTGGTTTTCAATGGAGGGAGTATTTCAGCAACGTGAGGGTTGAGACAATAGATGTTAGCGGCCGGAAAATTGCGTATATCGTTTCACATCCGTTTAAGTTAGGGTGAATTTATTACTGAAAACGATCAAAAGTCCTAGTATGAGAAAATTTATTACCTCATACGATTGTTGCTAAAGAAAGGACAAAAAGAAAGGATTGTTGCTAAAGAGAATTGCGTTGACCCGACCCGATATGATACATCAATCAAACCCGAAAATGATCCGACCCGAAATGACCCGACCCAATTGACCCGTTTGCCGAGTCTAGTTAAAGGGATTGAAGCAAAAAAAAGAAAGGATTATTATAAAATGGGTACATAGAGAAGCGCGTTGGAAAAAAAACAATGAAGATGGTACTCCCTCTCATTTGGTATAGTCGTATGCCCGTGCAAATTGCACGGATATGTTCTATTTTTCTTTAAAAAATTTATTAGGAACATACGAATAATGAAGATGTTGTATAATAAGTTTAATAAAAGCGTCTTTTAAAAAAATCAAATGTTTATACGTATAACTAAAAAAATACTTAAAACAACAAATTTATATACAAACAACCATAAATAATAGAAAAATTCAAACCGTTACAGGAAAGGTTAAGATAAAAGGATATAATACAACAATAAGATGATAAACGTACTATAATTTCTCAAAGATTTCCTTATAAACTGCGTTATTTGTTCTATATAAAACTTATTTTTAACTATCGCAAATCATAATTTTTAAATTCTTTTTTAGTTGTTACTCTTGGAGTAGGGACAAATGAAAATAAATGAGCTTTAAATGAGTTTATAAATGGTGTTATTTAAAGCGACCCGTATGAATTATTGTTATCAAAAGCACCTAAAAAAAGGAAATTATATGACAATAGATAATTTTATACCCGTGCAAATAACAATTTTATGCCCGTACAAATTATCATTATTATATGGCAAATAACAATTATATGCCCGTAATCTCTTTGGAATTGGAAGTGAAATATAATCGGATCCTTTTCCAAAAAAAAAAAAATACAATTTTATGTCCGTACAAATAACAATTTTATACCCGTGCAAATTAACGTAATTATATGACAAATAACAATTTTATGCCTTTGCGAATCAAAATTATATGGCATGATATTCTATTTAAATTATATGCCTTTTAAATTGCAATAATTATATGACAAATAACAATTATTGAATTAATATGGCCATGATATTCTATTTTAAACAATAATTACTCATTTAGCCAAGTAAGAAGATATAACCGGATTACTCATCTATACATCACTGATGAATATGAACTCATCCAATTTGTAACCTTGCAATTGTAGTAGAAAGTTTATTATATATTGCTTTTAAAAATTGGTCATAAGTTCATAACCCATCCAATGTGTACCCGTGCAAATGAGTTAGAAGATTATAAATTCAAGCAATTGTAGTAGAAAGTTTAATTATTTTATTAAACATTGATGAATGTTATTTTACCTGATTAGTTAGTTAAGTAATTAAAATGAGAATTGAATATTATTATTTTCTTTGTAATTTTCTAAAAGATGTTATGTTAAGAGCATTCATAACAATGGAGAAAAAAGTCTCCATTGAAATAAATGGAGAGAAAATTTAAAAAAGGGTCCCTATATTAATGGAGAATGTCTCCACTTTTATGGAGAGAGTGCATATTCTCCATAATTGTGGAGAGTTTTGTGTAGAGATGATCCTCACTTTATTTTATTTTCTTGTTTTTTTACTTTAAATTTATATGGGGCCCACTCAAATTGTGGAGAGAATTACTCATCCATGAATATATGTGTTTTTTGTAATGGAGAGGTAAGAATGAAGAATTAAGAATAGTGAAATTTGGGTTCCACAATGGAGAGAAAAACTCCCCTTTGATAAGGATGCTCTAAGTGGTCAAATTGAGTTGTATTCAATTAATTGGACCAAATTCAAAAGCCCATAGTAAAACTAAAAAGACCATTATAAATCCCTAAAACAAATAAAAAAAAACACTCATATTTTTACCAGCACACACTCACCCTCACCTTCATTCATTTTATTTAACTAACCCTAAAATATTCTTTTGTCATTTTGGCCGCATAAGCTCACCACTGCCTCACTTTCTAAGTCTCTCACCTAATTAACACTCTCATTCCATGATTTCTCTCTCGGTCGTTACCTCTACATTTCGTCCTTTTTACCTCGAGAATTTTGTAAGGTAGTGTTTGGCAACTTAGAAATCATTTTGTTTACTTGAATTCAATTCTAGAAATTGAAATGTTGGTATTCAATTCCAATTCCAATTCCAAAAAGTTGTTTGGAAAACCCTCAGAATTCAATTTAAAATTTCAATTCCATTGTAGTGTTTGGATGATACTTGGAATTCATTTGTTAAAATATGACAACGATATCCAACTTTTTGATTAACTAGCTACTAAGAGCAAATTGTAATTACACGATGATTCAAAAGTCTAATTTAAAAATTCACGATTATTACACTTAGCATAGTCCACGATCAACTCGACCAAGTTTGAAAACCGAAAACTAATATTGATCATTAAGGCACTCCAAGACCCAATCTAACTTTTCATCACTCGGGAGGGCTTTCAGCATCTCAAAATCGCCTACAGGACCATTGGTAAACATTCTTGCAGCTTTCATGATTTGATGTCGACCGATCCCGTCAACGTTTTTCACAACATCGTGAACTTCTTGTGGAGTAGGTTTTGCAGCTTCTTTGGGCTTACTTTGAACATAGTCTCTGAAACACTCGGTAAAACTCGCTACAGCATCTGCCAATCTGTCCCGCCTTTGTCGTTTAGTCCTCGAGGAAGACATTGACTTGCTTGAACTAACCCCTTCACTTTCTAATTCGTCGTCCATAGCAGCAGCAGCTTCATCATGTGTCTCTACTCCGTCGCCAAGCGCTCGATCAGGGCCACACAAAGTGCATATGTCGTCCCAATAATCAATTGACTTGTATTGATAGGGAGCTGCATTCGGGTGTTCCTAACAAATACACATCAAAATTAACACTACCATAACCGACTTCAAAGAAAGCAACAAAAGAAGCGACAATATCACACTCTTCATATAATAAACCATAGGTCTAGCTACTAGTAAACACCAAATTCATCAAACTCAACACCAAATACTTGTAAACATTACCAATCTGACGTAAAATTTATTGCTCCTGAGAACACAAAGCATGAAAGTAGGCAACAACGATAAAAACACGTAATCCAGAAACAAGAATCGAGTTGATAAGCAAATCAATAAAGACGACAAATGTTTGCTGCAAGTTCGCGACAAAGGTAAAAAAAATCGACAAATAAGTCAATAAGAATTTTACCTCAACAAATAACTTCCATTGATCTATATCTTCTATTGCTATCGCAATCATTTTCCTTTCCTCGTCCCACTTGAACTTTGAGAAAGTTCGAATATCAGTGATCACTGCATAATGCTTTTTCCAAGATTTCATCCGATTAAAAAAAAAAAAAAAAAAAAAAATTAAACTGACTTGTATTCGATTAAACGTCTATCGATTGACAAACTATTATCACGAATTGCACTTAATCAAGCTCAAAACATTTTCGTCAAAAAATATCGTAAACCAAGGTAGAATACAAAAAAATACCAGCAAAATCCATTTAACACTTCATAAATCATCAAAATTTACTGGTAATAAAAATAAACATGAACTTTTAGAACCAATTTACAGATGATAAAAATAATGGACGAAAATTCAATTGAAATGCATATAATGAAAGTAAAACCTTATAACTATAATTTACCACAACTATAATTGAGTAAACAATAAGATTCGAAATTTTAAAGCCATGATTTAAGTGTTTTACCTATTAGTGTGAAGGAGATCACAAGGTTGATGAGAAGAGCAGCAAAAAATTAGGGTTTAGCTTGTTTGATTTCGTCGATTGAAGCAAAAAAAAAATTAGGGAAAAAATTAGGGTTTAATTGATTTTGTGTGTGAGAGTGAATATTTGGGTGCAGTGAACTATAATTTGGTCGATTGAATGAATGTCATTCTTTTTTATTTTGTTTTGTTTTGGTGCAGTGGAAATGAAATGACTAGGGGTATGGGTTGGAATTGAAAGGTAGATATTTACTTGGGCCTGGAATTGGGTAGTAAATTGATGGATTTGATTTCAATTAGTGGTTCTTGACATGGAAAATAAATCAATTCTAGAATTCAATTCCAAATATGGGTTGCCAAACATGCCATAAAGTGTTTTTTTTTTTTTTTTTTTTTCTATCATCTTTAATGTAATCTGAGTTAAATACTTGTACATTTTTTTTTTGGTTTTTTGACTCGTTTTTTTAATGATTTGAACTCAAAGTTTGTACTTATATTTTTGGGTTAAAATCACAAATTTGGTTTTAGTTATTAAGTTGCTCTTAAATTCAATAGATATGATATAATAGATCTATTGATTAAGTGAGCATAAAGAAAAAAAAAAATATAATTTTTTATTATTCTTTTTTCCATATCATTTATTTGATGATAGTTTGACGAAAGTTTGAATTTTTTGAAATGTTAAAAGACGAATTTAGTCGATTTTTTTTAACCTGCTCTTAATTTCATTTAATCTTGTTATTAAATTGAGTCAAAAGTTAGAAGATCCTATTTGGGTTTTGGGTTTTTCAAGTATTTTGTTTCATTTAATCTGAATGAAGAATGAATAATTATTTTTGTTTAGTTGTGTTATTCATCATTTTTGTTTTTATGAAAAATACTCGGTTTTTTTTATGTTCAATTTTTTTTTATTACTCTGTATTTACTAAGAAAAGGCTAAAAAAATTGGAAAAAAAAATTCAATTTTCATTATTTACTACTCTAACTATGCACTGAGTACGAAAAAATAATTAGGGTAGAGAGAGTGGGGGGCTCCACTTTGAAAGTCAAAGTATCACCACAGGTTGACACCTGTCCCTGTGGTGATTGCTTGTCCCTGTGGTGATTGCTTTGTAAGTATGATTTAACTCAAAATTGCACTTATTCCTTTTTGGGCCATTCAAGTTCAAATTACACATTTTCTTTTTTAGCTATACGAATAATATTATTATATTACTATGACCCACATTTTCCCTACAAATAACATTAAATACTAATATTTTTCTTAAAACTAGTGTATAAAGCATAAGTGTAGTTTGGTTTTCAATGGAGGGAGTATTTCAGCAACTTGAGGGTTGAGACAATAGATGTTAGCGGCCGAAAAATTGCGTATATCGTTTCGCATCCGTTTAAGTTAGGGTGAATTTATTACTGAAAACGATCAAAAGTCCTAGTATGAGAAAATTTATTACCTCATACGATTGTTGCTAAAGAGTACTCCGTAAGTCGTAAGTATATTCGAAAATGTTTTAACGAATTTTCAACAAATGAGCGATTTTTATGCAAGATTTAAGATAATATGAAAATGATTTCGTATTATAATTTGACAAGGTTAAAGGTAGACCTGGCAAAACAGACCCGACCGATAAGGCTGACCCGAAACCCGAAAGTGACCCGACAATCGCAAACCCGAAATTGACCCGAACTCGAAATGACCCGACCCGACCCATTATGCCTTGACCCGAAACCCAAATTGACCCGATAAAAAATATTCTTGGTCACTTCAAATGATTTAAAAATAACTTATTTGATATCGTATAATCAACTAACGTCAATTATATACGTAAAAACCTTAAAAAGTAACCTTTTGACGAAAAAAAATGTTTCTTTTACCAAAAATTTTCATTTTGACCCGAAAGGGACCTGACCGACCCGACCCAAATTAACCCGAACCCGATAACAGATGACCTGGTATCGACCCGAAACCCGAAATGATCCGACCTGACCCGACCCGATATGATACATCAATCAAACCCGAAAATGATCCGACCCGAAATGACCCGACCCGATTGACCCGTTTGCCGGGTCTAGTTAAAGGGATTGAAGCAAAAAAAAAAAAAAAAAAAAAAAGGATTATTATAAAATGGGTACATAGAGAAGCGCGTTGAGAAAAAAACAATGAAGTGCGTAGCGTAGAAAAAGGAAAATGTGAAACGGTGGAGGGTGGTGCCTCGTGGGGAAATATGATAGTAAAGGTAGTGGGGTGGGGCAGCTCATATCTCCCAAGTTTCAAAAATAAATAAATTAATTAAAAAAAAGGAATTTGTTTGTTTGTGAATGTGAATGTGAATGTGAATGTGAATGTCCCATTACTCCATTCCTCCCATCTCCTCCAAACAACAATACTCCGTACTCCGTACTCCGTAGCAGAGAAATAGAGAGTGAGAGTGATGGCGGAAGCAAAGCAAATATTGATGTACTCCGCCTATGCAATTCTCTTCCTTCCTATCTTTGCTATTCTCATGCTGCTCAGTGCTTTCAAGAGTATGTTTGCTGCTTTCTCTTACTTGAGTTGACTCCACTATTTCTATCATTTCATGATTATCAGATCATATCACTCTGCAGTTGCTTTCTTCGGTCCCACTGTATGTCTCATCATCGCTTTCGGTGACATTGCTATTCTCATTGCCTTGTGGCCTTTCCATCTCCTTTACTCCATTTACTGCATTCTCAGGTCAACCCTTCCCTTCCCTTTCTTTTCTTCTTCCTTTTTACTGCACTCCATTACTAATTAATCAATCAATCAATCAATCAATCAATCAACCAATCAATGTTGGGCTTAGCAGGACTAAGAAATTTGGGCCATTTATGAAGCTTGCGCTAGTCCTACTATCTCCTATTCCCATTTTGTTGTGGACTGTCGTCGGTGTTGTTGGAACTGTACTCATGGCTGTTTACTACGCCGTTGTTTGGCCTGTCATGGAAACTTTCAAGGCTATCAGCACCGAATCCTCCCCTACTGCTGTCAAGCTCGTTCGTTGCGTCGTGGTACTCCCTTCTTTTACTCTCCTTACCTCCCTCATCTTTCCCCCCCAATTGCTTTCTTTTCACTCTCCCCCATTTTCAATTTCACTTTAGGATGGTACCTTAACCAATATTTTGGGAGCCTGCACCATTGTCCGCGATTTCGCTGACTTCTCCTTCTATTCCTATTTCTCCGTCATGGATGGATTGCTCCAGTCTAACGGAGAGGACCCCATCGAGCTTCAGTACGTTATATTCGTCTTCTAATCCTTTATCGCCTTCTTTCTTTCGTCTAACTTCGCAACCTAGTCCGTTTCCCAATGTCAAACTGCTCAAACAATGCTTCTTCGTCTGTGCAGGGTTCTGCTGATTCCAGGGTGCGTCTTGTGCGCTGTACTTGGACTTGCCGCTGATGTCATTTTCATTCCCTTGATAACGCTTTACAAATCCCCAATATTACTGGTTAAAGGATGGCATCGCCTGCTGCAAGATCTCGTTGGCAGGGAGGGACCCTTTCTTGAAACTGTTTGTGTCCCCTTTGCCGGCCTACTCGTTTTGCTGTGGCCTATTGCTGTTCTTCTAGCCATCGTTGCTGGTTTTGTTTCCAGCCTTGCATTTGGTTGCTATGCTGCTGTTGTTGCCTACCAGGTATCTTGCTGACCGTAGTTACTTCGGCACTTCACTTAGCTGTCGTGTCGGACACGTGTCGGACACGTGTCGTGTCCGACACAACACAACACTTCGACGCTCCGTTTGGTCACAACACAACGCTTCAACGCTCCGTTTTAGACCAAAAAATTGAAAATTTTACAGAATATAGCCGTGTCCGACACTCCGACACGTGTCGGACACGACACCGTGTCGAAGAGTCTGACTGTCTGTGTAACTATGTTGCTGACCTACGGCCTTCATTTTGATGCCATAATGTATTCTGTTAGGACTCAATAAAATTTAGGGTTACGATCTATACCTGATTGGTTTCCCTTTCTTGTTTGACGATAACGCGTAGGAAGAGTCTGCGAAGAAAGGATTGCTGTATGTCATAGCATCAGTGTCCATTTTCGACGAGTACACCAATGATCTCATATATTTGAGAGAAGGTTCTTGCTTTCCCAGGTATATAATTTGCTTTCTATGAATTATGAGGTTACGTTTTATGTCCTATCGAGCAACATGTGACCATTATCCATTTGGCCAACCAGACCTACATATCGAGAGGGATTAAGTGCTAGTTCTTTGCTACCGGTTAGAGGATTGCATGAACATCTCGACAATGCTTTCAATAAACAGCCGCTTCTTAGGACAGTTTCAGAAAAAAAGAAAGCACTGAATGCCATGCTGGTATGTGGTGTATATAAAATCTCGGTTCCTTTGAAGAATTTCAAATTTTCAACTGACCCTATGATTCTATCAATGTATTTGAATGCTTTGACAATGTTACACTGATCAGATATGGGACAATTTCTTCAAAGGATGCGAACATGTAGGGAAAGACCTTCTTAGAAAGGGTGCCATTTCGACTGCAGACCTTAACGCTTGGCAACAAGTGAAGAGCAATAAGATAGTCAACGTAGGAATTCCTGCTTATGTTTTTGTGGACTGCTTCCTCCGTTCTATTAAGAGAGGCTCCTCGGGATTTCTTATGAGTAATTAGCTTTATCTTTCTCCCTTCCTCTCTGTGTGTGTCTCTCTCTGTCAGCAAACATATTGTTGTCTCTTAATCCTAATTCCACACCGTATCTGTAGGTGATAACGTGGAGCTAACAAGCCTAAACAGGCCAGAAGGCAGAGTGTTTGACTGGCTATTTGAGCCCATGAGCATTATGAAAGAGCAACTGAGAAGTCTGAAATTGGTGGAGTCTGAAGAGCTATACCTGTACAAATTATGTCTCTATAGCAGCGATACAACAAGGATGGAATCTTGGGAAAATGGCGGTGTTCCTCCACATGAAGAGATTAGGAGAGCTCAGTTGGAGGGCATTTGTAGAAGGTAATGAACAATTTCTTCGTTTTACAAGCACTTACACAACATATCTTCATCTGATTTCTGTGGCATCACAAGCTAAAATTTTCATGGCATTATCTACAATTTGTCAGACTGCAAGGCTTTTGTTTGACCCTCTCAAGATTGCCCACTTCTCGAAGAAGATTCATCCAAATTGTGAAAGAAATTGGAAAAGAAGTTAATCAAACTTCGTACTCTTTTGAAGTAGCAGGCGTATGAGATTTATATCCATTTTAACATCTATACCCATTGGTTTTTTTTTGGGCAATTGCTACCTTTTTATATATATGTTGGATGAAATTTCAAATATTCTTTAAGCCTATGTATAGTGTCAAAAAGTGAAATGATTAGTTTGGATTTGAATGGAGGGAGTATCTGTTATACTTGTCGAAGCCGCTTACAGAAGCTGAATGATGCAAAACTCATAAAACACACTGTTCCTTTCTTTGTATCAATGCATTCAATGTTTGTTGGTTTAATTTGCCACGGAAGCATGGTAACATTTCTAAAAAGAGAGAGCCTTTTCATAATAAGTAACTAAAGAAACCAGTTTTGAACTTCATCGGCGTCATTCCTGATTATTGTTTCTGTAAAAATGTCCATGATGTGGGAATTTAAATAAAATGCCCCAGCGACAGTGCGTCAGTGCGTGTAATAAATCAGTCCCCTAGAGTCCATGTGATGGTATGTATCATCAATTTACGGCTCAGAAGCTAGAAACTAGTTTTGAAAACTTGCTACAGTTGCCATCATAAGCAAGAGAACCATATCTTTGATTGCTTGCAATTGATAGAATTATGAAGAGTAGGAAAAGTTTTATTAATATTAGAATTGCATTACTTACGCTATGAATGAATTACAAGAGTATATATATAGTACAAGCCTAAGAGATTAATCCTATAATTACAATATATTCCGAAATATAAACTTCCTAGAATAACAATGTGAATGCGATTAGGTAGCCGTGATTACAATTGATTTGATTGAGTAGAATATTTACAGAATTATTTTTATTGACCGAAATATTGCTAATAGCAATAATAGACCTGATTTACAAGTGTAAGGATACATGTCGTACCCTGATTATGATTTATGAGTCATAGTAATTGTTGTCAACATTTAATTATCTAGAGATCAAGAGGTTGCTTGAAATTGATAGCCACATCGGAGTCTGACGTTCTACACTGAAGCTGCTCGTATACTGTCAATTGGCGGGCCCGTGGAGTGCGCTTTTTGGAGAGGAGCAGCGATGAAAATGCTGTGAACATCAAGATTCCAGCAAGTATCCAACTGAATTGCAGATTAGCCAGGGCCCTTGCCCTAAAATCAGCTTCAGGTGACTCACAACTGACAGCACCCCCGTGAACCATTTTACTAGTGCTTGTTGTTGTATCTTTATGAGGCGAACAACCCTGAGGGACCAAAGAGGGAACCCACAGCATAAATCCCATGTTGACGAACCAACACCCTTGAAAAACCACTGATATAGACAGCACCAGAGCAGCTGGGAAACTGCTAGGAAAGATTGCGGCGGCTACGGATGAAATCACAGATATTATGACAATGAGCTGCAGGAGGGCGTGGTAGCAGCCTTCGAGGCCAACGTGGTCGGTTGAGTGAAAGTGAAGCAGAAAAAGTTCCTGACAGAAGACAGACGCAGCCAAGATTCCTGTCAGACTTGATAGAGAGTCGGACATCTGAGTAAGGTCTGCAGAAAGGGCGAAAGCAGCAAAAATTGCAAGGTGTAGAAACATGGTGGCGTGCTCAAAGTTGTCGAGCACAAAAATGAGACGAAAAGAAGGGTAGTCAAAGACTTGGAGGAGGATAGCTAGTACGGAGAAGGAGAGGATGAGGATGAGTTCCAAGTGGGTGAGCTTAAGCAAAGAATGGTGGAATGGGTACCAAAATCTGGAGACAAAAACGGAAGTGCCCTTGAGGTGAAAACAAGTAAGGGTGTTGAGGGTGTGCCATAAACCCAGAGTTAAGAGGGCCAAACCAGGAACAAAATGACCAATAAAAGTTCCCATGGTTAAGTTTTGTTGGCAAAAAGTTTATACGAGTTTGAGGAGTAAATGTTAATGTTAATGTTAATGTCAATTATATAGGCACACATGTGCATCAGAAAAAAGGAGGTGGATTACTTAACTTGTGTCACGAAAACACGGAAGTGGTGCAATGGTGCATAGATTATGCACAAATGCTAAAAACAAATACTTTCATCAGACCACTGACTACTACTTAAAGTAGTGGGTGGACCTTTCATCAAGGCCATGCACAGTTTTTACACTTTGGACCATTAATTAATGCCACTCATTTTGGTATTACTATTTGATTATTCACCAATTTAATGATTCGGACAACCACTCACATTCTACCTTTCTTATTGCAAATAATCTCTAAACAAGTTTCGTGTCCCGTTAGATTTACGGATTCATTCTTACGGACACTTATTTCGGGATGGAGGGAGGGAGTATAAAATAGAGAGTTATCAAATACTCCGTATCAGACGTAATCGATTAACTATTACCAAGTGTAAGCCTTTTGTCTCCGTGGTTTGTGTCTCTCTTTGGATGTTGTTTAACCTCATGATACTTGTTTTGAGATTATTTAGGTTATTTGTTTGCCAAAGAGTTGATGTTGATGGATGTTTGTTTTCCAATTCTTGTGTTCATCATGTTTCATACACTTGACAAATTTGTTCTCAATCAATTCAGGTTTTGGCTGGCCCAGTATGAAAGTTCAGGTATATTCTATCGTTGCTCAGGCAGGCTCAGTTCAGTTTGGGTATTTTACTACCTAAACTAACTTTGGTGTTACTTTACTATTTCGAATAAAGTACAATTTCACATCTGATGAATACATAGGCTGACAGAAGGTCTGTGCTGCCGCGATATCTTATTCCTTTCGATGCTAACGGCCTTAAGTAAATCGTTTGTATTGGAGCGTCACTTTTTCTTTTTACATAAATGCTTATTTTCAAGCGAATTTGCATACATGAACTGCTTTCGGAGGTTGTGTTAATCCAAATATCATTCTTATGCAGCAGTCAGTACTGATTTCTAAGGTAGACTTCCTCTTTTACAAGGTTCAAGTGGTAGCAGAGATCCAATGATCAGAAGAGAGAGTGAAACTTATGCGTAAATCATATAATTACCTGAAATGGCGGTTGTGAAGATATTATCTTAATGCTTGGAACTTTCGTACGTACCTATGCTTTAAATTCTTTGGTTTGAGAGTTGATATTAGGATCGATTATTGCGCCACAAATGCAGCCAAAGGATCCCAAAGAGCAGTCACATGTCAGTGTGCTGTCTGGCATCTGGAACCATAGTACTGTCGTCGGTAATTGATTATCCTATGTACACATTAGATAATTGTCGACAATTTTCAATCGATTATGTTAGCATGCCTGGTGACGTGTTCTGAACGTGTTATAGCCTACCCTTTCTGGTCATCCATGCTAGGCGGCAGTATCATGCCGAGTTTGATTGCCAACACCAACTCGTAAAAACAAATGTGCTTGCAAGTTACAACGCCAAACGGCTGGATTGATTTACCAATTTATTGGTTACAAATTGATCAAATGCTATTGATGTGTACCTCTTCAATGCTTCTTGATGATGAACTTCAGCAATCTTTACGTCTAGACTACAAGTTTTGGGATTAAGCTGGAGTTGTGAATACTAATTCTTTTATAGGCTATATGGCTAATTGGCTATACCTACATCTCAGCTCTTGAATTGTGCATGATAATATACAAACAACAAGGAATAAACAAGTATATCAATAAAATGTACAATTATAAAATACTCGTACATAATATTGTAAGGAAGACACTATGAGTAAGAGGAGCTGTTTACATCAATACTCTCTGAAGATGATTCATTAAAGCTGAAGCTCAACTTGTCATTCTCCCACTTAACAATCTCCCTTGCAAATCTCAAAGCTGTGTCAACCGTATCAGGCTCCAGAGCGGTTACTGGAGAAACATACAACTTCCTTCCCGTTAATGATTTGAAAAGCATCTTGAATTTCACAGCTATGTAATGGAATGCTGTTCTAGCAAGAGGTGCCATGTTGCTTCCACCTCGCTTGCTGCTCTGGTGACGGCTGTACACCGGATTGAAATCCTCAAACCAATCGCATCGAGTAAGGGGCACCCGTTCAATCATGTCCTCCATTAAGTCAAACTTGTTAAGGATCAAAACGAAATTTGTTTCCTCGAAACTTGGGTGACTTACTATGCTCTCAAACAATTTCTTGCTCTGCAACATTCTGTTCTGAAGCTCTCCGTTTTGATCAAACTCATACTCGTTGTAGTCAGTCAGGGATACACAGAATAGAACAATGCCAGTGCCTTCAAACATCTCTAGCCACTTGCATTTTTCCCCCAGGCATTTTTCAGGCACTCTTATCAGTTGGCACCTGTTTCATTATGACAGATGATTTGGATTTCAGAAGATACGTGATTTTCAGGAAGAAATCAATAAATAAAGGGAAGCGTAAGACAGAAATTTTGTATGTCAGTAATCGAATTCAGAAGCTTTACCGTGTAATGGCATCTGGTTCCTCGGCACGGTCGTTGTAGCTTTCAGTTGTGGTTTCAGGAAACATAAACTCCACTGACTTAAGGCCATTACAAGAAGCGACACCCTCAGCATTGAGGATATCAGTATCAGAGGGCTCGTAATCCACTTGGGCAATCTCAACAGCCTGAAACAGGCCACGAAAAGGACATTAGCCGAAAGAAAAGAAAAAAGAAAAGAAAAACCCTAGCAAAGGATGAATAAAAAGCGTAAATATAATTCATTCTAGTTGAAATGATATGACAACCTAATATTCATAATGGGATTCTAACAGAAAGTTTTGAGAATTGAGGAATGACAGACAAATCCAGAACAAGAAAGAATTATAGAAGCAGCACAGGAATATCAGAATATATGGGTGGTTGCTTATGTATTATGATTATGACGGCTTACCCTATCCAAGAAATAAGTGGCAACCCTAGGTAGACCAATCTCATCTTTCCTGCTGTATGTAGCTTGAATGGATGCATCCTTCCACAGCTCTTCGACATAGGCAGCATTCTCTCGAGCTGAAGCTGGGAAGATTTTGTCTAGATTACCCGACACCATAACATCGATGACCCAGTCTGAGAAGGCCTTCAATTTTGGACCAAGACTATAATCAATCTCTTGGTTTGCATCTGGCATAATACAAAACCTAACTTTGCTCAGCGGATTTCCTTTCATAAAGATCATCTAGGCATTTTCAGTAAGTCTCCTTGAGACTGTTATATCGCATACAATGAAGTACACATAAACATAGCATATTTGTTGTACGCTATACCATGGTCTCATTTGGGACTGTCTACATGTCAATAGGTTTACAAGCCAATCTTTATCCATAATAAGGAACGACACGTGGAATCTGGCAGCAAAATGACATCATAAACAAGAAAAACATGCCAGTCTTATAATGGTTTCAGTAAATGTACTACCAACTGGAACAAGTGATACGAAACAGGCGCATCTTGTTACCTGAAGGACCAGCTTCTTCAGTAGATTTCCCCTTCCTTTTGATAGCCAAATAATCTTCCTCAAACTGTTCGCGACCCTCCAGTAATCTTCCAAGATATCCATATAAATTACACTGGATCATTGACTTGATATCCTGACGTTCTTCTTCTGAGAGCGGAACATCATATAGAGACCTAGCCTGAAAGAAAAGAAAAAGGTACGTTATTGTTCAATGATTGTGAATCCCTATGGCTTTCACAAAGCATTATAAACTACTCTCTTATGAATAATTGCTGACAACCAGTTTAGCAAACTCTTTTTGCACATTTTTGGAAAAGACAAATCACTTCTCTAACCTGTTTATAAATGGTACTTGTCCCAGATCTGTCCTTCCCAATCAGAAGGACTTTGCATAATGTTGTATGTTCGAGATACGTATCTACATTTCCGTCACTGGCATGCTTTGACCGGCTTTTAGGATTTGGAGACTCAAGAGTAGGCAACGACAGGACAGTGCACAGCACCTTTGTCCTTTTCTGTGAGATAAGTAAGAAGCGGTCTGCATCAAAGACATAGTACTACGAACATCAAAGGCATATCAAATAACAATTTGGAAAACATACCCTTCCCCAAATTTTTCCCTTAACTAGATTCATTCCCTCTTCTTGGTAGGTTCCATCTGCGTGCAGCCAAAAACTGAGATTTCCATCGCACTGAACACCAGCTGACTACAAGCAGTAGAAAAGAAAGGCTTTAGAGTTTAGACATATAAGGCCATTGACTCGAAAAACCCCATAAGTTTTCAGTAGCATATTAAGGATAGCAGACAACCTTCAGCATCCATAGCTCTTGTTTAGTGATTTCCCGGCCATTTATCAGTATGTTGGTATTTCCGTTGCTAGCATCTCGTTTCATCTTTGGTTCCCCAACATTAAGCTGTGGAGAGATGATTTGACAGGGCTTTTGGCCTTCCTGTTACAGTGGGCCAAATCCTTAAAGATCAAAACTAGAACTTATATATAGAATGCCGAAAAACATTAGAATGATGTAAAAGGGAACCATATAGTACCTTGCCCCAGAAACCGGAAACTTTGTCATACCAGTAGCGTCCTGGTTTTAGACTGCATGGTGGATTGGAGCAGTTACGAAGCTCCACCAGCTCTTCTATATCTAGAGGGCTTCCATTCACATATATACACTGAGGTGGCAGCTGATTAGTAGCACAAGAAACCTCATTATTCATTATTTGCTTCACTTCCTCCTCCTTGAGCAGCCCCTGAAGAACCCGGGAACATCTTCCAAGCTTATGCCTTTTTGAATCACGGACGGGATAACCTATACACATAAGGCATTTTCTACCTTCCGACATTGACCCCATTGCTCTAAGGATGCAACTGCGACAGTATTTAGCATCGCAAACAAGACAGACTTCCTTGTCGGTAAAACGAGTGCCTTTATGACAGTGATAACACAAGCCCCTTCTAGGTGGTTTTTGAGCAACGGGTCTCTCCCTGACGATTTCCTCACTAGCATACACGGACTCCTCCCGATAAAACATCTCGGCAGAGTCGTGATCACGGAAAGTAACAGGGGGCTTCTTATTCCTCCTGCACTCAAGATGGTCGCCATCAGACTCCTCATCTTCCTCATAACAAATGACGCCCGGCAAACCAGGAGGAGTAGACTGGAGGGGATGAGGGGAGGTGCAGGAAACAGGGGTCATACCACCGTGAAGGCCCTCAATCTCATGGGAATCGAGCAAGTCAGAACTGTCAGAGAACTCGTGAGAACGATCTCTAGGAGTACTAGAAAAGCCAAGAGAGCCAGAACTTTCAATACCACCTCCACGGCCACAAACGGGGAAATTACGGTCATGCTCCAAACTCCCAGTAAATCCAACAGAATTAAGTTTACGAAAAAGGGAGTTATGTTGGTCGTAACTGTCAGAATGAGAAAAAGAGGGATGACTACTACAAGTACGAAGCAAAGAAACGGGTTGAACGACAGGGAGGGAGAAAGGGTCAAGAAAGTGTAAGGAAGCAGGAGGTTGAGGGAGAGCAGTAGGAATAGATACAAAATCAATGGGTAAAACGGTAGGAAGGTGGTGTGTATGATTAAGAGGAGGTCCTTTATATGGTAAAGCAATTGATATATCAGCATCAAAATCAAAGTTATTACCCGACATTGATTTAGAAAGCCCCTTCATCTCTTTCTTCATCTTCATCTTCATCTTGGTCTTCTGCTTCATAACACTCCGAGAGTGGTATGCGTGTGAAATAGAGAAATGCAAATTAGAAAAAAGGGAGGGAGGGAGGGAGGGAGGGAGGGAAGAATATTCAAAGAAAAAGTGGTAAGAGTGAAGCAGCAGGGCGTAGTACGTACTCCGTAGTATATATGTTTGGTAGCATAGCAGTTGTCTATATTAACTACTCCGGCGGTGAATGGTGAATGGTGTGAGTTGCATTGCATTGCAGCAACCAAGTCAGTCCACTTATATATTTTCCACATTTCATTCACTTTACGCGCAAGTCCCCTCTTTGACTCTTTCAAACTTTGTGTTTCCCTATTTTTTCCACCTTATTAGTCCCCACTTTCATTTTCATTTCTCATTACACTATTAACTATTTCTATCATTACCTCTACTTTCTTAATTATACGGGTCATGGGCCGGGTTGACTCCGGGCCAGGGTCGAAAAATGGACCCGGGACCGGCCCGGAGGGGGGTCCGGTTTGCTCCGGGCCGGTTCCGGTTTGTCCGGGTTGGGTGCGGGTCGAGGGCGGGTTAGAGGCGCTTTGAGCAGGTTGGGCAACCTGCTCGCAGGTCAAAATCCGCTTAAAAAACGGTTCATAACGGTTCGAAAACGGTTTAAACTACGGTTCAAATTCCGGTTCGCGACAATTTTGAGATAAATTTTATTAAATTTCAAATTTCCAAATATTATTTTTTGGTTACAATAAACGGGCTCCTTCGAAAATAATATCAATCTAAAATTGAGTTTGGCCGCCGCGTTGAGAACTACCAGCCTCGCCCCTCTCATCCACTTATGCCGTGTGCAATTTGTAAATGACGTATAAGGGTTCCGTAGCCGCCATTGGTCTTCAAAGCATAACATTTCTCTTGATTAATTTTTTGGCATTCGAGACAATATACGAAGATTTGATTTGTTGTACACAGGCAGAACCTAACCTTGTCAAAAATGCGACCATACATAAATTCTTTCCCCGGCCATATTTTTTTAAGTAATATTAAAATATAAGATTATTTTATTATTTATAAAGTAATAGTAACACTAATATTTTTTTTAATAAAAACTTGATAATATAAAATTTAATACGGAGTAGCTATTTAGAAATGTGAATATATTATAAATTATAACTTTGTAAATAATGGAGATTAATTAGAGAAATAGTAGATAAGTATAGAGATGAATGATTTGGTGTGAAAGGTAATGAGGGATTATGGGGGTATTTAAAAAAAAAATAAAAAAAAAAATAAAAACCGTTGAGTAACGTTCGACCCGGTGGGCCGGGTCCGGGTCTAACGGTCGGCCCGCCGGGTTGGGTCCGGGTTCAGGCCGGGTTGCCGGCCGGGTTGGAGGCGGGCCGGGTTTCAAAATTTGGAACCGAAACCGGCCCGTGAACCGGATGAAACCGGTCACTTTTTGAACCGCCGGTTTCGGTCCGGGCCGGGTCCGGGTTTTGCCGGGCCGGTTCAAACCCGGCCCCTTGACCAGGTCTAATTATACCCAATACCAACTATCAAATACGGACTACCAAATACTCCTTACTAATGAAATTAACTTATATTTTTATAAATTCTTTATGGTCAAAAACACATTAAAACAATTATTTTTTGTTTCAGTTTATATTTACCTTTGTTACGGAGTACTAATTTGTCTTGTCATGTTATCACATTATACTACTCCGTATTATCCAAAGTATAAAAGTTTGACATTTTTGAAACATAAGAAGAATCCAATCAAGTTTCACATATCCACATTTTATTTGATACATTTGGAAATTGGAATTGTTCAAAGCTTTTAATAAGTCAAATATTACGAGTATAATTTTGTCATGTCATGTCATGTCAAATCAAGCATGTATGTATACTTCCAATCCTATGTGACATACCAAGTACGAGTAGTTTAGTTGGACAAAGATAGGAGAGGTTTAATGGTGTTCTGTTGTGCTTTTTGGTCTTTAGTAGTAGTCTCAGTTGTTCTCTTTGTTGAGTCTAGTTTGTTTGTATTTTGTTTGTAAAGTTGGGTTTACACCCATCTTTATCCACCAAAAAAAAAAAAGACATCCCACAATACATTATACATTATACATTATACACATGTGACATGAAGTAATAACAAAATTTACAAAGTGGGGGAAGGAAGCAATAGATTCACATGAGTATTGTTCAAACCCATCAACAATCAACAATCAACGATCAACAATCAACAATAATAAAAACACCGACAGATGCATGGGTATATTTGGTTGCTAGCTGTATTTTTAATGTTTAAAGTTTAGGTCACAAAATGTGATCAATCCTAAATAAGCAGCAAGTAGTTAAGAAAGAAAATGATCCAACATTTTAATGTCAAAAAATGAAAGCAATAAGAAGAATGAAAAAAAAAAGAGAAATAGATGGAAAGAAAGGAAAATAATTGGAGAAATTAGTGATGTAAGAAGAGAGAGGCTATTAAGTTAGTATAAGAATTGGACCCTATTATTAATTATTAAATTATTGTTACTTACAGTTAATCAACAAGAGGCACTTAACAGGTGTCAAGGCATAGACCAATTCATATAATGAGGAGAGGATGACATTATTATTTACTCCGTATAATGGAATGAATTGAATTGAATTGAGTAAGACAAAAAGAAAGAAAGAAAGAAAGATGAAGAAGATGGAGTATGGTAATGGTAATGGTGGTTATCTGAGAATGAAGACGGATGATATGAAGATGATGTCTGCTTCTTATGAAACTCAGCTTACTCTTTTAGGTCTTGGTCTCACCACTTCCCTTTTTCAGTGGCTCGCTTCTATTTCTGCCATGTTTGTTTCCCTTTCTCTTTCTTCTTCTTCTTCTTCTTCTTCTTCTTCTTCTTCATTTTCATCGAAATACTCGGTTTTTGATGTGGCATCTGTCATGTGGCAGTTACTTGCTGGTTTTGGATCACACCAACTGGAAATCCAATATTCTGACTGCACTTTTGGTCCCTTACATCTTTTTCAGCCTTCCTTGGCTCCTCTTTGTCTTCCTCAGGTTTCTCCTCTTTCATTCTACATTTTAATCTGTCTTCCTCAGGTTTCTCCTCTTTCATTCTACATTTTAATCTCCTCAACTCTGTAGTCTGTACTAATAACACCCATTCATTCATTCATTTATGCAGGGGTGACATCGGAATGTGGGTTGCTTTCATCACTGTTATTTTACGCCTTTTCTTCCCTCGTCAATTCCCTGGTATACCCATCTCAACCTTCTGCCTTGGTTGTTTGGCATTAACATTTCAGATTAAGACTCACAATCATAGTTGTCTGTTTCTACTGCAGATTGGCTGGAAATACCTGGCGCAATCATTCTGATAATAGTAGTGGCTCCTGACTTGATTGCCACTACTGTACGTGACACTTCGCTAGGGGCAGCCGTGTGTTTGGTAATTGCGAGCTACTTGTTACAAGAACATGTTCGGGCATCAGGCGGCTTCAAGAATTCATTCACCAAGGCAAAAGGCTTGTCTAACACTGTTGGCATCGTGGTTTTGTTGGTTTACCCTGTCTGGTACTTTGTAGCCTCCTTCCTCTAAGTCTAAGTGTAGATAGAGGTCAGGCATTCATTCATTCATTCGGCTTGAGTGACCTGCATGCATGCATACATTGGCTTCTCCGGCAGGCAGCTTATAGTGGATTATTCCGCATATTGTGTATTGTCTATTCAAATTTATTTGTTTGCCTATCAAGTGTAAACATTTGTGGTAAAGTTGTGAAATAAATCTATTGGTATTTGAAGCCTGAACAGCACATTTGGATCCATGGATTGCCATTCTACTATTATGAATACAAAGCTGTACCAATCAGCCAATGTGGTATTGTGAACTGGTAAGTGGTAACTAATACTCGTAGGAAAAAAGTAGTTAGCAGCAGATACAATATTGTATGCAGGGTTACAATGATTTATGGACGGAACTTTGCAAAGAGTCAAAAACAAGTTTTAAAATAAGAGCAGGTATACGAGACAAGTGACAGAAAGTAGAAACCAAGGGTCTTACATCAGACATTACAAGAGGCGAAAATATGTAATTTCAATGAACGTCCTACAGTAGCTAGTAGTTAGACAGTAGAAATCTACACATTGTGAAGTTATATCATGAAATTGTTTTGAAAACACCTGAAAATTCACAAACACTAAAGCAGCATCTCACATATTGTAGACAAATGTAAATCAAAAGCAGAGCGGGAATTGAGTTGATTGATTACCACTTACCAGGAGGAGCAGGAGATCACATCAGGAGGAAGGATGTTGTTGGTTAAGGATGATGTGAGAGAAGGCCTGGAGAATGCGATGTTGGGAGTCTTGAATCATCTGAGTGCGCTTCATTTCCAGGTCGATGCGGAGACGCTCAGTCTCACGCATCATGTCCATCTTCATGTGTTCCATCCTGACAAATCCCTCACCCACCATTCTAATGGCATCGGCCATCTGAAAGGCGGCTTCATCAAGCTTAGACTTACTACCCCTGACAACAATAGGCGAGGGCTTCATGTTGTTGTCATGGATACCACCACTACCCAAACCCATACTATAGTTGTTAGAAGATTGAGAGTGAGAGTGAGAGTGAGGGGTAGGTATGTATGGGGTTTTGGGGGTGTAATTAGTAGGCTTGAGACCATAACCATAATTAGGAGAGCGGTCGAAATCAGAATAAGTATGAGTAGGAGTAGGAGTAGAGTGATGAGCATGAGCATGAGCATGAGCATGAGCATGAGAGAGGGGGAGAGGAGAGGAGGAGGAGGAGGGCTTATCAATGGACTCCATCTTGGAGAAGTAAATCCAAGAGGACTTGAAGCGGTGGTGAGGGATTGAGTTGGCGCGGAGGAGTTCAGCACGGTAACGCTTACGGAGCTTCTCCATCTTGTGGCGGCATTGGACTGCGGTCTTGGGAGGGGAAACGTCTGGGCAGCGGGAGTGGATGTCGTCGGCAACATCCTGCCAGTGGTTGGAGCGGAGATTGGAGCGGCGAAGGGAGAGCCACTTGGAGCGGTAGGAGTCAATGAGGCAGGAGGTCTCGTCGGGGGTCCAGCAAGGAGGAGGAAGGCGGCGGACTGAAGAAGAAGAAGGAGGAGGTGCAGGGAGAAGAAGAGGAACACCCATGGGAGGTTCTTGTTGTTGTTGATAGGGTTGTTGGGCAAGGGTGGCCACTTGAAGTTGACCATGTTGATGTGGTTGTTGTGCCATTGATGTGGACTGTGGACTGTAGACTGTGGAGGAGAGAGAGAAGCGGCAAGTGGATGATGATGATGATGATGATGATGATGATGATGATGATGAAGAAGATGAAGGAGGAGGAAGAAGGGGTGTTTGAGATTGAGATGAGGCGGTTTAGAAATTTATGATCCGGATGAGGAGGGCTAAGGGAGGGTGGGTGGGTGGGTGGGTGGGTGGGGTTAAAGCTACGACCGCCTACCCAACGCCAACCCCAATCCCCCTCAGCCCAACCCTTTCCTTAGTTAGTCAGTCAGTCTGACTTATGTTACGTGCCGCACAGACTTTGTCCTTCCCTTTCGGGTCTTGACTCTTGAGCTCTTCTGCCTGCTGGCCTCCACCTCTCTCTCTCTTTTCTGGGAATAATAATAATATTAATAATATAATTAAAATTACCAACTACTACTAACATTTCATTTAATTAATCAGGCGTCGTAAAACTGAATGAATGGAACCATCATTAACATAACCAACCGCTCCAGCTCCAGCTCCTCAATTTGAAATGAGGTTTGGTTTCACCCACGTACGTACCCCCACTCTCCCTAAGCCCAATGTGTGTTTTTTTAAGTTACTTCTCAATTGGGCCTTCATTCTAATCCACAACTTCATTTCTTGCTTCACTGCTTCTCTTTACGACTTCTTACTTCTTAGGCCTCCTACTTTATGGACTAGTGGACTACTCCATCTTGCTTCACTATTACCCTATTTTAGGGGTGTGAAAAAAAAATAATAAGCTAAGAAGTTTAAATTTTCAAAATGAATAACCAAAATCTAGAAACCATTTTTTTCAATTACCGGAAAACCATATTACCGTAAAACCCGGGTCAAATATAGATTAATGATTTCCCCAAATTTGAAACCGGGTAATTGACTCAAATTTAAAAACTGGAGCGGATAACCGGTTTTAATCCCCTTTATTCACTATACAAATTTATATATTGCTCGTATCCTTCCCTTTCTTAACTGTATCGGCGTATCGTTCTCTTCCAATTTCTACTACTTTTGGAGGCTTGGCTGCCCTCACCACCTCCCCTCTTAATTGTATCATCTCCCGTGTTCTCTTCCAATTTCTACTACTTTTGGAGTACTTCATTTATTTCTTCACGGCTTACTCCGTCCTCCTCACTTTTCCTTTCCCCATATCTTCACCCCTGCAATTTCCATTGATAGATTCATGCGCCGCACTTGAGTATTCAGTCTCACCTTCACTCTCTTATCAACATTTTGCTTACAATTTCATCGTCACTCCATTCCATTTACTAGTGTTAGAATCATGTAATGGCCCAATTCGGAAGCAGAGAATGAGCGGCTGCCATGCTCCAAGGGTGTCCACATTTCTCAAAACCAATTGGCAATGAGAACCCTTAGACTTTATAAACCACACCAAACTCTCTTCCACAATCGATGTGGGACACTCACATGTGGGTATTATACTCCAACAACTAGTACAAAATAAGCACACCAAAAATACAATAAACAAAAGAACATACTCCGTAATTAAATAAATAAATAAATAAATACAATTGTGTAATCCAACTTTTTCTTTATTTTGCTAGGAGCCATAAATCCCAGGCTTTTAAATTCAAGTTACATCCATCCATCCGTCCGTCCGTCCGTCCCTCCTGACTACTAAAAACAAATACCATCTACACAACCAGAAATAACATGTTTTTATCCTTAAATAAAAAGCTACGGATTATTTCGTAACACACATCTCTATCTAGTCAGCAACAATCACATTGCTGTCAATTATGTCCGATCATTCCTGCATGTCATACCAATGAACATCAGCTATGCCTTGCACTGTCAAAACAAATTTCTAACCGACACCAACCCAGAGAGCATTCTCAAATACAACTGAATCATAAAAAGACCCACAATGCTGCCACCATGGCGCATGGGTCCACTACTTATGCCTTAAATTCTTTTAACATTGCAGATCAGCTGACATAACTGAGGGCACTTGAAGCTCAAACTTACCAAAATTATAGGGCTTTCCATGAGGCAACTGCCAGCATGACCTCAAGAGCCTTCCAAACGTGGTGTACACTTGTGACTTGCGACTTTAATTTCATCAGTTGAACGAACTAACTTGAGAAGAAATAGTCATTCCTAAGCCCTTTGCTGAATGGTTGCCTCTGGCCCATATATCAGACGACAGCGATCTATGAATGAGCTAACCAGTCGAGATACCACCTCCTTAAAGAACATGGATGCTACCTGTGGATTAACACACCCGCATGAGTGACAAGCAAGTATTTATCATCAAATTGGTTAAGCAACTTAGAAGATGTTTGTTTGTTTGTTTGAGACCACACAATATATGGGCAAGAGAAGCTTGCAATATGGCTCTCACAGGGAAAGAAGAAAGAGAGATGCACTACCTGTCTGTAAAGAGGTGATCGAAACTTGAAATCAACCATGAAGTAAACACTGCAAGTATCTGGAGTTGGTCCAGGACTGAATTCCCAGACGTTGATCAAGTGTTCAAAAAGATTGCTTTCAGAAGCAGTTGTCTGAGAACAACAACAGTGATGATATTGACAAAGATTAGCACATGTTTGGCATAAAATATATACTCACAAGAATGTTTGACCGTCACAAATTATACTACATACTACTCCTGGAAGCCCCAAAGAGTCTGAGCAGATACAATTCGAAGCGAGCAGTTTCATATTGAATAAAAAAAATTGAAGCAGATGCTTTCTAGCTCAATAGTACTTAGTATGATTTTTATTGGGACCAATTTTTTTAGTGAATTCTCCATATTTCAGAGCTACTAGGCCTACTGCTACTCAAAATAAAGAAAAAAAAAGAAGTAATGCCTTTGATTGGATTCAAGTCTTTGAGCAGCGTTAATTTTGTAATTTGTACATATACTCTGAATTCCTAGAACATACAGCTAACATGTCTAAAGGCCGAGCCTTTACTTTCCTGACAGAGGCACAGGCATCACTCACCAATGTGCCTTCTGCTTGTATGCAAACAGTCAGAGCTTATTACTCAAGAGAGAGCAACAATTTAAGTTGGTTTATTCTCTAAAAAGGAAGTTGGTGGCCTATAATTCAGATAGCATAGTGGGTATGGAAACAACATATAGAAGCAAAGCAACTCAAAAGTGGCAAGTTGTGGTATTTGGACCCCATGAGTAGGAGTAATAAGGATAGAAAAACAAGTGTCAATTGAGAGCAAGAAGTTGTATAGTGTAGATGAGTTAGAAGAGCATAAAAGGAGTGGGAAGAAGAAAGAACCTTAATCATTTTGGGCTTGTCTACGATGACATGAGAAACATAACTCTCAATAAGAAACTTGAAACCAATCTCTAATTCAGCATCAAGAGAACCATCAGGATAACGACGAAGTATCTCAGATCTTTGACACCAAGGCAAGAAATCCTCGTAGAGATCAACAGCCTCGACAACAGCATACAACTGCTCAGGGGAGTACCTGCATTCCATGCTTAATATAGGTAAACCCCAAAAAACGTCGTGTACTAGCATCACTAATATAATGGTACTGCCAATGCAGCTGGATTTAAATTCCAATATTGATATTGATGGATATGGAGTTCTGATGACAGAGCTTCTGTGGTAAGGTAATTGGAAAACAAAAGGAAGGAAGAAGAGAGAGAGAGAGAGAGAGAGAGAGAGAGAGAGAGAGACCCAATAAGAAGACGTTCCTCGTGAATTTTGGAAAGAGAAGAACCTTCTTCACCATCTCCACACCCTAAAAACCCTCTTTTCTGGAATTGGAATTTGTCAAAATCCCCCAAAGGTGTATGATTACAAATGCGATTGAATTGAGGGGTTGAACAAGAAGAATAATTATCGAAACCAGGAATGAGGCTATGACAACGAGTGGAAGGTGTAATAGCAGGATTTCCAAATAATCTGCTTCTTCGGAGTGCAGATACAAAAGGAGACATACTCCTTAACACTTTCATTCTTCACCTACCTGCTGCACCAACCTAGATCCAACCAACTTGATGATGATGGTGATAATGATTATGATGATGAAATCTGCAATTGTACCACAAACAATCAATTCATCAATTTTGTTTTTTGTTTTTTTTTTTTTTTTTTTTTTTGGGTTGGGGGGGGGGGGGGGGGGGGGGGGGACCTAACAACAAGTGCTAATCACAATTTCAATTTTTAATGATTTTCACCCTTGCTCCTTCAGATTTGGTGTAACACCCCCATTTAGGCAAGGCGGACCCCACCTAAATAAAGGTGTCACGTAGTCGAGATAAAGTCACAACGCGGTACTTATATATCGTTCTTTAACATAAAACTTACGACAAAGGCAATAAGACTACACAACTTGTTACAACTCGAAATACAATGTGATAAAACAAGAAAAAGTCTACAATGGTAGCCCGTAGGCGCGGTACTTTTAGTGAGATAAGAATCGTGGCGTGGCACATAGCTATCTCCTCAAGCCAAACACCGCTATACGCTTCTCTCGATCTCGGTACCTATAGGGAAGGGGTTAGTCCGGTTCACATCACCAACAAATAACATCAAGTAATTCACACACAAGACAAAAATTGTAACATTTCTTCCTTACTCTTCTTAACTACTCCATCGTTTCCATTTTTATCACATTATCATCACGACACCACTTCACTACTTCCGTCACATTACTTTTCATCACATTATCGCGCCCGACACCATTTCACTACTTCCGAGACGTTCTCTTACTCATCATAACTCAATACATCGGCACTATCCACTAGCACACATGCAATCAAACACACACGCCTATACTTTCACAGAAAAAGGAAGCACAAACACTTTCGTAGTCAAACACACAACCATATCTAGTCACTTTCTAGCATCAACGTAAGTATAGGTCATGAAATATCACAATTTTGGAAAAAAAAAAGGTCCAGCAGCTAAAACATCCTTCATTAGGCTCTAAAACCAAACTCAAAGCCTCCGAACAACTTCACAACACACACGTATACACACGAACTCGTGTTCATACACTTTGGTTATGATTATAATCACTTAAACACGCTATTATATATTACGAGGGTCATACATAAGCGACTTTATAAAACGACCAACAGCTTTAATACATACACTCACGATATCGGTCACAATTAAACGCGATACAACCACTCACACTCCACATTACATTCAATACTACTCTCACAATGCATTAGTTACGTAATCTAGCAAGGACACAAGCACGAACCGTTCAACAACGAGATCTTCAACGTAAACTCAGCCTACACTTGGTCTAGGACCGAGTCTAGCCCTATACCTCAACACAAAACACCAAACAGCAGTAACTCAACAAGTAATCCTCAAAAAAGCGCGACCAAACTAATGATTTTCTCAACAATGTAGCAGCCATCACAAACACACTAACAAAAGCTACGACAGCACAGCAGCCAGCGTAAAGCAAGGATTATAGCAGTAAACAGCAGTGATTACAACAGGAGACTTCAGAGTAAAAACGATAGTGGACAGCAGAGGAAACACAGCAGAAGGGTAGCAGCCTACGCGGCAGATTACAACAACAACAATACGGCGGCAGCAGCAGCCCATAGGCAACGGGCAGTTACAGCAGCAACTAACAGCAACTAATGGACAGTAGCAGCTCAACAAAAAATTACAACAGCGGAGTTAAAGCAGGCAGCAGCAGTAATCACACAGAACTACGGGTACAGAACAAGCAGCAGCCAAAACGAACATGAATCAGCAGCAAAACTTCGTGACGACAGCACAAAAGGTACGGTACTCCGGTCTAAGATTATCAACACACCAACAGCCCATTCGCTCACAACCGGCATTTCACGCAACATCAACATAGAGTAGGTACAACCACATAAAAACTGGACTAAGTAAGGATAAGCATTCTCGGGGAGAAACCTCTTAAAACTCGAGCTCAAGATACAAAATCGTCGAAACCATTTCTCTTATGAATTTAACTCTATAAACAACCACGTTATTATCAATTACTAATCTAGTAATTGCTAATCGATACCTTAATTTATGAAAATCGACCATAAAAAGAAAGCCCCAAATTCTAGGGTTAGGGTTTATACGAAAATCAAATGATTAAGAACGGATTATACCTTCAATTGATCGAGTAATTAGGCTAAGATCCGAAGAAACGGACGAATTAAAGCCAAAGACGATGAAATGGAGCGAGAACAAAGCCAAGAAGTCGACACAACAGTGGGGCGAAGAGGCGGACGACTGCGACAATTGAGAGCCACAAAAAAAATACAATGATGATGAACGATGATGGAATGATAGTGATGTAGAGCGGTGATGGTGATGGTGATGGTGATGATGAATGACGATGATGCTAAAGAGAAGGCCGAAGAAGGAGAAGAAGCCTCCTGTTCCCTAATTTTTTTTGATCGAATGAGAAGAGGGGGTGGGAGGTTTATTATTATTAGGGATATTCTACGATATACTCCGTACCTAAATTTTATTTTCTACCATATACGGTATACCTTGTATTTTTATAACTACCCCTAAATTTTATATTTTCTCTTTAATATGACCATTACTTACGGAGTATCTTTTTGTTAATTTAACTAGTTAAATAATTCATTAAATTTATAATGATGTTTATATAGATATTGATGATAGATGTTTGCAATAACTTATTGATATTAAGAATGAACAAATTTGATGTGAATTGGTTGGCGTCAATAACAAATATCGTGGTATTATACAAATAATGGTTTAGAATGATAAATTATTGGTTGAGGAAAGACATTAGGAGCACGGATTGACACATTGACAGGTTTATTGACGTTTCAAATTTATGTAGTGTCGAAATTGGTTATATTAGAAATAAAACAAAAAATTTAGGGTTATACGGGAGAAAAAGTAAGAAAGTCAGGGTTATACCGTAGAATGCTTAAAAATGTAGGGGTATAACGTAGAAATCAGAAAAAGTGAGGGGTACACGATAGAATATCCCTTTATTATTATTATTATTATTATTATTATTATTATTTTTTATTTTTTTTTTATTATTATCAACCGCAGTCTTTATTATAATTAAAGAAATTTATTATTATTATTATTATTATTATTATTATTATTATTATTATTATTATTATTATTATTTAACACTTTTTTTCAAAATAACCTTGTTATATGTTTATTTTATAACATAATCCCTTTTAAAACATTTTTGTTTCAAAATCACCCCCAAAGTCAAATTTTGTTACTTAAAAATGACAACCAAACACATTTTAATCTACACCCCCTTCAAGATACAACCATAAATAACAAAAATATGTCGAAACCTCTTGAGAAAAATCTATTTATGAGTGCGAATATTCATTTTTTAAGTAGTATATTTCGACATTGGGGGTGATTTTGAAACAAAAAGTGTTTTAAAAGGGGTTATGTTATAAAAAACATATAAGGGGTTATTTTGAAAAAAAAGTGTTATAAAAGGGGTTATGTTCAATTACCCTTATTATTATTTGTTTTTCTATAAAATTTCACTTAAGAAAATAGTATAAACTCGTAAAAGCTCGACTTAAAATATAAAACCTGATTTAAAATATAAGACTCTCTTATAACAATATACGAAAAATACGGAATATTACATTTGGGCTTTTTTAATTCCACATCTTGTTATACTTATACGCTACGCATGAATTTTGACCTGCCAAATGTGTCACCCCATTCGGTTTTAGATCGAGTCAATTTGGGTTACAATAATTTGGGTCAGCTTGGATTATTTTAGATTCGACTCATCTAGAAACGAGTTATTCATCAATACCAATCAACTGTTAGGTGCAATAATACTCGTGTTGAGTTATAAATGGTACAATCAATTCGGGTTTCGGGCTATGAATTTGGGTGTTGGATCGGGTTATTCAAGACAAGTCATTCGGATCTAATCAAATTTTTCATGCAAATTTTAGATTTTACATTGAAAATTGAATAGTTCATAATGATAATAAATACGAAGTATATTTAAATTAAATTTGTTAAATTTAAATATGTTTGTAATTATTTTAAAATTAATTAACTGTTGAAACAAAATTAAAAAGTTTGAAAAAAATTAAGAAAATTTTTATCATTTATTGAATATGTTCAATATAACATGAAACGATCTTATAAAAAAATAATGTGAAAGAAAACTATATTAAAATGTACATGAGAATGGGCTCCCTACAATGTTAAATGTTGACCATAAATCATCACACAACTAGGCTTCACCTAAACTAATAATACTGTGAAAGAAAATTATATTAAAATGTTAAACTAGATTTCTCATTTTCATAACATAAAATTTAAATAGTGACAAAATAATAATAATGAAGTACTAAAATAAAAAATAAATTCAGTGTAAAGAAAAATTATTAAAATTTATGACAATTTGAGTTTTTATTTATTACTCGTATTTAAATAGAATTTTTTAATTTGTTGTAAAAAACTTGATACCTGTGGTGGTGGTGGTATGAGTCATACTCACCTCCCCTAAGGTATCTAAAACTCATACCTTAGGTTTAAGGTATGTGTATCAAATTTAGAAAATTGTCAAACAAACATAAGGTATGAGTTTAGACGATTCAAATCTCATACCTTATTTCAACTCGTGTTGAACCAAACACCCTCTAGAATCATACACGTTCATACCACAAGGAGCTTCTTTTTTCCTTTATAATTGTCATCATCATATAAAGTTATTTCACAATTCACATTTAAATGTATATATAGTTAAGATCAAAATTTTAAGTACAAAATGCATGTACAAAATATACAGAGAGAATCATTTATCTTGATAATATCGATCAATTGTATTATGATCATAACTTTAGAAATTTTCTAATAAAAACCATTCTAATATCATACACGCTAGGTCAGCCACCATTTTTATCAGGGCGACAACTCGACAAGCCCATGATCTATTAGGCATAGCCTTCAGATTTCTAACATTACCCAGAAAATTGCTCTTGGAGAGAATTGAACCTAAAACAACAATTTAAAATACAATTTTATATTCTTGCCAAAATGATATTTTAAAACCGTAATATACATCCATAAGTTCCAAAATATTAGATAAGGCAAGAATATATTCATCATCCAGAATGAAAGAGATAATCTACGAAATACATACATCATTCTACTCAGACTAGAAAGGAGAATCAAGATGCAAGGTCAAAAGTAGTTAAGGGGAGGAATCATAGAAAGTGAATATATATATATATACGTAGAGCGGTAGAGATCATATCCTATTTAAATTTATATTATTCTCATGATTTACAAATCAAAAATATGCTCCTCGCATGCATGCATTATTCCAGCATACACGTCAACATAATTGGTACGGAGTAGTATTCTGTTTGATAAAGAGATACCAATTAGCTTCACACAAAAGCAATGATTTATCCCTGTTTCAGCTACTCTCTACCTATATAACCCATGTATTTTACTTACTTACTTACATGAAATACGTACATACACACACTTTAAACAAAAAGCCATGAGATACACTGAGATCTGTCATTACAGCCACCCACAACACAGCCTCAAACTCGAATTCACGCAACTTCCCTTCAAGTGTGATGGTTGCAAGGAGTTTGGCATCGGAAATTGCTACAAGTGCTGTTCATGCAACTACGACCTCCATATGCATTGTGCTCTCCCTACTTCCTCTATTTATCACCCTTCCTACCCCAAATGCACCTTCATCTTCATGTCTAACCCCCCCGGTGACATCCCTCGTTATTGTAACGCTTGTGAGAGGCTTGTCACTGGCTTTCTTTACCACTGCAATTCTTGCGGTTTTGATCTCCACCCCTGTTGCGCTAAGCTCCCTACTGTTTTAGACGCTGGTACCGGCATGTTATATCTTTATAGGAAGGTTAGTGCTACTCTTACTTCTTCATTTTTCATCACGCGTCGCCTATCTTTGTAGTAGACATGATTTATCAATTGTGGCGGCTTATCAAAAGTGTTGTTAATGAATGCAGGTAAGCGGTCCGTGTCAAAGATGCGGGAAGAAAGGGAGGAGTTGGACCTACAGATCATCCGACAAGAAGTACAATCTACACGTCGCATGTGTCAAAGACATGCTAATTGAGAGCTGGCAGGAATTATACTATGGGCGTGGGCGTAGGACAATGACAACTATTAGTGAGCCCAACATGATAAACAGCGTTCCAGGTCTAAAAGGTGCCCTTCTCCAGACCCATTCTCATAGCAAGTACAGCAGTAGTAAGAGCAAAGGAAAGGTCCAAAAGTGTTGTGAGATGGCTGGAATGACACTCCAGTTCGTAATCTCTGCTGTTCTTGGTGATCCTACCTCCCTAATTGCTGGCGTCGTCGGCTCCCTCATGACTAGATAGCACTGTGAATCTTTGACGATCACATATTGTTACCAGATCCTACTAAGTTCTTGTATCATCCTTTGTGAACTGCACTTTCCTTATGTATTACCTCCATTTAGTCTAACTAATCCTATCTCTGTCGAACAATGGTGGACACTGGATAGGACTATGAATTACTTGTCTGCGTTAGTAATCTGTTCTGGACCAAAGTATCAACTGGTTCATGTAATATATTTTATATTATCCTTAACACATATGTACAAGAATATATGGTGTTTAGTGTTTACTAAGAGTAGCATAAGCCTTTGTTTACATTATGGAGTAATACCTAAACCCCCCTGGAGAACAAAAGTCGGGAAAAAAAATCAGCAAATGAACAGCGGTGGTTGATATCAATTACCTGTGGGCAGATTAGGCATTGCGTTAGTGTGTGCAGAATTGCATACTTTGATGAACTCTTACCTGTGGAAGCAGGTATGCGCAGGAGAGGATAAAAATTCCTTGTGATCCCGGAATCAACCACCAACATAAGAAAAGTACAAGGACGTTGCTCGGTTTCTAGCTTGATGGCATAAGGAAAATAAAAGGGATTTGTCGCTAGGACTTCTATTGTAAATAAGGACAAAGAAATAAAGGCTTAATCTGATTGCACACGAAATCATATCCTTGGACAAAAACAGGCAAGGATTTTGAAGGAGCATAAAAGCACAGAATTAACTGAAAAAAGAGATGAATATCTATATATATAGCATTTAAGACATAAACCGACTCCAAAGTCCAAACTACTAGTTAGGCAGGCAGGCGGGATATACAATAGGATGGAGTAAAAGCCATTTCAACCACATCCATAGTTGACATCAGGATGAGCAGCAACCGTTTCAAATGGAATTTCAACTCTTTCTTTAACAACGCAGCGGATTTCACCGTTGTCCGTCACTGCTACTTTTCCTGGAGGGCAACGTACACTTTGCCGCTTGTCATGAGAATCATACAAGGTGGGAGCTGTGGATGTACTACCCTTCTTAGTGAGCTTAGGTTCAAAACCAGCCAAACTGAGAAGGGCGACAACACCAACTAGGGTAAACATGGTTTTGGTGGTGGAGTTAACCACAAATCTCAATCCTCCCCAGAGTTTGGTAGATAAAGTCTGAGGATGACTTGCATTGGAGTCGTGGTGGCTATTGTGACCATTTTGCACAGGCTTATGAGCATTAGAAAATGTTGAGCGGAGATTAGTGTCGAAAAGCAGAGGGTTGGGAGCGGGGGTTGGATAAGGAGGAAGAAGCAATTCATTGTCAGGTTCAACTGTCATACTAGCAAAAGCTTCGGCCTCGCGTATGACATCAAAGTGTTGACCTTTGTAATCGCCGAGTTTCTTAAGCAAAAGCTTACGAGTATGCTCAATATCCCTAATAACAGATTCTCTTTCGTACTGCTGCTGTTGTTGGAGTGCCTGAACAAAAAAGGGTTAAATGTAAGGAGTGTTAAGGGACAATTAAGCAAAGAAGAGTAATAAATAAAGTAGACAGCCTGATATAGCAGCAGCAGCAGCAATAGGTAAGGGTAGCGCAAAAGGAAGAGTAAAACTAGTAAAGAGAATGTGTGGAGAAGGAGGGTGTGAAAACAGATAAAGAAACCAACTTTATGCTAAATTCACACAAAATATATATATAGAGAGAGAGACACAGACAGAGATAATAAGAGAGGAACCCCAGAAAAGCATGAGAAACCAAACAAAACCTGGAGAGAAGAAAGGTGAGAGTGGAGAGAATGGAAGAGATCAGAAATGGTGAAAAGGGCATCGGAGTCATCTGCAGCAGTAGTAGCATCATCACAAGAAGTAGAAGTAGAAGTACAAGGATGGTGTTGAATGCAGGTGGCTATTTTGGAATGGAGCTCCGAAGCACGAAGCAACACCATACCAATCCTCTCCGCTGATGACGACTCCATTTCCATTTCCATTTCCATTTCTTTGCTGATGACTCTCAGATATTCAGATAGATAAATATTCCTCACTTCACTTGCAGAGTTGCAGTATTTTGCCTGGGCTTTTTGGGTTTTTCTTTCTTTTTTGGGTTTTAGGGCTTCCTTCTTTTCTTCCTCGTATGCTAGTGTAGTTTCCCGAACCACTATTTCCCCTCTCTTAATTTGGTAATTATCATCGTATTTGGTACGGAGTACATGAGTATTCAACAATCAAACACTTATATATGGAATAATGAATATATTTATTGAAACACTGTACGGAGTCATTTTTTATTTTTCGGCATTATAAGGACAACCTATCTAAGGTAGCAAAAACTAATACGAGTATTTATATTCATTTTCTTAACATTTGGGGTAGCAAGTACTACCCCTTTTCCACATGTACTCCGTATCACAACTAGCGACTTCTCAATAACATAAAGAGAATCAATTATATTGAACTAATGCTCATAAGTTAATCAATTGCTCTTAGTTAGTTGCTAAACAATTACGGAGTATATTGTTTCTTTAAGCCAACAATCTTGCCGACCAAAATAGAAGATCATCATCCTTTGGTTGTCGCCTTACAAAAGTGCAAGCTCCATCACAAAACAAAACAACAGGCAAAATATATTGGCACAAAGGCCAAAAAGGCAACCAATACCAGCCAAATTACAAGCTCCATGCTTATCCTATTGTATTTAAAGGCTGAATTTGAACCACATACATATGCCATACTACTCTAACTCATCAAATCAAATCAGCACTCAAAGTCTGTAAGCTTCCTTGAAAATCATCAACTTCGTTGTCATATTCGCCACACCTCAATGTGATCAACATAGTTACGTCCTACACTACAAAACCGTAAAACAGATGAAAAAGATTGGCACTTTCACAGTTGGCACCTTCTTGTGACCTCCACACAAGGGACCCACATTCTGCCAACCACTTCCACATTTTATGTGAATCAGTTTACACTTCCCATTCAACAATCTCACATCAGTCTTCTTCGCTGTCACCGAGATTGGTCCTGAATATGTAGTCCTCACCTTCTAGTTCATCTTGAAACAGGCAGATCGGCGATAAATTCAATTTTTCATCAGGTTGTTCACTGATCAATGATCTCGTACCCTGTAAATCATCAACAGATGAGTTAGCAGTAAATTTTTACCAGTTGTTCTCTGATCAATTCTTAACTAGCAGAATTCCCTATTCGTAATGTATTTATTATTCCCTGTTTGATTGCCTACGAAATGTTCCAGCAGCACCATACATGTGATACACAATATTGTCCGTCTACCCAGGTGGGAGCAATTGAATTCAAACAAAGAGAGCATTCAACTGCAAAACAAAGTAGCCATAGAAACAAACACTACTAACCTTCTTCAATGTATAGAAGAAATAATGGAATCCATCCCCAAATGTTTTCCACTTCATTGACCACGTAAAATCAGGAGCTTCGAATATTGGACGCCTAAAATGTGGCTGCCACAAAGTGAACAAACTACGATAAGTGTTACTCCGCCGTATCAGAGACGAGAAACGTGATATGATGCGTTTTGCTAGTTCAATGACACTCAAATTTCATAGTACCTGGCCAAATGAAATTGAGATAAAGATACCATCGGGCTTTAGAACCCTATGTATACCATGAAGCATCGCCATGACCTTCCTTACAGTTTCAGGTTGTGGATTCCATGGATCACCGCTGTCCACGAACAATACATCCTTCAATCACAAGCGTATTTACAGTTACAAGATTAAAAGAAAAGAAAGTCGGGATAACCATTATACAATTGAAAAGGAGAGTTATGTTAATCTGGATAAAGTAATGAGTTGTTACCATAGTTCCTTTCTCTATGACCACATCAAAAGTTGCATCCCCGAAAGGCAAGTCAAGCATATCGGCAACCATGGCCTTAATTCCTGAAAATTGATGAGCCCAATAAATAAGTGAGAAACCCTAAAAAAGCTACTCTAGTATTTCGGGAGTAGGGAGTAAGGGAAAAATACCATGAAAAGACTTGGAAGAAAGTCGATTACGCAAATTGAGAACAGCAACAGGGGACAAATCAGTACAAGTAATATCGGTAATACCATCTTTATACATATCATCACTTAATTGTGAATTTCCACAACCAACTTCCAGCACCTACATAATATAATAACTCATATAAACAGTAATTACAATGCTAAGTTGAGCAAGAAGAAAAGTATGATGAATAATACAGACAGAGGAAAAAGGTTGGATATGTTCCAAAAGAAGGTGTCGAAAATGAGAATAATCCTTGAACCATTCGTAATGCTCTTCCTTCTCAAATCTATCATTCCTGTGTTTCAATTAGATTCAAGTTTATTGGAGGGAGTTAGGAGTATCACTTTCAAATTACTCTCTACAACACAACACTTACCAGTAATGAGGATCAAGGTATGTCAAAGCTGTTGAAGGTGCAACTTCATCTTTTTCATTTCTACTTTGCTGCACTTTTCTCTCCATTATTATTGTTGCACCACTTTCTGAGACCTGATTGAGGGTGTTTTTCGTACACCCTAATTTTGTTTCTCTTCTCCCTTGCGAGGGTTCCTTCTTTTTTTCTTTTTTTCTTTTTTTTAATAAACCTTAATTATTCTTTGTTAGTGGGAGACTTAGGACTTGTTCTTTTCCGCTTATTTTCAACACATTTCAGTTCAGTTCAGTTTAGTTCAACTTTATTCTGTTCAGCACAGCTATATTATTTAATTGAACTTCATTCATTTCATTTCAGCCAAATTCTATTCAGCCTGGGCCAAATTCTTCATTTCGATTCTGATTCGAACTGATTGATTCAATTCAGCTCTAAAAAATCCGAAAGAACGTTCTTAGCTCATCAAAGGTCTAACAGGGTCTTATCTTTATCTTATTTTTATAAAATCACTTGACTTGATGTACACACTACATACACAATAAATAAAATCTCATAGTAATATATTCACTCCATCTTAAAATAAATGTCTCTTTTTCTACGTAGAAGAATACACTTATTTTGGGATGAACCAATGAACTGAGTATTTTTGGACACGTAATAGTATTAACTAGGAAATTGATCGTACGTCACAAAATCACGGCTTGGCTAAAATGTGCTATATACAACAGTATATCAGTGTTGCTGATTTCGACTGTCTTCAACATAAGTAATTGGAGCTTCCGCTTTAGACCGTCGTATAAACAAGTGCCTCATAAACTCCTGTTGATGGATGCCAGCTTAAGTGCAACTTCTTTAATATCGGGACGTTTATGTGGTTGCTCAGCTGAGCAGGAGAGTCCGATTTGTAGTACAGAGATTAAGGCCTCAATTTTGTCCTCATTGTTCCAGACGCTTCTGCGGCTGAGAGCCTGCTTTATTTCCAATTCCTGAATAAGAACTGGATCTAATATCTCCATCACTCGCTCAGGCAACGCCGCTTCCACACATTCGCGCAGGCTACTACCTTCTTCGACCATGTCATCGGTTGGCCTTCTTCCTGAAAACATGTCTAATAATAGGATCCCAAAACTATACACGTCTCCACTTGTCGACAGCTCATTCCCTATTCCGTACTCTGCAATTATCATTATCATACAAGTTATTTTCAGTTTGTTTTCAGAATAAACTAAATTGTGAATTGTATATAGTGAAGCCGAGTACTTCCTTTCAAACAAATTTTTAATAAAAATTTAGTGCTTAAGACGCACCTGGAGGAGCATAACCCACAGTTCCTCTGATTCCTGCAGAGCTAAATCTTGCAATAGATTCAGCGTCATCGACAATCATTTTTGCAAGGCCGAAGTCGCCGACACGCGCATTCATATCAGCGTCAAGGAGAATATTACTTGGCTTAAGATCACAATGTACTATGGTCGGATCAGAGTAGTGATGAAGATACTCCAAGGCAAAGGCGACATCGACAGCTATGTTTACTCTTTTCACAAGATCTAGCTTCTTTTTTTCACTTTCTCTTTCTGTGGCTGGTCGACGCAACCAATCTTCCAAACTGCCATTAACCATAAACTCATAAACCAACGCTTTGAAATCATTTCCCTGATAATCAACTCCTGAACAGGCTGTTAACAACTTGACAAGATTTCGATGTCTAATATTCCTCAGTACGTTACATTCAGCCATGAAACTCTTTAAAGCACCTTGGCGTTCGAGGTTCAACACCTTGACAGCCACCGTGGTTGCGTTTGTTTCCAATATTCCTTTATATACAGATCCAAAACCACCACTGCCAACCAAATTTTGGGGCGAGAATCCATTGGTAGCATTTAATAGACTCTGGTACGATACACTTAGGATGGAATCTATTGAAGGAGTAGAAGCAGGCGCCTTTGTCCTCTTCCTTAAACGAAACAAATAGATCACCAAACAAACTATGAGCAAGACAACTCCTAGAGACCCTAGAAGAAGATAAAGTTTCAATTTCCGAGCTTGGTGTGTTACTCTCTTAGTAGGACATGCATGCAGCTCTAACTCGCGCATCCCACCACAAAGGCCTTTATTTCCTTGTAATGAAACAGCTGAAACATTGTCAAAGACACCGCCAGAGGGTACCCTTCCCTCCAAATTATTGTAGGATAGATTTAGCTTCGACAATTCTAAGCTAGTAAAAAAGTCGGGAATTTGGCCAGACAAATTGTTTTTTGATAAGTCCAATTCTTGAAGGCTTATTAAGGTTTTCAAAGGTGTTGGAATTGTCCCATTGAGCAAGTTATTCTGCATGTTTAACTGCTGTAACGCCACACAGCTTCCAAGACTGCCAGGGATTTCGCCTGATATGTTATTTCCGGAAATATCCAATACTAGTAAGTTACTCAGATCCCAACCTCCCACGGGAAGAGACCCTGTCAGATGATTATAAGACAGATTGAGATCATCTACCAGGGTTGAAATGCCAAATATTTGAGAAGGTATCTCACCAGTTAAATTGTTTCGAGACAGATCTAACTCTTCCAAATTCATACAGTTGATAAGGCTTGACGGAATTTGACCTTGGAGATGATTTTGAGATAAAGCTAGATTAGTTAGAGTCCTCAAATCTCCAAGAGAGGATGGAATAGAACCTGATAACTTATTCTGACTCAAATCTAAAAGCTGCATATTTTTCAGTTTCCCGAGACTTTCAGGTATTGTACCTGTTAATTGACTATCCCAAATACCAATTCCTTGCAAGTTTACAAGCTTTTGTATACAGGTTAGAATTTGGCCAGAGAATTTGTTGCTACCGATTTTAAGAATTGTGAGAGAAGTGGGAAGTTTGCAAAGCCATTCTGTCAACACCCCTCCAAAATTGTTATTGTTTAGGGTCAGCATCTGTAACATAGTGGCATTAGTGAATGACAAAAGAAATCTAGAATCAGATGAGTCTCCTGTGCCTAAAGAGTTAAACTCCAGCAGTAGATTCTGAAGCAGTCGTAAATTGTCGAGGGAGGGAAATCGTCCAACAAAGTTATTGAGATCCAATTGAAGAAATTCCAAGCTGGAAGCATTGGCTATTGAAGTTGGGACAGACCCAGTGAAACGGTTGTTGGAGACGGAAAAGTAATGCACATTTGGAAGGTTTGTGAATAAATTTGATGGTAGACTTCCTCGCAAGAAATTGACTCCTAAATCAAGAGTTTTGAGGGAAGATATATTGAAAATTTCGTGAGGAACCTCTCCTGACAAGCTGTTTTCTACCAGAGACAACAGTTTCAAATTTCTTAACTTGGCTAGATTCTCAGGAATATTACCAGAAAAGTTATTGACACCCAAATAAAGTGTGTTAAGGGAGGATATATTCCCTAAAGATGACGGAATTGTACCTGTCAAGTTGTTCACATTTAAAGACAAGTACTGGAGGTTAGTCAGGAAGCCGAGCTCAGTAGGGATTCTTCCAACAAGCTGGTTATGTCCAAGCTTCAGCATAACAAGTTTCGAGCAAGAAGATAAATTCACAGGAATTTTACCTTTAAAAGAATTGTCGTTGAGCAGCAAGCTCTGCAGCATGTGCAAACGACTTATTTCTGAGGGAATTTCCCCAGAAATACTATTGTTTTGGAGCTGTAAGTCTCTCAAAAAGCTTAAGTTCCCTATGTATGGGGAAATAGTGCCTTGGAGTTTCGAAGCTTGCAGATTCAGAGCGACAACCCTTTGGTTTGTGTGGCCACATACAACACCATTCCACTGACATATTGGGATTGTATCATTCCAACCTTTCGTGATACCAATAGGGTCGCTGATTAATTTAGCTTTGATTTCCAACAATGCTAATCTGTCTGTCTCATTCCCCTGTGGCATTACAGGGGACGAGCTTACAAAGAAGCATAATAACATGACATAAAATGAAGGAAAGACGTGACAAAAGTTACTTTGCACAAGCCTTATAATTTCCATCGCACAGCGTGTGGTACAGTAGGCTATATTAAGGAGCTGAACAAAGTGTATTTAATAGGTGTTTACGGGGTATGGTAAAAGCGTACGTGATGCTGTAGGAGTTGCCAATATATAGAATTAGCATTCAACTGTACATATACAGACTTAACGGATTCAGAAGTGGCAAGTTGTGCAGAAACTGTAGTCAATGATTAGCAAGTGGAAGATAATTGATGAGGTATAATAGTATGAATGTGTTACGCTAATTTCTTGTGATAATTGCAGCTTTCTTAAGTACGATTGGTGCAGATAAAGCCGCATATCTTAGACTTAGTTAGTTACTGTACAAATTATCATACATGTTGACATTCCAGAGCTGTGTTTTTTTAGTCAATTATAGACAAAATAGTTGATTGAAGTAAATAGTCCACTTAACCGCTTACATAAGCAGAAGCATCACTACACTAATGAAGTAGACTTAGCCTATAACATTGAATGGATTCATTATTTTCTGTGGAATTAACTTCGCCTTAAATACATGATGGATATAGTGAAGTCGGGATCATCTAAGGACTAAGCTTTGTCATTGATTATTTTATGGTGTCACTGATACGATGCACTTACGTATACGCATAAGAAATATCAGTATCGAAACATGGATCTCTATAGTGTACCTTTAGGCAGAGGAACAAAAATTACACATTTTGACCCTAACTTTCTATGAATATTGCACTTTGATTAGACTATGCTAATGTGTAAATTTGCAGGAAAACATTTACTGTATTAGTACACTGATCAATCAAGGAAGGTTCTCCTTTCTTGTTGAATACGATGTCCTTGGAGCTTGGTTTGAATCGAAAAAAGCTTTTCAACAATGTCACTCATGTCAGGCCTTTCTTGGGGAATTTCTGTGGAACAAGCAAGTGCAGTTTCAAATACAGAAATAACGACCTCAAACACTATCTGACTGTTGGAATCCTCTGCAGCCATATCTTGAAGAAGAGCATCCTCGACAATCCTGATGTCCTGTTCAGAGATACCAGCATTCACAAAGTCACGCAGACTCCTGCCTTCTTTGAAGACGTCATCTGTAGGCCTTTTGCCGGTAAACATTTCCAGCAGAAGAATTCCAAAGCTGTACACATCGCCACACATGGACACCTCGTTTCCCATTCCGTATTCTGCACACAAAAAAAAAAAAAAAAAAAAAAAAAAAAAGATGCACCAACAAGCGTTAGATATTAGAAACCACATAACTTGAGAGGGAATTTGCAAATTTGGGATGCTTGTAAGTTACCTGGTGGTGCGTACCCAACAGTCCCTCTAACACCCATGGAGCTCGATTGATTTGCACTTATGATGCCTTGTGAGAGGAACTTGGCCAAGCCAAAGTCCCCGACATGCGCAACCATGTCTTCATCGAGGAGAACATTGCTTGGTTTCAGGTCACAGTGAATTACTGACGATCCACAAGAATGATGAAGATACTCCAAAGCAAAAGCAACATCAACAGCAATCTTAAGTCTCTGACAAAGATTTAGATTCCTGGGTGCATTATCTGAGTCCTCAGCAAGAACTTCGTGTGACGGATGTAGCCAGTCATCCAAACTTCCCTTTTCCATGTACTCATAAACTATAGCCTTGAAGTCATTGCCTTTGTAATCAAGACTTGAACAAGCTGTTATGACAGTAACAAGGTTCCTGTGTCTGATGCTGCGAAGCACTTTACATTCAGTGATAAAGCTCTTTGACGCAGCACGGTGTTCAAGGTTGAATATCTTGATTGCAAGAACTGTCTTAACATCCTCAATGGTTCCCTTGTATACCACCCCATGCGCGCCACTTCCAATTAGATTTTCAAAAGAGAAACCATCTGTGGCTCGATGAAGCATTTGATACGATAAATTTGTCAGGGCCTTCTCCAAAACAGATAAACCAGGTGGATCCTTGGTTCTCCTCCTATGAAAAATGGTATACAAGGATAAATCTGTCGAGGCCTTTTCCATGTCAGCTGGCTTTTTGGCTCCCTTCTTGTGCAGAAGGATATATAATGATACAACTGTCACCAGCACGATAAATCCAGGAATCCCAAGAAGAAGTGCCATTTTATAATGACTTTTATGGCCATCTCTACAGCGATGCAACTCTAGCCCTGGTGGGCCTCCACAGAGCTTGGCATTTCCAAATACCGAAAAACCTGTGGAGTTGCTGAAAACTCCCAAAGTAGGCACCTCTCCTTGAAGGTTATTGTACGATAGATTCAACAGTTTCAAGTGGAGGCCCTGCAGAGAGACAGGGATGCTGCCAGATAAGTTGTTTCGTGACAAATCCAAAAATAGCAGGCTTCGTAGAGACGTGTTTGCGAGTTCTTTAGGAATGAGACCTTGGAAAAAGTTTCCCTGCATGAATAGCCCCTCTAACTCTACACATGCACTGAGAGTGGATGGAATTTCCCCAGATAGCAAGTTATTAAAAACAAAGAGTTTTTGAAGATTAACCAGGCCCCCGACCTCATCAGGTAAAGGTCCAGTGAGGCGATTGTTTGATAGATCGAGGGTGATAGACAAGCTAGACAAGCGTAATACTTGTGCAGGTATTTCTCCGCTGAGATTATTAGAAGAAAGATCTAAGGCAAGCAGATTTACGCAGTTTCCTAAAGTGGAGGGTATGTGGCCCTCGAGATTGTTTCCAAGTGCGGAAAAAGTAGTGAGCTGGGTTAGGTTGCCAATTGAGGGTGGTATAGGGCCTGATAGTTGGTTGTCATAAAGTTCAAGAGTGTACATGGCATGCAGCCTTCCTATACTGTTGGGTATCGCCCCAGAAATACTATTTTCTCTAACATCAAAATATGTCAACTTGGTTAAATTTCCTATGCAAAATGGGATTTCTCCGGTTATTTGATTTTGTCCGGCCACCAAGTCAGAGAGCATGGGGAAATCACAAAGGATTCTAGGAAAGTCTCCACGAAGGTTATTATTCCCTACGACAAACCTGGTTAACATGGTTGAATTGGCCAAGGAAGAAACAAAGTTCAAATCCGTCGAAGGGTCACCAATCCCAAATTTGTTGTCGAAGAGTTCAAGATTCTGAAGCTTCTTTAACCCGTGTAAAGAAGGAACCTGTCCTTGAAGTTTATTGTGAGCCATAACGAGAGTCACTAGATTGGAGGCATTAGATATTGAGGCAGGTATGGACCCTGATATACTATTGTTAATTATGTCAAAATATTGGAGGTTTGGAAGCATGTTCCCGAAATCAGAAGGCAGGCTTCCTTGGAAGTTATTTGCTCCTAGGGTTAAAGTTTGGAGAGCAGAGAGATTGAAAATGGAGGGCGGTACCACTCCAGACAAGTTATTGGTATCGAGTTTGAGCGTGATTAGACTTGCCAAGCTTCCTAAGCTATGTGGTATACTTCCACTTATGCTGGTCTGCTGTATTTCTAAAACAGTTAGAAATGATAAGTTTCCTAGTGAGGCAGGGATGGTAGCTGTAAAGTAGTTATTTGAAAGAGCAAGTTTCTGTAAATAGAGAAGAGAACCAAGCTGAGGAGGGATTTCCCCAACCAAGTTGTTTGAATAAACATCTAAGATGATAAGGTTGGAGCATTTGGATATATCGGAGTGAAGCTCCCCTTGTAACGAATTGTAACTAAGCCACAGAAACTGTAAACGGAATAGACTACTGATTTCAGCAGGGATGCTGCCTCCAAAGCTGTTATTGTTTAGGTCTACTAAAGACAAGAAGCTTAGATTACCTATATAAGGAGAGATGGTACCTGCGAGCATGGACGAATCAAGGTCTAGAGACGTGACCCTGGTGTGCTTTCGGCCACAGGAGACTCCGTACCAGCTGCACACTGGTACAGACTCATTCCACGAACTCAATGCTCCCAATGGATCACTTATTTGTTTCCTTATCTCGAGCAATGCTTCCTTGTCTGTTTCAATGTTATAAGCTTTAGAGAAGTGAATTTGAATGCAACAACACATCAGGAAAGCCAACACCCTCAATGACATGTCTGTCTGATATGATGTAAGTATGTAATGTAAGGGTTAAGTTATTAATTAAGTAAATGCCTGAATTTATAGCTTGTCGATGATCCATGGTAGTAGAGTAGGACACACTGTATAACGTATATGGAAGGTTAGAATTTTAATAGGCAAGACTTTGGTTGACTTGGAATTATTAAGCACACTAAACTAAAAGACAAGTTTGCAGGCAGTTATTGACGGGCAAAAACCAAAAGACAAGCTCAACTTGTGACGTACTCTACAACTCCGTACTAAACAAGTCAATATTTTGGGGCTGCTATGAAAATGCCACCAACGTGATGCAAGGGTTTTGGATACAACTTGACAATGGAGAATAAAAATTGATATTGCAAAGTTTATTGTAAGTCGTATAATGGTCTTACAGAAGAATAACTCACGCCATGAACAATGTAACGCAGCGTCATAAATTTACTCGTACAACTTGACAATGGAAACAAGCTGACGTTGGGGGACTGTTGATTTAGTGCAGGAGTCAACAGTAGAATAAATGAGCGTGAAACCAAACCTTTATTCATGATTTCATGTTATCATCACTACTTAGTTTGTGATTAGTCAGCGACGGCAGTGACATGACTACTTTGCCATTAGTTTATTCATATCAAAGTCGACTGAGAACAATATAAATGAGATCAAAGGAATATATCAGAGCACGGCCATGAGTCATGGTCCTAGCTACAAGTTCACATAATTTTGCTGTACGATCACTGTTTATTGTGATGGACCAATTTTGGTGTCACCATTCACCCCTTGCTCCCTAGCAACGTCTTCTATTATACGCCTTGTTATTTCTGATTTTAATGAGAAATCTGGGGGAGAATTATGCACCTGACTGCTGCTGAAATTTAACTTCCTAAAAGCCCGTGTCTAACTGATGACAGTTTCGCAGCAGCATCAGCCATGTGCAGCCTGTCTCTTGGAAGCTGAGAAGAGCATAAAAGAGCAATGTCGAGTATATTGATCACGGCATCTGTCATCACATTACGACTTGTCTCCGCCCTTTCTATTTCTTCAAGGATCGCCAGATCCAGAATTTCAGTCACCTGTTTAGGCACAGCAGCTTTTACATAGTCATGGAGACTCACCCCTTCATTGAGCATGTCATCGGTGGGTCTTTTTCCTGTGAACATTTCCAGTACAAGGATCCCAAAACTATAGACGTCGCCATTTGTAGACAGCTCATTTCCCAAACCATATTCTGCAATTAAGTCAGAGATCAAAATACTTTACAATAATCACAGTTTAAGAGGAAAGTAGCAATAATTTTGAAAGCTAGAGATGCTAGCTTACCTGGAGGCGTATAGCCAACAGTTCCCCTAACTCCCAACAAGCTCGACTGATGTGCAGTGGAGCTTATAATTCCTTTTGTAAGGAATTTAGCCAACCCAAAGTCACTCACGTGCGCAACCATTTCATCGTCAAGGAGTACGTTACTTGGCTTGAGGTCACAGTGAATGATCGACACGCTACTATAGTGATGAAGGTACTCCAATGCCAAAGCAACTTCAATTGCAATATCAAGTCTTTGGTGAAAATCTAATTCCGCTTTTGAGTTCTGATTTCCTTCTAATCCCATGACTGGTTTCGGATGCAACCAATCATCCAAACTTCCGTTTATCATGTACTCATATACCAATGCCTTGAAATCATTGCCTTTATGGTCAATGCTCGAGCAAGCCGTTATGACTTTGACCAGATTTCTGTGTCTGATGTTTCGAAGAACTCCACATTCAGCCATGAAACTTTGAGAAGCACCACGATGGTCGAGTTTAAATATCTTGATGGCAACCAACGTTTTATCCTCATCAAGTAATCCCTTGTAGACAACCCCAAATGCACCACTACCCACCAAGTTTTCTTCAGAGAACCCGTTTGTGGCCTTGAGAAGACTATCGTAAGATAAATTTGGTAAGTTCTCAAAATCAGCTAAAGCGGTTGGGTCGTTCTTCTTCTTTCTGTGCCAAAACATGTACACCAGTAAAATTGCCACCACAAAAGTAACTCCTAGACAGCCAGATAAGATTGAAATAACTAATTTTTTCTTGAGCTTTGTTTTTTTATGAATCCTACCACTAGAACTGCAATTGGGTAGCCTAAATTCGGGTATCCCTCCACAAAGCCTAGTGTTTCCAGCCAATATAGCACCAGATGCGTTGTTGAAGACTCCACCTATAGGCAACTCACCTTCAAGGTTATTGTATGATAAGTTCAGTGTTTGCAACTGGAAGCTTGCTAGAAATGTCGGAATTTCACCAGATAAACTATTCTGAGACAAATCTAATATGCGTAGACCCTTCATCGTCTTCAGTGCTTCAGGAATGGTGCCTTGGAAAAAGTTCCTTCCCATGATTAGCTCTTCTAATCCTACGCAAGCACTAACAGTGCTTGGTATTTCACCTGATAACATGTTTCCGGAAATGTCAAGGGCATCAAGCTTATACAGTTTCCCAACTTCTGAAGAGAGGGATCCGTTGAGGTAATTAGAAGACAGATTTAGTACTATAGACAAGGTGGAGAGGCTAAGAAGTTCTGAGGGTATCTTACCACTAAAACGATTATCAGAAAAATCTAATGCTAGTAGGTTTCTACAATTTCCTAATTTTGAGGGTATGTGACCGTCAAAATGATTTCCAGCTACCTCGAGGTAAGTTAACAACGTCAAATTCCCGACTGTGGACGGCATGTGCCCAGATAACTTGTTAAAGGCTAAATATAAGCCTACAAGATTTTGGAGCTTCCCTATACCCAAGGGGATGACACTGGAGAGTCGGTTAGAAGTAGCTGTGAAAAATCGCAAGTTTAATAGGTGCTCAATGCAAACAGGAATGTGCCCATCTATGTGATTGTATTCCAATCCTAAGTAAGACAGCATTGTGAAATTGCAGATGATTTGTGGAAATGTTCCTTTGAAATTGTTTACACTTATGTCGAAGTTTGATAACATTGTGGCATTGGCTAAAGTGGAGACAAAATCTAAGTCACTGGTGCTCCCGGTTCCTAGGAAATTGCTATAAACTGTGAAGGATCTTAGCCTATCTAACTTCTGCAGAGAAGGAACTTGTCCATGGAGATTGTTTAGAGTAAATTGAAGAACTCGTAGATTGGAGGAGTTGGATATCGAAGCAGGAATAGTTCCAGTGAATCGGTTACTGAATATAGAAAAGTATTGAATATCAGGAAGCGTGATGCCCAAGTCTGCAGGAAGGTTCCCTTCCATGCTGTTGTATGCTACATCAAAATGAGTCAATGACGAGATGTTGAACACCGTTGGGGGGACGATCCCAGACAACTTATTCATGGCAAAATTGAAATTCAGCAGTTTTTTCAAGTTCTCTAAGCTATCAGGGATACTTCCTATCAAATTGTTTCGACCCATTATTAGGTTATTGAGAGATGACAGGTTTCCTAAAGACGCCGGGATGTTTCCTGTCAAATTGTTTATTGCCAAGTCAAGAACTTGCAGATATGACAAGATACCAAGCTCAGAGGGTATGTTTCCTATCAATTTATTGTTGGAGAGGTTTAACTCAATGAGATTAGAACAAGAAGATATATTGGAGGGTATTTCCCCTGAGAATGAATTATTGAACAGCCAAAAAGATTCAAGCCGCTTTAACCGACCAATTTCAGAAGGGACAGTACCAGTGAGGCTGTTATTTTGAAGGTAGAGCTCTGTTAAGAAGCTTAAATTTCCGAGAAATGGAGAGAGAGTACCTACGAGCTGCGACGATTGCAGGTTGAGCACTGTCACTCTCTGAACCCCACCACCGCAACTAACACCATGCCATTTACAAAAGTGGAGGGTGTCGTTCCACGAAGTCATGACACGGAGAGGATCACGTGTTATTTTGGCTTTGATGTCGAGCAATGCGATTCCGTCTGTGTCATTATTCACAGCAACAGACAAGTGAAGGCAATGAAACAAAGATGTAGTACAAATGATGAGACTAATAAATGTGAAGCAGGACATGTCTGTGTAGAAATGTGATACTCCGTAAATAACAACAAACAGTCCATGTAGACAGGAATAAATAGGTTAGGTGTGAAGTGTGAACACTGCCAAGATCACGCCTCAGTAAGTCGGCGTTCATTTGACTATTTGAGGTCAACATTATCCATTCAATTCAAATCTTTTTCATTCAACTGTCTGTCACCTTTTTAGATTTTATATGATACGATGATACACTTTATTCAATACTCCGTACTACGGATTATCCCTTTCATCCCAAAATAAGTGTCTTATTTTCTATGTAAATTACATAGAAAAGGGGACACTTATTTTGGGATGAAAGAAGTACTATATTTCACACTGTAATTATTTAGCAAGTCTTCTAAAACACGGTCAAGTCATTTTTTATCGTCAAACCGACAACTAAAATGGAAATTTGTGAATGAGCAGAGAGTTGTTGTGTAATGAGAGTAATAAATTTATAAGCGGGCACTAATATGCAAGATAAAATGGACTTTGTTGTTGCTTTCAAAAGCTCAAAAGGATAACTTACACTGAACATAATAACAAAATGGAGGCGTGTCCATTTTCTTCGAATACGAAACGGCTGATAGTCAAAGCAAAGTAATAACAAAATGGAGGCGTGTCCATTTTCCTCGAATACGAAACGGCTGATAGTCAAAGCAAAGTATGTTAAAAGCACAAGTTTAGGGGGGGAGCATGACATCTATGTCCATGACCCAAATACCCACTAGGCACTAGCAATGAGATGATGGACAAGAATATGGAGGATATCATTAAATTAAATATCCAAAGTTGGCAAACGTAATAGGGTTGACAATTCCGAAATCATCTCCACAGACTGTACACACCACAAATTTTGCAATCGCCATCGGTAACATTTATGTCTTCATTGAGCTATCCATTCCCCCCATAGTTACTTGAGCTGCGTCACTCTGATGTCACCTGGAACCTCTTGCACAAAAGCCGTCTATCTAGTCGGCAAAATCACCTTTGCTTGACTAGAAGTTCGATATCAGCCCCGACTTCAGCAAGCTTTGCTTCTTTGGAGGCCTTCACTGCTTTTGCAATGCTCTCAACATCGAAATCCAGGGCGATTTTCTTCACAGCACCATCTAGCATCTAAAGTCATTGACTCATTAGCACATGTTATGGACGATCTTACGAGGTCTACATGCACGATATCACCACATCAAACACGTAGGTTAATGGGATACACAACAAGCTACCACCAGTGGAAAAAAAGAGGGAACCAAAAAAAAAGGGGGATCACCATTGAATGTTGCAAAAAGCCAGAAAAGCTTTAACTCACGGTTGATGATAGACAAAATACTAACTCCGTCCCAATTTTTATTGTCCTAATTTCCTTCTAAATCTTTCCCAAGTTGACTGTCTTCTTTCTGTTTTTAGTAAGTGTCAACAAATGATTATCGATATTATCCTCTTTTCCATCACCATTTCTTAAATCTTTCCAAAATAGAAATTAGGACAATAAAATGGAGATAGAGGGAGTATATTTGCAAACAAAAATGAAACTACTTAGTCCTTACTATGGGGCTTTAACTACAAAGCAAAAGGTTTCATAATGCTTGTCAAGAAACAATCAAATCAAAGTTAAAAAGGTCACACGCCGAAATAGAAGATTAAAATAAAGATCAACTGAAAGCATGCTGATAGTTCAATGCACACAAGGGAAAACAGCTGGTTCTTGGTTTGGTAGACTCTCCCCTCCTCGCCTTCAAAAAGAAAACACAAACTCAAAAAATAAGCGGGAAAGAATGAAAGAGATGATACCAATGAGCCGACAGCAACTAAAGCCCGAAATCTGGAATCCACATCCAGGCTCTCAGCCTCAGCAATCTGCAACAAAGAAAAATACACTCAACTCCCTATACAGCACTAATGATGACTGAGGACTTTGTTCTAGAAGGACATTATAGTATTAGACATAATTATCGCAATCCCCAGATATATGAGCAAAAGAATACTTGGGCTCGCCTTTGTATGGTCTAGTTAAAAGGAAGAAACTTGTCAGTATAGACTAGTAGAAATTTATCACGAGATTCCATGTTTTAAGCCAAACATTTTTGAACATTAAGAAACCCAAATAGAGTGTGTTACGTGTTGCTTTTTCTTAAATTAGGCAAGCACAGGGAAACCAGCCATACAAATGATACACTCAATGACGACGACAATAGTGCATTAAGTAACAGAAACCTCTAGAGCAGCTGATAAAACTTGCGACTGCCCTTCCTCATCTTTCTTTTCAATCAACAACACTGCATAACTGCAAAACACGACAATTAGTAGCAAGAAAAATTAGTGCTGTCCAACAAGGCAATAACTTAAAGCTTGTTTATCCTATATTTCTCGAACTTCACATTTGTTGTTAATGAAGAATCAGTTATCCAGCTTCACTAATTGAAATTAAAAAGGCAAGGACAGTGACCTCATCACTCAGTAGATGATAGTTACGAATGAAAGTGTACAATTCCTTTCCAAATGCGTTTATTCATGGTTCCTCTAAAGATACCACTGTCCGAGCTTAAAGGGAAGCAAGATAATTTTCCCTTCCCCCACAAAAACATAGTCAAGAATTGAATTATGATTGTCTAAAATGCGCCAGAAAGCAGTTGCCAAGTCCTGCCTCAATGACTGAACATGTTGAAACGAAGTTTATTGGTCTCAATGCTAATACAGAGAGAAGCTACCCAATAGAGGCATTGCTTGAAACCAACCTTAATACTATCCATGAACTTGAGCTGATGCTCAATTCTTAAAAAGACACCATATTTACAGATCGCTTGCTTTCAAAGATCAATGAGACAACAAGAAAGAGATGACAAGAGAACTACGATAAAAGAGTCAATACTCGATACTAAGTACTGGGTACTCCAGAGCATCAAAAACTCACTTGAGAATCAATGTAGAATAAGCCAACTGCACATGCTTGCTCGAGGATGTGTACGAGCCAGAAAATGCATCAAGTATCTGTAATGAAATCGAAGCAAATATGTCAGCATTCAGCGCAGCCATCTTTTGAAAGAGTAAGATGAAACAGTACATAAGACCATCAACAATGAAACCAGAGGAAGAAGAAAGGCCCAGAGGAAATTTGGCACATTTCAAGGTAATCAGTCTTCATACAGCATAACAGCATAAATTTGGCAAGTTACGTATGAAACAGTGTTTAACAACACAAAGTGTCCAATTGAAGTCTGGTTTGAATATCAGAAATTATCGATGATTTGAGTACAACTTGGAGAGAGCAGAAAGGAAAGGAATAAACCTCACTACGATGATTATGGAGCCATGAGTGGAAGCAAGTGTTTTTAAAAAGATTGGTTACAACGCGCAGACCAGTTAGAATATTGGCAGAGATCTCTGGCTTCATCGTAGCTTTCTTGATCATTTCCAAAAGTGCATCTGATTAGAAAAATTGAAATAATAATAATTAAAAAATAGCGACAAATATAGTATAGAGTATTTTCTTCCCCGGGCATGGAGAGGGCAAGGGAACAGTGGGGACTTAAAAATTAACTAGTGAAACTCAAAAAGTAGCTAGGCAAACAAATCCATACTATCCATATCACCATCTAAACATGTTATTAGCGGCAAGAGTTGTAACTCCAAGTTGCACTTACCACCATTACAGTTGATGTATTTGAGGAGTTTAGCAGCTCCATCAGGGTGCAAAATTATCATTCGCAAAATGTCAATGACTGCAAATAGAACATGCATTGATGAAACAAAAAAGTCAAATTCAAAATCAGATTATTACACATGAGAAGAAGATTTCGTCACGTGCCTGGAAAAATCATGGATAACGGCCATGAGTTGAGCAATTTGAATAATAGGCCAATGTCTACATCAGCAAAACTGCTACTATGGTAATGTGATGTGTCTTTCAGAATCTTCACAACAGCATTAAGTCTTGTAGATTCCAGTTCTGTCAGCGATAGTTGCGTCTGATCCAAAATAGAATAGGTATATAGTTTGGCAAAGTGTTATACAGAAATCAAAAGTGAACTGTCCTATGCCAAAAAGAAAAACAGTGGTGATGCCTTGTTACCTTGCAAGGCATCACAATACTACAATTTCAAAATATACATTTAGCAAAGAGAAGAAAAAGCTTTCGAAAAATCAATGGAAAGTGAAAATGATAGACATATATATTATGTCTAGCAATGATTACCTCCAAACACAATAAGCAAAAATCTATGCAATTACCTGATCAGAGAGAAGGGAATTGTTAAATTCAGAAACTTTTTTCAGAATTCCATCAAATTGAGCTGAATCAAAAACTAGGAATCCTTTCTGCAAAAAAGTTACCCGTAGACAGTCATTAGATAAAGTTTCGTAAGCAGCCTGCCTGGGCTGACCTACCATAATACTCACCCATCTTAGTGAAAGCCACACACATGGCTTATTTTTGCATAAACTATTAGTCATTACGTCACAAACAAATGAGAAACATTATGACATTAGGACCAATCAATGTTAGAACCGCCTATTTAAACATCACAAATGTAATAATAAAGCACGTTACTAACTTACTACAAGCATACCTTTGGAATATGCTTGAAAGCTGGCTGGCTTGAATTAGCTGTCAATTAAAAGATAAACATCGGTCAAGGGCTGAGTTTTGAAAAGGCAGGATCCCCACAGCCTAATGAACTACTTTAGCAAATCAAGGGAGAAGAAAGAAAGTAGTGCAAGCACAAATTACCACTCAGGTTAGACGAGTCCCCTGGCACGTACGCATTGGCTGTAACATAAAACAAAAACACGGTAAACACACAAAAAAGACTGCATAGTGTACAAGCTCGCAACTGAAGTATATAATTACAGTTCACCTCCAGTGTAAGGATCTCTGAAAGATGAATCAAGAGAAAAAGTCTTTTGACCAGTGTTTTGTAGGATAAAATCCACAACTTGTTGTCGGTAAGCAAGAGGAAGATTCTCCTTAAGAAGCCACTTATCCGCCGTATCATACGGATTATCTACCACAAGATTACTCAAGGTCAATGAAATATGGTTAAAAGAGAAAAAAGACCACAATAAACATCCGTATAATAGGCAGACAACAAATAAATAAAGTATAAAAGTAGAAAACAAGCTGATGAAGATAAATCAACCAAGAAGCCAACAAGTACCTCCTCTGTTATAAGGGAGTTTGCGAGTAGGCTCTCCATCTCCGATGTCAACATCAAAAACTGACCAAGGACATTGTGAAGGATTAGATACTTAAATAGAAACCGGATAAAATACTATGCTGTGGATAGCACAACAAAGGAATAAGTATCATATTTCCAACATTCCTGATTGTGTTAAAAACAACAAACAACTATGTGTAATTACCACCTTGTCCTAATGCAACTATAACTATCCAAAACCTTCTATGTGCAAAAGAAATCAGAGGAATAAACGTAATCTTCACTCTTCAAATCGGCATTAGGTCATGAACAGTTATTTAAACTAAAAGGGCACAGGCAATTGTTTCTGGGGGCCCAACTGAGAAAGCTTAACTAAAGAAGTACAGTTTTGTCTAGAAAGACTGCTCACCGTAATCATATTCTCTTCCATCAAGTACAGGACGCTTGGTGCCATCCCCAGGTCCATCAACAACTTCACCAATCTGAAGGTTACAGGGGACTCTATCAAGATAAGCAGGAAATAAAAGGAACTAACAAAATGAGATGTTCTAACACCATATCCTGTTATTTCTTCATAGGAGGGAGACAAAAATCACACCCAACGATGACTAACAATCAAGCAAAAGTAACTACAAAAACAAATACTAACTTAAAATGCTTTAAAAAGCAAATGCTCTGCTGTTTAACAATACTTCTCAGTTCTCACCATTCAAACCAAAGTGTCCTGAGCCCAACTTTTTAAATTTGTGGGAAGGATTTTTAATTTACACGGCACTTTGATTTGAAGAGAGGAAGTACGAACTGATACACAAATCTTTAGTCATGTACAACCATATTAATGACGTAATAAAAACAACAATCAAAATTTACTGTACTTTATCCCATGTCTGTTTACTCATATTCCATGAATACGCTACACCATTGTCTCCTTCTCTAACAATTTTGGTTTGACCATCACTAGTACCTGGTAGTCATAAAGACAAAGAAAACAGAGTTATGCTAGAATTGACCATAACCAGTAATAAAGGCATTTCAGAGCAATCATATACAGTAAAAATGCGATAATTTTGCAGCAAAAAGAACACTGTTTTATTTTAAGCAGTAGACACAAACCTGGAACTAGCAAAGCGTCCAATCCTGGTAACTCCTCCAATTTCAAACCCCCAACTGTCTTTCTGTCACAGATAAGGCATGATAAACATCAGATGTGTTCTTATTTTGTCATGGACCATTGGATGAAAATGAACAATTCATTTCTTTTAGAAATATGAAGAAGATCCATAGTCTTTGTTATTTGGTTGTACCATGGAGAGACTATCATGGCTTAGTTGACAAAAACATACACTAAGCTTCCCTTTTTAGGGAAAGGAAACAGGCAACTATTTGGAAAGGTAAGCCTATGCTATAAGTTTCCAGAGGGTGCTAATATAAGAAACATTAAGTATTTGGTCAAACTACCTGCTGATCTTGTATTCAGAGAGCTGGAACAAATATGACTCTTGTTCGCTGGATTCTGCAATCCTATCTTGATGATTAGTCCAGATACGAGCCACTCCATCTGAACATGCTGTTACTAAATCTCCATTTTCCAAGAACTTCACATCCCAAACACAGCCAGGATGCTCTATACTTTGAACACAAGTGCCATCTACAATGTCATCACAAGAGAAGTTAAGATCATCTCAAACTCTTTTCAGCAGGACAACCAAGATGTATGAAAAAGCCCTAACCACATATATCACAATTCACAGACAAGTTGTCTAGAAAGGGTACACGATTTCACTGTTGAACATGTCACAGATCTATAACCGCAGTATTTCCAAAAATACAAAGGAGTGGATCAAGGATACAGCAAACATTAGAAGAGCCGAGGGAAAGAGAATGGCACAGGGGGAGAGGGAAGAGTAATTACTGGACATATAAGCAAAATTCAGCAGAAAATATTACACCCAAAATGTGTACAGCAAACTAGTCGACATTGTAGGAAAATATATGAGCAAGATAAACAACCTTTCCATATTTTTGCTGAGCAATCTTCACTACCACTGGCTACAAGACCGGAGACGTGCGAATCAACTGAGTAAACTATAGATGTATGCCCAACCATCTCCATTAGAACTTGACCTGTACAATCCCACAGTCTCACAGAACTATGGAATATAAATCAAAGCAAATTGAGTTAGGTATTCAGTGTAAAACAAGAAAGGCAACATCAGTCAACATCATCAATCAGTTCTGAATTTATGATTCCCACCGCGCTAAAGGGACATACTGCAATCCATATCACGAGAGAAGAGAGTGGGAAACAAAAATACTCTTACCCGTCATGGGAAGCCGAAAGAATTCCTAAATCAGACATGACAGCCAAGCCTCTTACAGTATCTGAAAATATAACAGATAATAAGATACAAGAGGAATAGTGTTGAGCAATTAAATAAGTTTACATTCCTATGTAGCCACAAAGTTGTAGTCACGGAATTCTCGAGAAAGAAACCACAAGCATTATAGGTGAACAGATCATGGAATAATCTAAGAACAAAAAAGACAGTGGGACTAACCAGAATGCCCAACAAATGTATTGACACATGTTTTCCCCTTCCAAAGCTTGAGAGTTGAGTCGCTGGATCCTGGCATATTCATTGAAAAGCAACATTAACATATTTTCTTGCTTGACATACAATTAAGACTAAACTAATTTGAAACCATAGAAAATTTATGGCACGAGTAGAAAATAACAATATCCGCACAAAGCTGAAACATATTACAGTAGTATACTCCAGTAAGTAAGATCAAGAAAAATAGAAGACTCATGAGATTACATATAGACTTTAAAAAAATTCAGAGGTTTAACCATTAGTCACTTTGAAGTCCATAATATACAATCATGCTACTTCTTACTTAAGTTGCTATTATACAGCTTGTGCAAAGCTCTAATCCACCATTGCACACTCTCAAACAATAGTCAAATACATACAAGCTTCATACCTGTGGCAAGCTCTCCTGTTGGGAGCTTAATAACAGCTTGTACTGCAGAACTATGAGCTTCCCATGATTCCACAGCCTTGCCATTTGTCCATCGCTTGAGTGTGCTGTGAAACAATAGCCTAGTATAGGTTAACAGTACTAGGGGAGTATACAATTGCAAAGCAGATCCCTTTCAATTACGGACCTCGGATCAAAGCTCCCTCACTCATCCCAAAACAATACTGCATATCTTTTTTTTCAATTATACCATGTTATTAGCAGAAATATTGTTTCATATATAATGCATAAACCTCTAATAAGAAGTGTAACACAACTTTCACATAGATGGGCTCAATGGTCGAGTTATCTAACAAATGTATTACCGACATTTGAAACCAAAGTAGTGTTATCTCTACAACTAAGTCCCCTCTCCCAGCACAGGAACGCGCATTTCGCCCCTTCAAAATCCTCAATATATAGGTACACCCCTGCTGAATTGCTGATAAGGACATCATTAGAGCTAAAAATTCCAAACTTTCACGATGTAACTCTAATCTAAGCACACCATATAACGTGAAAGAAACAAAGCACCGATTATTGTTTGCATATCAAATCAAATAGCTATCTCCTCATACTGTAACCGAAATTCAGGTCAAGTATATGAATCACTCCAACATGAGTGTAAGCATTAACCAAAGCAACCAATTATCAACAACATATTCACAAAAGCGCAACAAACAGACTGACAGCATAAAGAGACATAATACCCATCAACAGCAGAGGAGACAATATCAGCGTCATCCAAAGCAATACCGGTGACCTGCATTGCATGTCCTCTCAAAACATGAACTCTCCCACCGGTTTTCAAGTCCCAAACACAGACCAACGTGTCCATACCACCTGACACGATACCGCCTTCAGGAAACTCCTGATTAGGCGGAATCCAAGCGAGCGGGCCCACGAAACTGGTGTGGCCCACCATAATCTTTGGGTCCGAGCAACGATTTCTGTTGGTGGAATCAACAGACCAAAACCTAACCGACTTGTCCCTTGATGAAGTGGCAATCCCGGTGTTGCCGCATACACATATACGCCTCACCTGAATTCATCATCGTATTTGATCAATTAGGGTTTTTGTTCAAAAAATAAATCATAACTGAGAATTATGGGCGAATATGAGAAGACAAATAGAAAATAGACATACGTCGTCTTCATGGCCGTGAAGTTGAGAGCTGAGTTGATAGTTCGGGAAATCGATCTCCATTGATTTGCAAAATTTAGAGAGAGGGAGGTCTGTTTCTTGGACTGAAAGTTTTACTCCGTACTAAGCAGTGACGACATGTAAATTGTGATTTTGTTGTGTTGGGCCGTAAATATATTGGGCCAAAACAACGGCCCAAATTTAGCAATGCACATCGGTCTCTTACATTTGAGTTTAATGGTCTAAACTTAAGCAGTATTAGACAAATTAGATAAATTAACAATTGAGATGTCTTAATCTAATGGTTAAAGTTGAGGTAGAAAGAGCAATGGGCATATTAGTCAATAATTTACCCACATCCGTGATGGAGCGTTATTAGTAAGAGTTTCGTAGTCAGTTTTTATACTCCCTCCATCTCAAATTAATTGTCCCCTTTCCACTAAAATTTTTCCCAAATTAATTGTCCCCTTCTATATTTAGTATGTTTTAACAAATGATTTTTAAAATTTTCTCATTTTCATTAGCATCCCTTAAATCATCCCAAAATAGAAAAGGGTCAATTAATTTGGGATGGAGGGAGTATAATTTTGAGACACTTAGAGGTTAATTTAATAATAATTTCGGTATATTGATTATTGATTATTGCTCTATTGTTATTTGCGAGATTAATTTATGATTGCTAAGTGGCCAACTAGTTTTCTAATTAATCTCGTTATTGTTAGTTTTATTAATTGAACTAGATTGTTGATTAACTTAGCGCTAGTAACAAATAGGTTTAATTACTGAACGGGATACGTTAATGATTATTCTTAGGAGAAATTTTCATAATATCTAAAGTACAACTAGATTGTTAAGGTTGTCTGATAGTTTGGGTTAATTAAGAGCGGATACGCTTTAATTGACTATTCGTAAGAAGAATAAGAATTTCATAATTTACAATAAGGTAGTCGAGATTATAAGTTAGAACCCGATTACGATGATCAATTGTCTTTAAATCGTGGATGTTTGCTTATAGTTGATATTAGTAGTTTTTATAGATTTCAATCAAAACCCCCTCACACCTAGTTACTACGGTATGTGGATTCGGCCCTTACTTCCACTTTGTTTTTTGTTTAGTAATAGGAATTAAGTGATATAAATTATTAATTTGCTGTATACGACTTAAGCCCGTCAGTTAGCATCAGTTAAATTCACGGGTCTGGGCCGCACCCGAGAGTATGAGACAGTTCGCTCTTACGGTTTATGAGGTTCCATCCTAAAAACAGTAAAATCAATTAGAAATAAGAGGAGTAATTTCTAATCCTTATAAACTAGATAAAATCTCATGATCAATGTGGGATCGCATGTGAGATTTATATTGGGCTTGATTAATCTTCTACACACCCCCTCACATGCGAGCCCACTTTCAAACCAGACAGGGGGGCAATTGGCCTCTAATCCAGCTATACAAACACAAGTTGGGGGAAATTTTGTCTTCTCTTCCAACTGCACAAAGGCCCAGTCTAACGAGGGTCTCGGGTTTATTGTCATGTGCTCTGATACCATGTTAAATTCCACCCCACGGGCCTGCACCACACCCGAGAGTATGAGACAGTCCGCTCATAGAGTCTAAGAAATTTCATCCTAAAACCAATTGGCAATACGAGAAGTAATCCCTAGTCCTTATAAACTAGACTAACTCTCATTTCATAACCGATGTGGAACCGCATGTGTGTAATATATTGGGTTGGATTCATCTTCTACAACATATGATTCGTGAGTTTTGCGAATCCCAAAATTTGAATACAATATATAATGATCTTGAAAATTTTGTTATACGGGGTAGGAGAAAAATGTACTCAGTAATTTGCAACCAAATGTTTGGGATTTACAATATTACTTTGTAACTAGAAAGTTACGTGTGGGGATACATTGTAGTTGAATTCAACTGCATGTGTAAATTTACTCCATTCTATTTTAAGACAGAGAAAATATCAACGTATTTATATAATTTAAAATGATTTTTGATCAAATATCCAAACGAAAAGATAAACTATTATCTTAGTTTTTAATTGATTTCGAAGTATTGAAAAATAATTTCATATGAAAAAACCATTAATTTGTATCTCATCACAGAATAGAAAGGTAAATATTAGAGAATAATATTAGATTAGAATAGAATTATTATGGAAATAATTAGTGCTTGTTTGGTTCACATAGGAATTACGGAGTATATTTTTAAAGGAAATTAACTTTCTCATGAATTTTCCTATGCACAATTCCCATAAATTTCATATTGTCCATATAATCTTAATGTAATTTGGTAATTTTTAAGAATAAGATAGAATAAATTAGTAATTTGCTAAATTAAAACATGTAGAAAAGTTAATTTGACTAGAGGATTGGGGGATTAAATTCCTATATGTTATGAAAATTTTACTTTCCAACAAAAATTTAAATTCCCTCAATTTTTCAAAAAAAAGTCGTGCATTTAACTTTTTTTTTTCGAACCTAACCTAAAATATAAAATTATTGGATTCAAACTCAACAAATTGGTCTCGATTAAACTGAAAGCTCTTTTATCACGTATGTGAAAGCGAATACAAGGAACAAAATAAGAGTTGAGAAGAGAGGTTGTGAAAGGAGTCATGTAGAAGTACAAACAAGTATGATGTGGAGGAAGAAAACTTTGCCAAAAAAAACGTGAAATGTTGGCAAAAATAAAGAGAGCTATAAAAGTGGGCCACCCTAACCAAATTCTAGAATAGAATAATGAACTGGGACATTTGTATTCAAGGCAGTAGTTAGTAAATTAAATACCCCCTAGTTAGTTGTAACAGTGGTTCAATACGAGTAATATTCTTATTTTCTGCCGAGCCTAATCGGCTATTGAAATTAAAACCTAAGACTCTGTTTGAAAAAATTTACTGAAAATATAACTTAAAGTTAAAAAGCTAACTGAAAGCTGAAAATGTAATTGAAATTAAAAAGTTAACCGAATAGGTAGCTGAAATTAACAGACTGATAAACCAGCTGAAACTGATAAAACAACCTAAAATAATAACTAAAATAAAGTAAATATTACTCCTATTTGAAAATAAGTTTTGCTAAATACCACCTTTAAATTTTTTTTTTTTTTTGCCAATTATGACATTTTTTGCTTACTTTGATTAAAAGTCTAGCTAAATTTCGATAAGTTATCTGATCTTTAACAACTCATATGTGCTTTTTTCCCTCCAACTTTTCGTTCCATTTTATTTTCTCTTCTTTCTCTATCTCCTTTACTTCTTTGGTTTCTCTCCATTTTACTTTTCCTCATTATGCTTTTCTTTTTATTTTTCCATCCATTTCCCTCGATCTGCTCTACTTTCTCCCTTTTTTCCCCCTCTACTTATTTATACACCTCTCTCATCCGTTAATATTTACCTCCATACAAGTAAAGTGAAAATGTCATCCAACGGTAACAACAATTTCAATTCAACATCAAGCGCGCTTTTGAAATGTGGATGCAGTTTGCCTGCTGCTCTGAAGACGTCAATGGCAACAAAAAATCATGGAATGAGGTTTTTGGCATGCAAGTTTTATAATCCGAAAACATCGAGGCGTGACTGCAATTATTTCAAGTGGTTAGATGAACCGGTGACTGAAGTGGATTGGTTGAAGTCGAAACTTGCCTCGCAAATGGAGATGAATGTAGCTTTAGATGAAAATGAGAAAAAGTTTAATGCTCTCTCTTTGGGAATCCTTGCTTTTAAAGAAAACAAACGAAATTGAATTTATATCTTAAAGTTGTGTTATTACTATTCCCTCCGTTCCAATTAATTGTTTACAGTTTGACTTTTTTTGTGAGAGAATTTGAGAGAAGTGTAAACAAATGACTGAGACAGATGGAGTAGTAATTTTTCTATGTTATAGAGTAATGGTGTGATTTAAGTTGTAAGAGTTGGTACTTCGTATCATGTAATTTGTTGTTGGAATGGAAATGTTGTCATTGTTGGAGGGATTAACTGTCAAATTTTGTTCCGAAATTTCAATCCATTAGCATGTCATATGTGGGAAACGAAAAGTGAACAGAAATAGTCAAAAATGTTTGTCAAACATCACCTGATATAAATTTTGTTTTTCCCAAACACCGCCTTATGAATAAATTATTATGCTAAACACCACCTTATCAAAAGTTAGAGGGTATCGGGCACATGCCGACTGTTATAGGTGAGGCAACTTATCAGAATTTAGTTGACTTTAGTCAAACTAAGTGAAAAAAAGTCATAGTTGGAAAAAAAAATTTAAAGGTATGAATTTACTACTCCGTAGTTTTTATTTTTAAAGGTGGTGGTTCGTAAAACAAACTTACAATCAGCTAGTTTATTTTTTAATGAGATACCTGAAGTAATTTTTTATTTTAACTAGTTGAAATATTTCTCAGTCAACCTCACCCAACAGTTGAGATAAAACAAATAGCTGAAATTTTGGTGAACCTCAACCTAATATTGTTTAGGGTAAATTGGGGTTGATTAGTAGTCCTTGGCATATTGGGTAGTGTGGTTAGAAATTTGAAGTGGAGTGAAAGTGGAGTCTCTAGAATTCCCGCACTCTCAAATTGTACTCCATGTCTCATGTCTCATGTCTCATGTCTCCTCCAGGCTCCATCTGAGCATCTCTACAGTAGTGAGTAGTGAGGTAGTGAGTAGTGGAGTACCATCGTATTCTTGTTTCACTGTTATTTTATACTGCCCTGCGCCCCTGCCCACAGATAACTTTCCTCTCTTCACTGTTTCCAAAGGCATTGCAAAATGCAAACCCCTCTTCTTCCTCTATTTTCTTACCCTTTTTCTTCATTCTACCTTCCTTACTGTTTTCTCATCAACACTTTATTTTCCGTTTTCACTTCTATTCTCCCATCTTTGTTTATCTTTCTTCTTATCTGTATGTATGTCTTTACTGTTTTCTCTTATGTCATCTTCTTAACCACCACCCATTATTTTATCTACTTGTCTTTTTACATGTTTCAATTTCCTTTGCATTGCATTGCATTGCTTAATTACCATGGCGTATGATCATTTTATGTACTTATCAAACACTGATTTGCCTTCTATCTGATGTTTTTCATCACTGCTTTGATTTTTACAATGAAATTCCTTTACTTGTGTTGATGTTCTTCTATGGTTGTTTACTCCACATGATGTAACCAACTCAAGTTTTGTTTTATCTACATATTTATTGGCATAACAGTCAAATTGATATATTTGATGGTCCCAAATTTTCTACCAAATGTTTGTAGCCCACTTACACTATATGACTATCTACTTCTTTGGTTTTTCATAAAGTATTCAACTTTCTTCCCTTTCTCAACATGTCACATATATGGAATGACGTGCTCGATACAACTAATATGGCCTGCGATTTCTCATTCAGCCCTCCGAATTACAATATTGTGTTTTTTTGTTAAGCCTTGATAGCTTTTATATATCCAAGTTCAACCAAAATACACACTGTCATGTAGGTGTATGATCTCGTACTTTTTAAATATCCGAAGGTACTTATTGATCATTTTCTTGTTCCTTGCAGGCCGTTAGATGATACATTTTCACTTTGAAGGTCCATCACTAGCAGATTTTAATACATTGCCTTCTGATGTGACTCAACTTCTACTATTTTCATCTGTTATTGTGTTGCTTTAGTCAAAGTCTAAAACCTCGTTCTCGCAGCACTAAAGTATAGTGATCCTCCCATTGCACTTTTCAAATCAATAAAAAACCTTTTAACAAATCCTTCGGGTGTTAAAATAGAAAGACGTGAACAAGATAGACCCCTTGAAAATGGAATCGGGGAAAGACGAGTCAAAGCACGGTGCTTTAACGCCCGTAATGTGGATTAGGGGAGTGATATGTTTAGTGGTGTTAATTTTGACGGCTTTCATGACGTTAGTGTTTCTCGGATTCATGAGCGCCGTTGCGCTACGGCTCTTCAGCGTACGCTACAGTCGAAGAGTTACTTCTTTGGTCTTTGCTTCGTGGCTTGCATTATGGCCTGTATTGTTTGAAAAGATAAACAAGACTAAGGTTGTTTTCAGTGGAGAGACTGTTCCTGCTGAGGAGCGTGTTTTGTTATTTGCTAACCACAGAACTGAGGTTGATTGGATGTACATATGGGATTTGGCATTGAGAAAGGGTACTTTGGGGTATATAAAGTATGTTCTTAAGAGGGGCTTGATGAGATTACCTATATTTGGATGGGCATTTCACATATTGGAATTTATACCTGTTCAAAGAAAGTGGGATGTCGATGAACCGATCATGCATCAGATGCTTTCGAGTCTGCAGGATTCTCGGGATCCTCTCTGGCTAGCTATTTTTCCTGAAGGAACAGATTTCACGTAAACCTATCTTCCTTTTGTTTATGAGCACGCCTTTTTCTATTAGTTATGTATCTATAGTTCTTGTGCTGGATTATTTACATGATTATGCTTCGGATGTTAATATATTGAAGAGCCGTAATTTGGTCTTAGACAGTTTGAATTTGTTGTGGCCTTTTCCCTTTATTTAACTGGTGTATCCATCATTCTCTGAGTAACTTTTTTTTATTATTATTTACAAGCCTCTACCCGTGCTGTAATGCAGTGAGCAAAAATGCATTCGAAGTCAAAAGTATGCAGCTGATCATAGATTGCCTATCTTGAAAAATGTTCTGCTTCCAAAAACAAAGGGCTTTTACGCCTGCGTGGAAACATTAAGGAGCTCTCTGGATGCAGGTTTCAGTTTTGGCCACTAAACTTTACACGACTACTACTGCACTAATTTTTCTTGTCAGCATAACAGTTCCTTTTCTAATCACAGTTTTCGACGTGACCATTGGTTACAAGCCATGCTGCCCGTCATTTTTGGACAATGTGTTTGGTGTGAACCCTTCCGAAGTTCATATCCACATTCGACGATTGTCTATGAGAGACATTCCAAGTTCTGAGGATGAGGTGGGCAGGTGGTTGATGGACACATTTCGTCTCAAGGACGAGCTTCTCTCCGAGTTTTACTCAGCAGGCCATTTTCCTAATGAAGTAACTGAAGAGGAGCTCTGCACATGGAAATGCCTGGTAAATTTAGTTGGTGTCTTGACAATTACCAGCGTCTGTACATTCTTCACCTTTTTCTCAACCTTGCGGATTATTAAACTATACGTACTAGCAGTATGCATTTATTTGGCATATGCAACAAAGTTTAACTACCGTCCACCGCCCATATTTTCCCACTTAAGCAAATGTTTCAGGAGTCCAATCATTAAGCAGGCACTGGATTAGTGCTTCAATATTAAAGTCCATAATCCATATCACTATTGTAAGTTTAATTATTATGCTTTCTATCTGATTTCCATATTCCGATTGAAAATACTTGTTCTTGCAATTCGCTTGCCTTGTTTGTTACGGAGTACTCCGTATTAAGTATCAGCATGTTGTAACTGTTTCTTGGTTGTTGGCTATTTGCGCGTTTGTTATTTGGCGGTATAATCAGAAGTTTCACCCTTCTGTCTGATAGATATGGACAAAAGGTTGCCAAAATTTTGGATATGATGAGTTGATGATGTTTGTTTATGAGAATTTGTAATAAGTAGCTTCTAGTAATGGTGTTTCTCACTGCTTTTTGATGTCACATACTTGAACTTGAAGCATGATGCAATCACTTATTCCTTTGATGCATAGATTATGGCTTTAAGATTACTTCTTCTACTCTAACCACATCTACTACTACCACAGAAAAAAAAACTCATTCCGCATAGATCAACCTTAAGTGTCTTAAAAGTCAGACGTTTTAGGTCTTTTATTTCTTCAAGTATCTGCATTGTACACTATAATATTTTATAATGTCGTAAAACTCCTGGAGGCTTTAGAATTTACCGCGTAAAACATAAAAATTGTCTTCGATTTTTTTTTTTTTTTTTTTGTTTGACTTTTTAGAGCTAAACTAATTTGAGAGGAAGTACAAAGAGTTAAACTGAATTAAGGTGGAGTGAAATTACGTCCACAAGAACCTCGGTACATGTGGTTATAGTCCAACTTTGTAAATTCGGGATAGACGGTATAGACCTCATTGCTTTAGTATGTGATACATTCTGGCTAATACTTGCCATCCAAGTTAATCTGTATTATTAGCTGCCAATTAGTTTATGTGCTCTGTAAATGACGACTAGTTTGCTTGTTTCGACACTTCTCTCAACAAGTCACAGTCATGCCATCTTTTTAAAGGCGTGTCATTCCCTTTTGACCCATCTTTTTTTTTTTTTTTACTTTATCAAAGTAAAATTTCATTACTTTTTGACTATTTTTCTAATAATTTTGTTAGCTAATAAGTCCTCCTTGATATCTTTCTTTAAGACTTATTTGTACGACATTTGACAGCTACCTTAGGATTCTTAATATGTCTATTCACCAGTCATGTGCTCGGTCACATGGAGAAAAACTTGTAAGATGAACAAGAAACCATTTTTCAAAACCGTCTTATGGTTGACGATGTGTGCAAACATTCACGCTAAAACATTCCCTTCAAAATATACTCCGTACAACATATTACACAGCGGGATGTAAACTAAACGGGCGGTTATCAGAAAACAAAAAACAATACATTAAGTAGAAAGAGTGATCCCCTGAAAGAGGATTTTGACAAATGACAAGTTGTGGGAAAACCTTAATGGTGAAAGATCATTGTCCTAGGAAGCCTACCAAAATATATGTAGGATAAGGACATAAGTCTAACTAACAAAAGTAGATATTAGAAGCTAATATGACTAACAATCTTAACAATATTCTGATACTATCATCTTGATGATGCAATGATGCTGCTATTTACCTGACAAACTTCTTCATTTGCACAAATTAGTTACCTCCTTTTACTCTAGTAAACAATTTAATCAGTAGGTTTTACACACATATGAATATGAAATTCACCGTTGAAACAGATCAATTTCTTATTTGGTGAATCATGAATGTACTCAACAACAACAATTGGAAAGAATTGAAATTACAAACCATGTACTGTACTTGTTTCTGTATCAAAGTGAACTTCATTGCAACAAATATGAATCTGATTAAATTAATGACTTTTATTTTACTAGTTTTCAGTTAGTTGGGATGCTTGATGATTCTTTGAAGAACAACAGTTCTCGCCCTTCTCACATCCCTGCTGCATATATCAGCTTGAGTTCCCAAATCCTCCACATTCTTTGTAAACACACCCATCTTCTTTCTTATCTCTTCTATTCCGACCTTCACAGCGTCTTCCGAGATCGCAAAATCCGCATTCCTTAACAGCCCATCGAGCTCCATTTCCAGCCTATCAATCAGCACCCTTATGGTATCCAAATCCTTAATAGCAACATAAGTTCCTACCTGCATAGAACTGATCACCTCTTTCTGACCCTTCAATTCATTCTCAAAGTTCTTCCACAGCGAATCAATCCACTTCCCCATGGACCCCACGGGGATTGCTGTTGCGGCCGCCATAGCTGCCGCCACTGGTGGTGCAGCGATAGCGGCCGCCACCACCGAGCAAATCAGCACGGCCGCAAAGGTGGCTACAAATATGATGTTGGACACTTTCCTCCATGCTTGAATATACTTCATCTTCTTATCAAGCTTGTTCTTCTTAAGCTGCAGTTTCTCAAGCATTAATGTTTGCTGTCTATAAACAGACTGAAATATCTGAAAAAACTCCTCGGTGAAGGGATCGCCAGCTGCCTTGAAATTCTTCAATTCTTCCAAAGTTTTGAGATACCTGGTTTCCCCTGCACCATCCTCGTCTTCAAATCGTTGCAGTGCAACCATTATAAGCAGCTGCCTATCTCGAACCCTTTTGAGGCATCTCTCCAATGCAGCACAGAAATCAAGGGTTTGTAAACTGTTCTCAAAGTATTCCTCCACAAGCTCAAATAACTCGGGGGTTTTCCAAATGTCTTGCTTGCAGTCTAAGATGACCTTGACAACTTCTTGGTTCATGTCCAGCAAACATTCAGTCACTTCCTTCAAAGAATCGAAAGAAAGGGACTTGACCTCGACCCCGACTGCTAAAGAATTGATGACATGGTTGGTTCGGGTGTGGAGGGTGGTGTCAAAGGTCTGCACAGCTGCATCAGTTTTACAAGCGGCTTCATAGGATGTGAGGTCGGTTATGTAATGAAGATGATTGCTGATTTCTGATGAACTTTCTGATGATTTCTTGCTCAAATGTCCTCCCATATCTTCTTCTACTTTAACTTACTTACTTGTCGCACTGCAGAAAGAAAAACGTAAAACTTCTTATAATCTTATTCTTCTTCTTCTTCTAGTACTCAAAAACCATGAAAAAAGATCCACACCCAGTTGAGATTGAGATGAGATGAACAAAACCCAGATGATAAAATCTAACCAATATCTATCAAAAAGCTGGAACCTTTAAAAGCAAAAACAAATGATTAATAGATGATTATTTAAAAAAAAAAAAAAAAAAAGAAGAAGAAGTCGAGAAATATGTTTAATTGTTAAAATTGGGTGGTAAGGAAAAGAAGGAAGAGGAAGAAAGAAAAAGGGTTAAAAGGGGAAGAGAATAAAGAAGATAGAAATGAAGAGAATGGCTTGCACGCATGAGGAAGATGGGAAGAAGATTAGAAGAAGAAGAAGAAGAAGAGCAAGACATGCAAATATGCAAATGTAAATGTAAATGTAAAAACTAAAAACGTGTCTTACTTATTGCCTAGTCGCTAAGCAATCTTCTTCTTTTCTCCTCTTCTCTCTTTAAATTTCAGTCTCATATCATATGATATGATGATAAGATGTGTAAAGTTTATTTATTTTTATTTTTTTTACGCGCAAACTGTTTTTAAATGTCAGGCTGATGCATTCATCTTAAATGCACTTCTTATTTAGCTTCTGCAACACGACCTCCTTCTCAATTCTCACGGTGATACCACCACACAATTTATACTTTTATTAGATCTTATTATACTCATGTACTCCGTATATGAGTTACTATACGTTTTTTTTTTGTTTTTTTTGTTTTTTTTTTTTTTTTTTAAAATTTTTAGTACTTCGTAATAATGTTTAATAACATAATTAAAATCGTATTTTACATGACTAATATTTTTATAGGTTAAAAGTTATACTCCCTCCGTCTCGGTGATTTGTTTACGTTTACTTTATACACATTTATCGATGTGAGGAGAGAGGTAGAGAAAAAACTAATAAAATAATAATATAAGACAGAAGGGCCCCGCCGCTTAAAATTATGAAATGTAATTGGTTAAGGAGAAAGAGGCCACCTTCTCACACGGCCACCCACGACTATTTATGGAAAGTGTAAACAAACGACCAGAACTCCCAAAATAGAAAGTGTAGAAACAAACGACGGATTTTATGAAAGATACACTTTTTTCTCAGTTGTAAAAATAATTAAAATAAATATATACTCCGTACAGCATATAAAATCTATTTAAACGATAAAGAATAACCTTTATTTTGCAAGTTCATTAGATAAAGAGATCTTACATATATGGTGATTTTTATGCGCAAGAGAATGAGAGTGTTTATGTGTACTTAAAGTATTCTTCTACTGCTTTCTTCCTGTGGGTGGCTTTTGCATCATGTTTTCAATGGATTTTTGGACATTTTTGTTTTGCATTACGGAGTACTTATTTTGTTAAACTTTCTATTAGAAGGATTAGGGATTATGGAGTACTTATCCAAATAAAAGGCTATGCTACACAAAACACGTGTCAAAATATTACTCCGTACAATTTTTTTTTATTTTTATTCACGTGTCCTTAAAATTTAAAAAAAAAACTCCACCAAAAATAAATAAATTTATTTACACAAAAAATGACAAAGGGAGTAAAGACCAAAGAAGCTAAGGGGACGTTTGGTTTGTATAAGGGGAAAAAATGAAATTAAGAAAGGAAAAGAGTGGGAAAGAATAAATTGCCCAAATTTAGTTTGTTGTTTCACTTGTTTGGTTGTTTTATCAATATGAATATCAAAACCCTCATATCGACCCATTTTACCCGACCCGATCCACCACCAAGAGGCGGTGGGGTGGCAACGTGGTGGTGATGCTCATAATCACGTAGACTTGTGGTGGTTAAGGATAGTCGTGAGTGAGAAAGTGAGTTGGAGAGGAAAGATAATCATAATCCCTTAGGGGAGAGCCGAGAGGGGAAAAGAATTAGAGGGGTTTGGACTTTGGAGGTAAGAGGGAGAATTTGATTCCCTTTGTTTGTCACAAACAAACACTAACAAAGAAAATCATTAACTTTGATTCATTTTCCCTTTAATTTAGTCCCCTTACTAAACGCCCCCTAAAAATATTTGAGGTCAAAATTGTTTTGAAATGTCATAATAATGCTCCGTAGTACAGAGTATACAATATGCACGAATAAATGTACAAATATATCCTCACTAATGTTGATTTCTGGTGTAGTTAAAATTTATTTTTGAAAAAATAAATAAATTGTACAAGATTTTGATATTAAGTAAAAATAAGTAGATTTTTATTATATTTTATACGAAAAGAAAAATCAGCCTCACAATTTAACTTAAACCATCAAAGATTTTGGTGTACGTTACGCAAAGTATGCACTTTGAGTTCATAAATAAAGTTTTTAGATTATGACTAATGAATTTTGAAGATTGAGATTCATTTCATACTCATGATATTTAGGGTTTGGATCCTATACATTTAAAATGTCATGCATTTGGTGAAGTTTACTATTATTGGGAAGGAAAATATGTTTGAGTTAGATTTGAACACATAAAATTGGAAGGAAATAAAAAATATGTACTACAGTGGGTAAAATTCACCAAATGCAGGAATTTTCAAATGCAGAGAATCCAAATCCTGATATTTAATATGTATAATCAGATTGAGTACATTTAAGAACATTTAAGAACACAATAAGATAATTAATGTGAGAATTTAATCAACTTTTAAATATGCCAAACAAGCTAACAAGTTACTCTGTATCAAATAGTGAAAAACCATCAGACAATGACACAAAGTTACTAGATGTTACTTTGATTATTTGATATGCTCGTATGTCGTAGCCGCCATTGTTTTGTACGAAGTATTAAGAAAGCTTTATGATCTAGTAACTTTAAAAAAAAAAAAAAATTACGCAAAAGTAATTATGATAAGTCTTTTTAAGACACGAAATTTATAATTCATAAGAATTGCAAAATTATCACTTCCTACATTGTTTGTTTGCCCAAATTAATCACGTGAATTAGAATTCTACGACGGTGAAGTGGCTTACCTAAGTCTCCTACTCGTAGGTAAGTGGAAATTCTTGTGTAATTCTAATTCCTTTGAGAAATCAAACACATTCTATAAATTCAAGTAAAATACAATCTCGTGGGAAATATCCCTATACATATAGTGAACCAAATGATCCTTAGAATAGAATAGGACTCGTCAAGAAGTAATTACAATCTATAGATAGGGTATTTACGGAAAATAATTTAGGATAATTACATAAGAATTTTAAAGCGTGCAAGTGGTACGTTCTATTAATGGAAAAAGACCCATAATCATGCAAGTAATGATTCTAATACAAATTTGAAAATGGAACAAAACCTACCTGATGAATGGATGTAGAATCGTGATTTGTTCTTGCTTCTTGTTTATGTATATGATTAAATAATTATGAAGTTACCAGGGCAGTAGTTCAAGTCTATCTATTTCGCTTTTACATTTTTGTCTCCTTATATATATATACGGAGTATATATATAATTTTTTCCTTGGTCAAGCAGTTAATTAGTGTACTCAACAAGATTTACTGTTACATTTATTTGACGGTAATTATTGATTAATTTTTTTTTTATTTTTTTTATTTTTTTTATTTTTTTTTTTTTTAAAAAAATTTCCGTTGCATCAAAGTCAACAATACTTATGAAGGTACAACAAATACAAGATGTGCAAGTTATCTTGACCTTATTTTGTGGAATGATTTTCTCATTTTCCATGCTAAAGCCTCATGATGATTAACCTTTCATAATATGGACAATTAAGTTTGTTAGTAGATCATTATATCTTTGTATAATATGGACAGTTGATTTTAATTTCCTTTAATTATTAGTTTCAACTCTACATTGATATGATTACCTAAAAAATAAAACCTAACACGTATCTATCACTTATTATAATTTATAATACTCCGTACATAATTGATAATGATAAAATCGTCTTATTTAATTTTAGCCATGATTAATGTATTAAAAAAATTGTAAGCAATTAATAATCTTTTAGTGGATGATTTTTGGGTAGTGACATCTAACGTGTGCTCTATAGTACGGAATACTAATCTAAGAATCTACCTTGATTTGATGACCGTTATTGATTTGATATCAAGAACTTCACGTTATCATTATAGTGCTTTAATTTGATGTAATATAGTTGATCTCGTGAATTCTAATCTGATTTTGATCCAATAGGTCTTGGATTATAGTTGCTACTTGTCAATTTCACTTATTGGCTTATTGTTAATGAAATAACAAAAGTATTATCAGTAAGTGATAGTATTTGATCAATTTTAAACTTGAAACGATATATAAGACTTAAGCATGACTTAAGGAATATGAATATAGAGACTTAACGATATATAGAGCTAATATATCAAGTCAGTAAATAACATAATAATATAAAAGCCCAAAGGCTACAGTGGACCGAATATAAAGACAAGCAATTTGTAGGTTACATGAGCCACGAAAGCAGGTGAATACAGAGAAATTTGGGAAAAATAAATAAACAACTTAGGGTTTGGTCAATCGGCTGTGTGTTTTGAATTCTCTTTGCTGTTAATTTTTGCTATGTTAGTCTTAATTATATGTGCACATACTTTGTTGAGTTTGTGCCGATTAAATACAAGTTTATTGCAGTTGAGATGACTCACATGCATGCATATTCTTTCGTCTTATTTATCTATTTGACCTGTTTTAAGATTATGAAATTTGTAAATTTTGATGAGCTACCTAACATTATCGCGCGATGAGCAATGAACAAGTTATCTCTTAGTTAGTTTGTATATCAATTTGTTTATAGCTGTAAATGTTTGCCTAGTCATAGCTTTGAGATGGATGTGTATGTGTGTGCAGTAAATTGTTGCAATTAATTCAATTTATTTGACTTATTTTTGATACTTGAAAAGTTATATCTTTGATTTCGTACTTAACAAACTAAGCGCAAGTAAGCAATATGAGTCAGATCAATTGTCCCAGCATGCAATGCAATGGTGTGGGTGTCAAACATAGGTGCTCAGATCACTGTTTGGTTGTCCATACTACATAGCATATATATGTTCAAGCTAAGTTTGTTTCTTTTTGAGGTCTTTTAGGATATGATATGATATGATAGGATAGGATGTGATGGTCCTATTGCAGAATTACCGATTATCTTTAAACATATACGGAGGAGGAGGAGGAGGAGGAAATGAAAGGAGAGCACGAGGAGGAGTTTCCTACTTTTGCGATTGAGGAGGGAAAACATGTTGATGTGAAAGCCTTGTTATCCTCCAAATCCCGGGATTTCCTGGTCACGACTAAAGGCGGTGAAAAAGTTCCTATTGCCGACCTTGATGGAAAGTATGTCCTTGTTTGTTGTTTCCTTGTGCCTTTTGATACAGACTGCCCTGAAACTCGAATTTGCAGAGCTCTCGAAGCGTTATATTCTGAATTATCTCTCCAAGGAAATGCTGATCAACTTAAAGTGGTCATTGTTGGCAAGGTTAATTCTAGTTTCACTATGGATAATTTTGACGGATTTTTTTCCAGGCTATCATTTGACTGCCTTGCTATCCCCTTCTTTGATACCAAGTCCCGTGAGAGGGTATTTGAGTCTCTCTACAAGTACAATAATCCGGGGTATGTTGCTTGTCTTGCTGTACATCCCAGTGGCGAGGTTTTAAAGCTTGACCGTGGTGACCTTGACATGTATGGAAGTCAATCTTTTCCGTTTTCCATGGAACACATTGCTAATATTGACCGCCAAGACGAAAGCATCAGAGAGAGGCTTTGTTCCATCAACTCTACAATATCCCTTCAGGAACTTCTACATTGTCATTATTTGTCGCGAATTGCTGATGAGAATAATTCAGTACCGATGGCTTACTTGGGTGATGTTCGTGTCGCACTATACCTTTGTTATAACGGAAATTTTATGGTCAAGCTTCAAGATATCCATAAAAGATGTCTTCATGAAGGGCATAAGTTAGAGATAGTCCTTGTGACTATACCCTTTGAGAGTCCTTATGATCCCGCAGCCTTCTATAACCTTATGAAACAGTCTGCTTTGAAAAATCCGACAAGTTCATCTTGGTTTGCTTTTCCCTTCAGCGACAAGATTTGCCGTAGTCTCTGGCGCCTTTTTCATTGTTATGAAGAAGATCAGTTAATCATTTTGCCACATGGTAGCCGTCCTGGGGACCTTTGGGGAAAACATATTGCAACCTCCTATGGGATCGATGCCTACCCCTTCACAAGGGACATTATCATTGATAGGAAGGTGAATGAAATAAGAAAAATTGCCCTGGAACAATTTCTCGGAGTTACCCACTTTTTAGATCTTCGCAACAAAAATGTACTTCTTTACCTTGACTACCCCTCATTTAAATATGGCAGAGGTAAATACCGGTACAAGATCCTTCACCAAGAATACTGTGAATTTAAGGTCAAATATCCTGATAGTGAGGTGTTTTTTGTTCCTTTGGTACCCATTTTTGAATCCGAAGATGGTCGAGAGTTTAGAGATTGGGCGGGAGAGTGGCCTATATTGCCGCCACAGATGTGTGAATCTGTCATGGAGCATTTCTATGGCAATGGCTGTGTTTATCCGGCCTTACTCACATTTGGGAAAGACGGGAAGATTCTATCTCGGTCTCCGCAATGGAATTCCTCTGAGTCCCTATTTGATGACACATTGGCTTCGGAGATTCTCAGGGATCTTGAGCAGGAAACATGGTCTTAGTGATCTTGAGAAGGAAACAAGCAAGGTCGCAGAGGGTTCAAGTTTGAAGTGGTTTATGATCTAGTAACTTTAACAAAAAAAAAAATTACGCAAAAACAATTATGATAAGTCTTTTTAATTAAGACACGAAAATTATAATTCATAAGAATTGTAAAATTATCACTTCCTACATTGTTTGTTTGCCCAAATTAATCACGTGAATTAGAATTCTATGATGGTGAAGTGGCTTACCTAAGTCTCCTAGGTAAGTGGAAATTCTTATGTAATCCTAATTCCTTCGAGCAATCAAACACATTCTATAAATTCACGTAAAATACAATCTCGTGGGAAATACCCCTATACATATAGTGAACCAAATGACCCTTAGAATAGAATAGGACTCGTCAATAAATTGAAGTAATTACAATCTATAGATAGGGTAAATACGGAAAATAATTTAGGATAATCACATAAGAATTTTAAAGCGTGCAAGTGGTACGTTCTATTAGTGAAAAAAGACCCATAATCATGCAAGTAATGATTCTAATACAAATTTGAAAATGGAACAAAACCTACCTGATGAATGGATGTAGAATCGTGACTTGTGATTTGTCCTTGAGGAATTATTGCACTTTTACTTGGGCACAAATGGGAATTTCCCTTATAATTTATAATACATAATTGATAATGATAAAATCGTCTTATTTTACCCATGATTAATGAATTAAAAAAATTGTACTCCGTAAGTAATTAATAATCTTTTAGTGGATGATTTTTGTGTAGTGACGTATAACGTGTGCTCTACAGTACGGAATACTAATCTAAGAATATACCTTGATTTGATGACCGTTATTGATTTGATATCAAGAACTTGACGTTATCATTATAGTGCTTTAATTTGACGTAATAGTTGATCTCAAATTAAATTAGGCAGTAATCAATATAAACTAAATTTTGGTGAAATATAACTAAAAAAATCAACACGTGCTCCGTATATAACTAAATTATACTTGGTATTATTCACGTAAATAGTGGAAAATCACAATAATAAGCATTAAAGTACATAAACACGTGAATTGTCCATTCAAATCTAAGTAACTTAAAAAATTAGATAAAGATAAACAAAACTAAACACGCATAATTATAGGCCATGCATACAAAGTATGTATGCACTGCACAAGATAATTAACATAATTAATTTCCATTGATGATAAAGTATCTTATTATCATGACTTATTATTTGCGTTACAACATCCCAAATCTCGTCGTCGTCGTCGTCTTCTTCTTCTTCAGTGTCTTTCACGCTTCCACGTACCATTATTATTATTATTATTATTATTATTATTATTATTATTATTATTATTGTTCCTCATTTGTTCCTTACAACTCTTCATCAATTCATCTTCACTACTTCTATAACCACTACTTTCTCTATTTCTTTCGCCTTCCCATCTAATTAGATACCAAAGCCATGTATTTTTCAATATAGTCGAGTTATTATTCGTGTTAAGTGTTAACCGTTATCATTGACTGCACCATACAAGTCATCCCTTCGTTTCTACAACTTGTTTGGGCCAAAAATGGCCTAAAGTCACTTGGACTAAAGCCCATCACAAGCAAGAGAAATCGAGCCCAAGACGCAAGCACGCCCAGGGCGCAAGGGCAAAATAACGGTACTATTGGCAGTGGAAAGGAGAGAAGAATAAATCAACAACTAATCCCCCAAGTATAGCAAGCAGTTCCGAAAAAGGTGCCTAAAGACCCGCCAAGAGTGCATCAGACTTAAAATCACCTCCCCAAATTTCTATATAAAGCGGATGGACAAAGATTCCAAATGGACACAACATTATACGCCATTTTCTACAGCAACACTCACTCAAATCCTTCAAGCAATCCTCCAGACTACCTAAGCACCCTCATACTACGATACTTACGCTCTAAACTTATTGTACTTTGTTGTTTGTCATTTAGTGGAGCACATTAGGCGTGACACAGACCCCCCTGCGGTCGTTTCCCATTTACGGGTTTTTCCGCTTCACCAAATCCCTTGTGTTCTTTATTTTCTTGCACTTTACCTTTTCACGCTATTTCTCTTTCATTCGCCGTTATTATCGTCGCATAAACCGAGTTGCTAATCGAGTAGATCACTATACCCCTTTTTACGAGTCAAATAACCAAACCGACTAAATTTGGCTGAAACACAACTCACCTTTGAGTTCGATGAATTCATATTATCAACTTCCATCTTTAACCTGCCCTCCTTCCCAATGTCCTTACAATGAGCTGAGCCTACTCGCAGAGCCCTCGGCCGCCTCAGCTCGGTCAAAGCTTGGCTCAATCGTCTCAGTATGACTTTTGAGAATTGTGAATCATTTGTCGCGTTTTGTTTTAGTTACACATTGAAGAAGGGTTTTGAATTATTTACTAGATCGAATAATTTGATGGAAGAATATCGAGAAGTAGGCGTTGGTCGTGAGTTTGGTGGGAATAAGGAGCCTCGGTATTATATAATGAAAATATTTTGTCTTGCTTGTAAAAAAGGCGGGAGAAAACGAAATGAGAAATCCAACGTAATCGGGTGTAAGGTATTCTTCGAAGCATCAATAGAGAATGACGTGTTTGTAATAAGGTCGTGTCATTTGAATCATAACCACGACCTTGATCCCGAAGTTTACAGTTAGTGCGAGGGTGATAGGTGAATATTTTAAAAAATGTATTATGCTTAATGATCGTGTTAGGATTCTTATTACGAAAATTTTTAATGCTACGGTTATGGATGCTGGTGGTCACGAGAATTGTTTTTAATCGTGTCAGGATTCCTATCATCAAAAAATTGTTTTAAGGCCTATAAACGTGGTATTGTATCCCAAAGAAAATTGCCTTAATAGTGAGGATATAATTTTCTTTAGGGAATTATAATCAACGCCTTACTGCGATTACGTTACTTACCAATTATTCTAACATTTCATAATTTGGAGTAATTATTTCAAGTACTAGATTGAGATTCTTTAAAAAAACATTTTATTTTAGAAATATTATAGTGCCCGCTATATAATATACAAGTAATACAACAGATAATGCATAAGTTTGTTTTTCTAATGTGAGCCCTAAGGGCACACATTGAGAAACCAAAATTTGAAAATATTTTCATGAAAAAATACAGTTTTTATTGCCATTTTTGCTAATAATTATGAAAATATATTTCGTACTTAACTCATTAATGTGTGCCCCTAGAATAATGTACTTTTAATTTATTAACAGTGTAGATTGAATATATTAGTAAAATTATTATTATAGGCCCTTATTGATTTTAAAAGACGTTGCTAATTTATTCAACTATACCAGTGCACTTGTATCATGTTGCTGATGATTTAAATAGATTTTTTTTGTAATTCTCCCTTCTTTATTCAATATAAGTGGTATTTTGTGAGATCGTTTCACAATAGCGTCCATGTCACGTTGTATGGCTTGTCAATGCATTCGACCAACTCCATTGATTCATTGACATGCAAAGATATCTCGTGAATTCGTAGCTTCCCATTAACGTTTTTAACATGGAGGATTGACTCATATTGCGGATCCATGAGATCACGAACAAGTCTTCAAACGTGCATAGCGTGGGCATTTGAACCATCACATGACCATGTTTAGAGATGACAAGCTTGACCCGACCCGAGCGACCCGACCGAACCCGAGCAAAACCGACCCGATAGGACCCGAAAATATAGCGACCTGAAATCGACCTGAACCGACCTGATGACGACCCGTATTCCGACACGACCCGATAAAGTATGACCCGAAACCGAACCTTACTCGACCCGAGATGACCCGTAACTCGATTCAACCCGAGTTCATTTGATAGCTGACCCGATCCGAAATGACCCGTGACCCGAATTGACTCGAAACTTTGAAGATTTTAAAGAAATTTTGATACGTTTTCTACTTGATCATAAAAACAAATCAAACAAGATAACACATGACTATATTTTCAATTATAGATTGAATAATGTCAATAAAATTAATGTAGTGAATAAAGTTGAACGGAGGGAGTACGAAATATGAACCGAGGGAGTATTAGATTAAAATTTACCCATTTTACCCAAGCGGTTTAGTTGCACACATTATTAACGTAGGCGTGTATATATTGAGTTATTTACTTTTAGACTTCACTTGTTGTATGAAGCATCACAAAAATGTCACACACGGAGAGAAATCACAAAAGAAAATGTGGAAACATCTCCATTGTTTCATCTTCATTTTTCAAGTTGATTCCCTCCAAAGATCCCATTCTTTCTTACCCTGGTATATAACTTTGTTTTTTGAAATTTCTGATTTCGTTTTCACTGTTGAGTAATTCTATCGTAAGACTGTTTTTTTTACTCCATATGTCGTTTTATAGGGCAACATTAAATGAGTTGTCGAGTTTATTTTATTGGCCGTTGTAGCATTTGTGTTCATACCCTTTCCTCCAACATGCTTCTTTTGATGTTATATTACTGTCTTTGACTCCGTCGTTTGTTTATTTTACGGCTTTGCGCTCACATTCCCCACCGAAAGTAGTGTTACTTTTATGGGTGACACAATATTTAAGAAATACGAAATGGGTGTAATAGTAAGGAATGTATTAGGGTTAATTGTGTGTTCATTAGGCCATGATTCGGGCCTGGGCCGGCCTGATGCGGACCGGCCTGTTTTGAGGCCCAAAACTACCGTGTTGGGGTGATGGCCCGGGCTATCAAAATGATAGCCCTAAGCCCCAGCGCGTTGGTTAGAAATTTACTTAAAAGGAGCGACCCGGCAGACCGAGCCATGAAAATTGTATCCTGGAACCGGCCCGGTACTTGGGCGGTTTGTGCCGGGTCCTTGGCAAGGAGGGCTGGCCCGGCCTGTAAATGGTCCACAATTGTATAGAGGACACAAGAATACAAGATTGTAAAACCGTCTCAATTACTGCAGAGGGTTCCGTGGAAATTTGTAAACGATTTTGGCAACGATCTCTCTGAGGTTTGCCATCTTATAGTCCCCACAGGTGAAACCCACCAAGTATCGTTGGTGGAAGAGGACCATCATCTTTGGTTTCGAGATGGTTGGGAAACGTTCGTCAACCGCTTTTTCGTATGTTATAGGTCTTTCATGACTTTTAAATACCTCCGACGATCGCAGTTAAAGTCAGTGTATTCAGCTTAAGTACTTGCGAGATATCCTACCCATGTGATGATGACGGTCCTGGAAACTTGCTTGCGTCAGTGCCTCGATGCAAGAATGCTGGTGGGGTCGCTGTGGAGTCGAACAATGAAAAAGACGACGAGATGGAGTCAGATGACGAGAGTGTGACTAATTCTGATTCGAAAATGGGTAAGTCGAGTTTTTCAAGTCAAGAGGTATTCATATTAAGCTTCTATTTCAAATTTACTGTATTAAACACTTTATAAAAATTCACTTTAGGATATAAACTATTTCAAAAATACTTAATTTCAGGAAAAGTTAAAAAGCGTTCGAACTTTAATAACTTAAAACGAGGAGAACGAGTCTTGAATAGTACAACAATTAATCACTTGTGCCACAAAATATGCCACTGAAATTATAATATGTGGCATAATTTTGGTTTGGCACGGAAAAATTCCATTATGATTGCCATAAAAAAAAAAAAATTATGCCACGAATTAAAAAATTATGTGGCAAATAAACACTTGTGCCACACAAATAGTTAAATTCGTGGCAAAAATAGTTATTTAGCCACAAACCAAGCCACGCAAAACCCAAAGTAACTACCTCATGAGAGAAAACGATATTGCTATATTCAGAAATGTCTTTCATAATTTCATCAAATTGAGCTCCATCAAAACGAACCAATCCTGTCTGGAAAAGGATACCCAGCAGGCAAACATTAGATAAAAAAAAAAAAATGTACGCAGTGCCCTGTGTAAGCCTGACCTGTCTATATACATCCATCTTAATGAAAGCCACATACATCGCTTACTTGGTAAAAACTATTAGCTATTACATAACAAACAAATAAAAAAGGCATACTAGTAAGGCTCTTCAATATTAAAAGTGCCTATTAAACATTACGATGTAGTAATAGCGCACAATACCACAAGCCTACCGTTGGAATATGCTTGTAAGCTGGCCTACACGAATCAGTGTTTTCTAGAATAAAATCCACAACTTGTTGCTGGTAAACCAGTGGAAGATTCTCCTTGCGAAGCCACTGATCCGCCATGTCATACGGGTTATCTAGCACAAGATTAATCTAGGTCAATGAAATAGTAACAGAGTGACCACAATAACCAATCCTATGCATAAGTCCTAACCGTACATCACAATTCACAAAAAAGATGTCTACAAAGTACACACTATTTCATCGTTGAATATTTCACAGCTCTACAACGAAAATATTTACAGAAACAACAAAGAGTGGACCAACGGTACAGCAAACATCAGAAGAGCCAAGGGAAAGAGAATGTCACAAGAGAGGAGAAATAGGCAAAACAAAACTGCTCGACATATAACAAAAGGTTGGCAATGAATATGTAAAACTAACTAGTTTACACAGCAAGACAAAATATGTACAAGATAAACAACCTCTTCATATCTTAGCCAAGCAATATTCACTACCACTGGCTACAAGACCAGAGCTGTGTGAATCAACCGAGTAAACTAGAGATGTATGCCCAAACATCTTGTTAACAACCAGACCTCTGGAATCCCATAGTCTCAAAGAACTATGGAGCAAAAACAAGAGCAAAATTAAGTTAGGAATTCAGTATAACATAAGAAAGCCATGATGTCATACAAAATTATCAATAAATTCTGAATTTATGATTTGCCTCGTGCTAAAAGCACACAATAGTGCGATCCATATCACGAGAGAGAAGAATGGGAAACAAAGATTTTTTACCCATCGTGGGATGCAGAAAGAACTCCTAATTTAGACCTAACATCCAAGCCGCAAGCAGTATCTGAAAATTTAACAAACTAACAGTTAAGAATTAGGTAAGTTTTCAATCCTAAGTAGCCACAAAATTGTAATCACAAACAAAATAGGTGATCAAGTCATGGATACTCTAAACTACAAAAAGGACAGAGGGACTAACCAACATCTGGATCTAAATAAGACATAGAAGCTAAGCCGCAAACAGTATCTGAAAATTTAACAAACTAACAGTTAAGAATTAGATAAGTTTACAATCCTAAGTAGCCACAAAGTTGTAGTCACAAACAAAATAGATGAACAAGTCATGAATACTCCAAAGTACAAAAAGGACGGAGGGACTAACCAACATGTCCATCAAATGTATAAAGACATTTTTTTCCTTTCCAAAACTTCAGTGTAGAGTCGCTGGATCCTGGCATATTCATTGGAAAGCGATGCCATTGTATTTGATTGGTTGACAAATTATTAAAACAAAAAGCAACTTCTGACAGTCAAAAGTTATAGCTCGAGCAGAAAATGCCAATTTCAGCACAATGCTGAAACCTATTACAGTAACATAATCAAGTTAATTTCAAGTGCTATAGATCCATAAAACATAGCCATGCCATTTAATACTTAAGCTCAAATCTAGCATTGTACACTCTCAAACAATAGTCAAAATGCGTACAAGGTTTATACCTGTAACAAGCTCCCCTGATGGCAGCTTAATTACAGCTTGTACTGCAGAACTATGAGCCTCCCATGATTCCACAGCTTCGCCATTTCTCCATCGTTTGAGCGTGCTACGAAAAGAGAGACAAATGAATACCAGTGACAATTGATATGAATGCGCAAAACACTCTATGGCTGTTAAAGTATACATGTGAATTGTCACACAATCGCAACAGAGATGGTCAGAGCAACTAAAGCAACAAAAAATCAAATAAGAAAATATACCCATCAACAAACGACGAGACAATATCACCGTCATCAACATAGAGTAGTTCTACCACAACATATGTTCATCTCCATATATATGATGAATTTAACAACAAATTCACAACAACGAGTAATGAAACATTGAAATTTCATAATCATGATGAAATCTCAAATAAACTTGTAATTAATACAAAATCTTTATGAACATGATTTCAATATCTAAAAAAATAATATCGTGATGAAATTGATTGAAAAAATTGAATTCGATTTTGGTTGAATACTTTATGTTGAATTAGATTTCGGCTGAATTTGATGTTGAATTGTTGAATTTCACGATGTAATTGTATTCGATTTCGACTGATTTTGACGTTGAAGAAATTGAATATGATTTTGGTTGCAAAGTTTGAGTTACAGGGACAAGGTGGAGAATGAATAATAAAAAAAAAAAAGGAGAAAAAATTGGAGGAGAGTTTGTATACGCATTAATAACTTTATTTAGAATTAATTAATTTGAGCCATTAGATCTACATGATCCTACGGTTGAGATTTGGATGTAGGATTTACAAATATGGGTAGGATTTATATATATATATATATATATATATATATATATATATATATATATATATATATATATATATATATATATATATATATCATCCATCCGATAACCTATCACCCGAATCCAATCCACCCGTCGTCCACGGGTGAATCCTGGATGACAAAAAATAATATAAAAAAATAAAAATGAATATAAACATGACTTATTTTATTTTACAGTGAGTGTTTTTGTACAGGGATAGCGGGATATGGAAACTACTTAATATGATGGTTGACCATATTTTCGTTGAACATTCATACAGTATATATGTCACTGTCAATCTATAGCTACTGTGTTAAAACGTTATCGCATTACATATGAAAAGTAACGGTATTTTTTTTTCAATTGTAACTATGTTTGGTGTCTCATACGGTGAGATGACATCAACATAGAATTTGTAAAAGATGAATTGTCAATACTTTTCAGTTTTCTAATTGATTGATTAACTTAATCTTTATATGCACATGATGACTCGATAATGCAAACTGTACAGTTTTTGAACCAATTAACATGATTTTAATGGACACCACGTCCTTGATAGACACTTCAAGTCTATGAGCTTATTTTAAACCATATATCATGTCGACAAACAAAATGGACTTATATATAAGATGTCCATCATCTAGTCCATTAAATTACGCACGCAAATGCAAATGTATCTCGATTTCTTACACGTATCGATACAATTCTATCATTCACTTTCCAATATATGTCATCTATTGTCATTCAGATATTTATGTCACTTCCAGGACATCCCAATTTGTATAGATGTACCACTGCTTATTATTGCCACCCCATATGACTTTCATACTCCACCCCGTGTGTAGGTGTTGTTCAGTTTGGCAAGAATTTCAATGTTCATTACATTTATTTTCATGACTAATCTATAACTCGATACGCCTTAGACGAGATCATATATGTTTAAAGTCAAATCATAAATTTCAATGAATAAACATACCACATTTCGATAAGGTGATCAAACTCGTATACTTAAGTACATCCTCATTACCAAATGAATTCCATCATTTTCATTTTTACGAACCTCTATATGTACATTATATTTCAAATAAATCACTAAACTTTTGGTTCAGTTGAGGATCATAACTAATTGTCTGTTTTTACCAGCTTTCCTTATCATTCTCTCCTTAAGGTGGTAAAAACTATCAACACCGGATAGATTTATTGTGTAACCGATCACTTTATATCCACCTTATACCACAACACACATCCTTTCTTACGCCATAATCATAAATATTTCCAAAAGAAGGATAAAACATGAGGAGTTAAATGATGTGTCATATTTATATATACTTTTAGCCCTCCGTGTCACTAGCGATTCTAGGCCTTTTCGTGCTTTTATTTGCATTACGCTTCCTATTTTGCCTCCGTGTGTCTCTGTTGTGTTTTTGTGTCTATTTTTTAGGTACACGCTTATTTGAGGAGAATGAATGATAGTCGGGACGTTACTTTGAAGTCCTGAGGTCGCTACGTGGCGTTTTGAGTTGATTTCGTGTGGTTTCGGTTGAGTATGAGCCACTTTTGTATGTTTGAAGCCGTCCCGGAACTGTGGGACAGAGTGTGAAGCTCATATTCTCATTTTAGACCTCGTCCCTACCCCTTGGGACGACCAACAAATGAGTAAAAACTGAAGGAAATCAAACTAAAAAAATTTGGAACCTACGGGATGGTCATCCCGGACCTTGGGGACCGTGTTTAGCCTTGTCCCGGATAGAGAGACCTGTCCCGACCCCTTGGGACAGGGGTCGCCTCTTTGTATACTTGTTTTAGTCGATTATTTTGAAGGGATTTAGCATATTTCGTCATACCATCTTTTTACACTAGTTTTAGACTCTTTTTAGAATACTTTCTCAAAACCCTAGGTTTTCATACTTTGAATAATTTGTATTTTCAATTCTCGAGACAAGAACGCTACTTTGATCATCCTATTTGGTAATTGTTGTTTGATTTCATCAATTTTCTTTAATTGTGCTTGTGTTTTGGTATTGTTTTATTCTCTATTTCAATTGCAATTTTATTTCCTATTGTTCTTGATCATGTGTTTCACTTATTCTCAAGTTTTAGTTGTTGTTTTTGTCATATGTGAGTAGTTCTATAATCTAGGGAGAAAGGTGGAACATGGGTGTTGGTTTGGATTGAATTTGATGATCACCTTGAGTTAGGGTTTTCCATGTATTTTGGTTGTCTTGTTTGAATGTGCTTGTTGAACCTTTGGCCAAGTTTTAGCAAATTTGTAGCGCCCTTGAACTTAAGAACGAAAGTCTAGTTCTAGAAGAGGCACGAGACTAACCATTAGGACCCTCGATAGTAAGTTGCGAGAGCCCGTTATCGAGACCTAGAGGAAGCTTAAGACCGAGTGGTCGAGCTATATCCTTAGCATGTGTGATTCCTTACTCAATCAACCCTATTATCATTCTTTAGCCTAGCTTATCCCGTGTCTACCCCGACTTCCTAGACCTTTTCTTTATAAGTTAAACCCTTTTCTTACGCTCTAACTATAGAACTTTCAAAGACTCGAACCGACTGAGCCTAAAAACACTCCATAGGTAACCTACATTAGCAACCATCTCCTTGTGGACTCGACCCCGACCTACCCTAACTACTTTAGAGTTTGTTAGGTTTATTTTTGATTTGGTGAGTGCGACTTAGCCTATCATTAAACCGTATTATGCAGTTGGTTTTTCAAGTTTTGAATTATAATGCCCAATTTAGGAGATCAAAAATTTCATGTCATAATCAAACTATGATAATCTCCGATCACATAATTACTCGTAGGTGACGACTAAATGTCACTTACTGTATTCCAATCCATACATGAACATTTAGGTTATTTAACATTATTTCGGGTAATATATTCAGATATTCACTATCGACATACTCAATCTTAATGTATAGTCACCATTAATAACCTTTAATGATACATGATATTTGAATACTATTTATTATCATTGAGGATAGATTTTATTTAAGCTTAAAAAAGGGGAACTCGATACCACAATCAAATAACACAATCAAGAGCAAATAAAAATTCAAGAGTAATTTTACTATAAGGTTGTCTCATAGTATGAGACGCATTATATTTCAATAATATTAGTAATTTTAATTTAATTATTATTCTTTTTTTTTTCCTTATAATTTTGTAATCTATTTACTGTTCATATTTAGGGATGACAATGGATCGGGTTCGGGTCGGGTGGAGCCTCACCCGAATCCATCACCCGACTCCACCTACTCCATCCGATAACCTATCACCCGAATCCAATCCACCCGTCGTCCACGGGTGAATCGGGTGAATCCTGGATGACAAAAAATAATATAAAAAAAATAAAAATGAATATAAACATGACTTATTACCGTTTTTCCCCAAAATTTTCGATAAGATAGTTAAAAGGTGATTAATTTCATGACTTATAAACATGAATATAAACATGACTTATTTTATTTTACAGTGAGTGTTTTTGTACAGGGATAGCGGGATATGGAAACTACTTAATATGATGGTTGACCATATTTTCGTTGAACATTCATACATTATATATGTCACTGTCAATCTATAGCTACTGTGTTAAAACGTTATCGCATTACATATGAAAAGTAACGGTATTTTTTTTTTCAATTGTAACTATGTTTGGTGTCTCATACGGTGAGATGACATCAACATAGAATTTGTAAAAGATGAATTGTCAATACTTTTCAGTTTTCATACGGTGAGATGACATCGCATTACATATGAAAAGAATATGTTTGGAGTAACATTGATATTTTTATTAATGAATTAATATTTTTCAACAAATAGATAAAATAAATAAATAAATCAATACTTCCTCTCTTCAACCCTATTTGCATCATTAGATTTTTCACGTTTGCCAACGTGAATGTTGGGACGCAAATATTTAGAGTTTTACGTTTCTAAAAATTGTAAAATTTGGATATTTTTATTATATTCAATATGACTCATCAAATAAGATCTCACGTGACTATATTCTATTCTTTTTAAAACTTTCCACTTAAATGAATAGTGGTTTTCTCTCTTGGATCCAAATGAAATTGAACGAAAGAGTATTTATTGCGTAATAAACTTGAGGAATAATCCCGGGCACGACCGACGACCTTGAACCTTGAAGGGGGTGAACCTAATAAAACCCGTCATTATATTCTCCCCTTCCCAACTTTTGTTGTTTTTTAATTTCAACCCTCTTCTTCTTCCTCTCTATCATTCTTCCCAATTTCTGGCCATATATTCCAGGTTCCCAATTTCATTCTCCTCTTTTCTGCTTCTTATTTTCGTTTTACTTCTCTAACTAATCCTTTCATCTGCCTAATTTTCCTTTTTTTGTTTTTCTTTTCTGCGATCTATTATTACTGTTTCTTGCTTTTGATGCTTATTATTATGCTCCGTATGTGTTTGGATGATCCAATTTCTTACTCTATTTTTGAAGGATATTTCTCAATCTTATATGCTTTCTTTTTTTTATTGCTTGATTAATTGATTGTTAGTTAGGTTTTTGTATTTTGCCTAATAATTGATTGGAACCCTAATTTACTAATTATGCTTCATGATTATACTCGTATCATTTATTTAAGCTCAGCTTCGCTTTTGTTCTGATCATTCAAATACTGCGATTTCTTTGCTAGATTAACATCGGAGGTTGTGCTGTAATACTATTTCTAGTCATCCATGGACTTCTTTTTGCTTGAATTTTACGGAGTAATCACAAGTTGTTCTGGTGCTAGTCTAGAGGTTTTTTTTTTTTGATTAATTTCTAACAAAACGATTAGACGTCTGTTAATGTTTGGTTTGGCGTGTTGGGTACTCACATGATCGGAAATAGGTGCTTTAACTTGCTCGTGAGAATTATCGGCATGTTTTACCTCAATTTCGCCAAATCATTATAAGGGGGTCGGGCAGGTGATCTCTTGCTATGTACGGAGTAAACAATACGAAGTATATTTAGGAATAAGGAAGTGATATGTGTGGGAAATAATTTCCTTGTTCTTATGATTCTTCCACTCAGTAATCATCTACAGATTAATTTTTTTTGTTAGGTTCATTGTTTGTCGCAAGCTGAAGCACGTACAGCTAACAACTTTATGTTTTAAGCCATTTCCCCAAGTCATTTTCCTATACGTTAGTGTGGGGTGATTGGGTTTTTTCCTGTTGTATTAATTGAAAGACCTTCAACCATAAGTCGCTAATCGGTTTCACTTGTCCTGGGGAGATAGAGAAAGAAACTTGGAAGTTTGGAGTTTAAGGTCATTTGCGGTTATTTTTGTCGACATATTTGGATTTCTTAGGATGCACTGTACATGTGAGTAAGTCCTCGCCATGAATGGAATGAGCCCTTGGGAACACTTTATACTTGGCGCTAATTGTTTGCTGTTATATTTTGCTTTACTCCAGTCATTGAGGAATGATGCTTTGTGAAACGGAGTAATATACAACTTGATATGTAGTGCTTCTATTTTTTTTTATTTTTTTAACTTTTGGTTTAGCACATAGTGTTTTTGGTAGGACATTGGGGTGCACATCCTACAAACTACGGAGTAAATATTATTTTTTGGGTTGGAGTTGGGTGCGTCGTTTGTTGTGGGGATATATATCTCACCAATTTTCGAACTGATGCTGGGATTTCGTTAGACCTGTTCCTTTCTCTTCTTTGAATTCATTTATTTGCTACTTGTCCTACATGAATGCAGCAAAGACTAATGTTTTTATATACCTTGTTAGCTTCTGATATACTTTAGACGTTATTTCCTCGTACATTTTTACATTTGAAATGCTGTCATGTTTTGTTAGGATATACTATATGGTTGACATTTTTTTCATTATACGTTGATCAAATTACTATAAAGGCACAATTGAACAGATCGAGCAAGTTCATTTTGGCGCAACATAAAACCTATTAGTCTGAAAGTACCATGAAGAGCAACAAAAATCTATAGTTGATGGTGATAATTGATAGCTACATATCTTCTTGAACATTTTCATCTGTGCTGCTGTTTTTTTGACTCTTGCTTAAGGATCTGCATATGTATTACATTGATCATTGATGTATGTTCCTTTTCTAATGGTAAGTTTAAAACTGTCTTTTCTTGGGTATTTACTTTTTGATATTTCCATTAATATTGTAGCGGAGATGATCAATCTTTTTAAGGTAAAAGCAAAACAAAGAGAAAATGCTGAGAATTTCAATGGGAAGACGCCTGTCAAGAAACAAACAGCTGGAGAACTGCGTCTTCATAAAGGTATATCATCTGTCAAGACTACTTAGGCGTCAAATTATACGATGGTGTATCTTTTTTTGTTGACTGTTGCTAAAGTTTACTAGGCCCAAAAGGACCGTCGTCTTTGTATGATCTTAGGTGTAAAGACAGAGACATATAACTGTGCATCAATCAGTTTGTACATGACAGTATAACACTGACAACATTACCACCATGGCCCATTGCCTTCAATGCTGTTGCATTTGGCAAGACTTGGGTTCAAATGTATCTAGGCTTTACTTTAGCGACAATTATCAGCTTGTGAAAAGCATTTTTATCACTTTCGTTGGAGCCCTACTAGAAAGTTTTCCGGGCTCCATATTCCTGGCTGAACATTTGTCTAATAAAAACCTTTTTTTTTTTTACCCCGATGCGGGTTTTTTCAAAAAAAAAAAAAAAAAAAAAAAAAAACTTTTTTTTTAATGCAAGTCATGTTGACATTATATATACTTGATTTTGGCACCATATACTCCCCCTACTTCATTAAATTAGTCCTAATTGACTTTTCATCTGACGGCGCTGATCTGCTTTACCTGGTCAGGTTGCACAATATTATGATGTTATTTTCTTACATTTCAATATATTTCCTGTTGCAGATATCAGTGAACTGAACCTTCCTAAGTCATGCAACATATCCTTTCCCAATGGAAAAGACGACCTGATGAACTTTGAAGTTACTATACGCCCTGATGAGGGATATTATTTGTAAGTCTTTCATGAAGCATAATTTAAACATCGACGTTGCCTGGGTGCTAGGAAGAATGGTCAAACTTTTATATGAGAGGCGTATGATCTAATAGACTAATACTACAACTTAACATCTAATGAGAATTTGAGACGTGTGCTTTGTCTAATTTCCTTTTCTTTTAAATCTGCTCCACTGTCATTCAGCTCATTCTGTCAATTTTTGCATTCTTATTGTAAAGTCTGCTCATGATTAAATTTAAATTGGTGAGGAGCTTGTGCCTGCTGCACATTATTCATATTCCTGCCAAATAGAAAGCGAAACGACGAGTAGTAGATCAAGGAGAAATAGTTTTATCTGGTTACACTGTGTACACTTGCTATTTTGAATTCTGCTTATGTACTTGATAAATTGCAGAGGTGGCATATTTGTGTTTTCCTTCCAAGTTCCGTCTGTCTACCCACATGAGCCACCAAAGGTCAAGTGCAAGACGAAGGTAAGTACTACCCATGTTCATTTAAAATTGCCTTTGTGCTCTTTATTGGTAAGATTTTCAAGTAACTCCTGATTTGTTGGATGGTATGCTTACTACGATTCTTATACGACTCTTTCAGGTGTACCATCCTAACATTGACCTGGAAGGCAATGTGTGCCTCAACATTTTAAGAGAAGACTGGAAACCTGTTCTTAACGTGAACACTATCATTTATGGCTTGTATCATCTCTTCACGGTATTGATATATACCTGCTATTACAAAAGATCTTTGATTTGTTTTATGTTTTCTTACTCTTAATCTGAATATTTTCTGGGCAAACAGCAACCGAATCACGAAGACCCTCTCAATCATGATGCTGCTGCGGTGTTGAGAGACAATCCAAAAATGTTTGAGTCCAATGTCAGAAGAGCGATGACTGGGGGTTATGTGGGTCAGTCATTCTTCCCAAGGTGCCTTGCTTAAGGTATCCATGGTAAATCTCGGATAAAAAGGGCCATTTGTTCCAAATATGAAATATGCGATAGTTCCCCAGGAATGTACCTGTATCGTTTGGTATACTTTGTGACGCAACATGAAACTAGCCAAATGGCTCCAAATTCAAGTGTTTTTTTTTTTTTTTTTTTTTTTGTTTTTTTAATTTTTGTGCATGAACAGTGGGAAACACTAGTTGTGAAGATTTTTCCGTATCCTTACTTGTATGTAATCTACCAATGGCAAGGAGATGGTCGAATCATTTGAACGTGTTTATTTCTGTTTAACGCACTGGTATGATTTTACATGTTTGCACGGACTTGTCGGCCCTATATGCGTTTGCGGTGTTGTGTGCTGATTTCATGGGTTACATGTCTTTCGGGACAACTAACAGCAAGTGTGTGGGAACGAGCTATGTCAAGAATGGCCTCCCATATTGGCATGGCACAATGAGCTGTGGTAATTCACTTGGAAATTATCAGCACTTGGTACATTCACTTTAGCTTCGATGAATAAACCTCGAAGGAGTCAAAAGACATTCTATAAAGGGCACATCCGATCGATCTAATCATTTGTGACATGCAGTCCTGTAGTTAGTTTGTTCCTGCTCCGCTACAAGTTTGATACTTACAGTGACAATGACGAATGGTGTTTGACTCTACTGCACCATTGCTTATTTATTTGCTCATAATGACCTAGACCCGTTATAGACCAGTTACAGTTGTGACACTCAGCTATGTCGCACATTATCATGCCAAGTGCTCGGTCATGTTGTGCAAATGCAGATAGAACAAGATTTATGGGTGGCTTCAGAAAAGCACACTTCGTTAGAGATGGTGAATACACTCATTACAGATTTACAGTGTTGAAGTCCTGAAGTAAAAAAACTCAGTTTAGCTGGTCCTATTGCATATGGTGGATTCCTAGACTTGGAACAAAACTCGCTAAAAATCGTAAGCTCACTTAAACAAAACTCACCCCCTAAAATCTATACACAATGAGATGTTGCTATTCGCTATTCAATAAACACATTGTGAGGAAAAGGCGAGACGTTTTCTGATCGCTGTTACTCTTCAAGGGTTGGTCTGGTCCTTGTAAGCTCCCATGGCGGTAGACATCCTCTAAAATGTGAATATAGAAACACAGATGAAACTTCTTCTTCCTTTTGAGGCATTGACAAGGACGAAAAACATTTAAAATCGCGCAGACGCTTCTTTTCGCTTTCATGAACTCCACTCTCAAATATTCCGTTATGAGGTTCTGGGACAGTACTCACTTTCAGACTGTCAGGTAGTATGCAGTTGCAAACCGACCCTGTCGAAGTAAACAAATTACCTCGTAAGTCGTAACAAATAACGCTTTAAATCACAGTTTTAGAAGCTGTGACAAAATCAGTGTTCAACATACCTAATCTTGCGAGTCGGTTAACCCATCTAGGAATTCCTGTTCCAGTCAACTTGTAGCAAATATCATCACAGAAATGGTTGCAGTTCTTGATGATTAAGTTGTATGCATCGCCAGGATAATTACTCGATTGTTTCAAAATGAACTCTCTCACTTCAAGCGGATTTAGAGTTGTCGTACCCATGAAGATTGCCTTTCTGAACTTGAATCCCGGGCATTGTCGAGGTTCAACCTCGAAGATACCACTTGTGGGGTAGTCATGGGCGCCAAAAGCATATTCTTGACCGTCAACTGTTACAAAAGAAAAAGAACATCAATTTAGCGTCTTAGCACACTTTAAGCACTTGGTGGTCTGTTCAATTTACTGTCATCGACAGAGTACTTAAAAAAGATAGCATGCTAGTTACGAGTTGTACATACCTTCAACACCGGTGTGAAAAATACCGAGGCCTGCCCAATATGTGTAACCGTTGATGGGTGTTAAGTCGTAGACATTAAGATAGATTGGAGTGTAGCCAGACGTGCAGTCAGCTGATTTCACCTTGGAGAAGAGACAAAAACGAGACGCAAATTTGCTTTTTCTGCGTACAGGCTTACCACTTCGTAAGCTGTTTTCAGATTCTCCTTTCATATTTCAACTAACGCAACTCGGACCTGTGGATCAAAGATACACCTTGATGTGTGTAGTGAGTACTGAAAGACAACTACTCGTATAAATTAAAGGAATTGTAAATTGTGATCCTCTCATACATTCAACTGCAATTTTTATTCCTACACAATCCTAGTTATACCAGGTTTTAAAAACGTTATAATATAATTACCAGCTATCGGAAAAGATAATACAAAATTTATCCTAAAAAGATCAGAATATTTACATATTCTTGTATTTTAGTTATACCAGGTCTTGGCTACGGAACTTTCATGTGACTAAATCTATGACGACCATTTACGTTTAATTTATATACACTCCAAAACAATACCAACTCCGAAATCTTTAAAGAATAATCGATACTACAAGCTAAGGGAAACATAAAACACATTCAAAGCTCAACATTTCCTCGGAAAAAAAAGCTCAACAATGTTACATCACAAGTTCATAATTCAACCAAATACAGTATATATGCCATTAAAAAAAAAAAAAAAAAAGAGAGAAATGCTGACCTTTTGATTAATATGTGAATCAAAGTTGGAAAGAAATCATTATTCAGAAGTTGGGTTGTATAAAATGTGAATGTTGAAGAAATGAAGACTCACTGGCTCACTGCACTTAAATTCATGTGATTCAAACTAGACTAACTTATTTCCTCACAACATTCACTTTTTTTTTTTAAAAAGAATAAAAGCTACTCTACATTCTTGGCCTTTTCTATTTATATGTTGCAAAATTAATAGCTTTAGAATCAAGTTAATGTTCCATGATACTATTATGGTTGTTTCTACTCTTTATCAATCAAACGAGCAGGTACTATACGTTATCTTGTGATAGTTAAACTATTCTAATATTCTTTAAATTGAATAATAAAGTTGTTATTCATCGATTTTCTTAAAATATTTGAAAATGATACCGAGTAAAATATCATGGCAGTAATAATGGACATAAAAAGGAAAGCGAATAGCGTATATTAAAATTTGAGTGCATTCAAATAAAAATATTTGATTTTCATCCTTTAATTTAGTCTAGTTTATAAGATGCGTGAGTAATTGAGAAGTCTGAAAGAATGATTCCAAGCAGAATAAAGTGAGGAGGCATGCAAATTTGCAAATGCAAATTGAATTATTATTATTATGCAAATGACCAAAAAGCAAAGTGAATGAGTGAGTGTTTTGTCAGTGTCATTTGATTTTGTTGTGTTTCATGATTGACTTACTTTTTCTTGATTATACAAATTCCTCTTCTTTTCTAATTGCTGACCATATTCTCCTTTTTGGTCGGCCCACTTCTTTGGGCCTTCACCCTTTACAAGGCCCAATATAACTACTTGGATCATAAGACAAAACAGTTATTATGGTGACCTAAGTTTAGTTGAGATTGCTTCTAATTAACACTTTGTATTAACTTTTGTATTTTTATACTCTATCTGAGATTTGTTTACACTTCTCTCAAATCCTCCTCACAAAAAAAGTCAAAGCGTAAACAATTCGTTGGAACGGAGGGAGTAATTATGAGTCTTCTCTTTTGAATACGAGCTCGAGCCTTGTAAACCTCAGCTCGGTGAATCTCGACTTGGCTCGATTTTTTTTTGTACTAATAAATATATAGATTAATAACTTTATAAAAATTACTAATCACTTTAATTCTTTCCACGAATATTTTGGATTTTATGCGTCATATGTATTTTGATTTAATGACAATATTTGGAATATTTGCCACGAATGTGACTCACTTCGTGGTTTTGCGGATATTTTTGTTATTTGTGACTCAATTCGTCGCTAAAATATGTATTTGTCACGAGTATAACATTTATCGTACTGCAAGTGAATGGCTCGACATCTGTGTCTCATAGCATAATTTTTTTTTTTTCAAAATAGTTTTTTTTGTGGCTAAATAATTTTTTGCCACGTTTAACAACTTTTGGTGGCATACTTCGTGGTTTTGCGGATATTTTTGTTATTTGTGTGACTCAATTCGTCGCTAAAATATATATTTGTCACGAGTTTTTGTTATTTGTTATTTTTGCGGATATTTTTGTTATTTGTGTGACTCAATTCGTCCCTTTCCCTCAGATGCTTTTTGCTTCACCTCGGAATCTTTTTTCTTTTCATCAAATTGTTTCCTGATAGCAAGTTTAATATTACATTATAGCACAAAGTGTTCAGGTGTAAATTATTCAATAAATATTTTGCTGACTGTAGGGCATTAGTATATTTAGCTACTATTTAATAACTATTAAGATTGCAATAAAACCAAAAAAAAAAAACAATTGAACTACTTACTTTGTTTCGAGCTCGAGACGAACATCCATATAGTCCACAGCTAGCTTTAGGATCTTTTGGGCAGCCTCCTCATTACTAAACTCAACCAAAGCAGTTGAGGGGTCATGCTTAAGAAGCGTGACACTGTTAACCTGAAATAGAACATCAAATCCATCGAAAAGACAACATTAATATTAAATTTTGAATATTCTAATAAACCATAATCAAATATCGAGTATCCAATTTGCAACTGAATTTTCTATTATTCAAACCAAACCACTTTAGACATCCAATTTCTGATATCCAAATTTTACAGGGTTGGATATCCAAATATCCTCATCCAAACCGACTAACATAGTAATTCATGAGAGTTTTTTTGAATAGTCTAAGAAGGCTCAACATTAATGTCAATTTAACATTAGTGCATATAGATTATATGCATTCCAAACTCTATATTGCAAAAGCAAATTACTAAAACTATATTCAAATCATTCAAATAGTATAAAAACATAAGGCTCCATTGTTCATACAATAGCAAAAACTGGATAATGCAAGTCTCTAAATTATTTGCGAGTGTTAATGTCAAAACATCTTGGATAATGCTGGCGACAAATCAAGGTGTAATGTGACAGCAAAGAGAAAGAGCAACAATGCAGATTTGGATAGTGTAAGAAAGAAGACAAATAAGTGGCATAAACAACACCAAAGAAAGAGAGAACGAACAAAACCCAGAATAATAGTATTGCAAAAAAAAAAAAAAAAAAAAAAAAAAAAAAAAAAAAAAAAAAAATGATTACACTAATGAATACTCAGTACCTTTTAACATAAGGTGCAAAATAAGGAATATTTACGTCTGTATATGCAAGAATAATCCAACAAAATCACACTATGCTAAAAACAGATAATGTCACTGTCATCCACCCCTTTGTATGGCTTGTCGTCGCACTCGACCAGCTGCATTAATTCATCGACCCACAAAGATACCTCGTAAAGTCGTAACTTCCCTTTAACGTCCTTAACATGGAAGATTGGCTGATATTGCGGACCCAGGAGATCACGAACAAGTCTCCAAACGTCCATGGCTTGCATTTGAACCATCGCATGACCATGTTCACGGGAAAGGAAAAAACAACCTTCACGATCTGCAATGAGCTGAGCCTACTCGCAGAGCCCTCAGGGCTCAGCTCGGTCAAAGCTTGGCTCGATCTCCGTCAAATGTGAGCCTTGTCTTTTGAATACGAGCTCGGGCCTTGTAGACCTCAGCTCGGTGAATCTCGACTTGGTTCATTTTTTTTTTTACTAGTAAATATATAGATTAATAACTTTATAAAAATCACTAATCACTTTAATTCATTCCACGAATATTGGGATTTTATGCATGTATTTTGATATAATGACAATATTTGGAATATTTGCCACGAATGTGACTCACTTCGTGGTTGTGCGGATATTTTAGTTATTTGTTTGACTCAATTTGTCGCTAAAATATGTATTTGTCACGACTATAACATTTATCGTGTTGCAAGTCAATATTTGCCTCGACATCATTTGTCTCGTAACATAATTTTTTTTTCCCGAAATAGTTTTTTTGTGGCTAAATAATTTTTTGCCACGTTAACAACTTTTCGTGGCTTACTTTCGTGCCTTGATGTATTAGTAAAAAATTAGGTAAAATAATTAGTCAACATGCCACAAATAACGAAATTTTCTATTCAAAACTTCTTATTTCTTATTAACTTACTGTAAATAAATAGGGGTATAATGTTCGAGTTCGAGACCGAGTTCGAAAATATTATAAGTTTTGAGCTCGAGGTCGAACTTCTAAAATATTATATGAGCTGAACCCGAGCTTCAATTTAAAAAGCCTAGCTCGGTATCATTGCCACCCCAATTCATGGGATAGAAAAAAGCAATTTTCACGATCTTCAAAAATCTCGAATATCTAGTATACTACATGTAGTCCTTGTCACTTTTATGCTTATTACTCACTTATTTTAATGTGAAACCTATATACCATTACCGATCGATTTAGCTTATAAGTAAGTTGTTTTCGAATCATTAAAACCGAGTGTATTGATGAAACGAAGTTAAATAATTTTTGTCAATTAATGTCAATTACTCCGTATATAATTAGAATTAGTGATAAAATTGAACATAAATTAAATAATTAAAAAAAATAAAACAAAAACATATTTGAGCAAAAATCTTGAAACAATCACGGTTCATTCGCGTAAAGTACTCGAATGGACCATGGTTTATTCGAGTGATTACGCGAACGGACCATGGTTTATTCGAGTATTCGCGAATGGACGATGGTTATATCGCGTATTTTACTCGAAATGTACCTATTAAAGAAAAAGGATTATTCTACGTGGTGACCCTGTGTTTTTCGAGATTCTACGTGGTAACCCTACTTTTAGAAAATTACACATGGTAACCCTATACTCTATTAATACATATTAGCATAACCCTGAACTTGTATTCCATCAATTATTCCGTTAAATAGTTAACGGAAAGTGACGTGGCGTGTTTAATTTTGAGTTTTTTCTGTATGGTAACCCCGTGTTTTTAAAAATTCTACATGGTAACCTTATTATTTTGTATACAACACGCACGCATAAAAACATACTCATGAAATTAATCCATAATCTCTCATTTTTCACTCTATTACTGTACTAGAGTATTTTTTTTCATACGCTCATGCGTGGGAAGTTGAGAGGGTGAACTATATATTTTAATATTCACCTCATCCATGTTATATAATACATTATTGGAGGTTTCCAAAGCCGAAATAGTAGATCATTTGCCTTTTCTTGATTAACGTCTACTCATTTGGTCAAATTTCTCAATCAACTAATGAATGAGTTCCAAGAGTAATACTTAATTATTTACGATGTAGACAAGAGAAGATGAAAAAAGTGAGCCCTCCCAAACAAAATTATTTCTATCAAATACATTCTCTTGTTGTTTTTCGTATGTGTCTTAAAACATCTCCTTAACAATTTCCTCTAAAACTCTAAGCAAAAAAAAAAAATAAATAAATAAATAAAAATAAATACATGAGCGAAATAAAGGAGATGTAACGTTTTCCGTACACTCATGGTTGAAATTTGACAGTTTATAATGTGATCAAGTGAAAATGAGAGAAAAAGGGATTAATTTTATGAGTGTTGTTTTAAGTGTGCGTGTTTATTACAAAAAATAAGGTTATCATGTAATTTTTTTTTTAAAACACGAGGTTACCATAGAGAAAAAACTTAAAATCAAACACGCCACGCTATTTTCCGTCAACTACTTAACGGAATAATTGAAGGAATACAAATATAGGGTCATGCTAATAGGTATCAATAGAGTAAAGGGTTACCATGTGTAATTTTCTGAAAGTAGGGTTACCACGTGGAATCCGAAAAAACACAGGGTTACCTTGTAGAAAACCCCAAAAAAAACCCTTTTTTTCAACCTCCCACATAGCAATAGGTACAAGACCCGACCTGAAGCCTTTAGACCGACCCAAATGGGTCGGGTTTGGGTCTCAATTTTTTGGACCCGGTTGGATTCTATATATGGGCTCGAGTCGGATCCGAGTATTGTAATAAGTCCCGAATCCGACCCATAGACCCGGATAAAGATAGGATTAATTGCCAAGAATAATCCGAACTGGTCCTTTTATTCCATAAATAATCCGAACTTGAATTAATCCACGAATAATCCCAACTATTCAAGTAACATTCCAATAATGAACTTTGGTCAATTTTAACATGCTTTAATCAATAAAAAAAGAAGTGAAAATGATTTGAATTTTACTTGAAATAAGAGTGAGGCAAAGTTAGAGTCGATTTCACGGTTTTTTTTACGTGTTAGAGTCGATTGAAATTGGTGAAAGTTCATTATTGGAATGTTACTTGAATAGTTGGGATTATTCGTGGATTAATTCAAGTTCGGATTATTTATGGAATAAAAGCATCAGTTCGGATTATTCTTGGCAATTAATCCAAGAAAGATAAAATATAATAAAAATTAGAATGAGAAATACAAATATACACAATGCACATCATTAAACTTCTCGACACATACGAAAAACCTTAATTAGAAACAAGTAAACAACGCACAATGTCATTGCTTTTTCTAAACCTTCATCGTTCTTCGACTTTTCTCGACTATTTTACAGTCTTCTCGGCTCTACTTTTAAAGTGTGAATGCCTCACTCAAGTCAAGATATAAGATCTCAAGTACTCTGTATTTACTAGTCAAAATAGTTCAAAGATCTTTGGTCTTATTGTAAAAACGTTGCACTTACACACACATTTGCTTCTATATACAAGATGGCACACAACCGATACTAGTATTGGTAGCTCGGAAACTATGTTTGACCATTACCAATGACGCCGCCCTCTACTCCTTTCTCGTCTTTGGTGTTGTGCGGATTACCATGCAATGACTCCTTCCAACGGAAGCCATCGAACAACTCATGCATCTCCTCTAGCGTCCGCCCTTGTGTTTCGGGAAGGAACGTGTAAAAGAACAACCACGACAAAATGGCAATTCCACTGAATAAGAAGAACGCTCCTCCTGTCGTTATTGCATTCGATAGTGACAAGAATGTCATGGTTATAACACCGCTCATTACCCTATTTGTGGCCACACCCATGCTTGTACCTTGAGCTCTTAACCTCAATGGAAATATTTCCGACGAGTACACCCACGCAATCGGGCCTAGCCCCATTGAAAATGACCCAACAAAGGCACAAACCATGATAATCGACAAGGCTATGGCCCAAGTTAGTTTATGTGTAGAGTGATCTATTATGGTCAATGATGTGGCTAATGTAAGGAGTGATATAATCATACCTCCTACACTAGTCAACAACAAGGGTCTTCTTCCATACTTGTCTAGCAAAAATGTGGCTACTAAAATGAACATAGTCTTGAAACATCCTACGGCCACGGTTGCTAGTAGAAGTTGAGTGTCGTTAGTAATCCCGGCCTTTGTAAAGATCCTTGGAGAATATATAACGACAGCGTCTACGCCGGAGGCCATTTGGAAAAACTGAAGACCAATACAAGCAATCATGACACGGCGTACTGAGGGTGTTGGTTTTATCAAAAGCTCCTTCCAAACACCCTTCCCATTTTTGTTATTTGACCTTGGAACCTTGGCTATGTCGTCGTCACATTCCAAGGGTATGCCGACGGTCACCTTAATATCCCTGAAATTATAGGATGAGAAAACGAAATGACACGGCTTTCTACTTGCTACTGATTCAAAACTTGTAATTCACGTCTATGATATGCGAATCACAGTCGTCAATTTTGAAGAACATTCGACTAAGGAGTAAAAAAATGGTGACTAAACGAAACATATGACAAGTGTTTACCTAAGTCGAAGCTCAGCCTCCTCAGGGGAGTCGGAGGTCTTATAAAGTACCTTTTTGGCGTCACCAACTCGTCCTTGCATGACTAACCACCGTGGGGACTCGGGCATAGCGAGCACACCCACGGCAAGTATAATGCTAGGAACAGCACCAACCCCAAGCATAACTCTCCAATTTAAATGAATAGGAAGCTTACGAAAAGCAAAGTTAGAAACATAGCCAAGTAAAACACCAGCATTAATGAAAACCTCAGTGAAAGAAGTAAGGAAACCTCTGCACGAAACAGGAGAAACTTCAGCAGTGTAAACCGGTGAAATCATAAGAGCGTAGCCTGTGCCAATGCCTGCCACAAAGCGGCCTACCATAAGGAAGGCGTAGTTGGTGGCAAAACCCATGAGAAGCGCAGCAACGAAGAAGATTGCTCCTGCAAAAACGATTGTGTAACGTCGACCAATGATGTCTGAAGTTCTGCCAGCAGCGAAGGCGCCAAAGAGGCAGTATATGTTAATGGTTCCATTCAAGAGTTCGATTTGGACGTCACTTAGGTTCCAGTCTTTCTTGATGTATATTGATGCCCCGCTCATTACTCCTCCATCTGTTCAAGTCATTTCACGTCATTCTTTGTTGATAATGAGTTCGGAGTATATATTATGATTGAGAAAAGAGCGATAATACTGACCATAACCAAGTAAGATAGAGGACATAGAAGCCAATATAGCACACGCAAACGCGTACTTGTTGGTCTTGCCATGTTTCTTTAGCGCATCAATCTCAATTGACCCATTGCTTATTTTTTCTGCTGCTGCTGCTTTTGACGTAAGCTCGTCATTTACCCCTTTCATGGCTAACTAATGAATTTTGGCGACACTTTACTCGGCTACTGAACAGATGGGGGCAGATTTATGAGTATGTCTGTAAGAGTTGTGTGGTGTACGAGTATATATGAAACTAACAGTAGTAGTCTGACCCACATGACGTGCACTTCCAGTAACGATAGTGAACGGAAAGTCTTTAAGAAAATGAAAGACAATTTTTGTGATTCATAAAAAGTGACCACAATTAGGCTAATGGTGACCATATATAGTAATCACAATAGTCACAATATCCTAAATGTGATTACAATTTAAGTATAAAAGAAATCGTTTTCCACTTTGTAAATGAAAGACGTGTTGCGAAATCATTGCTCAATAATAACCTAATACTCAGAACTTGTGAAGTAGTCAAATTTGGTACGGAAGAGGAGTAATCAAATCATTGGCATCAATCAAGCTATGCTAAACTACAAGCATTCTCATGTGCTGCTTTCTAACAAAGGAGGTTTTGTACTTTTGGTGCAAATACTTTTTATTCAAAAAATATAATTGGTTGCTAAAAATATAACCTTTTCATTTGAATCACAATATTAGACAGCGTTACTTTCTCACAGCAAAAAAAATATTAAGTTTTTCTTCTAACATCTTTGAAGCAAATTGAAAATCCTATTTAATTGAAACAACTATATCCTGTAAAAGAAAAAAGAAAGAAGTAAAACAATTATTAAAAGTTTAGCAACTTACTCTTTGATATGTATAATTGATCAAATCAAATATTTTCATTGTTGATAAATAATACGGAGTACTCCGTGCCTGTCTTATTTATTTAGAGAAAGACAATAACAATAATTTCTCACTTTCCGAAGGAGGAAAAATAATAAAAGACTGATCATTACATTTGGCTAATTATAGTAAAAGACGAAGTATCATAATTAATTGATTCGAAGAGATCACAAGAGTGTAACGGTGGGTTTTCCAAGAACGGAATGGACCCCCATTTGGGGTGACTCTGTTGAAGTGCCCCACCGCCAGTCTGTCACTCTCAACAAAGAAGCCAAAGCTGACCAGTAAATCGGACCTAATCGTATGGTGCCAAACTGCCAAAATGTCGATACATCATACGCCCAACATATAGAAGGACAAACAACTGACGCCAACATACAACCAGTAAAATTGAACGACGAACAATTGACATTAAGCCCCACAATATTTGTACTATTACCCAAACAATCGTGTATGCGAGTCATCATTACGGCTTCAATGCTGTTCTCATATTAAACTTTAGATCTTCAATCATTTGTTTTCGATTGAAGAGTCAATCGTTGTTGATGGTGCTTCGATTAAAATCTGTCAATATCAATATAGAGATAACAAATTGCAAAAGAAAATGAGGAATATCTGCTAGAAAACCATTTTAACACAAAGAATTGATATTCCCATTAATAATTTGCAAACTGTACGACGCCTTTACAAACAACAGAAGAAACCTACAAGACTCAAAAACTCCTATATATATATGCCCATTAAATAGGCTTCGACTACCACGGTGGCGATTCCTCTAAGAAAATAAAAACGTTGGCTATCCTTACAGATTTGATAACAAATGAATCAAGAGTTGATGATAAAATTTACACTTTTTTCGTGAAACAGATAGATACTACTTTTCTATACCCTGCTGTAAATATTGGATCAGATCATAGCCAGCAGTCGTCCATTTGTTATAGGCATCAGTACATACACGGATCATGAAATTAGCGGCTTCACGTTCATTCATTTCAGGGTGAAATCTCTTTCGAAGATTTCCTATAGGCTCACCCCGGCTAAAGCAGGGCAAACCGCTGTCTACCATCATCAATACCGTGTTTATAATTCCATCCATGTGACGACGAGCAGCAAGGTACCCCTTGACACACAATCTGCAAGATAAACCACACAATCTTATTAACCTTACCCTTGACTTTCTCAGGAGTGAAAAAACGTTAAATGTGACGAATTGATTAAAAAGAAGGGAAAATGATCATAGACGTAAACTATCAGTTGACTCACCCCACAAAAAGATGCCAAGTATCGCTTTTCATAGTTCCCGAAGGATCTAGCAGCTGAGTCATCTCATGACTCAACTTAAAGTGTGCGCTCTCAAACCGCATATTCCCTCCAGGAGATGTTTCCAGGATGAAACCGAAATCAATATGAACAAGTCTTCCGAAGCTGCATAGGAGCATATATGAAAGAATACTTAGTTTGTAATATGTGCTTTAAAACCCTAAACGACTATTAACTCCATACAAGATTACAAGGAGAAAACGAGATGACGAAGTGGCCATCGAAATGCAATGAGTCAAGCAAACACACCTATCAAAAAGTAAGTTGCCATTGTGCCGGTCTTTTGGTTGAAGAAGAAGACTGGCCACGGCATAACCGGCACTACTTATAAGGAAATTTTCCCGAGCAGTTTCAAAGCTGGGTGATCCAACTGGCCCATAATCTTGCTGAAAGATCTCATACAAGCCACCGTCATTAATTTCACCCATTTGACTTCTACTCCTTGTATTAGGCACAACCTGCAAATTAGACGACGTGCTGAATAAAAACATGGATACCCAAAACAAATTTATGATCAAGGAATTTAGCGTTGCAGCGGTTTCAGCAATTACCTCTATTATCCCTCTTTCAGGACCAGTTGGAAGAACTCCATAGGGGAAAAGATAAAGATTTAGCCCAACCGCCTGGAAAATATCTCTAAGTAGAGAAATTACTTGCAAGGCAAGTACGTCCTGCCGACAATCATCTCCGACCTACAAGAGAAACCTCAAATGTTCAATCAATGGAACATCAGAAAAGATGTTGAGTCTTATTGTAATGTAAGCAGTACCGAGTACAATATTTCAAGGATGAAATGCTGACGACATATGTAATGATGAGTTATTGTAATGTAAGCAGTACAGAGTACAACCGCCACTTTAAGAGCGTACCTTGAAAATGCACGCTTGGGGTTTCACATCTTGAGGATCACCCGTTCTGTCCACCACATTAAACGTGATCATTATAGGAACTTTTGCTGCTGACTGTAAGGGGATTCCACTATCCACCTGAATACCCCTGACAAGCTTATTGGGAGCTGTGGGCAGGTAGAGGTCGTCGCCTGCCATTTCGATTTTCTCCAATTCTCTGGTTATGACATGACCAAACCACTCATCAAACAAATAACAGTATTAGTATGATGTAGTCAATCCTCATACACTGATATGAATGAGTACCTTCTGATACCAGCGCGACGTTCCTCCTTCGGCAGCGGAAACAGAACCCCAGATATGGATGTGACTTTGTCAAAGAAATCAAATTCCCTCTGGAATACATCAAGCGCCTTTGGTGTAAAGCTATCAATAATTCTCTGCCTCACTTGCGGCAAAAGAGCAAGGAAGGCGCTATGCTGTCATAGGGACAAAACAAGAAGTCAGAACACGAAAGATCTATAGAAATGATAGTGTGCTTAAAACACTTTTTTTTTTTTTTTTTCCTGATAGCTATCGAGCAGGAGAGGAGATAAAGTAAGTAAAGGTTTATGGTAGAGGGGTATAGAAAACGAGAGAGAAAATGAACATAAAAGTAAGTAGAGAAGACCTTAATCTATAAGTTAGGAAACCAATTTCAGGGCCTTTCATATATACTTGTGACGTACGGAGTACATTTTTACTCAAGACTATCAATTCTCATATAAAAAACCATTTCTCAGAATCTGATGCCATACATTAGCTTGTACAAAATGCTCATCAGAAGGGACAGACAAAGCCGAGGAACTAATACCTTCTGAGTGTCGGTTTCTTTAGTGCCTTCTGGTTCACATGTCTCACCCTATCATTATTTGTAAATACTAGTTAGATTCAAAGTCAAATAACTTAGAAGCACACATCTTCACAAAGATGCTGAATCATGTAAACGTCAGTGACGGCATAGTTGCATGCACTGAAAATACAATACCTGTAAATGCCATATGAGAATATGAGCAAATACATCACTTCTTTGTGCAGCTCTAAGCAAATATCCTTCAACTAATCTCTGTAATATAGAAATAGATGAATTAATAAATGTACAATTGAAGCGCCTATATATTATACAGATCACTAAAGTGCATTTCAAGTTTTGGTAGAGTCAACACATAACTAAATACATTTTGGAAAATTTGTACCCCATGCAGCTCAAGGAAAAATACAACCCAAAAAGAATTCAAGTACAGAAAGGTTAGTAAAAATTCGCACAAGAACTCGATGCATTTAGGAGTTAAGCAGCAATCATATACTGCAGTCCACTAAAAAGGTGAGAAAAGGAGAAAACGTAACAAGGAGACTCACCCCATCATCATATCGCAAAGACTGAACTAGCTGAGGCATGAAAAATGTTACATGTCCAGGAGGATAAGATTCTAAAACTCTCAGCACATAAGCCATCACTCGTGGATGACCCTTATATGCAGGGGTGAGAAACTCGAGAGCCTTAGTTATTGAGCAAGCAGCCCAATGAGGTAATTGTTGCAACAACATTGAGTTTTCATCCACAGCCTTTGGGGTGATAAAATATGTCAGCGCTTCAGGAATGCATCGAAGCTCCAATATATGTGACTGAAACAAAAGATACATCATTAATGATATGAAGATGACTACAGTATTGGATACATCCGCTTGATCATGGACATTTGATTCAAGCATCTACAACTAGGAAGCGAAAACCACAATGTGGTCTATGTCCCTACTCATATGAAGACTAAATACAAAACAAAAAACAAAAAGTTTGGCTAAATACAACATTGTTCACATCTACATTGAAAGCCACCATCTTGTTTTCATCAAAAGCCAAAACAATGATAATTTAATCAAATCCCTTTGGTTCTTGGAAAGTGCTTATGGCCTTGGGGGATAGGAGAGAAGCTATAGGGCAACGCTGATAAAGCTCACATTTTTGTACGACATGAGCCCAAACTACACACTCATTATCTACTGGCATAAAAAGTGTCCCAACATACAAAAGGTTAATATCTTGAAACTACCAGCGCATAAGCTATTGTTGGGATCACGTCAACGCTAATTCCTAAATCAGCAGCTGAGGAGAATCTAAACCAGAAACATATTTTGTGTGCGCTCAAGGATCATCTTAAAGAGGCCAGAATAACCCCACATTTAATTAGAATCAATAACAGATTTTGAGGAATGTTTCTGAGCCACAATCTCACTTCTCAATCCATACAAATAACAATGATCAGCACACAACGAACCTGAACCAGCTGTGTCATCTCAGACTTCAAAGATGTATTTGTAGGGAACCTTGAGGCCAAAGATAAAGCAATTCGAGGATCCACAGAAAAGGCAGTCCGTGCATACTCAACCCATTTCTCTGAGCTAATTTTAGGCCGTGGTGTATAATCCCTGAAATGTAAATGGACCCACATGAATATAATTAAACAAACCGAAAGTTGAGTCCCAACAAAATGAAAATAAAGTTAAGACAGCATCTGCATACTTTGAATTTGTGGGCTGTGCCCAGACTTCAAGCCTGTCTGCTTCATATTGGCAAAACATTAGAAGTAATTGCTTACGCTTTTCTCTACCAGCAGCATAGTTTTCCAAAGTACCCCAAACGGGGTGATGATGAGATCTCTGCAAGAAAATGTTGCGATCAAATTTCAAACTACTACACGATGCACGTGTTGAAAATCAAGAATTAAATAAAGTGATAAAAGCGTATTATTTACAGAAACAACTACTACCTCTTCTCCCAAAGAGCTTCCATTTTCAAGAGCTTGCACTTTCCCATCTGATGGAATAGAATCACTTTGCTCATTCTGAAGAAACTGGACAATTGAAGACACAGACTGGGCCTCACTCTGAGCAAAGTTTTTACTTCTTGTGTCATACCACTCAGGCTCATAAGCAAACCAGCCCAAACAAGCCCTGCTTGTCATGTTTTCAAGTATAAGACCATAAGACCAAATTAACAAAGTATAAAGGTGAAAAAATATTACAGCCTTTTAAGTTTTAAGATCCAAATTTTAACTCTGGTATGATTTGGGTTGTCTAAAAACAAATTCAAGAATTCCTATCACAAATACTTTCACATAATTATCGCATCATAGCAGAGTCAGTTGAAGTCAGTTACCTATATATCCGATCTTCTAGTAGCTGCAGGCCCATTCTAAAATTTTGCAGGTTACCTTGGGACCGACAGGAGCAATACTTCAGACCAAGCAGCATTAAAGTAAAGAAGGTACCCGTAGCAACAGGGTGCTGTGAAAAGCTCCAAGGGACTTTAGTGCTTCCTTGAAACATTCTACCAAAAAGTAGCATCTGCTCAACACTATGATGCCTAACTACCTACATACATATAAATTAACAAAGAAAGTATTACATTCAGCTAAATTCACCCCAAATTGTGTACACTTTTCAACGTATGAAATGAGATTTCAAAAAGTTTTATAATCTACTCAAAATGAGGGAATCACAAATCAGGAAATGAATTAGAATCTAGGAAGTCACAGATTCTATTTCTTTATAAGTTCTCTTGAAATAAATATGAAGGCAAGAAAATGGAGACTCCACTAAATGCCAACTTAAGACATTCCAAGGAACCACTACTGTACATGTGAAGGAACTACTTAAGATGTAGTCATCACAATATACAAATCAGCTAGCAGTGTTTCTACGGGAAAAAGTTCCCTCAAATGTTTTTCTCATCTTTTCTTTAAGAAAGAAGAGCATGATTATTATATTGTCCAAGCATGGCCTCCATTTTACAGACACAAGGCATCAAATTACAGTATTCTTATCAAGCTGAAAACCAACCTCAAATCTGTCTACGAAAAATCCAAGCCAGAGTCTATGAGCCATTATTTGCTCTACGGGGTCTTGCTCAGGTAAACTTTCTGGCTCCCCCGGACAGAGGTGAGGTCGTAACTTTGCTTTGGGCCCAGAATACTTGACATCAGATGCAAAAAGGCCTCTTTTCGTGTCAATAGTCCACAGCCATGCATCAATCAGTTCGGCAAGGACCACACAGCCCAGCTGAGGTGCAGCTGATACCAACCAAGTCCACACAAATACACCAGTTTCCATTGCATCAGGAGTACATATGTACGCTGGACACCAGCATAGAAGCCGAAGAAGTTGCGAGAAGTACTCTGCGTTTGCTTTTAAATCATAACCCTGTGAAAAAATAGTTCATAATAGTTGAGAAGCTGGCTTGTACATATAATAGCAGATCAACAGATATCACATATCAGTCACACTAAAAGTAAAAACATTTACATACATACCAAATTTGAGAGTAGTAAAGCCGTTGCTTGCGAACATGCTTCACGGAATGACGCTTTATCTACTGTTCCACCTTTCTCAGCAGTGGTGACAAATTTCTGAAGCAGATGCACAAACTTTTGGAGCAAGATTTCATTAAATGAATCATTCTCGCCAGTCTGTTGAGAAACCCCTGACCTCAACCTTTGAAGTCCCATACCCAGACCAAACCCCGTCGCCGCACCAGACTGAAATCCCCCAATGCTGTTATATAGCCTTCGCATGCCAGCAATTTCTCCAGCAAACTTTGATTTTATGGCAGAGCTTGTTACACTGGTACTAAGCACCTCTAGACTAAATGATTCGGTCAATATGAAACTTTCCCCAGAAGCTGCAGCGGCAGCAGCCATGACTGCAGGAATATTTGCAGGTCTTGCTCCCGTCCAACAATTGTTCTTACCAGTTCCTATCCGTATCTCAGTTAATAACGAAACTATATCCGTGGTAGGCTGTGCTCTGTCTAATGTGCTTGGTTTACAAAGCTTTTCCTGAATTAAAGGCAAGATGTTAAAAACAAAATCCCCATGAGCCAGTAGTGTAGGTTTAGATATACTAACGATGAAAAGCATTTAGCATGGAGACCAATCAGAAAATAAACCGAAGGGCATAGGTTTAAAGCAATGAGGTAAAAAAAATTGGCGCACTGAAGCTAAACCATCAAAAGAGGGATTCTTTCCTAGATATCCCTTAAAGAAGAAATATGTTACTTCTTGCCATTCCAATCAATTGTATACATTTGCTTTATCATGTACATCAATGCTCGTTTTGTTTTGTTTATATCTTTAGTTACATATTACCAAATATTATAAAATTTTGATGTTAATAATGTGCTCGATAAGACAATTAAAACAAGATCTCACATGACTATTTTTACTTTATATGTTAAAAGTTATATCGAAGACTCTATTCACTTATGAATAGTGTCCAAAAAGTGAAATGAATACAATTGATAAGAATGAAGTACCTGTGAAAGACAATTCAAGAAATTAATTAGACCTAAATCAGACTCGGTTACAAGCATTTGACATGGTTACCATGACCAAGTGTTGGGCATAACTACGATTCAACAAGTCAAAGGTCACTAAAGCCCAAAAAAATAAAATATTGGTATTTTTCAAAAGTGAACTACTGGAGGATGAGTAAAAATTAACCAACCTGAAGAAGACCCTGAGTGGTACAAGGAGCATAAGAAAGTGAGATTATTATCCATTCACGAATTACCCTTTGGTACAATGAGCGGATCGCAGCAGTGCAAGCAGGATCATTGACAAGTGATGTAGATGAGTCATTATTCACTGAAAAGAGTAGAGAATCCACACACGACGAATTCCAAAGGATCTGCAAGTCATAATAAGTACTAAAATTTACTAAGAGAAAAGGATCAGAATTTATGATCATAGCAAGTAAGAGAGAAAGTTATCATCAGCATTTTAACCTGTGGAAATTTGTCTCTGAGTTGAACAAGGAGGTTAACAGATATATCCCTAATGTGCTCTTCCCTTTGGGACATTGCTCTAATTAAAAATGATGCATGCACGGAGAGAGCATCTTCTCGAACCTCAGCTTCATCTCCAGTTTCAGAGATACGATCCTCCTGAGATATAATCAAACAGATGACTACATATCTTCTTTCTTTTTTTAACTTTCTACTTTCGGGATGCTCCATCCCCCTAATTTTGTCAGCATAAATACATTCAACTTTGAAATACATCATAAGAAGACTTTCACAATCTGAAGGCTAGTAAGAGCTAGTAACTCCACATCATAGACAACCAAAAACAAAGCATAATTTTTTTTATGAGAAAAAAAGGTTACAGCTTTGAATTAGATGAGTTGGATAAGATGTTCACGAATATTATTACATGCAAGGATCAAGGGTATAGAAGTCATAAAAAAAGGCAGCAATTATCCCAGCAGAAGTGGCACCTTATTTTAGACCTTTATATGGGAGTATATCTAAATATGAAGTTAAGGCTAGAAGGTGTATATGTGTAATCAATACACTCAAACAGCATGAAACTCTCACATTTCAATTACTTGGGCGAGGTTGCGAGGATGACAGAATTATTCAAAGCTTGATCACATAATTAATACTCCATTTAACATGGATGGACCACATTAGCATGGATATACTAAGGCCATAAGGCTTAAAATTATTTTTAACTCTCTAATCTCAAGAAAAGTATCAACCATGATATATGCAACTGTCTGGAGTATGGTGAGAAGAATACCAGCCAAGATACAGCTGTCTCAAAGGCCTGGTGGACAGTTGCCGTCAAACATTGGAAGACTGCTGGTGCAAGATTTGGGGTCTTCAAGTATTCAAATACACAACTGAAAGCACTTCTAGAGGCATTTAACTCAGGACCACCATTAAGGATGCCACAATTGCTACTAAAACGAATAATCTCCAGAAACGCTACAGCAAGCAAATATGTAGCTTTGACACCTGAGAAGCCACAAGCAAATTCAAATAAGCATTACAAAAGAGCAGTTGTAATTGTAGCATACAAGACGTGACTAGAAATTATTTTTTTTAAAAAAAGCTTTTGAATAATATTAGCTCAAGTCCTGCTAAACAGCTTTGGACAATATGCTGATAAGTGGGAAATTCAGCCAGTTCAGCAAAAATTAAAGAAAACAATATGCTGCTATATGGGTAGTGCAGCCTCCAGTTGAAATAATTTTTTTTTTTTTTTTTGCCGGTTAGAAACTTCACAAATCAGCTACTATTGATTCTAATACGTATTTTCTTGTCTATGGCAGGCAGTAGGGTCCCCGCCCCTTCAGGTGTAGGGGTCACAGAATATTTTTTATCCGGACAAAATTGAGCACAGTTATTTAGTCTTCCAAAACGATAAAAAGGAGCACAAGACCTGAAATTGTGCTCATTGCTCCAGCCTCGACTCGCCCTCCTAAAGCAGCAGAGAGAGCACTCCTTTGAGTTGTAGCGGCTTTCTCATTGCCACTCGCATGACCACTGCCAGGGTTGTGAAGAGCATTAAGTTCAAACTCATCCTCAAGCCACTTCACCGTGCTAACAACCTAATGAAAGACAAATAAAAAGCTATAAGAAGTTATTACTGGAAAAAACAAAAGGTGGTAATTTGCTTAATAAATTAATACTCTTATTAACAAGCAAAATTTGAAATGGCTTCACTCTCTTGTTAACAACTTTGTTTATCGCACTTCAGGCAATAACATTGCAACACTGACGTGATAATATAAAGGCTAGGCACTATAGATAGGTAGCTCACTGTTACAGTTACATCCTGGAGGAATGTAAAAGAGGAATAAGTGGCAAACCTAAGGCCTCATAATCGTAATTGCATTTTTAACCATCAAGAGCCATTTTCTTAATCTTATGGCTATCATTGGCAGTTACCAAAGATCTTTTATTATACCACTTCGTTTCTGAAAAAGCTAGCAAATTGATGGGGTAGGTAATCTATGCCTATGTTTGTGCAAACTGTCAAAGGAAGAAAGGAAAATTTTGTACTCCGTATGAGATACTAAAAAAAAAAAAAAAAAAAAAAAAAAAAAAAAGGGGGAGTTAAAAATATATGTGAAATGAAAAAAGAGATGAAGAAGTGATACAACAATAAAATAAAAATAAAGGAAATCCAAGTGATAAGAAACATGTTTCAAAAATAAATATACGATAAGCAAAGATTCAAACAACACAAAAGATAAACATCAAAGGCAACATCCCAATGAATTCTTTACTTCCACTCTGCTGTGTTTAACATCAAAATTTCTTAATACCAAGTACACACATATTGTTTATGATAGTGCTAACCCTCACGACTTCTTAAAACAAAAATATAACAGGAGAATGAGCAAAAAATTATTCCCAACGAAAGAGAAATGAAATATGGTACTCCATATAATCTTCAAACTAAAGGTAAGTCAGATTAATTCTAAACCAACTCACAAGTGGGGGAGTAGCTTGAGCGATTCTCTGAATGGCTGATGCCCATTGAATATTCCACAAGTATGGTCCATCAACAGCTTGAAGTGCCACTGTGCTCATGCTCCCCACACCACTGAGAGGGGTAGAGACGGGTTTTTTTGGACTTTGGTTTTTCTGGATCGGAGGAGCTAACCCAAATAGAGCCACATAGAACCACAAATTCCGAAATAACTTCAGAAGTGAGGGCTCAATATTGCCAGTTGGGTCAAAGTCGGAGCATATTTCTGCAATAGCAGGCATCAGAGGTCCCAGAAAGTCAGCTCCACTCCTGCAAACAGTAATGACACATCATTACTACAATCTGATGACAATATTTGTTTGTGAATTTCAATACTGAGTTTTCCTGAAGAGTTTCAATACTGAGTTTTCCTGAAGAGAATTCTTAGGATGTAGAGAATTCTTAGGATGTAGTGAACAAGCAAAATGAAAAACATATTCATCAAACTACCATCAATACACTCCTGAGTCCTGAGAATTTAAAATTGAACCTAAATTATATCATCAAAAGAGGCCAAAACAGATTTTGAAAGATTCTACCTTCCACTTTTCGACTCTGCAGCCAAGCCAACGTCGGAGCACAATGATAGCAGACGGTGTCGATAGTCAGAACGCAGCTTACTTTCCGTAAGATCGCGGGCGATCAAGAGAAATGCTGCAGGAAGAGTCTAAAATGGAAAAACACTAAGCATATTTAAAAACAAAAGACTGCTGCAGACAATATCTCAAAACATTCCAAATCAACATCTGTGCTGTAGATACCTCCACACGCTCTGTAGTAGCTTCTTGTGCCACTGTTTTGCTCTCGGCAGATCCTACAGTTGACAATTTGCTTAGGTAGCTCCTCGTCAGCAGAACAACAGTTTCACGATATGATTTCTCAAAGCCTAAGCTTGCCAATCTAGAAACTGCGTCAAGGAGCTGCAAAAAGAAAGAAAAAAAAAAAAAAGAATTGTCAATGGGTAATAAAACCACCTACGTGATGCAGATGAAGCTCTGGTTTTAAGTTGGACTATCTCGTAACAAAAAGGTAGCTTACACGAAGTCTCAACAAGCCAGGAGTTGATGCTTCACCTTCCTCTAAGCTCTCGATAAATAATGGCAATATCATATCCACAACTTCTGATTTTTTAACAGAAACATTCAGATCAGCCAACAATCGAATAACGTTCAGCTGAACTGTAGGAACACCTTGTTTTTCTTTTGCGCCCTGAATATTCAGCATCCCAAATAAGCTCAGTTAATGTAGTCATGTAGAGTGAGAACACGAACAAGTTAGCACCCAGTTTATAAACAGTTCGACCAGCCAACAGTCAATCAGTGACGTAGTAGTTACACAAAGCAGAAACACGCTATTATATAGCTAACAGATCATGAAATTTACAGTTACAAGAAATAGGGGGGACTTTCTAAAAGACTGGCAAATAGGTAACACCGATCTCACTAGCTAAACAAGTATAAATCAGAAACAAGCGTTCTGTATTTGCAAAAGGCGCTCCAATGATAATCAGGAACTGGTACATAAATTACTTGTCTCCTAAATTCAAATGCAGCCAAGGATAATCTATCACATGAGATTTAATGGAAAAAAAGTTTATGTATATGCATTGTAGCATAATCTGCTTCTACCTGTCTTATAAACATATTATCCAAAACTACCATTTTATACATCTGAGCAACTTTTGGCTGAAACAAAGACAAAAAGTTCACACTCAAAGAATTTGGAATAGATGCATATGACAAGAGTCACAAGACATTTCAAATGCAACAGTTCATTTAAACACTAAACCAAACATTTTGCATATAGAAGTTTAAGCCAAAAACTCACCTCCTCATCATAATCGTTTCTCTCACGAATACAAGAAGCTAGGCCCAATATGAACGTATCAACAGGAGATCGTTCGTTACCCAATCCAAATTCGATAATTTCACAGCATACCCTGTGTACACTCTCAAACATGGCACCTTGGCTACTACCCCAAGTATCTGCCTGTCCAGAACGTAAAACATCACACCACAAGAAAAGCAACTGATTTGCTTAGCCAACAAAATAAAGTCTAAACATATACCTGTCCACAAGCAGTAAGCACCAAAGGCTTGAGACGAATCAGCAAAACCCGAAGTAGTTGTCCTCCGCGAGCTATTGCTACTTGAGAAACTACAGACAGCAAGCAACTAAAAAGCTCCTCACAAATCCTCATCTTCCTCCAAACCGAACGTAAACAAGATTCCGCAGCATCTATCATCAGCGCAAGGGTCTCAAGCAGCAACCTTTTTGTTGACTTTGGGTCCGCATCAAGGGATGTAAGTGACTTTATCATTAATTTGGCCGCAACTCGAAAAACCGACAACTTGATATGGACCCGACCTTTCAAAAGCTGCCCATGTTCGGTCCAATCTCTCTTCCTTATCTAACAGTAAGGCCAAACTAGTATCACTGTCAAACTTCCAACAAAGTTGACAGATTTGGCTAATTCATTTCACTAACATCCTAAATTTGAAATTTTTTATAAGTCACTATTTCCTCTAAAACTGGGTTAGCGTCCTCAAACTCAGCTAACTCTGATGGGAACGGAGTAACTCCTTGCGTGCAATGGCAAAGGATAGTTAGGGGTTAAAAGGTTAGTGCATTTTTAAACCATTTTTAAAATTTCTAAAGCTAGTCACATTTTATCATCGCAACAAGCATCAAAGTTGTCGAATTTTACTGACGGTCTGTACAAGTAGTCATATTTTTATGATCGCGACAAGCATCAAAGTTTTAATTTTTACCGACAGTCTCCTTTGAGCAATTGTTATTTGAGAAAGTTGTCCTACTATCAGTTCAAATGTATCACTAATTTCAATATAAAAGCTGAAGAATAATACCTTCAAAAAAGCAGGAGAAGACTGTAGATGTTTCTTCGCAACCAACCGAAGTTGCTCTAAAACCTTTTTATCAAGCTCAACTTTACCATCTAAAACATGCCACATCAATTTAAACGCAATCTCCTGCCTTTCTAAGGACTCTACATCCTCCTCTTCAAAGTTCGAAACTTGATGCCTCGCAATGCCTGTACTATCCAAATTTCCCCCCATTTGATCGACCACACCGCTTTTCCACGCAATGCTGTTCCCTCCATTCATCTGAGACGACGCTGCAGTGCTTGCAGATACCTCGTTCACGGGACTCGCATTCTCGTTTCCCTGAAAATAACTGATGCTCGCAGGCGAGCTCTGATACGACGACATACCCGACGCCAACCCACCACCACCGGGAGCAACATCTCTCGGCGAAAACGGAGACACGGCACAAATTTGCTCAACCAAAAGATTGATCAGAGTTTCAGAATCAAAAAACGAAATACGAGGAAAACTCTTGGACAACGCAACCAAAAACACCTTCGAAATCGCCGTGTTTTCTGAGCTAACGCTGTAAGCATTGTTTAATGCGGAGATCACAACCTCGCCGAAGAAATTCTCAACATCATCCGCAAACTCCGGCGATATTTCGCAGGCTTTACAAACATAACCTAATAAATCGTCGTAAAACTTCGAAATGCCGTCGTTGGGGAACGATTGAGGCCAAAACGTCGGCACAAAAGACGCAGAAATCGAACGAAGAAAGTCAGTAACGACTTCTTTAGGGCGATGATCAGGTGGAGAGGGACACATCGAAAGGAATCTGGAGACGCAGAGGATAGAATTCAGCTGAGATCGTGAAATCCTCGAAGATCCGCCGGAAAAAAACTCCGGCGAAGGACAATGGCCGCAAATCCACCCCAATTTCTCCGTAAATTGCGCCGGTTTCTTCGCAATTAGGTCGCATAGCTCCGTCAATGCCTCCATTATCAATCAAATAACAAATGAATTAAAAAAACATACAAAAAAATTGGGGGAAAATGTGAAGAAAAAAAGGTCAGATGAAAATCATTGAAGAGGTAGATCGAACGAAATTAGGGTTTTGGAAGAGAGAATGAGAAGGAGAATGAAGATGAAAGAGAGTTGTCATGGTCACGTCGTTGTGAATTTGCAGCATTTTTACAATTTGTTTTTTTTTTTTTTTTTTTTAAAAAAAAAAATTATAATTAATGTCGTTTCATTTTATTTTTTTAATTTAGTTTAAATTAATTTAGTTTTTTTAAATTGTTTTTGGGATGAAAAAGAGAAGAAAGGAGAAAAGAGAGGAGATGATGACTGAGTGTGTTTGTTTTGAGATGATAGGCGCACGATCTAAATTTGCCTCACTTTGGTTTTTAGTTTTTACTTGTCATTTGTCACTACGACTAAATATTAATTTACGTACTACTCCGTATGAATGAATGAATTTTTTTGTTTTTTGTTTGGCAAGAGACGTATGAATGAATTGATTCAATTAACTTTATTTATAAATGCTAAAATAAGAATGTATAGTGATCAATTGAAGGATTCAAACTTAATAAGTATGAATGAATTGATTCAATTAACTTAATACTTATACTCTGTATTTGATGCTTCATTATTGGTATAGGTATGTATTAGAGCTGATCGTTAGCGGGTTTGGGATGGACATGGGCCGGGATCATTGTATCAAAATCTGTCCAGCGGGCCAAAACTTTGTGTCCATGTCCGCTATGACGGGCTTAATGTGGCTGCCCATATCCATCTACAATGGTTCGGCAGGCTTATGGACAAATTAAACGAAAATTTGACATGACTTAAATATTACAAAAATACCAACTTAACCTATTTCACATGTAGAATCTTTAAGATTATTATTAAAATCGTCTAAAAACCACATACTTTTAATTACATACTTAAAAAAAAAAAATTTGTTCTGAAGCACAATACTTAAGTCACAATGTAGTTTGACAACTTGATGTACTAATAATATTTTTACATTTATATTTCATTTTATAAATAATTTAGTGCTATATAGTAAGTTACTGAATTCTAATTTAACGGGCTTGGTGGGCCAGACATGGACATTTCAATTTAGTCCGTGTCCGCCCGTTAATTTAGCGGGCCTAGTTTTTTTGTCCTATAACCGTATTATTTTTATATTTTAGTGACCAAACCCGCTTGTATGGCGGGCCAAATAGACAGGCTAAGCTAAATGGGCTAGCCCGTCCATGAACAGCTCTAGTATTTATAGTAGCGGTACTACAATAGCATTGCATATATTTTCAAGGGTATAGTAATTGATAAAAAAATTATACGCTCGCACGCACTTGAATGTAAAGAATATTCTTTATACGACACAATAAAAATGACCAACTTTATATATTTCAATGTGTTAGCCTTTTAATTTGTATTGGTGGGAATATACCTTTTCATGTCGTTTAATGGCTTATAAAATAGATAATAGACGCGTCATTTTGAAATAAAATGCTAAAAAAAATAATAATAATAATAATTAATGATAAAAAGAAAGGATAAAATGTACAAATAAAGTTACTAAATGATACTTATATTATTAAACACAACTTTTAGAACATGCATGAACAACCTTCAACTAGTAAAGACTAGTGAACTAGGTATCTCTTGTAAGTTGTAACAAAGACAAGCTTACTAATTAAAACTAGCCTAAACAATCACCCAAAAGAAAATAAAAATCTAACACACAAACTATACATTACAAACTTAACCCTAATCATAATAATGAGTGCGTAGTAAATTTAAAAATCAACGAAAACGTAAACCTACCATAATATTACTCACTCTAATGATCTTCGTTGCTCACCAATCTTCGTCACTAAAAATTAAACGGACAATTTGGATCAAGTTGCTTACACAAGGCAAAATAACTCAGAAATAGAACACGATCTTTAGCACCGGTACGATGATTATGAGTGTACTTACAAAACCACTTAAGTTGCTCAAGTGTACAACATCCAACTAGTTGTGTCAACAACAAAAACAACCAATTTATATTCCTTTTTTTCTCGGCGATCAAAGGCTTGCAACTGTCTGTTTGGCCGCAATGCACACATCTTGGTAACGTTGGTTCGAGCCATTCTTCTGGCGCTCTTTGACGCATGTCGCCTTCATTTATAAGGAAGTAAACCAACTCCCTAAACTTCTCTTGCACATTGAGTTGCATTTCGAATGTTTTTTCGCATTTCTTGCATTGCACGTCACCCGTTATGGTGTTGATTCCTTGGTTCACGAGGTACTCCATGGAATGGACCGTGGCACGGGTTTCCGTGGCCCACGGAAAAGGTGGTGGTATTTTGTCTGTCTTTAAAATAGACCGGCCTCCTCCGCCCTCGGATCTAGACCGGGTCGCAGAGGAGACTCGTCGTAGTTGCATTGACGACGGTGGAGTATGAGACGGTGATGACGACAGAGATAACCTAAGTTCATCATTTCGGATTATTTTTTTGTGAGGAATTTCTGGGGTTTTTCTCTTTCTTTCTACTAACTTGTTTTCCATTGTGTTTTGGAAGGAGTGATTGTAGGGGAAGTTTGTTGTGGAAATATAAGAGAATATAGTGAGTGTACTAAGAAAATGGTTAGTTGTTATATATATATGCATGCATGCTCCTAAGTATAAGTGTGATGCTTTGAATTTTCATTTGACTTGTGTTAGGACTTTCATAGAATATTTATTTAGAAAATTTTCAATGAATATATGTCCATTTAGTTAATTTAGAAGCAATGAATCCAGTGTATTTCATATTAATTCATTATTATACCATTAAATAGTACGGAGTATCACAACACTAATTCTTGTATGTCCTTGTTGAGACCGTTTTTCAGGACATTTATCTGATAAATTCTCATATCATACTGTAAAATTATTGCGAGACTTTGTTCTAGTGTAGGTCTTAGCTGAGATGGTCTCACATGATACTCGTATATATCAAAATTAATACTAGCACCATTATATATTGATCTGTATATACATATTATATATATATATATTATATATTATACATTATATATTATACTTCGTATATTATATATTTGATTTTTATACATTTACTTTTTATAAGTGAACAAAATTTTCAATATAAAATATAAGTTTAAAATAAAATAATAAAAAAAAAGTCACGTAGAGTCTTGTTTTATTATCTTATCAAATGCTTTATTAATATTAAATTTTTATAATTTTTAGTAATATGTACGGAGGAACTTAATAAAAACGTGTATTCATGATGTACGTATAAAATTCTATATAATAGAGGTCTCTAATTACTAATGTGAAAAATCTCACATTAACAACGGTGTGATATTGTTGTCTCATATAAAATTATAAATACTTCTTTTAAAAAATAATACTTCGTATATATGTGTTAAGTTAGAACTTAGAAGCAATGAATCAATTATATCATATTATTATAGGCCTAGTTTTAAAAAACACGATTTTTTTTAGACAATTTTCTTTTTCACTTAATTACATTTAAGTGTGTGGATATTTAGTGATATTGGGCTAAAAAAAATTATCTGTCACTAGACTTACAAAGGAGTATATCATGTATGTAGGAACTGGTTGTTACAAGGGCTAAAAAAAATTATCTATTTAGTTAAGTGTTTTTTATTTTTTTTTCTCAATTTATTTAGTTGAATTGGAAGTAATGAATCTGATCTAAAACATGTCAAAAATTCATTTTTTTTGTATATAGAGTATAAGGATAAGGATGTCAATAATATGTCATTGAGAAAATATGTCATTGAGAAAATAAAACATAATTACTCCTTAGTAATATTATCTTTTTATGTGTTCTATATATTCTTTCTTTTTGTTCTTTTCATTTTTTTAATTTTATGAAAACTAGGTCAAACTTGTAAGAATCTAATAAAATTATGTATGAAAAAAGTAATCATAATTATACAATAAAAACTACCTTTGACCAATGTTAAAACCCTCACAAAATAATTATTAATTAAAAAAGATTTAGTAATCAATAATTCAATATTCTTCTATTATAATCCTTTAAAATAACTGACAGGAAAATTCCGTGGTATACCTCTCTGTTTTTCTGATTTTCCACGTTTATACATTCACTGTTTTAGAATTCTATAACCTTGACATTCTTAACATATCTCGGATATAACTCTAAGTTTTTATTTTGTTTCTAATATTACTATTTTCAACGTAACCTAAATTTAAACTTTTTATTAAACCTATAAATGTACCAATTGGTGCTCTTAAATTATTCATTCAACCAATAGATTATCAGTTTAAGCCATTTTTTGTATTATACCACGATATTTATCGTTAACAACAACTAATTATCATCAAATTCGTTAATTTTAAATTTCAATATTTATATCATATATTCATCATCATCTTCAATATAAGCACCATCACTCTTTTCGTTAACATCAATAAATTAGTTGGAGAAGAAAAATAATAAATTATCATGTATAATGAGTTATTTAATAAGTTAAATTAACAAAAAGATGAATAATGATCATACTAAAGATAAAATTTAAAACTTAAGAGTATACCACATACTTTTCTAAATGTAAGGATATATTATTGAAAACAAGAAAACTGAAGGATACACAACGGAATTTCCCTAACTGAAAATGTTCTCATATTTTTTAGTTTTACGTATTAATATGATGATATGATGATATGATATGATGCATTATTGATGCCTATATTAGCCCTACACCCTTAGCTTGTACTTATATTATGTTTCGAAAACAAATGAACCATTTTCAATAAATATGAATAAACATTAAAGTTGACAGCTATTGATTTAGTGTACGGAGTACAAAATATTGGGGAGTATATTACGATTATATTGTTAGAAGTAATATTAAAAATTAATAGAGTAGGAGAATATAATCGTAATATTCTCTCCGATACAAAAGTTTCACTAAACAAATTCAATTAATCACAAGGCATAATATTTACATTTATTGTTCATACGTAGATTGAACATCATCATAACTCATACCATACTACGAGAACGAAATAACATGCATCGTATTTAAATTGATGACTAGTACATGAGTTATGAATCATTCCTTTCAGCACCGTAGTATAATTAATTAACAAAGATAATATTCACATGCATCATAGTGTTTCATTTTACATTCAACGAGACTTACATATCTTTCTTATCGTAAAATAACGATAATACAATATAAGAGAAGATAACGGAAAATAAACTGTAAATAAAAATGAAACAGAAAATTCACTCAGATTGAAGAGACTCGATTTCTGGGACTGTAGTCATTCTTAGATGAGAAAGCCACCCAAACAAGATTATCACCAGGAAAAAAGTGACAAACAGGAGATGACCCTGGCTTTATACCTAAAACTTTGAAAGAAACATGGCTTTCACTCCATTGAGATGTATCCATATGACAAACTGCCACGGCTTCGACGACACCGTTATTATTCGTCTTATAATTGTCGTTGTCGTTGTCGTCTTTGCCTTGTAGTGAAATTTGAAACACTTTGCTCTCGCTTTTTTGGTAATGGCAATAGTAGACCAAATAAGGGTAAGGCATGGTGTGACATGCTACAATTTTGGGTGCATATACTTCTTTGGGTGCATCAACTATGGTGTAGTTTTTCAACACATTTACACTCGATTTATCGAGGTTTCGAGTATTCAGGGCTTGGATTTGACCCGTTTCTCCAATCATTTCCTGCACGAAATCGAGCATGGACTCTAAGGACGTAGCGCAAAACTTGGTCTCCCCTTTGATTGGCTTCACTACCTCACATTCTCTTAGGGTATTTTCCATGGCTTTGGCTTGAGACGACCCTCGAGTGAAGCCAAAGTATTGAAGAAGATAATCGAATTTTGAAAGCGTAAATGGGATTGTTTCAGCCTCGTCTCTAGGGAGGAATTGTGGGGAAGAGGAAGGATTCGTACTACCTCGGAAGTAAATGGGAAGAACTCTACCTAGTTTAAGGTCATCAAGAGTGAAGAACACAAGGGTTGATTCATCCATGTGATGATGAGTTGCTGATGAATGATGATGGCCTTGCATATGTTCATGACGGTCGACATTTCGATCCATTGCAAGTTCAACTCCATCTACACGATCACCACTCTGCAACAACACCAAAAACTTTAGTCGTGATACAATTTAAACAGTCTATTTTAAACTAGGAAAGTCTGAAATGAAATACTCCGTAACATTGAAGTTACTACTCCGTAATTCATAATATGTACAAAATGACAACCTCAGTTAAGATCAAGTCAGTTAACCAATAATAGATCTGCGTCATGATAATTAGTCTTGTAACGAACTTTAGAACTATGAATAAACGCAAACGATAAATTAATATGTATTTGTGTTAAGAGTTATTCCGAAAGAGTTAAGAGAATACCAGTGTTGTAACCGCTAGCAAACATAATGCCAAACTCCGATAAGAGATGAACCAGCGATGCATCTTTCAAAACTCCGTCAACTCTGATAACAGACTTAGTTTCGGGATTTATTAGGCACCAATATAATTTGAGTATAAGAGTGGAAGATGAAACTAAATAACAAGACTCATAACACACCCAAAACAGTGAGTAAACAAGAGAAAACAATTATTGAGGAGTGAAGTGTAACTTTTTTAGTCCTCAAATAATTCTAAGATGAAGAAGATGAAATGCATTTTCAGTATTTAAAAACATGGCCCAAGCCCCAAGGCAGCTTCTACTGCAGTAGACAAATTTTTGGCCGACAATTGTGTACAAGTTGGTAGGATCATATCACAAAGTAGATGTGTATATGTTTGCATGTTTTTTTGTTCATCAATAATGTCATCTTTAATGTAAACTATACAAGTAATTTTACTCATTGGTCACTTTTGTCCTTAGGCATGAATCATGTGAGATACTTTGATTAGCCATCTAGTCACACTCATGGAGTCATGGGTCATACTTAATAAAACGAATGCAGAGTATGTAGTAGTCGGGGAGTTCAGATATAATAAACGATCCAATTTTCATTATGAATTACTTTGTACTACGTACTACATACTACGAGTAGAGGTGGCCAAGGGCCGGGTAGCCCGGGCTGGCCCTCCAAGGGCCGGGCTCCGAAGCTGAAGCCCGGGTACGGTCCTTTGGAGGCAAGAGCTGGACTTCCTAAGGGCCGGGCTCTAAAATTGAGGCCCTAGCCCAGCCCTTAGGCAGGCTGAGAGGGCCATTTAAAAATTAATTAATTAATTTTTTTTGGCGAGCCTGAGAGGGCCGGGCTCCAAAAATTGGACCCGAGCCCGGCCCTTAAAAAAAGCAGGCCTGAGAGGGCTTGAAAGGGCCAGTCCGGGTTCCAAAAACACAGCCCTTAGAGAGGCCCAGGCCAAGCCAGGCCGGGCTGGCCCGTGTAGATGGCCACCTCTAACCACGAGTATTAGAGAACAGTTTTTGTGTGAGACCTATGTCTGGCTTAAAAGGTGAAGCTATGGACATTATTAAATCGCTAATGTTTTATTTTATAACTTCGTAGTTCACAAAGTGTACTAATAGTAATGAAGTCACAAGGTCATTAGAGTAATTAGCAAAGATGTCGAATACTAGCCTGTAAAGCCGATGCATTTCCAAGAATGAATACAATATTTTATCAGAGAATTTACAGGGACCAACAGATCAAGTTCGCTTAAAATGACATGGATGCAGGATGAACCAAATTAGGCGTCTCCTGCCAGTAAAAACAATCGTCAATCGTATGCTAAACTACTATTACAACTGTGACAGAAAAGATGCGCACCCAAGTCCAAACAAACTCACTGTATGAGATGATTGTTAGTACTCAGTTTCGAGAATGCCATCAATGAGTCCGAACTCCATCGCCTGCAAAAGAAGAAAACAGCATATCTGAGGATTCGAGCACAAGAAAACTGCAAGCCGATGACCCCTCCACCAAATGCAAAATACAAATACGAAAGATCACTCATTAGTTACAACTGGCAAACATGGCCACAACCAAAACGAGATTTCTAACACCAGGAGTGACAGTTAGACAAATTTAACAAAAATGGTTAATATTTTAAAGTATTTGTAGGCTCATTATATGCATAGAAAAAAATTTATCAGAGTATCAGGAGGAAGCTTGTAAATTTCTTTTAGAAGGAAGCAAATCTCGTTGCACATGGCTTTGTTAAGGCAAAGCTTAATGGTCGTCATACAAAACATGTTCAGGTTTAATCAAATATATATAGCTCATTCTTAGTAGGGCGGCAGTATAGAGTTATTGCACAAATCCTTCACACTTGTCTTCAGGGCCGGCCCATGGGGTGTTCGGTTCGGTTCTTGGAATCGGGGCCCAAAAAATAAAGGGCCTCATATTAAAAGTAAATGTTGGATATTTATTATCATATGGTTAAAAAGTGGCATAATGGTTATACAGTTTATTGGTAAATGTGTGGTCAAAGGTTCAATTCCTCCGATATCGATGGGCTGGCCCTGCTTGTCTTCACAGATAATTATCTCTTTCTGTAGTAGCGTGCTACTCGTATGTGTGTAGCAGTGTAGCACATTAACAAATACTCTGTATAATCCTATTTACAAGCTTACAGACATCAAATTGGTTAACCAACAGCATAATTAGCTTATATTACCTCTGTGACTGATAAGAAACGGTCTCGCTCTGTGTATTGCTGTACTTTTTCAAGTGGTTGGCCAGTAAATGCAGTATACATCTTGTCAACTTTCTGCGTTTTCCATAAGCAGAAATTATAATCGTGATCTCAAGATTTGCATAGCAAGTTTAACAATTGCAATCTAGTTTGACAAATATTGCCAACGGTAGGTTATAAAGCTTTAGTCCTCAAGTGCAGGATTTTCGAGAGAGAATTTCGTGCTGATAGCTTGATTGAGTACGATTGAAGTACAGCTTGTATTAAGGGGGGGGAAAAAAAAAGGAGGATTGAAACTCACATGCCGAGTCTGAACTGCTTCATTCACTTGCCGCCTCACATCCTCAACGTGACCCTACAGAGTAAATGTGTTGAATATGCTCAGAAATCCGAAAAGGGTTGTATATCGTCACAGTGGAAAAAACCAAAGGCCAATCAATCAGAAAAAAAAAAAAAAAAAAAAAAAAAAAAAAAAAAAAAAATGGTACACTTAAACATGAAAAGGAGAGTAGAACAAAGTTTTGAAAAAAGAGAAGCGGAGAATGTACAATACATTTCAATAAGCGGAGAATGTACGATTGATCGTGTGATCGATAAACGACGTCGACATAATTGCCTCCTATCAAAATTAATATAGCTCGGACAGACATGTGAGTACTGAAATTAGAATAATTTGAGTTAACATTTCTACTTTCATCAGAATTAAGCTAATTTCAAGTCAATTTAAGCCATAACAAGATGAAAATCGAGCAAAATCAATAAATATTCAACACAATATAAATATAAGTTCCTGAATCATTCAGATTACTAACGCTTTGTTGTCGTATGTCATTTGAGTTACTAGTATCAAAAAATTGCCTGATTAATTACACGATAATCATAACTAGCAGTAAAATCGACAAAAAAAAATTGACTAATTGATGAAGAAAATTGCAGAGTACCAGTAAAAAAGGAATAATCGGCGGAAGAACTCGATAATGCAGTAAAAATCAATTGTTTTGAGCTTCTGCAATTGCATAATTAGATTTTAAATAAGAAATTCAAACCTAATTTAATTCAGAGTAAAAATTAGGGAAGAATTTACGAGACAAAGCGTTAACCTAGGTCGAAACGACGTAGTTTTGGGGGCGTGTGAAGGAAAACAGGAGCAGTTAAATGATGTTGAAATTGCAGAAACCGACATTTTTTTTTATGACGATGAAGTGATGAAGCTCTCCATATTACGGTGTCGTTTCTTCTGTTTGGATACAATTTTGGACCTCACTATGGGCCAAGCTGGTTCTACACTTCTAGCTAGCTCGTCAATAAACTGAGTAGTTTGAGGTAGCCCTCGGTCACCCCAGATGTTCGATCAGACGTTATAAAAATACAAAATTAAATATTGTTTTCTTGTACAATTACAAATATAGAGAGCATTAGCTTTCACGATTGTCTATATTTAAGCAATTAACGTAATTCTCAAATGTATTCTGTAATCAATTACGAAGTACGTGTTTCTCTTTTAGAGCAAGTACAATGGTGAGTTTTTGCATTGGGTTCTTCAATAAGAACTTTATAAATAAAGTTTTTTCCATTGTGATGATTATTGCGTTTGTTGAAAAAAGAAATACTCCGTAGGTTCTTATTTAAGAACTAAGTTTTTTCAAGTTACAATGTAAACTAAAATAATTTATTGGTGAATAAAAATAGGAGTGGGGCCAATTAAGAACAAATTAAAAAGTTTTTTCATTGTGTTAAAAAGTTTTTAAATTTTAAATTGTATAAAAATGTGTTGGAAAAAAAAAAGAACTATATATATAGTTCTTCCATTGTACTTGCTCTTAGTTTTTCTAGTCAATTACTCAACTGTTTATGTTTTCTGTGGTGCATTACTAAAGTGACATCACAATTTTCCTACTTGAATTTCATATGTGAGTATGTGACTGACTCATGTATAATGTTTGATAATTATGTATGATAAAAGCTATGGAATACTTTAGATGGAAACAAAGTGACAACAAATGATTGTACGGAAGAATAATTTCGTGAATCGCTAACTTGTATTGTGAAATTCACAAAATTCATGCAAAATTTTACAACGGATATTCAAAACAACAATCAACATTCAGAAATTAAGTTATTTATTCAATAGCACAATTTCACAAGTATCTTGCTTAATTATACTCCAACTAGTCCACATATATCATACGGGCAATAGTTACACGAATCAATTAGCATAACTAGGAGACGATGCCCACACGAGATTATCCTGCGGGAACACATGGCATACAGGTGCAGTTCCGGCTTTAATTCCGAGCATACGAAACGAGACATGGTTCGGATCCCACTGAGAAGTATCCATATGGCATATAGCCAAAGCTTGTAGCCTTAAACCATCATCACCCTTAAGTGACACCATAAACAACTTATTATCACTATGTTGACCATGACAATAATACACTAAATAAGGGTATGCCATAGGGTGACACCCAAACATTTTGGTCACACTAATTTCCTTAGGGTCTTCCAATATAGTGTAGTTTTGTATATGTGGGGTCCAATTTTTTGCCTTAGTAGTGGTCAAAACCCTAAAATTTGTGTCTTCTCCAAACAATAGGGCTAGTTTTTCCAACATTGATTCCAAAGATGTGGCACAAAATTTGGTCTCACCTTTGAGTGGAGGGAGTTCACAATGATGTAGGGTCTTCTTTATGGCTATAGCTTGGGGTGAGTCAGGTGAAAATTTGAAATATTTTAGAATTTTATCGATCGATGAAGATGAAAAAGGAATTGAATCAGCTTTTGGTTTGGGGATAAAATGAAAAGTTTCTGATGTATTTTTAACTGGGAAATATAATTTAATGCATTTTCCAAGTTTAAGGTCTTCAATGTGAAACAAAATGTTCCACGATATTGGTATATGATTTGTGTCAGACGATGAAGACAATGATGATGACGACGATGTATGTGTATGGATCGTCTCTATAGGATTACATCGACTAAGGCATAAATGATTACTATCATAGTTCTCTTTTGGTATCTCCCTTGCAAGATTTCCATGGATCATATGCTGCAAAAATTGGATATCTTATATCAATAAACATATGTAAAATGATTTGTGCAATATATAGGAGTAAATCAATTGTTTGGACTAATTATACAAGTCAAACAAAAGAAAATAACCAATATATAATAAAAATATAATGTTATTGTTGAAAAATAAATTGAAGAAAGGAGAAATATTAATTACCAACATAAGAAAATGAAAGAAGACAGTGCAAATGGTGCTCATAGAAGCCATTTTCTTGTGGTTAGTATGTGTATTCATATAAGAAACTTTGTTCTCCTTTTATATTGTATTTTCTCATTATTTGATGTATGAGTATATTATTTTCGTTTTCACAAAATAATACCGTAATTTTAATTTTCCAAGAAAAAAATAATCAGAGAATGTTATTGTGCGGGGTAATCAGTGCATATTTATAATCAAATAGTCTATTTACATATGAGAATTAAGGTCAAATAAGTCCACCAATTAAGTAAATTAATTGAGCATGAATTATGAATATCAGATTTTATATATGAATGAAGGATAACAAGTATCGGATAAATCGAATCAGTTACGGATAATAATCAAATTAACAAATTAAATGCTCAAACATGGATTTACTCACGAGAATTACTACGTACATACAAGTACACTGTACAGAATACACCACGTACATCTCCCCAAAATGAGACCAATTCACATGGACAAGCACCCTAGTTATACTCACGTGAATTTACATATAAAATACCATAATTTTGTGATTAAATACTTTATTTAGTAGATTACACACATAAGAATGCGTATATCATTCCTATTATATATAGTTGTTACAACAAATTGCGTACTAATGTTTTGATGAATTATACGTCAAACGTCTTTTATTATCATAAGTTTTCAGCTTAATACACAATATATATTATTAAAAATAGAATTTTTTTAAGAAATTACTAATACGGAGTAATAATAATAATAATAATAATAATAATAATAATAATAATAATAATAATAATAATAATAATAATAATAATAAGGTGTACTCTATTCCATTTTCTTTGTTCTTCTAACTTGATTAAAACATACTCGTATCAATCATATATTAAACAAGTGGGAAAATTAAAGTAAATAAGAGGGAGAATGTTAATTATGATATCAAATGCTGATTAATGTCATTAATTAATAAAATTTGACAATGCTACACCTAAAATTATTCCTATAAAACATACTCGTATCAACCACATTTTTTATTTTTATTTTTCATGTATCCCTTATTTCTATTGTATATAAATACACACTATATGATGAGATTGATAAATCAAATTCACCATTATTGAATTACAAATTACTTCATCAAGATTTCTATTTCTTCATCTTATTCAATTAATATACTTTGTACTTTTTATTTTCATAATCTTTGTCATGAAGCTTTCAAGTGCTCTCTTCATCACATTCTTTCTTATTCTCCTTGTAAGTTCGAATTCGTTATATTAACAATCATTTTATACGTCTCAAAATAAAAAGTTGAACAAATGACTAAATCAGAGGAATATCAAATAATTTTATGTAATGTTACATTTTTAGTTTTTTTCATTGTTTCTTTTTCTTGTATATTATTATTGAATGGTAGGTTTTGTAATTATATGTAATAAGTTTGTGCAATTTTTTGAAATTTTGGAAATTAGATATCCAATGAAAGTGGTGCAACAAGAAGAGGACAACTTGTTGATGAATGGAAGACAGTGATGAAAGGTCAAGCAATGCCAGAAATAATAAAGGAACAACTTCATCCTAAAATGGATAACAAAATTTCTCGTCATTTTAATACAAATTTTGAAGACAGTGTTACAAGTGCCATCATATATCTTCCTCATGGTAAAGAGATCAACAAGGGTAACACAGTCAACGTTTGACCAGCAACATTGAATTTTAAGAAAAGTTTAATATAAATAATAGTACAACGATAGTTTGTACGATCTGAAATTAAGAATTATATATATCAAAAAAAAAAAAAAAAAAAAAAAAAATTATAAGTAACTTTTAATAAAAGTTGTTAATGTTATTTGCTTGTGCTATTCTATATCAGATATTAAAAAAATTACATTATTTTGTGTATCAGAATGATCATATAATATTGCATATTGTTAATTTGATTGAGAACACGAGTATTAGTATAGTTGAGTATATGAAAGCGATTGTTAATTTGCTTTTACAATGTCCTCCGTTATCATAACTTTCTATATGCATGTACATAAATGAGTATACTTATGATTTTCTAAATTTACTTAACGTAATATCTCATGTTATCGATTATACGCTACGTGTACAGGATTTGGTATATAAATATACATTTAAGGAAGACTGCTTCTGTTGCAACCATTCCATTTAAAAAATACTTCGTACAATATTCTTACGTTGTTCATAACTTTATTTTTAATAAAAATATGTCCCTAATTTCACTATGGGTATTAATTTTTCATATACGAATTTTACTCAATTTATATACTTTTTGTCATTAGTTTTTCCACCCTACCCTTTTTTACTTCAAGAATATACAAAATTCTCCCTTTTTAATTTTCTACCAAATCTTAAGTCAATTTCATTCAAATTTCTAAATTTTCAATTATAAACTCTAATCATAAATTCAATGAAGTAATATTTGTTGTTTAATTTCAATTTTGCGTTTAAATTATTAAATTTTATTAATTTTTGATAGATTTAATTATAATTTATAATTAGGGTTTGTTGGGGTAGAAGGTGGGGGGGTGGGTGGGTAGAGAGGTGGGGCAAGCGGCGGTGGGCCGACGGTGGAGCGCGGTGGTCCGGCGATAGATATCACGTAGCAGTTGCAACTCAAGGAAAAGAAAATAAAAAAATAAAAGAAAATACAAAAAAAATAAAATAAAAAAGATGAGTATTACGTAGTACAGCAGCAACTCATGGAGGAAAAAAAAAATAATGGTGGCCACCTCATGCCACCGGCCACTGTCTACCAATTCCGGCAAAATTGAAATTAAATGACAAATATTACTCGTACTTCATTAAATTTATGATTGGAGTTCATAATTGAAAATTTAGAAACCTGAATGGAATTGATTTAAAATTTGATAAAAAATTAAAAAGAGAGAATTTTGTATATTCTTGGAGTAAAAAAGGGTAGGGTGGGAAAAATAATGACAAAAAGTATATAACTTGAGTAAAATTCGTATATGAAAAATCAATTGCGTTTCACTATATACACTTCTATAATTTTAGCAATATGAATATGAGAAACTTTTATTTTCAACACGTCTAGATATGAGAAACTTTTATTTTCAACACTTCTAGATATTTCTTGCTTGTTATCGATCATATGTTACAAAGAAACCTCTATAAAAAAAATGATGAACCAATTAAGGAAGATCGCAAATTACCTACATATATTTAGTAAATGTTAAATATTTCTATATATGATTTCAGCCATTACCATTAATTATTTCAGGTTGCAATCATTCCATTAAAAAAAAAAAACAATACGGAGTATAAAATTACACGTGTCATATTTATCTTTAACAATGATACGTGTTTTTGTTTCCTCAATATACCTCTAAATTTTATCAGTAAGTTTGTGTCTTACTTTCTACAACTTTATCGATCTTCGACTCCCTTTAATAGTCTAAATTATTTGTATTGTTCATGACTCGATGTGACTAATAACTAAAACATCTCTATAATAATTGTCTTTTATATTATTAATCTCACTTCCACATAATCTAAATGTTTGAATCATCAATATGCACATAAAGCATACTCTTTATTCTTTAGAACAAAAGGTTAATAATGGAAAACATCCTACTCTTAGTATGCAATATGACACATTTAGAGTCGATCAATAATACTCTGATTTGAAAATATTATATGATCATGACACATGATGAACATGTTTGAATTAAACTAGTGTGTTGACTCATTTGTATTAATAGTTCAAAACAAACATGACCTAAAATTAAATTAGGTCAAATTGTTTTATCTTGTCATTCTAAATGTTGAAGGTTCGGTTGAAACTCAATGACGCTGTTTACGTAATTGTCTCAATACCGACCCTACCCAATATCCATTTAAATTTACTTTAGACTGAAAATTTGTAACCTATTTACATGTACCACAAACGTGAACCGAAAAACCTATTACTTTCATTAAATTTATATTTAAATTATATTTTTCACTAATTATTCCCTAACAACTCAATAAAATAAAAATACTCTACACCATAAATCTGAATTTGTTGTTAGCAGTATACGCTAAACAAAAACCCTCTACATCAACTCAAAAGAGGCGAAAAAACAAAAGTAAAAAAAAAAACAAGAAATTGAGAGAAACCACCGCAAAATGGAAGAGAAACGCCGTGAAGCCGGATCTCCGTCGCCGGCAGGCACCGTCTCCGGCGGATCATCCGCTAAATCTGGCGAATCTCCGGTGACCGAGCCGCCTCCCGCGTCCCGCCGCCGTGGCCTGAAGCGTAAAACCACCGCGTCGATCAACTCCGGCTCAACGTCGGCGCCGCCGAAGCGACACCTCCGTGAGAAAGCCGCCGCAGCCGCTGCCGCTGCGTCGGCGACTGTCGGAATATCGTCGCTGTTTTCACCGTTTCACAACGGTCCTCTGACGAGAGCTCGGCAGCTTTCCGACACGAATGCCGTGCTCAACGCCGTGAAGGAGGAGGAGGAGACGGCCATGGCTGCGATGCGTGATGATTCCGCCGTTGTCGTCGGTGGTTGTGAAGAGGTTGATGTTCGTAGTGACGAGTTTAAGGCGTTTGAAGCTGATATTGAGGCGGAGTTTAATTCAATTCGATCTCGTGGTTTGAATTCTCATGTTGTTCCTGTTGCTGCTGGTGAGATTGTTTGCTTCTGATTTTTGCATTTTTTTGAATTATTCATCTGATTGTTTAGTAATTGAATTTGTTTCTAAGTTAGGGTTTCGGGAATAATGTGATGAAGTTGAAGAAGTGCTAATTAAATTGCACAGTTCATGATGTTATAAACTATACTTACTGAATTGTGATTGATATTACTTCAAATTGTTCTACACGTTTTGTTGATGTCGTGGTTTGGCTAGATTAGGGTTTTTCAGCCTTAAGAAAGCGGTTTCATGCATAAGTTTGTGTTGTTAGAGTAGGTAGGGATTTCTGCTAATTGAGTGGTCCATTTTTAGAGCTCTTTGAACTTTCATTTCACTGCTGCAGCGATTCGATTTGTCCGTAGTAATGTTCTAGTGTCTCCCGTGTGTTTCGAAAATCACTTTAGGTTGGGGTTGGAAACGAGAGTTGCCATTAGACTAAACATCCACTAAACATCTCCCATAATGTGGCTAAGTGCCTACGCTCTACCAATCCTTTTGTTTTGAACACATCAATCGATCCTTCCCCTTTCCCTATCAATCTATTGAAACACATTAATTGTGATGGAGTATTCTTTTATACTCCCTCCTTCTCAATTTTATCTTCCCACCTCACTTTCTGAGGTAAAAATTTAAAAACTTTTACCATTCATATATAAAAAGTAAAAATATATTATAATGGAGTAAATGATTAGCATATTTACGATTGTCATCAAAAATACTTTTCGAAAAGTATATTTTTCGTCCAAAAATATTAACGTTTAGATGTAAAAAGTAACGTTTAAAAAGTCTTCTTGGAGATCGTGTTGGTCAAAGTGTGAAGAGAATAGTGAGGTGGATGGTATATTAGATTATGTGATATATTACCTAGCAATAATTTTTTTGCTTTTACACTACCTTAATATATACTCCCTCCATCTTATTTTGATTGTCCTACTTTCTATTCTAGGTAGAATTAAGAAATAATTATAGACAAGCTGATGACTTTGCAAAAGCTTTGTAAACCCTTACGGCCTTACTAGTTACTATAAACAAAAATTGGGCAATTAGTTTGGAAAAAAATAAATTTAAGAATGGAAATAGGACAAAGCTTTAGCCGAAACTTGTTGGAGACACATGTTTCGGTGCACTATATTTCGAAGGGGAAAAAACTGAAGTGGAACTTAATCATACTTTTACCTGAATAATGATCAACTGTAATGCTAGGCAATATTGAGCAAAATAACTGTGTTAGAATAATAAACATGTTGAGATGGTAGGTAGCATCTTGTCATTTCATTTCAAGGATCAATCTCTAAATCGAGGCATTTTGTGATTTGGACCAACTTTTCTTATGGTATTTCATGCAACTTTTGACAAGAAGTTGTCTGTTTTATTTAGAGTTGTTTTGCTACACATCATTTAATTTTGTTTCAGTTTTCTTTCCCAATCATGGATTCATATAGAAAGAGATGTAGTGAATGTTTTAGTGACCGTTGATGTACTGGTTTTCCATTTGATCTAGGTTGGTTTTCCTGGACAAAATTACACCCAATTGAAAAACAAGCCTTGCAATCCTTCTTCAATGGAAAGTCGGAAATTCGGACACCCGAGGTTTACATGGAGATTAGAAATTGGATAATGAAGAGGTTCCATGCCAATCCAAATACAGACATTGAGCTAAAGGATTTATCGGAATTGTCTTTGGGGGATTCAGATGCAAAGCAAGAGGTTCTAGAGTTTCTAGATCACTGGGGTTTGATTAACTATCACCCTTTCCCACAGAATGACACCGCTAACACTGATAATGATCCCAATACAGATATCAATACCACAGAAAAAACAGATTCATTGATTAAAAAGTTGTTTCAGTTTGAGAATGAGAAATCCTTTCTAGCATTGGCTCCCAAGGCCAATACAACAATGCCTAATGGTCTGCTTCGTGAGTCGGCCATTGCTGAAGAGTTAATAAAACAAGAGGGACCTGCAGTTGAGTATCATTGCAACTCTTGTTCTGCTGATTGCTCTCGCAAACGGTATCATTGCCAGAAGCAGGTGTAATTTCTCGGACTGCTTGCTCGTTTACTGATTTTTGTTATATAGAGTACTATTGCTCCGTACACTAGATGATGTGACTCGAGGCTTTTGGTGGTTTTGAAGTCTTATTTCTGCAATTGATCATGCTTTTGTTTTTTACCTGTCTTAAACTTTCCGTCACATGCCTGTATGGTTTGCTCAAATCGTTGAGATTTATTCTCCATATATGATACAAATCATTTTATTTTTGCAAACAAAATAGGAAAATTGAAGTATGGAACATGCGAGATTGGGAGTCGATATTCACAACTGTGGATCCTACTTTTTATGCCAAAATAAAGCTGATATGTTTGCAGATGTTTTGGTTCTTTAATATGTCTGGAGTTATTATATGGTGGTGTAGCTATTTTAATTTCAGTACTAGATATTTGGAAATAACTTGACACAAAACCATCCTTACCCACAGAGGTGTGGCCTTTGAACTTCTGTGGTCACTGTTATCGTTGGTAAACGTTTTGGTACTTCATTCTGTGGCAAAGTAACAATTAGACATTTGATCCTCTTGCATCTTTTTTGATGCTCTCAACTGATGAATTTGTTCTTCGCTCCAATTGTTGGTAACTTTGAACTCTCTCTTGTTTGGATCAAAAGGGCTGACAACATTGTTCCTACAGGCTGATTTTGATTTGTGCACTGAGTGCTTTAACAATGGGAAGTTTGGTTCTGGCATGTCTTCTTCTGATTTCATTCTCATGGAGCCTGGTGAAGCTTCCAGTGCTAGTAGTGGGAAGTGGACTGACCAGGAGACTCTCCTTCTCCTCGAAGCATTGGAATTGTTTAAAGAGAACTGGAACGAGATAGCAGAGCATGTTGCCACAAAAACTAAAGCTCAATGCATATTGCATTTTCTTCAAATGCCTATAGAGGATAGTTTTCTAGATGATGATGATGATACCAAAGATGTTGTCAAAGATATGGCTGCACCAACTTTAATCAGCAATGATGTATCTAATCGGAAGGATAACGTAGAGACATTGGAGGAAAAAGCTGGTGAAGATAATCCTGATCAAATGAGTAGTCAAAGTGGTGTAGATAATTCTGAATTGTCGGCAACGAAAAGTGCCAAAGATGGTCCAGAATCATCAGAAAAGAAAACAGATACTGATGCTGCTCAACCTGGTCCAGCCCCAATGGAGACGTCAAACAGAGAAGAGGCACAAGATGCAAAGCTGACTAAGGAAAATGGTGGCGAAGTAGTACTCAAGGCTCTGATGGAAGCATTTGGCGCCGTTGGTTGTCCAGTAGATCCACAGGACAACCTTTGTTTTGCTGAAGCTGGGAACTCTGTGATGGCATTGGTACGTTAAAACTATGTGAATTGAGAATTTGATGCTTCATATGTTTCTCATATTTTATTTCTGGATGATGGGATGATCTCATAACTGGTAAGGAACTGTGAAGGTGATATTTCGTAAGTTGGTGAAATTCACTAATATTAGATAAGAAAATACTATATAAACCCACATAAAATGGAACATATATGGAAGGATATAATATTGTACTACTGTTTTCGAAAAACTTTACCATGTTGAACTGTAGGGAATCCAAGCACTCTGATAACATGAGCAGCATGGTTACATATTTTGCTTGGATTGCTGGTGTTATCGTTAACCATGTACTCCGTTTATAATAGGCTTATGAATAATTAGTTACGCTTCGTTTTTCTTAAAACTCCCTGAATTGACTGCTAGATTATTTGCCCCGTCTAATTTTGCCATCAGTTTTTTTTTTCCCCCAAACTCTTATTAGCACGTCATATTGTCGTCATGTATTTATGGATCATCTTTTCTCAGGCAGCCTTTCTGGCTCAACTAGTGGATCCCAATCTTGCAATGGCATCTGCTCATGGCTCACTTAAGTCTATTGCTAAAACTTCTCCCGGGTCGCAACTAGCTGCAAGGCACTGCTTTATTATGGAGGATCCACCAGGTGCCAAAAACGAACAGACTCTGTCTGAAAGGTAACTAGTGTGGTCTTTTGCCCGAACCCAGAAGTATGAGTTTTTTTGTTTTTTAATAATTGTTTAGTAGCATTAAAGATCCGTCCTTTGCAGCACGACAACTGAAAAACTTGATCAGAATGCCAAGGAGGTAACTAAGGAAGGTGAAAACGACAAAAAAATTACGTTAAATGAGGAGAATTCTACAAACACAGACGATGATGACAAATCGACCCAAGTGTTGCGCAGAAACCATTCAGCTGATGATCAAAATGATGAAAAAAAAAGCTCTGCTGGTCAAGATATGCTCAAAGATAAGCCCAAGCTGGCGGAAAAGCTTGATAAAGTGAAGGTCAAAGGAGTAGAAAACCCTATCGAGACGCTTCCAGTTACCAAAAAACCTGATGAAGAGAAGTCAAACAAGGCTAAGTCTGGGGGTGCTGCAGAGCCTAACAAAAATAAGTCTAAAGTTGCTGAGAAGCAAAATAAAACTATGAGTTCAGAGCAGGCTGGATCCAAGGGTGCGACAGAGCCACTGAATTGTACTCCTCACAGTGACGAGACTCGTCCAGAGGAGCCGCCTGCAGGTTCAAGTGATGGGTCCGGAAACATGCATCCTGCAAAAGAAGGTGGTCAGTCGGTGAATGCATCTAAGGGTATCGATATGGAATCTAATTGTTCTGTTTCTGACAAAATGGACCAACAAGAGACTGTGTTGACTGATCCGGTGGTGGGAGTAGGATCTGAGACAGGTATGCCCTTCTAGATATAGCAATGAAATTGAATTTTTCGTGCGGGTCGTATTTGGGTAGCTTATTTTAAGGGATGGGGGATGAATATTTGGTTGAAGGTGTGAAAGCGAACTCCTCGAAGGTTATGTCTGATTATCTTTAAAGACGGTTATTTTCTTGGTGGAATGTGCTATTAGCTTGCAACTCTCTTCCTTTGTACTTGGTGTTTACGATTATCAATATGGATCTCCAGACCTGTTCAATTGACAAAATGTTTCACTCTTTGTTGACAGGAGATGAAATGAAAGTTGATAAAAGTGAGGACCTGAAATCTCAAACTCCAAAGGCAGTTGACGACGATGTAGCTAAGCTTAAACGTGCTGCACTTGCGACACTATCTGCTGCTGCTGTGAAGGCCAAACTTCTCGCAGACCAAGAAGAAGATGAAATCAAGCAACTGGCAACTATGTTGATTGAGAAGCAGGTACACAACTACCCCAAAGAAATTGGATATTCAAGTAGGGAATACGTCTGCTATAAATTTGATTTTTATTTTTTATTTATTTATTTATTTATTTTTTTCTACGAAAATTGTTTTCCTTTTTCTCCTATTTTTGCTTTCAAATCTTACTCATGCCTTTTCTCTCCTTCTTCCCCTTCCCTCCTATTCGAAAATCTTTGCGGAAAAAAAAAAAAAAAAAAAAATCTTTTATCAACTGGTTTCCTTCAAACCTTACTCCAGAGTGTTCTACATCTTTAGTTTTCTTCTATCAATGGTCCTTGTAATGAGACAATCGTATAAATTTATGTAAGACCACCTCATTTGTGGTCATTTATATGGTTCTTAAACAACTTTTAAGTGATAGTGGTGATACTATATTTTTGTAACTATTTCCATAGAATTTGTATCCATTTTATTGGTGATAGTAACTATTCTTTAGTACATATGGTAATTTATGTGTTTCTGTACCCTTTTGCCTTTAATTTGTTAATTTATACTCATTTTAATTTATTTTGAGAGTGCCTCACAGGAGACTTACACTTATCCTTTGGTCGCAGTTACGAAAGTTGGAGATCAAGCTGAGTTTCTTCACGGAAATGGAAGGAACTGTGATGCGGGTCAGAGAGCTGTTGGAGCGTTCAAAGCAGAAGCTTTTTGCCGAGCGAGCTCAGATAATTGCAAGCCGTCTCGGACTACCAGCTTCAGCTCGAGGAGCAGCATCATCACATCCTCTCAATAGGATGCCTGCAGGTCTTTTAAACTCAGTGCTTCGGCCGTCAATGAACGCGGCTGCGCAGAGACCACCACTGTCGAGGTCTATTATGGCGTCTATCGGTCCGACTCCACCCACATCAGTCCCACCCGAGGTAATCAGGCACGGTTCGGGCCCGCCTATGTCTGGTGAAAAATCTTCCGCTGTTAAGACCGAGTAACATCTTTTCTGTATCTAATGCGATGACGGAAGTAGAATTTTATCTTGCTATGTTGAATGCCTTGCAAGATTTTTGGTGAACTGTTTTTCTTTATTGTTCATCACTTGAAATTGTATCATGTACAAATTAGTGTAGTGGTGTAATGTATTTGTCATTATTATTATTACTCCGTATTATTTTAGAGTTATCATTAATTTAAAGGTAAAGAGTAGTCAATGGAATTCTCTTTTTTTTTTTATTCCATACCTATGACTCTATGAGCCTTCTCTGAATTTCTTGTTCCCTGCTGGTACAACTTTTGTCATATGAACTCACATGATAAAATGCCTCTTGTTGTACTACAATGCATGATTTTTTTCTCCAATTTATAAAATTGTGTTCTGTATACATTTTTTTATCCTATGTGTCGATAATATTTTAAATAAATATATACGGAGTAAATTCAATGAAATTGGATGTACCAAACTACAAGTAGCTAAGCATTACTCTACACTTTCATTTGAAAGGTAAAGCATTAGGCGCCACTTGGTATAATGGTATAAAAAAATCATCTACGAGCATTTCTAGTTTCTACTGAAGTGAGCACAAAAATAAAATTTTAAATAATGACATTGTTTGAAACAAGGTTAACCGAAGATGTCATAACCTCATTAGGGAGTAATGATGAATTAATTGGGACAAATTGAATTTTAGTTAACCTCATTATATAAATTCAGGTCAAACCACGAGGAAATAAAATAGTCAACGAAATAATTCTAGAAATGACCGCATTTCTACAAGAGTCCCACCAAATCTCCCCAAAAAATGAGAATTGTCACCCAAGAAATATAAAGGGCAAAACGGACATGTTAGGCGAATAAAAAGGGTTCAGGTTTCTCCGTTTTATTCTTTTCACATTTTATGGAATAATGCAAAACGACGACGTTTAGGTCACAAATCAATTAAAAAAACAGTAAATCACTTTCACGTTTTTAAGAACATGTCCTTTTCTATTTCTCCCTCCTCCAACTGATACTCCCTTCTTCTTCTTCTTCTTCTTCTCCTTTCTTTTTCATTCTTCAGGTATTTTTTTTTTTTCAAATATCATATTATTATTATTATTAATTATTATTATTACTACTATTATTATATTGTTAATTATTATTAATCATTGTTATTTGTTAATATTTATTTGTTAATATTTATTTGTTAATTTGATTGTCATTACTACTACGAATCTAGAACTAGAATGTTCGTTTCATGCCTTCTCATTTTTATTTTTATTTTTGCGGCATTTTTTTGCGTTGTTTTTGAGTTTTTCTGTGCCTGAAAATTGCTTGTAGTTTACGCTGTCGTCGTGAAATTCTTATATGAGACGGTTTTACGATTAGATTTATCATTCACGTGGTTAATATTTTCGAATATTTATATTTTCATTTCCTTCCTTATTACTACTACGTACTCTTTATTTTTTTTCCATTTTTAACTCTCAACCTTTCTTATATTTCCTTATTATTCCTGAATATTTTTCCTTCTATTCTATGTATATTTTTTTTTAAAGTCTTATTTTTGAGTATTTAATATCGCTGTTTTTTTTTTTTTTTTTTTTTTGCACTTTTTTTCTGGTGAACAAATTTGTGTTAGTTGTTCTTCGTCTGTATTTTGGAGGCGATTTTCTTAGGTAAAATTTAATGTTTTGCTGCACTTTTTCATCGATTTTAGATCGTTTTAATGAGTATTAATGAATTTATAATTGCTTTCATACCTTTGATAATTTGTGAATGATGTGATTTCTTAAATCTTTCGTTAATTTTTTGAAATCGTTTATTACATCTGCTGTTATATATTCATCTATGTTTTTGTTGAAAACGAGAATTTAATCTGTTGTTTTACGATATTTTGCTTTATTTGACGCTAAGATGAATGCATGATGTATTAATTTTCGTCTATATCGATCGTGTAGTTTTATGTTTGTGTTTTTGATCTAAATTTCAGTTAAGATGAATGCATGATATTTTGCTTTTTTGTTTTTATTTTGTGCTCAAATTTCAGCTATCCTTCGTCTGTATTTTGGAAGCGATTCATGAGTAAAACCTAATTTTATGTTGCACTTTGTCCTCAATTTGAGGAGTATATGAATATATGATATGCAAAATATTGATTCATGATGTAATTTCTTAATTATTCCGTATTTATTTAATCATTTTGAATCTGTTGTCGATAACATCTGCTGTTCTCGTTTATTCATCTCTATTTTGTATGAAACGAGATTTTGATCTGTTGTTTTACAGTAATTAAATTACAATGAATGAAATCATGAATAATGCATAAATGTTTGATGTTATTGTTTTGATGTTGAACTACAGGTTAGAGGCTGTGCTAGGTTGGTGAATTCGTAATCCATAGCCATGGTTTGGTTTAGAGCAGGTTCGAGGTTAGCGGATCTCGGAATTAGGAGATCCTTATCGCAAGGACGAAGCTACGTGACCCGAACGCAGATCATCGATACACGGACTCGAGCTTTTCATAGCACGGCATTCAAACGATGTGCTCCTGTTCCTCGAGCTGTGCCCTTATCTAGGCTTACCGACAGTTTTCTAGACGGAACTAGCAGTGTTTACTTAGAGGCGTTACAGAGGGATTGGGAGGCTGACCCGAGCAGCGTCGATGAGTCGTGGGACAATTTCTTTCGAAACTTCGTTGGTCAAGCGGGAACGTCTCCCGGTATATCTGGGCAGACGATTCAAGAGAGTATGCGTCTATTGCTGCTTGTGAGGGCTTACCAAGTTAACGGGCATTATAAGGCCAAGTTAGACCCGCTAGGTCTCGAACAAAGGCCAGTTCCCGATGATTTGAACCTAGAAGTGTATGGGTTTAACGAAGCGGACCTTGATCGAGAATTTTTCCTAGGAGTGTGGAGGATGGCTGGGTTTTTGTCCGAGAATCGTCCCGTGCAAACCCTTAGAAACATTCTTACTCGCCTTGAGCAGGCATATTGTGGGAGGATTGGGTATGAGTACATGCACATTGCTGATCGCGAGAAGTGTAATTGGTTGCGAGAAAGAATTGAGACTCCTACTTCTACGGAATATAACAAGGAAAGGCGTCAAGTGATGCTTGACAGACTTATATGGAGCACACAGTTTGAGAGCTTCTTGGCGACCAAGTGGACGACTGCTAAAAGGTTCGGTCTTGAGGGTTGTGAGACGCTAATTCCCGGTATGAAGGAGATGTTTGACAGATCCGCTGATCTAGGGGTAGAGAATATAGTTATTGGAATGTCTCATAGAGGTAGATTAAATGTGCTGGGTAATGTTGTTCGTAAACCCTTGCGACAGATATTCAGCGAGTTTAGTGGCGGGACGAAACCGACAGATGAAGTTGGACTTTACACCGGAACTGGAGACGTCAAATATCATTTAGGAACGTCGTATGATAGACCTACTCGGGGTGGAAAGCGTATTCATCTTTCACTGGTTGCAAATCCAAGTCACTTGGAAGCGGTGAATCCTGTCGTGGTCGGAAAAACCCGAGCTAAACAGTACTATTCTAACGATGTCGACAGAACTAAGAATATGGCTATTTTGATTCACGGTGACGGTAGCTTTGCTGGGCAAGGTGTAGTTTACGAGACTCTCCATCTCAGCGCTCTTCCAAACTACACCACCGGAGGTACGATCCATATCGTGGTGAACAATCAAGTGGCGTTCACGACTGACCCTAGGTCGGGAAGATCGTCTCAGTACTGTACTGATGTTGCAAAAGCTCTGGATGCCCCGATTTTCCATGTTAATGGAGATGATTTGGAGGCCGTCGTTCATGTTTGTGAGCTAGCCGCAGAGTGGCGTCAGACGTTCCATTCAGATGTTGTTATCGATATTGTCTGCTATCGTCGATTCGGTCACAATGAGATCGATGAACCATCATTCACTCAGCCAAAAATGTACCAGGTATGGTTGTTTCCATATACTTCACAATAAAAAAGAAGCGCAGTTAATTTAGTGTGTCTGTTTTCCTATATCTAGAACCAAAGTGTAACCCGTCTTTGGTTACTTAATCACAATACTTTATCTGGTTTATTTAGTACATACTCGTATTGCTTTTTGTGTCAGAGCTACGTTGGTAGAACCCGTCACATATTATATTCCCACTTCAAGTTAGCAAGGGAGAAATAAGGAAACATTTTCACTTGTTGATTATTTTCAACAGGTTATCCGCAATCACCCTTCAGCTCTTGATATATACAAAAAGAAAGTCCTTGAATCTGGGGAATTATCAAAAGATGAAATCGACGTGATCCAGAGCAAGGTTATGAAAATCCTGAACGAGGAGTTTGAAGCTAGCAAGAACCATGTGACGAGTAAGCGGGAGTGGCTTTCAGCTTACTGGCTTGGATTCAAGTCTCCTGAGCAACTTTCTAGAATGCGTAACACAGGGTATTTTCTAGTTTCAAACCTTTTACGTTTCTAGGTCCTTTGTTGGATTTTAGTATGAATCAAAGTCACCAGCAATGGACTTTTACAGGGTGAAACCAGAGATCTTGACGAATGTTGGCAAGGCAATCACTACGATTCCTGAAAATTTCAAGCCACATAAGGCTGTTAAAAGAATCTACGACCAACGTGCCCAGATGATTGAAACAGGGGAAGGCATTGATTGGGCTGTTGGAGAAGCACTTGCGTTTGCTACCTTGCTAGTGGAAGGGAATCATGTGCGTTTGAGCGGTCAGGATGTCGAAAGAGGTACCTTCAGTCACCGTCATTCTGTGATCCATGATCAGGAAACAGGAGAAAAATATTGTCCTTTGGATCATGTCATGATTAACCAAAATGAGGAAATGTTTACCGTCAGTAACAGGTGCGTTGTTTTTATCGCATTCTATTCGTCATTTGCTGTTTTTCCTATCTTGATTTTCTGAAATGATTTATGTAGTTTCTCATCGTATTGCACAATGAGAAAAGTGATGATCAGCTGTCATATTACTCGTACATTTTGAATGATCGATTTTCATTTCTATTAGCCACTAAATGCCGAGGTTGAATTTTCTTTAGCTTCACATGTAGAATACTTCAATTTTTTGGTTTAAGTTTGCTTTATTTTGGTTCATGTAGTCATAACGATGAGGGACTAGGATTTCATTGTCGGTGGTGTATGAAATGTCTTGGGAGTTCTCTGGTATGGTCTTGTATTGAAGGATTGATGGTTGATGACAGAGACCGTATAATCTTTTTTCTGGTCCTTTATTTATGTTCTGAAAAGACTATTATTGTGTGGGTCGTTTTGTTAGTTTAGTAAGACACTTAAATATTCCAAATGTTGCCTTTGGATGCAGCTCTCTTTCAGAATTCGGTGTCCTTGGATTTGAATTGGGTTATTCAATGGAGAACCCTAATTCTCTTGTCATCTGGGAGGCTCAGTTTGGAGATTTCTCCAACGGAGCACAAGTGATTTTCGATCAGTTCTTAAGCAGTGGGGAAGCAAAATGGTTGCGCCAAACTGGTCTTGTGGTCTTACTTCCTCATGGATATGATGGTCAGGGACCTGAACATTCTAGCGCGAGATTGGAACGATTCCTGCAGGTATATCATTCTAATACCAATGATAGCGAGCGCTTACCGCTGCGTAATTTGATAATCGAAGATCTTACGAAATTATTTTTTTGTATGTTACGTTTCTTGTAGATGAGTGATGACAATCCCTATGTCATACCTGATATGGAACCTACGCTTAGAAAACAAATCCAAGAATGCAACTGGCAGGTTGTTAATGTGACGACACCAGCTAATTATTTCCACGTCTTGCGTCGTCAGGTTTGTGTTATCAGTTTCCTTTTCGAAGACAGCTTTTTTTTTGAGGAAAAGAACTGTCATTTCCTTATATTTGCGTGTTACTGAACACAGATACACAGGGAGTTCCGCAAGCCTCTAATTGTGATGGCCCCTAAGAATTTGCTTCGACACAAAGAGTGCAAGTCGAATTTGTCTGAATTTGACGATGTTGAAGGCCACCCAGGTTTTGATAAGCAAGGAACAAGATTCAAGCGTCTGATAAAGGACCAAAATATGCACTCAGATCTCGAGGAGGGTATTAGACGCTTGGTTCTGTGCTCCGGGAAAGTATGTTGTTTAATTAATTTCTTGATGCTACTGCATGGGTTATCCTTTGAAAGCTTCTTATCGCATGACACATTTTAATGCAGTCTATAACATGATATACGATTATTGGTGTTTCGAAATGTTGGTTATTCGTCAGCGCTTTTAATGGGTTCGTAATAAAACTGTGTGTAGGTTTACTACGAGCTTGATGAAGAAAGGAGAAAGGTCAATGGCAGTGATGTAGCCATCTGCAGAGTTGAACAGCTTTGCCCATTCCCTTACGACCTTGTTCAACGAGAGTTGAAGCGCTATCCAAGTAAGTTCATCAGATGTTTGTTTATTTCATCCTGATTTCTGTATTCCTGGTTTTCGTGCTTCTTTATTTATACTCGTCATTTTATGGGTGACTATCAATGTTTTCACTGATAGACATGTTTAATAATTCGATCAAGGACATGTTTTCTTCTCTTTTTTTTTAGCAAGAGTTTTCTTCTCTTTAAATTGTCTGAATTTTCAAGTATTTTGAATTTTTTAAAAGTATATCTGGACTGAGATAGCGGGGTTTTTTTTTTGAATTGTTCGATAAAGGTAAGAAAAATATAAGATGAAAAGAACATGTACTAAATAAGATGGTGGATTATGAACGTTTGATTAAAACCTCCACCGTCAAACTTTTTTCTGTTATAGAATCTGACTTTTGTGATATTTGGCGACTGTCTCAGATGCTGAGATCGTGTGGTGCCAGGAAGAGCCCATGAACATGGGTGCCTACAGTTACGTTTTACCTCGGCTGTGCACTGCAATGAAGTCAGTCGACAGAGGAAACATCGACGACATCAAATACGTCGGTCGCACACCCTCTGCTGCAACAGCAACTGGTTTCCTTCAGGTCCATGGTAAAGAACAGACTGGACTTGTGCAGAAGGCATTGCAACCTGAACCTATCCAATTTCCGTGACGACTTCACTTTCGACCAGTTATTTGGGCGTTTCTAAAGCGTTCTTTTCAACCATTATTTTTGTGTGTCAGACTAACTGAGTGTGCTTTTAGGTGTTGTGGACGCCTTCGTAGCATGTTAATATAATGATCAGCTTAAATAAAAAACTGATTCATTAAACAAATTTTGAGTGACGGAGCATACAGCTTTCACTATTAGACTCGTAGTTTACGTGTTTCGTTAATAGTTTTAGTTCACAAACTCTCAGGATGAACCTATATGGTCTTGAACTTATGAATGAGTTGTTCTAGGAGACAACGCGTTATTTATTTATTTTATTTTATTTTCCCTTTTAAAAGTGCATTTAAAATTTACAATTTTATTGAATTCAATAAATCAAACGATGTACACATTTGAAGGTGAACGAACCTATCTTAAATAGTACAAATGGTCCTTGATGTCTATAGCAAACAATTGAATACAAAAGAAAGGTCGGTTTTTGGAAACGAAAAAGGATGAAAAATGTACCCCAAACTCTGCTTCTAATCACTTACACTCAATTTATTATTACCAACAATTACAACAAACTTAGCAACTACACCCTCCAGTCGGTTGGTTTCCGTTTCCGACATCAATTGTGTCCGGCAAATATCTGGATGACATTCGAAGAAATCGGAAAAAAGACTGTCAAAACATGGAAATATTGGAAACAACTACGGTGACGTAATGAAATGCCAGTGATTAAGCAATGAAGAAAGTAAGCAAAGGAAGCTTTCTATTAAGCTTGATGATGACCAACAAGGCAACAATGGATAGTAAGCAAAACAGCGAAATGATAAGCGGTGTGAGAGGCATTAATGGGGATATAAAACCTTCATTTCGCCATACGTCATAGGGAAAAATAACATCGTTTCGAGGAAATTTTTTTGATTTCCACCTCAGATGCGGGCAGGGGTGGGTTGCGTTTATTGCATGAAAATCATTGGTAAACTAACAAGCTACAATCTACCATTTCTAAAAGTAGGTAAATTCAACTTACATTTCTTCTTCTTCGCCACTCTTTAAGGCGTTTTTAGCTATGCACTGAAAAGCTTCTTCGACATTTGTCCCATCCTTGGCCGATGTCTCAAAGTATGGAATATCCCCCTTTGACGCGCACCAAGCGCGAGCCTTTTTTTCAGGAACCTGCAATTTATGTTATAGTTCGATATGAACTGATTCATCGTCATAGTATGCAGAGACTAAGTTGATCGATCACCACTTACCACTCTACTGTTTCCTCCGTCAACATCGAGTTTATTTCCTATAACAACAAACGGAAAGTTCTCTGGGTCTGATGGACTCGCCTGTTATGGATGAGAGATTTCAAGTAAGCTCTTGGGAAACAGCTAACAAAACTACGCAAGATATGAAAAAAATTGAAATACAGGTTTTGTTACGAGACTGGAAAAATAAGGATAGGATTTGTAAGTATGAGGAGACATAACCTCAGTTAACGCAACTATTCTTTATAGCATGCACATGAGTGGAAACCTACTTGGTTAACACAACTATTCTTCATAGCATGCACATCCATCTTATGTAGAGTGTTTCACTTGCACTTAACAAACGTCGGTATATGGAGTGCACAAAAAATGAATCAATGGTGGAACATGCAAAATTTGGTATATTGTACTCCCTCATCAGTTTTATCCCCCATTTTTATAGTATCCCGATTATGCCGTTCCAGGATAATACACCCTTATACACCCTTTTTATCGACACATATTGGTTTCAAACAAAAGATTCAATCCTGCAACGCTCTTTCTTGATCAAAAGATGTGTTAAAATACAAAGCCAACGCCCAATAGAGTATCTCAAAGTCTTGGTCAAATCAAGTCAATAAAATAAAACCACAGGAGTCCATCAACAATGAGGAGCTGCTTCCTATTTCTAGGAACTACGTATTGCGCATGTTGAGCAATAGAAATAAAATAAATATTTTCAGAAGGCAGCGGACAAAAGATATATCACCTGTATAAGGAATTCTTCCCTCCAGTTATTTAGACTGTCGAATGACTTCATAGAGTTAACGTCATATACAAGAACGCAACAATCTGCACCACGGTAGAAAGCAACACCTAAACTCTGAAACCTTTCTTGCCCAGCTGTATCCCAAATCTGTCAAGATAGTAACAAAAAAAAACCGAGATTGCCAGCTGTCAATGCTAACGCAGTATCAAGGACGAAAAGCACCTTATCTTCTTAAAATAACCTTTTTTCTCGGAAGGACAAGTTGTAGATTCTCTATTAGTATGAAAGTAAGTTTTACATATACTCCCTTCAATCTTAACACTAGATGATGCCACAATACACTTGTCGAGACGCATATTAAAAAAAAATATATAATTATACATATATTTGATACTAATATTGTATTTAAGAAGAAATCAAACAAGATCACACATGTCCATATTGTTCACTTGTATATTGCCCACACTTCGAATATTCTCTAAGCCCATGAAAAGTGTCAGTTATGTAGAAGTAGTGTTTAGATTTGAAGGGAGGAAATAGTTCCGAAAAGAAATTTTGTAGGTTGTTTACCCTTGTACATTGAAATTACTCTGTATCTACTTAAACTGTTGTGCAAGTGTATTGTCGTCTGTTGACACCTCTTATTTCCAAGAGTTTATACCACTGCTAACTCACAATAAAAGGGGAAAAAGTACGCTAGCAAGGTTTTTATGAAGTCAATAAGAGTAATGAATGGAAAAACCAGGCATTTCGAATACGGAAATCTTGCAAGACTAATGTTATCAAGATCAATGTGTCAACAGCCATCAAAACCAAATTGCAAGTATAAATATGGTCATTTGGGCACTAAATGCACATCAACCACACTAACCTGTAAAGTAAAAAGCCGATCATCAAACTGAACTTCCTTTGTCAAAAAATCAGCTCCGATAGTAGCCTTGTATTGGTTGCTGAACTTCCTATTTACATATCTAGCCGTTTCATATGAAGGTAAACAATAATGGATATATAACATGGTATATCAAAAGAAACTACATGATAAAAATTTAATTGCGAGAAGGAGGAGTTCGCTTGGGGAATATGACTTCCCCGTTCATCCTAGTGACCAGATCTCGGTTCCATGCATGAAGGTTTCAGCTTTCCTACTGCTTACCTTACTAAAATTATAAACTAAATAGAGATCACGTTACCGCTACATTGCAGCTTTACTTAATGAGACAAACTATCAAAATTCAAAAGGATACTGGTTCATCAGAGAGGTCTTTCCAACCCTGCAATTCACAAGTAAAAGCAAATCCCGTGAGAGAGTACATAGTAAAAGGGATGTATTGTGGCAAAACGATATTGAACTGTATGCAACTGATGTATTTTTAGTATTTTTCTGAACATACAAATTGTTCTACTACGACCGACAGAACCTAATATTCTAACAAAGCTTGCAAACAGACTGGTTCTCCAAATAAAGTGACCTACAGTTGTGTAACACTAGTCCAACCAAAATCGACTTAAGCTAGTTTAGTCATATATCTTATTTTGTTGCTGACGAGAAAACTGCATCCACGTTGTACCCATGTGAACAACAGTTTTTGGAACAATTAAACTCAATCAACCCTCACAGATGCACATATTACACGAGTGTGTCACATCATGTACCTTATCACACGACACAGCTCAATGCTCAGCAGTAGCAGAGTGAGAGAGCAAGCAAAGGTTGCCGTCCCCCTCACTAATGAAAATTCTACAGAGTACTGAATTTCACTTATGCTTAAAAATTACGTCTTGTTCGTTTGGAATATTTAGAGATACGCTAAGCTAAACTAAACTGAATTAAGTCCAGGCCTTAGTTTATTTAATTGCTACATTAACGCCCTAAAATGCTCAACCCACGTCTAGCCCTAACTTTAAATCTGCCTTTGTCACTCGTCAGAGCTTCAAGGAGTCCTGGTTTCCAGATAACTAGGTAAAATATGGAACCAAAGTTCCATCAAAACCAAAACGACAGACGATAATCGAGTCGCCACCACGCAACATCACATGTTCTGTGTTTCTTAAGCATATGATCAAATTCAACAAACAATCGAACTCAAATGCAACAGAACCAGTCACCTGTCACTATCTATCCTCTTGAAACATCAACACAATTCACGATTGTTACTTAAATTCAGTCATTTACCAAACATATTAAGCACAACTTTTTTCATCTGTATATAACATCACGCGAAACATCATCACAATAACGTTATCATGTGACATTCCGTCATAAAACAACAACAACAACAAAATATTGAAACCTCATCAATATTTACTTCCACTACAACTTCAATTCATCGTCACTTGCTAACTCCAAATCATATCACAAATTCATAGAATACATATACCACAAACAGCACTAAAGCAAAGATATACGCCTCTAATTTCACGATCATAAAATCAAAATCGAAGACTGAAACACGTATACTTTCAGCATCACATAACACAAATTCTCGCACGTGAGTCGACTTCACATTTACTTCACCGTGAGACATACCGGCATAAAGCCACAGTAAACTCAAATCGATCCCTATCCTTGAACTGTCCTCTTGAAACCTCATCACAATTTATAATTACTACTACTACTACTTCTACTTCAATTCATCATCATTTCCTAAACTTCAACATTGATACACACTCGATTCATCATCATGTTGCTAAACTTCAAATCGTAACGTAAATTCACAGCATTTCTACAGCACAAAATTGATCAAATACGAAGATTAAGCCTAGAAACTCAATTAATCATCATGTTGCTAAACTTCAACATTCATACACACTCGATTCATCATCATGTTGCTAAACTTCAAATCGTAACGTAAATTCACAGCATTTCTACAGCACAAAACTGATCAAATACGAAGATTAAGCCTAGAAACTCGATTAATCATCATGTTGCTAAACTTCAAATCATATCGTAAATTAATAACATTCGCACAGCAAAAATTGCCTCAAAAACGAAGATTCAACCTCCAATTTCACATTCACACAATCAAAATCGAACTAAAATCGAAGAAATAGAAGCATGTCTAAACAAAACTGAATCAAATCACAAAAAAAAAAAAAAAAAAAAAAACGACGAAAAAGTTTTCGAGAAGAAGAAACCCGCTGTCGCCGAGAATGATAACTTTCAAGAGAGTTCGTCGTCGAGAAGGCATGGGTGAGTTGAGAAGTAGAGAGAGAAAGTAGGAAGTGAGTGAGAAGTGAGATTTAGAGAGAGAAAGTTAAATGATTAAAATGAAAAATGTACAAAGTGACAGGGTGTTGTGTTTGTGTAATGTGTATGATTAGGTGGTGGAATTCCAGTTATTATTAAAAATAAACAAATAAAGGTGTACACGACTACACGGTATATTCTACAGACTACGAGATATACTCCCTCCATTCACTTCGACACTATTAATAGTTAGACATTTAATTCTAATTATCTGTTGATACGTAAATGTAAATATATTCATGTATGATCTTATTTGATTCGATTACAAAATTAAAATCTAATTTTTGTATTTCTTAACAAACGGAGCTCATAATATTTAACCGCGCAAAACTCGCGTTGACAAGTGTGAAAAAACATAAATGCAATTTGGAGTTGAATAGAAGGAGTATCAACTATGATACTCCGCAAAGGTGACAATCGGTTTGATCGGATTGAATTAAGTCGGGTCGGATCATATTGGGTTTGGGTTATTAACTTATAATATACTCCGTACTAAACTAGTAACTGATCTTTTAAATCATGTTTGGTTTTATTTCAGTTGTTATCAAGTCCGGTCATCTCAAGTCTGGTCGTCTCCATTTAAATGATGTATCGGGTCGAGGTGAGTTTGTGTCGGGTCGTTGTTACGTCTTCGTGTTTTATCGAATTACTTCAAATTTCAGTCATTATAATTAATATATTTAACATTGTTTGGTTTAGTCAGTTCATTATTACGTTAAAGGTATCAATTATGCATTGCTTTACTTTCAATTTAATCAATGTTATGCTTAATATTTATCGGGTCATCAATTTTATCGGGTGAATAGCAGATAGGTCGTCATCAGGTCGGGTCTGGGTTGTAGTCGAGTCTCTGGTTATCTGGTTGTGTCGCAATATTTTGGGGTTTATGTCGGATCGAATTTGCTCGAGTTCCGGCCGATTACTCATGTTAGGTCAGACTTCCCACCTCGAAATTCCTCGTTATATGCAATGGTTATACAATAACTTCAGTGTGAGACATATCAGCATAAAGGCACAACAAAACTGAAGTAGTCCTTATTCGCAAACTGCCCTCGAGAATTCTCGGCACAATTTATTATATTGTGTAGAATAAATGTTAGGAAAGAGCTACGACACATTTACTTTTCTTTCATAGTGCGACATTCTATTGTGTCAATTTAACTTTCTTGTATTAACGAAAAATATAACCGTTATTAACTTCTACTCGTACTTATTATCAATCCATTGGCACAAATTAACCCGTTTTAATTCTTATAAAAAAAAAATGGAAGAAGTTACCGACTAGAGAATTCGAGAAACGGAGAGTAAACGGCCTGAAAGCGTCGAAGGTTAACTAATTTACTCTCCTCGTTACACAGTAGTAGACACACCACACTTAAATTCTTTTAATTTCAATTTCTGATTTCTGATTTCTGATTTCTGATTTCTGAATTTTTAAATTTAAATGCTTTCACCTTCTTCTTCATCATCATCATCATCATCATCAACAAGTTTAACTAAACGTCGCAAACTCACCACCACACTCATCTTCATCTTCTCTTTCTTCTTCCGCCTTATCAAAACCCTAATTTTCTCTCTCTTCATGGACGATTTCCTCGATATCGGCTCTTCCTCCTCCGCCACCTCCTCCGCCGTCGACGGCGGTTTCGACGACGACGACTTGTTCCTCCGCCACCCCCGCCGCCGCCGCCTCGCTGGATCATCGCCGCCTTATATTCTCTCTCTTCGCCATGACCGCCTCTTCTTCGTTCCTCTCATGTTTGTCTTTTTTTTTTTTTTTTTTTGAATTTCTGTCGATTTCTGTTGATATGAATTTAGGATTGTTGTTGAATTGAGTTATGTGGAAATTGTGCAGGTGGTGGAAAGATGCGGAAGTTAGCGAGTATAATTCGGTTGAAGGTGTGCTGTATACGACTTTGTCGAGTGATGATGACGATGATGCGGAATTTTCTACTAGTAATGATATTGTTCTTCGATTGAAGAAACAATGCAGTGAAGTCGATGACGGAAATGATGTTGAGGAGGTTAATCAGGGGCGTGAGTTTGCTTTGATTTCTGAAAGCATGTGGTTTAAAGCGCTCAAATGGTGAGCAAATCAATTTTCTTGCATTACATATGATTGCATGATATTGAATTGCAATTTTAACAGTAATTATTTGGATGATTATGTGGTGAACTGGTGAGAGTTTGTTGTGATCTTTTTTCTGTTGTTGGTACAGGCATAGTGATCATTTCTCGTCGAGGTTAACAGGGGACAATGGACATTCTTTCAGAGCTGAAAATTTTAGTAACCAAGAGGTTTTTCCTTTACAAGTTCGACTTTCGGTGTTGCCTGAAACTCTATCTTTACTGGTGAAGATTTCTCCCATGGTAATCTCTCTTATGCGCTCTTGTTTTTTTTGACGCCAAATGCCGTTATTATTTTGCACATTGCTTGCTGTTTTCTAGTGAATCGTATTTGTACATAGCTATTTTAGACTTTTAGTTGATCTTCGTTGAAGTGTGCTAGTTTGTTGGTGAGGAAGTAGATGTTCGGGAACGTGGTTTTTTTTAAAGAGTTGCGTTACTTGCGTATTATAGGAGACATATCAGGCTTCTGACCTAGGATTATGTAAGCTGAACTAGGAGTTCTCTAAACTTTAAATTGAATACGTTCTCGGACTGAAGTAAAGCAGTAATTTCATTCTGTTATTTTGTCTTGCATGGGGAGACTCCCATGGTTGTATAGGTGGGATATTGTTCCACTGTTGAGAAGGTGCTTGGATATGTTTTGTAGTTTTGTAGGATGTTTCTAAATCATGTATGGAGTACTAAATTATCTGATATTATTCTACATTCTCCGTAAAACTATGATTTTTTTTGTAGTGCTAATCATTTGTAATTTTTTTACCATCTTTTCCATCATCTGCTTCAGCGAAATGTATTGTATTAGCCTGTGTTTTGTGAATCGCTTCAGACAGCTCACATTTCTCCTTGTGTTTTGGCTTGTTTTACTCACTCACATGTTTCTGATTAAGCATGTGCGTATTTCAGGATAACTCGCTTCTTTGTTATGACAGAGCCTGTCAAATATTTGATACAGAGTGTGGCTCGGTATGCTCTTCTTTTTCTGGTTCTCTGGATTTGCCTTTTTGGGTTTTCGCAGAATGATTCTTTTAACCTTAAATCTATAAATATATGATGTAGGTTCGCATTTGGGATTTCTCTGGGCAGATGACTCAGTTTTTTCTTAATGGAACTGGCCCTATTGTACCAATTGGTGACATAGACAATGCTGTTGAAGAGGTGAATTCTTGTTGAACTCTGATGATTTTCCTTCCTATAAAGTAATTAGCTTGCTCTTTAAGTTATCTATGCATTATTTTTCCCAAGTATAGGGTGCATTTTGGTCTCTTCAAATGAATGTTTGTCTTTGTTTCCCTTGATCTAGCGAATAAGTAGATAACAACAAAGTTCAATCCTCAAAACAGTGAAGTTGATATCAATTGAATTGCCTTTTCAAATTGCTATGTCATTAATAATAGAAGAAGCATATTAAAGATGTGTATTTTGCAGAGTTATTTATGAATATTGCGACAGAAAGGTCATGTTGCAGACTTGCAGTAGCTATATTAGGAGCATTTTCTATATTAGGAGCATTTTCTTTTTAATTTGTGAAAGTAGTAATTGACCTATAATGTGTTGTGTATTCTATTTAGGCTTTGTTGGAATTACAAGTTTATGGATTCCTTGATTTTTGCGAAAGCAAGCATGAGAATGGCAAACAGGAAGGGTCCTGGAGTGGAGCTCATCTCAGTAACCGTTCAACTAAAATGGATACTGAGAGTCCTTCGCCATGTAATAGAGGATATGGAGAAACCGGCCTTCTTGGCTTGACTGGTCTAGTAAATCTTGGAAACACTTGCTTTATGAACAGTGCTATTCAGTGCTTAGCTCACACGCCAGAGGTAGTCGATTATTTTCTTGGAGATTTCAAGAAAGAAATCAACTATGAAAATCCTTTGGGCATGCATGTAAGCGATTCTACACCTATTCTTTCTTAAACTTGTACTTTTGACTTTTGAAGGAGGGCAGCGTTTTGCGGTGCAAACCATTGCAGGGATGTTAATATCTTCTCTCATGCTATTTGGATATTGATATGGCTAGGGTGAGCTTGCTTTGGCCTTTGGAGACTTGTTAAGAAAATTGTGGGTGCCTGGTGGATTGCCTGTTTCTCCAAGATTCTTCAAGTTAACTCTAGAGAATTTTGCTCCACAGTTTAGTGGTTATAACCAACATGATTCCCAGGTTAGTTTGCGTCACTTTGCTGTATCAATTTCTGTGTTCCCCTTAGATTTAAGTCCTTTTAATTTTTTATGGAAATCTGAGAGGCTAAGTCATATCACCAATTCAAAATAATCCCAACAATTCCTAGTAGCTGGGATAATTTAGTGTCGGACTCACAAGGTGACATGATAGATTGTATTTCCAATTATCTACAAAGACACTAAACTATGTAAAGGCTTCATTTGTCGGAGTTTTGTTTTGTACCTAACAAACAATGTAAAATAAGTGAATTCAAATGTTTATTGAGATGAAGAATGTCTAGGGTTTTGGGGTCTAAAATCTTGGACTGACTACGACAAACAATGGGGGAAAAAACATGGGTAACGCTATCAAAGTTTATCAAGTCAAGGACAAAGGGTTTCAGGAATGTATTACGAACTCTAGGACAAAATTAATTGGCTTTCATGCGTATTAGCTATCCTACCGGTTTAAACAAATATCAGGCTTCCAATATTAGGTAGTGGTGTTCTTGTGGTTTATCCATTCAATTAACGATGGCCTAAATCACATATTTGTCAATTATAACATACGGAGTATTATTTAGGCATTAACAAAGATGACAAACTTCTAATGTTGTAGCTTCTAATGACATTAATGAAATGCATTAAACCCTTTTTTTGTGATTCTATTAGAAGAAGAAAGACGGTAGAAATCGATTGAATGATGAAGTAATAAAAAGTTGAATTCAAACCACAATAAACTTATGATTTAATTGAACAACGAACCCGTGAGGCCACAATCAATAGGTTGGAAAGGGATTTTGACTTTTGAGGATTTCTACGCGTCGAAGTAGTCTAGGGGCCTGTTTCCCTTATCTTTTTCTTTTTAACTTATCATACACTTCAATAATAAGTTTCAGAGTAGAAGGAGAAAACAATTCATAAACAAGCATAGCTTCACTAACTAGAAAAGTGGCTACTTGTACTTGCACCAATCCAAAAAATATGAAAGTTGCGTAACTGAGTTTTATCCAGACGGGACACCAGTGGCACCAGTCTCCCGGATACATATTCGACTATCCGTTCAAACGATAGTTTAACATCCGAGGAATCAAGACTAGAAATTTGGTTTACTACAAATATCGTGACGGGCTACAAATCATCCCAATCCCAACCAGATAAAATGATACAAAGGGATGGGTTTGGTTGGCTGTGTGTGCTAACTCGATAGGACCATGATGCCTAATTTTGAGGATTTTACTGTATGTTGTTTTATTTTATGTACAAATACAATTACTACCATGTTGCTAGTAGGCCATGCTTCTTGTTGTCCTGGGCGCACCAAAATTTTTATGAAAGTTTGAATCCAAGTTTTTTTTGTGTGCTGTGTGGATGTCGAATTGTCATGCTTGGTTGTGCACATGCAGCATTGTGCTGTTGGGCTTCGTTTTACTTTTCTCTCTAACTCAATGCAAAGTTTAGATTTGGAATTCATACCTCCTATATGGAAGGGCATGCTTTAGGATTAGCTTTTGAATTTAGAATCTATGTGTATATCCCGTGGTTTGAAAAGTTTGTTACTAGTGTACTCAGTGTTGTTTTGGTTGGTGATTTCACATTTGCAATTTTCACGTGATTGCAGGAACTTTTGTCTTTTCTTTTGGATGGTCTTCATGAAGACCTGAATCGTGTAAAACGGAAACCATATGTTGAAGTTCAAGATGCAATGGGACGTCCAGATGAGGTGGTTGCCGATGAATATTGGCGGAATCATTTAAAGCGTAACAACTCCATAATTGTTGATATGTGCCATGTGAGTCTTTCATCATTTTATTCAATATTCTTTGTTGTTGCATTTGGATTTTGGAACGACTCATATATGATAGATATAGCCTTGTATTCTTAAACCGAATTTGTATGTGCCATGTTTTGACAACCATGTCCCTCACCAAGTCACCAGTCACCAGTGACATGTTCAGAATATTTGAATTAGGCATTGTGCTATAATACACCTTTTGAACCTGGATCAAGATGTGGACCTCTTCATTACAAACTGCCAATATCAACAGATGACTAGTACAAAAAGTTTTTATTAGATTATAATGATCATATTGAGCATAAGCATTGGATTGGAAGGGGATCATACGCAAGCACTCCCTCAAGATGATGTTTTACCCTTGGCATGCCTCATTAAATGACTAGAAAGTGTAATATTATGCAGCTGAAACATTGTGAAAGCGAGCTTCTTACAAGTGTGACTTTCTTTCCTATGATGGCTAAATGACATAATATACTGAGTATAGGAAAATAAGTGGAAACACAAGGTTGCCTCAGCAGATAGTCAATTATCTCTACCCTCGTTTTAAGCAAAAACATAAGGTCGATTCACGTTCTCAATATATTGGCACACAGGATATGAGCTGCAGCTCCAATCTGTAGCTTCCTCTTTGTTACGGAAAATATGGGAATTGCTGTTATCTGATTTCTTTTGCCCTAGTAAACCACATTGCACCCCTTTAAATGAAGTAGTGTTCTGAAGTTTTTATCATACTGGAAAGCCTACTACTCTGTACATAACATGTTATGTTAGGGTGTAAAATAGCCAGACCGAAAGAGGACTGCCTATTATATAGGTTCCCGAACAGTTATATCTGTTAATGGTTTGTTTGGGTTTGCTATCTTGAGTTAACAGTGCGCTAAACCGCCATTAAGAGTCAAGTCCTAAACTCTCATGAAAATGGGTACCCAGAATAACCAGGTTGGTTTCAGGTTTTAGATTTACCTAATATAGTATCGTGTACCCAAACCGAAGTACTAAACTGGATCGGGGAGTTTATGCTCACCACTACTCACTTCCCCAATATTCCGATTCCACCTTCCTTGAAAATAAGACCTCATTCTCACTTACTAGCTTCTCTGTCTTACTTTGTTGAATTTTCTAATTTCTATGATTTGGTATAAGATGGCATATTAGATTGGGCACTCAGTTCATCATTTTTAGTTGGGACCATTGGTAATTTTTATACTGCGTTGTAATCGATAACTAGATTTGGAATTTTAGATTTTTAGAATAGTAAAGGGTTCATTGTGAACAGTGTAACCGGACCGTTTAAATGGTTTGCCGAACAATTTGGTGTACCGATCCGGTTAATGAACACCCTTATGTCATATATGAAGGGATAGCCAAACAACATCACTTTTTGTAAATTTATGACGCATTCGCATCTATTTTTTGCTTTTCCGCAGTAAACCTCTTACATTACATGGATAGTGTGCTTTGGTCATCGTACATATTACTCCGTATAATAGATGGATAGTATGAACATGGTTAGGAACTTTATAAACTCTAGTGGGCATCCGTAATGGCTGTGTTTGAAATTTTTGAGGTAGTATATATTGTCTGCATTTATGACAATGGGACATATTGACCAAGATAAGGTGGACGACTGATTCAAGGCTGTAAGCAATATTTGATATCGTGGTTGGAAGCTTTGATGTTTGAACTTGCATTATGTAATGTTATCCCCTTAGTTGGAGGGCTTTGTCGATATGCACACTGCGAAGGACCCTATGGTGTTGTATTAACCACATAGTAGTACTTCATCACTTCCTCAAAAATTATTCCAATTTTAAGTTTGACCATTTATTCCTATGAATGCATATGCTTGCTGTAGAGTGTAGACCCCCCTTCCCCACACAACCTGGCCCGGTGAAGTTGAAAGTTCAGTGATAATGTTGAGGGCTTATTGCCAGTAGTATGTATTTCATTTATTATTATTTTTCGAATATACTCAAGGTTTGATACATTTGGATGGAAGTTCACAAAATGTTCTCTTGCTCATATAGGGCCAATACAGGTCAACACTGGTTTGTCCAGTTTGCAAAGGGGTGTCTGTCACATTCGATCCATTTATGTACCTTTCTCTTCCATTGCCTTCAACAACTATGCGGACCATGACCGTAAGTGTCATCAGCACCGATGGAACCAGCCCGATATCATCAGTAACTGTATCTGTACCTAAGTATGGAAGGTGTGAAGATCTTGTTCAAGCCATTAGCATTGCTTGTTCTGTGAGAGAAGATGAAACCCTCTTGTTGGCTGAGGTATGTTGTCAAATTTTCTGGTGTTATTCCCTCATGGACACTACTTTACATGTTCAGTGCTTTTTTTTTTGTGCGGTTCAGTTTGGGGGGTCGAGTTTGTATGTCTACTTATTCATGGTAACTGAAGCAAAAAATCCTCCTGGGTACTAATAAATGCTTTTCAGTTAGATGTATAGTGGAGTTGTGTTTTAACTTTTAAGTTCATATTAAAGGTCAACATACTTTGATCTTTTTTTCTTTTTTTTCTTTTTTTTTTTTCCAATTTCTCCTTGACTGATGTTCAAGGGACTAAGTGCACCGTTCCATTGATTCCATCCATTATTTAAGGCGTTCAAGTCTTGTTTAGGGGAACAAATACCCATGGAAAATTATTTGCTCATTTTTAAATGATGATAACTTATGTCTTGGCGATGTAAATGTGGGCCAAGTCTTGAACAATGAAACCGAAAGCATTTCTTTTAGCAACGAAACTGAAAGACAAACCAATTTTAATTACAATAGTGTTTTTTACTGGTGGTTCGGTTGAAATTGCTGCAATTGTGTTCCTTATGCAGGTATTCAATCATCTCATCCTTCGCTTCCTGGAAGATCCTAGTGATTCCCTGGCTTTGATAAGGGATGACGATTGCCTGGTTGCTTACCGTTTACCTAAAGAAAGCGAGAGTTACCAAGTGGTGGTTTTCATGCATGAACGGAATGAAAGGTATGTTTGTGTTGGTGTCTACATGGTATTCATTACCGTTTCACTAAATGATTTCGTGCTTAGCCTTTTCGGTTTTTCAATGTTCACCATTTATTGGTACCTAGCTTGTGACTTTTGTGCTACTTGTTGATGTATTGTTAAAAGGTGAAGTGAATGTGAGGGCCTTTCTTTTCATTGTAACTTTAGCTAGAAATTTCCCCATGTTAGTTGGCCCTATCTTTTGCACAGGTATAGTGTTGGCTAATAGGCTATGTGCATGACTATGTTACTTTCTGGGAAAGCAGAGGTTTATTGTATTCTAGTTGTAATATTTGCCCAGTACATGAAAATGGCAAATGTTCAGATAAGGTGGAATTGAACTAAACTCTCGTTTCATAAGCTATGCCAAAGCAGAGACTTGCTCAATTAGGTGCTAGCAGTAGAGTTCTCCAACCCTTCCTATGCATAAAATGTTTGGTAGATTAGTTTGATTCAGCTGATTTAGTGTGGGATGGCCGAACTACGTTATAAGGCACAGATTAATTACCATTTGATTTCTTGAAATGAACTTGTCGCTAGTCGCATGTAGGGTACCCAGTAGTGACTTGTTGGAATGTTGGATACTTGAGCCTCAGTACGCATTTCATTCTTGTGTTTCACTTATGACAATCCTGCATGCAAAGTTTGCTTCATATATGCTGTAACCATGTGAACCTGCCCTTAAATCGTTTTTCTTAGATAATAAAAAGGCTGGGATTGTTTTATTATTTTTTTTTTTGTTTGCCTACGGAAGGCTGGAATATACCAGTCACATATTGGTCTTGTATCTTGTTCCTACATCTTAATGATAAGATAAGAGGAGGGGGGTCCTGTAAAGTATGTCATGATTACTCTGTTTTTTGCTAACATCGTTTTCTTCAAAAAATGAGTTGGTTAATAAATAATAAAAAGGCATGTGATTCTTTTTATGATTTTTTCAGTTGTCAATACTGATGTTACTTTCATTGGGATATACCAATTTTCTATTCAGTTACTTAAGCTACGGAAATGGAAGATCATGTCGGAAGTTGTTCGGAACGCCTTTGGTGGCAAGGGTCTCTAGTCACGCGAAAGGGTATCAGATTCGTGATGAATACGTGAAATTGCTTCGTCCTTTTGTAAATGTGGATTTAGATGATTATGATGATATTGAAAATTCAGATACTGATCAAGCTAAAATGGAGGCTAGTATGTCAAGTTCTGATGATTCATTGAGTTCTGATGATGATACAAGAGATGACTTGCATTTAGGCTCTGACTTCCATTTTTGTTTTACCAACGAGCAAATCACATTGAGGGGTCGCAAGATAAAGATGACCAGACCACTGAATTTTACTGGTGGCACTGAGAAACTAAGTATTCTGGTCAGTTGGCCTGAAGACTTGGTGAGGCGGTATGATACTTCTCATCTCAGCGTGTTGCCTGAAGTTTTTAAACGCAAGTATCCTACTTTCAAGACGCACGAATCCGTCTCATTGTACAAATGCCTGGAAAGTTTCTCGAAGGAGGAGCCATTGGGCCCTGAAGATATGTGGTTAGTATCAACGGTGACATCGTTTATTTATTTTAGTTTATTTATTTTATCTGGATTTTTCTTTTACTCAATGATATAGAGTATAGACCCCTTGGTTATTGCTGTATGTGCTCTGGTGGATGTGGGCTTACACCCCACCTTCACCCTTGAGGAAAACATGAACTGATGCTTCCTTCTATTAGCGTTTTAGATATTACTTCCTCAATTGAGACAGAGTTCTCAAGTGAGTTCATAAACAGAGACCCAAAAGATATTGGAAATTTCGGAAGAGTGCGCCTAATAAACTTATATAGGAAACATTCAGAAAAGTGAAGGGAGTATCGGAGGGTGAATCAAATTAGTGTAAGGAAGTTGGGTACACCTGTGGGAACTGGGAAGTATCTGTTTTTTTAGAATTCTATAGTTGTTTCGGCAGAAATATTGCTAATAGGAGAACTGAACTTAGCATACTAGTATGCTCATTCGATACAACATTTTTAGTCTTGTTAGAGTTGCTTTTTACCTTTGATATATACTCTTGAATCCAACAAACGACCATTATGATTTGAGAAATTGCTCTCTGAATCTTGTCTAGCCGAAGCATATAATCTGTTAGATATGTTTTCGTTATTTTATATTTACAATTTAATGAGTACTCCGTAGTTGTTAATATGTGCAATTTGTATGCGTTATTTTGAAGGTATTGTCCATCCTGCAAGCAGCACCAGCAGGCAATCAAGAAATTAGATCTTTGGAGATTGCCTGAAATTTTGGTGGTTCACCTAAAGAGATTCTCCTACAATCGTTTTCTGAAAAATAAGCTTGAGACATTTGTTGATTTTCCCATCGACAAGCTTGATTTGGCGGGCTTCCTTGCACATAAGAATAGTCAACACATGGATTCTTATCGGTTATTTGCGGTTAGTAACCACTATGGCGGTTTGGGTGGCGGTCATTATACAGCTCTGGTGTATGTAAGTGCTCTCTGTCATTGCATCGGCATTTTCACATTCGTTGACGTAATTTAAACGGGTCTAACTACACGATATCGTTTGTGCTGGCTACTTTTTTTTTTTTTAATGGTTTAATCAGAGTTCCAGAACCATATTAAAAATTTAGAAACCGTAAATTATAGTGACAACATGTTGCAGTGAATGTGGGTAGGTGAACTACATTTTTGGGGGACAATAGAAATGCTTTCATTATGCTTTAAACAATGGTTTCATTGCTCTTTTATAAGCTGAGATTTATTCGACATGGGTTTATAAAATATTGTGCTTTTCCAAAATGACTAAATATACGTGGAGAATGGAGTAGTGAAGATTAGTTTTTGCGGGGGTGTTTGTGAAACGGTAGTATGATGGAATGGCATGCATTTATTCTTAATTTTGGGATTATTCCGACCAAACGTGACTAATATCTCGGTCCAAGGATCAAAATTGATCTTCCTTTAAAACCCGAATGGTTAATTGCTGTCGACTTTTTCTCTTGATCATAGATATAGCAGGCTGCTAATTGTCGTATGTTTAGTCTTTCGGAAAATATTGTAAAATGTCTTAAATGTTGCATGCATATTAAACATTGGGTTTCTATGTTGTTACAGCATGGCTCTAGGTGGTATGAGTTTAATGATAGCATCGTTGAACCTATCAAAGACGAAGATGTGAAGTCATCGGCTGCATATGTTCTGTTCTACCGAAGAACCAATAACCCTTCTGCTGCAGCCTAGGCCAAGCGAGTTACCTCAAAACTGGAAAACGCTCCGATTTTAGTCGAGCAGTTACAGAAACGGGTGTGCTCCTTGTACCCCTTTGCATATACAGTGTCGTGTACATACTTTTTAGAGGGATGATGATCAAACGTTGTGATCGTCGGGGGGGTACGTATTTTTAGGCCCTATTATATTAGTGTACAGCTGATGTACATAACATCATTTTCTAGATCTAGTTTTGAAGGTTCAACATCAGCTTTACTTTCGGACTCATGTATATCGATAGTAGTGTCAGATTTGGCGCAAATCTTATCGTTTTTTTTTTTCCCGAGCAATTAATTTTGCTTAAGCCAAGTGGTTGGCATGAAGGTTTATAGAGTACTTCAAAAAAAGAACCATAGAATAACCGTGGCTGGACCATCATGGCATGGTCTGGCCGTGGTTTTTACGGATACTTTTTTTATTTGTTTTAATTGTTTAAAAATATTCCCTCCGTGTCAGTGATTTATTTATAGTTTGACTTTTATGTAAGGAGAATTTGAGAGAACTGTAAACAAATGACTGAGACAAAGGGAGTACTAGTAATTGCATCGTCATTACAATGGTAATGAAGTAATCCTTAGAGGTTTGAGGTTTAAATTTAATCTTTCATATTATAAGTTATAATTAGCTTGGCTAAATAATGATTCAAAAAAATTCTGTTGTGCCTATTATTAGTAGTTGTTTTTACCTCACAAGTTTTTGTTTCTTTTTTTCACCATTTCAAAATCAACAGTTTTTCCTTTCCTCAATTTTTATTTTTATTTTTTGCATTTATCATATTTTTGACTACTACTTTCATTGATAATCTTTTTATTGATCAATTACCGATAGCTCCTGCCGTCATCTTTGATGTCATCGGTACGTCAAACTACATGCATTTAGTAGATTGTATCTTATTACAAATATAATGCAAATATTTGGTGAATTCTACGTGTAAAATCATCATTATTTTGTATCGAAGCAGTTTAGTTTTTCCAAAAGGTCTTACAAAGAATGTTGAGTATTCTCTTTCGTGTTCGAACAATGTTTTCTTTTTGTTTGCGCATGTGCTGCACTTGTCCGAAAAAAGATATGCGCTAACGTTGGCGTGTACTTGTTCAATAAAATAACAGCAGGAAGCTAATGCAAGAGTAGGTAGACCGTTGCCTAAGTTCGGAGAATGGGATGTAAACAATCCGGCGTCGTCTGAGGGATTTACGGTCATCTTCAACAAGGCTCGCGATCAAAAGAAAACTAGTGGCACCGCTGTTGGTGGCATTGGCATGCACACTCCCCAAAACGTTGATCAAAATATGAATCATCACCGTCATGATTCTAATCATGTCGATCATCCCCCTAAAACTACGGTATGAAACTAGCTAATGAACAAGTATAATATAAGACCGTCTTACGCGTGAAACAACCAACAAAATTTCACAACAAATTATTTATTATGAGCTTAAAATACGATAATAACATATTCTATTGGCCGCTCTCATTTTAAAATTTGACGTTGCTAATTGACTATGTGACAATGTAGATTGCTTGCTAACATTTTTTTTTTTTTTTTTTTTTTTTCACTATATGCAGAAAAGGTGGCTTTGTTGTTTCTATACCACTTGAAAATTCTAAATGTATTTAAGAAGGGCCTGTACTAACAATGGATATAATCATATAATTTGTGCTCAACATTCATGAGGATTTATGTTTATTATTATTATCTCAACATTCAACAGTATTCGTTACTAATTTTCTTGTAAAATATTATACATTATGTGATTATGATCCATTTTAAAGATCTGAAAGTTAAGGCTTGAGATGTAAGATTTTTGTGAAAAAAATGACGAGAGAAAATCAAGGTTGAGAAAAGTAGGAAATTTTGTATCACGGAAATGCTTTTGTTTACAAATCAAACTAATAAATGAATAAGCTAATCTAGAATTATATGATGACCTTCGTAGTGATAACTCTTAATTTCGACATTCAATCAATCTGAAATAACTTTTACAATACGGAGTAATAATAATACGTATCTTATTAGTGGTAACACTGTATGTAATATTACAACGTTGCAGATCATGAGTTTAAACACAGATTTTGAAATACATATATAATTAAATGACACTAATGAGATATGTAAATACTTGTAATAGATAAGTCATAAATACAAAAGAAATTTCAATTAGACAGTGAAAAAAAAAACTTGCTAACTTGTGAAAATATTTACAAAACAAATATACTTCAAGGTGAAGTATGTAGTACTTCAAGTATTACCTAAATACAAAAGTAGGACAAACCATAAGCAGAGTGTTTAATTAGTTTAGAAGTTTAATTCCTCTAACCCACAGTTTAGCAGCATCACTACCACCTTCACACACAAAATGCACTTCTTTGTTCTTGCTACTCACCACATGAAACACCCCGGTTTCACCCGCGTCTCCCTTACCCCGTCTATTTTTCCGAAAACACTCACTTGGGCCCACTTCTGCCTTCTTACACATCACATTTTTTTGTCTCGATTTTCCCCAACGAAGCATCCAGTTTCCGTTGATTTTCCCCATTCGTATCATTTTCGCGTGGGGTGACCCTTTGCCTCCTCTCGTATGTTTCATCACCCATTCACCCTTTAAAACTAATTTACGAGCGACTTCATCAAGAATAACGTATTCAGCATCTTTGCCCTTCGTCGTGTTGCTCCTAGCTAGTGATATGGCGGTTTCGCCCCTACGACTTGTAATTTCACAATGAGCTCCGTTTGAGATCAAGAACTTGCAGACATGAGCGTGGCCTTCTCGAGCAGCTAGCATTAGTGGCGTGTAACCGTCCACATCACGAGCGTTAATGTCATACCTTTTGCTGATCAAAAGACGGACTGCAATTAGGTCGCCTTCACGTGCTGCGCAATGCAGGGCGTAGAATCCGTCAGCATCAGAGCTGTCGATTTCGAGAGCAAACTCGAGTAGTACCTTCTCAAATATGTCTCTCTTATGGCTCATCTCGGCTAAGGACATCACGGTGTCTCCTGATTTAGTGCACACCTTCACGTCGGCCTTGGCGTGTACAAGTAACCGAAAACACTCGACATGACCCTTTAACGCAGTAAGCAAAACTGGTGTGAAGCCAATATCGTCAGCTTGGTTAAGGTCTATCCCTGGTTGCGCCATCACAGTTTTTAAAGCGTCTGTGTCACCTGCTTCAGCAGCAAACAACATCGGTGAGAAACTCAATGTGTTGCTACTTCGAGGAATATTTCCCGTTTTAATGACTTGTAAGACCGTCTGCTGGAACACAGACGACCAATTGTTTGAACAAGCAATTGCATGAACTGAGGAGCCACTTTCGTTGACCAGACCGAAATCTGCACCAGCTTCAGCCAGAACTTTCAAGCATTCTTCTTGCTTGTTCTTAGCGCAGATCATAAGAGCCGTGTCACCGTAACTAGTTCTCGAGTCAATATCACAGCCTGCATCAACCAAAGCTCGGATAACTGTATGTAATCCTAGACGAGCAGCCATGTGTATAGGACGAAACGTGATGTTTGATGTTTCGACAGGAAACTCGACATCAGCTCCACAGTCAAGCAGTACACTAACAGCTCCAAGATTTGCACAGAGAATGGCGTGGTGAAGAAGAGTTCTCCCCTGGTGAGTAACATTTGGAGAGTGTTTTCTTAAGAGCATTCGAAGAATTGTGCCTGTGATCTCGAAGTACTCGACTGCACACCATGTGATGGGATACGGCTCTGCTAGTCCTGCGCCTACTCGAAACTCTTCCCCCGAATCTGTGTCCCATGACCATGCTCCGAGCTTCACTTTAACATCTGTTCTTACACCAGCCTGCCATTGAAGACAACTGATGACGACTTTGTCTTACTAAATGTTAGCAATGAATTGAAAGCTTTGAGTACGAATACAATGCTTGTGTTCAGATCGAAAACCGTTTTAACTTTTAAGACAATGTTGACTGACAGATACTCAGTACATCAGTTCGATTGCGTCATCAAAATAATCTCATGTTCTTTGGCTACGGTATATACACATAACTCATTACTACCTAAAATGATCGAATATTAAATACACATCATCCCGAAAAACCATCTTTGCGATTTCACGACAAAGATAACACCAATTAGTGCATTCGACAATATTCAACTTAACACATACAAGAGACTTCGCCTATTGGAACATGTTAGTCGGTTAATCGACCAAATATATATGCAGACAAAAAAAAACGTACGAGTGTACGACATGGCAAATGAATGAATGATGTATACAGATGGCCCATGGCACAAAAGAGCCTTTCACAAGATTCAGAAACCGTACATGAACCGTGCAAAGATGCATTGTACTGAAAATGGTACAAAATTATCCAGCTGTATTTAAGTTGTGAGTTGTGACATTGACCGTACTCCATAAATGTACTCAACAACCAAATGCATCACAAACAGTTAAAAATTATGGACTTATCAGGTGACACTGATCAATTGCAACAGGCATTGTGGTATATACCTGACCAATTGATCAGTAATATGAAGTTGACATTGTACTATCAGGTGAATAAACATTGTGAAATACCGTCTTTTCACATAATAAAGTGAAAGACAAATATTCTGACACGTAAAATGTTACCACAAACAAGTTTTCTATACATAAAATGTGCCCATTTTTTGATTAATAACAACTATTACCAGCTAAAATGTGACCACTTTTATGTCTCTCAAATATAGTCACAATATACTTAATAAGGTCATAATTAGCTTAAATTTGGTCATATTTACGCATTGGGAAACCTGTCTTAGTGAAAAACAAATTTTTTTTAAGACTTTGCCATCATATGGTGTACTTTTTAGGTTGTAATTTACAAAATTACTTTAAGCTCCATTTTATTCTAAACAATATACGAGTAATTGGGATGAAGAGAGTATGAGTATATGCTGAATATAATACCCAAATCGAGCAATTCATCCTCTCTAAAATGCATAAATGGCATGAGTAAACTACAATTTGATGAGGGGTGATAACAATACGATCGCCAACTCACAACAGTTTCATACAGAGTATCATATTGAGGTTCGATAATAGGTTCATACAGTTAACACAAATCAAATACGAAAACGAAATACGATATTTTTGTGGGATCGCACTTGCTAACAATATATGTACCTACCTCTCTAATTGTCGATAAAACATGTACGGAGTATGTAATTAGTATAGGTTGTGTCATTTTGTGAATGAATGCAATTGGTAATTGAGAAAATGAGGGGCATACAAAACAGTGAAGAAAGTACCTGTAGCAGCAAGCAGACAACAGAGACATGCCTGCTAACAACAGCAGCCACAAGTCCATTGCAGTCAATGTTGGTATGAAGAGATGGTTTTGTTGACTGCAGCAGCACACGGTTCACTGCATTCGCATCGACTCCACACTGCATTGTTAGATCACCCAACATATTACTCACCAAATGCCAGCCAAATGGTGGAGCATTGTTATCTACCGTCTTTTTCAGTCTCCTCGACAGTTTCTCTTTTGCACCTCACCATCAAATAAACTATTACTCCTATATATCTAAGTAAATGGAACCTATGCCACAAATACAATATTTAGTGTATTAGAAGAGACTTTCAAAGAGACTAAAAGAGACGGTAGATAGCAGTGCTCCCTAGTGGTAAACCAGTCAATTGCATTTGATGACATGATTTTTGTAGTGTGTAGGCCCTAAGTATTATTAAATAAACTTCACCTTCAAAGGGTAATCAAGCAAATGTTCTTTTTTCACTGGATCTACCAAGATCAGAAACATCCAAGGATATAATTGTCAAGACGAGTACAGACTGTGATCGAGAACCACCATTTCAAAAGCTTATCAGTAGTAAACATTGTCGGGGATGATAACTTTGAACTATTAAATTCACTGATATATATTTATATTATAAAAATATCTAGTTTTAGAAGAATATATTACCTTCATCATTATCTCAACAACATCAGTGAATCCTCTGCCACATGCTGTGACAAAAGCATGCAGGGCGACATTCGGCCTAATCAAGTCCGACCCCATGAGAACCTCCACGAACTGTGGCCGTCCATGGATGCTCGCCTCCAGCAGCGCCTGTTCACAAGCTGGCTGCGATGCCCCCGCCTTTAGCAAAACCTCTAAAATCTCTAAATGCCCTTCCCTAACCGCTGCAGTCGTTGCAAATCCTCTGAACAGCTTTAGGTTTACATCAGCTCCTATGTTCTGTCATCCATGACAAAATTCAAATTACCGTGGTAGTTTTCCATGATACTTGTCAGTCGTTATCATGATCGCGTCTTATGTTTTTCAATTAGTAAAATTATTTTAATCAGTCATGAAGGTATCAACAAGTAGCACCGGAAGTGCAACAAGGGATCTTGCTCAAACAAAAACCACTACTGAGATACCGGGATCAAATGTGCAGCCGTTTTAGTGAGTCATTATCCAAAAAATAACCGATACGAGACTATAGTACAACAAAGGGGCATGGAAAAAGAGATAAATGTTGGGGAATTGTATCAGTAATTTACAAGAAAGATAAATTGCAATGTGTGTCTGCAAGCTAGAATGTTGGTCAGTCATGGATGAAGATTGAGGGACAAGTCCATATGGGTGTATAGCAGCATACTCATGTGCACATAACAAGGCATTCTACATTTTCTACTTAGCTAATTGTAGAAGCTACAACATGCACAAGAATCCTATGTATATAGTAACATTCTAACAACATGACAAAAACATATATAAAATTCCATATTTCCATGAATCTGCAGGTCTAAGAATATCAAGTATGTCCTTCACACCTTGATACTGTTTTCTTGTTTTCTTCTCCCATTTTCTCAGGTAAATGTATGAAAAGTAATTAACTCCGTAAATGTTTTAGTAAGGTCACATGGGGTTCCTCATATAGTCAATGGATAGAGTAATTTAGTAATCAAAATTACTCTCATAAAAAATTATTTCTTTTTCCATATCATTGTTTTCTTCTCATTTACTTTTGACATGTTGATTAAGATTCTTTTTTAAAAATAAAAAAGATTCAGAAAGTAAATACAAATGCATTATATGATTAAAATATTGCATTTTCACAAAATTTAAGCCTTAAATATAATATAATAAATAAAATGAATAGAAAATGAAAAATAAAATATAAACGAAAAATTTTCTAACAAAAATATCCCAACAATGGAAATGAGAAAAAAAAAACCATGAAATTTTGAGGAAAAAATCTAAGAAAAATTGTATACTCTGTCGAATTGAACAAATGGCATTTGACAAATAATATATTTAATTTAATTTTTACTACTTACTAATAAGTACGGAGTATAATTTTTGAAGCAGTCTTCTTGAGCTTATGAACTCATTTTAGTACGAATTATATTTAAGTTTTATTTGGGAAGAGGTTAATTATTACGGAATACAAAATACAATTACTAAGCATATTATATTGTGCCTAAAAATTTAACCACCTTGGTGCAAAATTGACAAGGTGCAAAAATGAACAAATTTAGTCATTTCCGTATTCCAGGGATAATGATGGATAAAGCTAATCGTATAAGAGTATAAGACATCTTAATTTGGCAAATGAAAAGAAAATTATTACACTCACTCGTTTCATCGTTTGTGTTAAATTAAAATCAATATTTAATTTGTTTCTTGGGAGTAGTATGTAGTAAGCACGCGATAAAATGGTGGTTTATGTCAACTAAATTTTACATTTACATGCAGTAGAAGTGGACGACTACCCCTTCTTAATTAAAGAAGTACTCCGTATTACTCCTTCCGTTTCAGTAAATTATTAACATTTATTTTATTTTACGCGGGATAAATAAAGTAAATGTTAACCACTGACTGGGGCAGAAGTAGTAGATACGTGTGCATTAAAAGTGGTACGACTGACTAATGATACGAAACAAACACTTAAAGTTAACTAACACGTACAACAATTAACATAAAATAAATAAAATGGAGCATTAGAAATGGTAGAGTAGGATTCTATAGCATTTTTGACCAGTTAACTTTAGCCGACAAATTAGCATCACACATTTAGTACGGAGTATCTTTCTATGTATGCTGACAATATAACTAGTAGAGGCTAGTAGTAGTGCGAGTTTATTACTCCAGAGTTCATAGGTACGAATATTTACTATGGTAACTATTACTTCTTCCGTTTCAGTGAATTGTTTACAGTTTGACTTTTTGTGAGGAGCCGAAATTTTAGAGAAGGGTAAACAAATAACTTAAACAGAGTAATATTAATTTCGGAGTACTGAGTATTTATTTTGAGAGCACATCTTATGAAAGATGATACTTCGTATTTTTTTATACATAAAATGTGATTATATTTCAGTTGATCGTGGCCATTATTATGTGAAATATGGCCACTTTAGTTCTTGTTAATAGCGGTCACAATAATTAAAAATACAATTAGCTTAAATGTGATCATTTTTTATATATTAGGGAACATGTCAATCTATCATTCACCTTTTTTATTGAAAGATTGTACTCCCTCGTTCAATTCCATTTTGTGCACTTCATTTTTCACATTTGTCGAAACGCATTTTACAACGATAATATTTATAATTGTACATCATAAAGAATTATAAAAATTTGATATTAATAATCAATTTCAGACGACGAATGAAACAAGATAGCTATATTTTCACTTGTACAATGTAAATAATTTCAAAGATTCACCAAGCTCATAAATAGTGTCAAAAATTGACATGCACATAATGATGTTAAATGGAGGGAGTTGTTTGACTTTTCCTCATTTTAAATAAATAACTTTTTGAGAAAGAAAGTTTCTCTTTTTTTTTTTTTTCCTATGAATTATCACTCGATAAAGTGTTCAGTATAAATTTAAAATTTTTAATGTACACGGTAAGACAATTTATATAATATCTCATATAACTATTTTTTTTTTTTTTACGGACTATTAGTTATTAAGAGTTGTATGGAACCTTCACTCATAATACTATAATAGTACATAAAAAACAAATATGTACAAATAATTGGGATTAAAAAGTATTCTTTGAGTCGTCTGAAACAATTTTTAAGATTTGATCGGTCAAATTGTTAACATTTGATCAAAAAATTTCTCACAGAACTAGTCAAATGTTAACAATTTGACTAATCAAGAAATAAAGTACAGTAACAAATATAGAGAAGTTCATAGTACACTAGGAAATGAAAATGACACCACATTAGCTATGTTATTTCTTGATTATAGAATGTTAATAGAGTAATAGACAATAGTTTACCAAAATTAGCACAATATCTTTTGTGATACTTTTGATCAAATAATGGACATACAATTGAAAAATCGTTTGATCAAAACTAATTTATTGTGGATCACTAGAGAATAACAGTTTGTCGAAACTAAAATTGATGTAGTCGACAAGAAATCGACAGGAAATAAATGTAGAAATTTTTTTCCCACCTAAAGGTTTAAGCGTGACTTATTGAGTAAAATGAAAGGGTAAATTCTAAAATAAAATCATTTTACCCATGAAATTATTGCCAAAATTTTTTTTGAACTCCTCATTTAATATTCATAATCAATAAAGTTAAATTAAAAAATAAAAAATAAAAAAATTAGCTTCTAATTTCAATTTCAACTTCAACTTCAGGTGCCCGCGTAATTATTGCTGCTGCAGTAACATTTTCTAGAATTTTTGAACTGATTTCAACGTTCAATTAATTTCATAATATCATATCATACGTTTCATTCACCAAAATAATCTTAAAATTATTTGTAATCACTTCAGTGTATTAAAATAAATTTGTCGTTTGCCACCGATAATTTCGTGAACGATCGAGTTTCCGATCGTTTCGAAAAAGTGACTTTCTAAGTAATCGAGTCATATAATATCTTAAATTTTTCGCGTATTGTTGTTGATTATACGAAATTTACGTGATTTTATTTTATAATTTTATTTCAATTCAATAAATAACCTCTGTAAATTGTTATTTTCGCGTGCAATTTCAACCCTCACAATAATCAAACCACGCCTGAAATAATATTTCGAAGGTGAAAATCATAAATTTGAAATTCAAAATTAGTTGACATAGTAACTTTAGAAATTACTGTGCCAAAGTAAAATCTTCAATTCAATTGTGGACCACAACAGAATTTACATGTACTTTTACGATTCAAAAATTCAAGAAGAAATATATCTTCATGTATCAACACAAAATCAAACACATAAATCACTGATTTCCACAACTAAAGATAAATTTTCATAAATCAGCAGCAATTCATGAAAATCGTCGACATATATAGAAGAAAACATCTCGAAATATGAGAACGGCATATACGACGAAGAAGAAAAAAAAAAAAATAAGACGAGAGGAATCGATACCAGAAGACGGCGAAGGAGGGAGAGGTGACCGAAATGAGAAGCGAGGAAGAGAGGAGTGACGTCAGTCTTAAACTCGTCGTAGTAAAACGCAACTTCGTTCGGGAGGTGATCACGGAGAATGACGTCAGCGCGGTGGAGCTTAAGAGTGACGGCGCCGACGAAGTTGACGTCGAGGAAACCGTCGGAGACGGCGGCGGAGGCGGCGGAGAAGTCGCCGGAGGAGAGAGAGTCGAGGAGTCGTTGAGAGGTTTCGGAGTCGTCAAAGTCCACCGGAAAAACTTTGTTGACGGTGGCCGGAGAGTGGGAGAACGCCGTCATTGTGAGGTGAATGAGGAGAGAGAAACACGGCGAGGAGAGAGAAAGTGTGAGTGTGTGTGAATATTTATTGCAGAGTGTGGAGAATTGGAGGGGAAGGGTGCTTGGTTTTTATCACAAAAATCCACCTCATTATTATTCTTCATATTTTCCATATTTTTCATATTCTACCGTTTCGGTGATTTGTTTACGTTTACTTTATGCACATTTATCAATGTGATAAGACATATAGATAAAAACTAATAAAATAATAATAAAAGTACAATGGAGGGCCCACTTTACCAACATTAATAGATGTAATTGGTTAAAGTAGTATGAGCCCACGATCATTTATGGAAATGTAAACAAATGACTCGTACACCCTAAAATATAAAGTGTAAACAAATGACCGAGACAGAAAGAGTATACAAAATTTATTAAGTACGGAGTATTATGCTTTTTTCGTTATTATTTTCGGTCTTATCTTTTTTTACTCAAAAATTATACGGAGTACACAACATTTTTTCCCCTATCTACACTTCAATCCTTCCTTCAATTTTTCAATTTCTTGATCATTAACCCCGATAATAAGTTTTAATCGATTTTAATTTCAACTTTGTGTTTAAATTATCGACTTTTATTAATTTTCAATAGATTTAAGTTGAATTTAAAATTAGGGTTTGTAAAAGGATGGGTCAGGATCAGGATGGCGGCGGCGTGGGTGGATGGAGGCGGCCGGTTGGCGGTTGGGTTTAGTGGTGAGTTTAATGATTTTTGTGCTGGGTTTGTGAGAAAATTGTGTATATTTGTTGAGTAAAAAATGGTGGTGTTGGAAATAATAATAAAAAAGTATATAACCTGAGTAAATTCCGTAATTGAAAACAATAACCATTATTCTTTTGTTTTCATTAATTGGTTATTCAGAAAGTCGATTTGAAATAAATTATTTTAAGTTCGTCTCATTTGTACTCGATTATATTGTTTTTGTATCATTTAACTGATAATTATGATTAATTGTTACTAAATTTTTTAGTCTTTCTATAAGTGACTTTAGTAGATTTATTTTATATTTTTGTATTACTCCATAATTATACCTCTGAAGTCTGATCTTTATTATTATTGTGTCTAAAAAATTTACTTATACATGTATTATTTAACGGATCTTATGTAAATAAGGTAAACTTTTTTTGACAACTAATTGTCTTTATTAAGCTAAAAAAGAGTACTCGTAATTATGAATCATGATATACGAGTACTCCATATTAGTTAATTTCACTTGTCAATTGTCTGGATAATTAGAAGTTAATAAATTGGTAATAAGTAAATCTAAATATCACAAAATGCAGATAGAATGTACCCTTAAAATTTATAGATAGAAAATACACATAAATGAACTTATTTATTTTTAGTCAATATAATTATTTCTGATATTTTGTTTGTTATTTAACATATTACTCCATACAATCCAAATCTATCATATTAAGTACGATTATAATTTATAACTATATCTATGTGGAGTACTTGTTAATAGGCTAATAGCTATTCCTTTAAAACAAAATATTAATGTCGATTTTATTATGTAACACAAATAATATAATACTTTTTTTTTTCCTTTTTTTTTTTTTTTTTATGACGAGGGGGTTGAGTCCCCCGGGTACATGCATTCTGCAATTCCACCTGGGCAACCACCACTTGGTTAATATAATCAAGTATTAATATAATACTTTTTATGCCTGATTACATATCATAATCATACAATAGTCTCATATGCAGTATCTTAAATATTTCGTTCTTGCTCATATATACATATATTGATTTACACACAGAATCAAAGTTTTAAGTCATGTTCTTTTCAGTTCAAATTAAACTCGTTACAGTTCATTTCAACTCCAACCACGATAAGTCCAGTTCAATTTCAATAAGTTCAATTCAACCCTTATAATCACAAACAAAAATGTTTACTTCAGTTCGAATAAGAAGTTCGATCTACTCAACTCTAATAATTAGTTTTTGATGAGCTGCTATAGTAAGTTTAATACAACTCCAATAAGCTCTAAATAAATCGAAAAGAACAGAGTCTAAGTAAAACGCTCGTTTAAGTAGTGCTAATTATCTTATTACGTACCACTTGAAAATCACTTAATCTATCATGAGTTACAAAAAGAATTTGATTTAATTATTTAGTTAAAATGAAAAAAGAAATGTCAACTTATACTCCGTATAACTTTTCAACTCATACAAAATAGAGTAATTTAATTATTATTATATCTTCGTTTTACCTGAATTAAATTGCTAGATGAGATTTTATTTCTACTGCAGGTATATTAATAAAGTAATTTCATGTAAATTGATTTTTTCATGTGAAATTCCAACATTCACTTGGCTAAAATGCTCGAATTCTTAAATTCTTTGGTGATCAACTAACGTAGTCGGCTAGTCTCATAACGATTGACAACAATTTGTAGATATAGTACGGAGTACTCCCTACATTATTATTATTAATTGATTCAATCAATTTTCTTCATTATTTTTAGTACGTTTAACTTAGCTTCCACAATACTACACCAACTTTGTGCATGCAATTAAAAGAAGAGAATTAAATTATCTAAGAGTACTACTTTTAGAACCAAGAACAATAATAAATATTATTAGTAATTAATATAATCTATAATTGCACATAAAAGTTATTGTAACTTATAAAACCCAAGGAAAAAAGATGAATACATTACATGACTGCAAAATGTCAGAAGTAAGGCAACTTAATTTAATTTAATAATCCACGTACGTTGTTATTTATTTATTTACTTTTGTTTAGCTTTGTTTATTAGTAATAAAATAAAATATAGTGCATGTATGTTTTTCTATTCCCTTCGTTTCAGTGATTTGTTTACAATTTGACTTTTTTTTAGGGAGATTTGAGAGAAGTGTAAACAAATGACTGAAACAGAGGGAGTATCATTTTGTTGTTAATAAAGTCGTAAAGAGGTCATAGAGTCATAGTTGTATTTGACAAGCAACCTTATTGTTTTCATCCACAACCTCACATATTTGAGGGCTTATGCTTATTGTAACTTGCATTTAAATAAACAATTATACCTCGTTATCTAAAGTAACCTAGTGATAGTCTTAAGATATAGAGTACAAATTCCAAGATTGGGTTTATTAGGGCAATAGTTGATCTCCTGTGAAATCGTATTATTGTTGGGATCGTCCTTATCATTTTATCAGTAAGATATTATCCGTTTTAAGTTGAGCTTGTGCAGATTTAATTTTGAGTGTAAAACTATTTTGTACTCTGTATAAAAGTTAAAGTTTTTATAATTATCGTAAAATTATAAAATTAATTAGTCTATGACTAATGTATACGGAGTAATACGTATTTTATAACATAGCACACAAATAATTTTATTCTGTATTGTCCATTTTATCAGTAACTATTAGTTATACACGAGACTTTATAAAATTATCGTAAAATTATTTTGTAATCTGTATAAAAGTTTGTACACCTTGAGTGTCATTTGGCGAACAATCATATACTACCAATTAAGTCACATCGACAATATAATAAATAATAAATCAAAGACCAAATCAAGCTACCAAATTTTGATGAGTACCAAGATGAGTAAACTAAACTTGATGAGCAAAAGAATCTCGACTTAACAACGTTGTACTAGACCTTTTGAACAACTTAAAAAAATGAATACTATGAAAGGTTTTTCCTACCAAATAGTCAAGTCCCTCTTATCTCTATTTCACTTATTCATTGGTTATCTACCATGTTAATATAAAAAAAATGTAAGTGAATAAAATAATAATTAAATATTAGTATTTCATTTTCGATCCGTTCAAAAAAACAAAAAGAAGAAAAAATTAATATTACGGAGTAGTATTTCATTCATTTGCATACAATACTTCATATTAACAATTTAATAATAAAAGAAATATAGATAATAAATTATTGATACGTACACCCAACATAAAACAGGTAACAAATGAACGAAACATAAAAAAATACTCGTTATCATTTAAAATCTACCTTGCTTAAAAAGGAGAAAAATAAATAAATAACAATTGAATAATCAAATATTCCATATATGACATGGTTCTCATTAATAATTAGGAGTAATTGATTTTAAATCATATAAGTTCGATTTCAGGTACAAGATGTACCTTAATACACCAAAGTAATACAAGATTATGGAACGACTAATGATCGATATCTCGTGAGGAGTAGTTGTCTGACCAACTCTCCGGCTACGATGTGGTATCATGTACAGGCAAAAGACCTAGCCTTGGGGATTCCAAGAAATGTCCCTCTGATGCCTAAACTATACTTCATTGAACTTGTAACGAGAGAAAGAGCGCAAAGAATATCTTTTGCTATTTGTTTTTGTGAATACTTTTAGAGATTGATTTCTTCTCCTCCGTATTGTATACTTATACGGAGTAGTCTTTTATTTTTGTCCTTTAATGACTCAGGTCAGAGGTTATCTTTTGTTCTTGTCTTCTACTGTTGTCTTCTAACAATCCACGCTGGACACAATCGACCACCCTTATCTCCAATGTCAAAGAAGCTGTGTGGGTTGCACCCGGATAAATATAATTAAACTCGAATTTAAAGACTCCAAATAGACTGATTTCAGTAGACTTTATAACCTGAGACATACTGCTTAGGGTACCTCAATCACCACCACTAAGCCATGACATCTCGCGCGGTATTAAATCTCCATTATATGTGGACAGGAGGAAGTGGCGTGAGTTAGAAAATTGATCCAAAAAAAAAAAGCCCAAAAAGTTGCTTGTAATCGGAACTTCTTAATCACAATTCACAAGCAAGAATGACTGCGGAAACGATTACGACAACTTAGTTATGCTTATTTTCTTCCTTTTCCTACTACGTTATCGTTGTATGATTGCCCATTTTTAAAAATCTAGTTTTTGTTATCACGTTACCCTCTCTAATTTGTCTAGCTTTCTCCACTCTCTTATGGACTAATGTAATCGTATACAAAAATCGTATCGCATATTAAAGAAGATATGTATATGATGTTGTATGATTTTGTTCACCCAACAGCATTCGTATATAAAAATCATATCGTATATTAAAGGAAATATGTATATATGATTTTGCCCACCACAGAATTAGCGAATATATTTCTCATCTTACACCTTTCAATTCTGGAATTTGACGAATTTGGGAATCTAAAATGTTAAGAGTGGTTGCCGGTGTAGCTCAAGATAAGTTTCTTCATTCTAATGGAACTGTTAAACAAATCTCGAGTCAATGAATCTAATTTAAGACGGGTTATCCGTCTTAACCTTAAGACGGGTCAAATATTTAACATAAGACAAAAACAAAATATGTTGGGAAAAGCCCGTCTTGAGTTTAAGACGGATATATCCTTCTTAAGAGAGACATACTCATGAAAATGATAGGTCTTTTACTAGAGGTCTTTATGGAAAACTTCATGGCCGTAGTAAGTGAAAGACCCTAGTAAGTTAATGACCGGTCACTTCCTTTAGGTAAAGACTAGCCATACGAGAAAGGAGTACTCTATTAAAGATTGTGTCGTTAACTGGTTGAAATATTTGATATAAAAAAAGGACGATTTGAAGCAGTGTTCTCTCGTTCTTGGCTATGCTTTGGACAATTTGGTGTAATAGATGTGATCTTCTCTTCAAACGCCCCTAGCTCTATTATACACGCATCCTTAAGTATATCGCGCTTCTTTGAAGGCTTTACAATTTGAGGCGCTGAATACTACATACAAAGACGACGAAGATTGGAAAGAAGAATGTGAAAAGGTTATTTCCCTCCTAAACGTTCTATCCAGTCTGAAGCGTAACACCGAGCAAATTTTGATGAACTAAAAAAGGTACTATGCTCATGCAAAAACAAATCATTCTCATCATATACCTTAAATCCTAGTTAGTTTACAGATGCAAAATGAGTGATCTCATTAAACAAAATCTATGTTGGATTCAAATTCCAAAACATTTCGAAGTTTTAAGTTATTCAGGAAGCATCATCACATAGATATTATTCACATAATCAGCATGACTGTTTTTATAACCCTACAGTGTCATTATGTGCATGCATTATATAAAAGCTACTCAATTAGATCAAACTCGTCACGATTTTGGATCTTTCATATCTAAGATAATACTGTAATCAAGTCATATATAAGAAGAATAAATAGCAAAAACCATGAGCAATCTTACTGATAGAAATCAAATACCAGAAAACGTCGTGGAAGAATGATGAAGTGCTCGGTAGTAGTCACTTGGCTCATTATCAGCGTCGTTGTACTCTATTGTTCAGGTTATGGTGTCTCTGCGACGAATCGTCTTCCCTGGAAGTTCAAGCTGCAAGACCTGGAATCGTCTCAATATGTAACAGTCACAGGTGAGCGAACTAGCAAGCTTTCAGAATACACTGAATAATTTTAAAAAAAACTGAATATCTAACAAAATCGGTTATTTTATGAACAGGTTGTAACAATGACTGTGATACAACGTGCTGTTACTGCGTAATTGAGAAACAGCCACCAGTTTGCGTGCAGTGCTGTCAAGAAGAGCCTTGATGTTGGCTGCAACAAAAAAAATTGTATGAAAGGTTATATATAACCGAGTCAATCAGTTAGATATACCACCACATTGCACGTCTTATGCCATGATAGTATGTATAGTAGAAGTGTCGTCAACCATGTCGGACATGGGTACATATCCACGTATCAAATTCAGTACTGCTCAATATTATTTAGTCAGGGAGGCTTGTCTGCAAATGAGATTGCGGGTCAGCAAATCATCCTGAAAACATAAAATTATCGACAAATTTGATATACTCGTAACACATATATGGTCCTGAAAAATAGAATGTAAAATCAGATTATATCATAAAATTTGCTTTATAATAGTCAAATACTCTGTAGCCTCTCTTTTTCGGTTCTTGTAGGAACAGTATCGGATTTATAAAGGCCCAAATTCCAAACCCGCATCCCAAGTGTCAAGCCGAGCATGCTTACAACCGTAGAAAACAAGAGTTGGATTAACATAGAGTATCACTCGCCCTGAGTTGCTCTGCAATAATATATGCTGCGAGCCTGAGCTGAAACGCTAACAAAGAAGAGCAGAATCCGCTTGAAAGTTTAAAAGACGTATAAGCCAAAATCTAATTGAAAATGGTGCAGTTAAGCAAGATATACACTAAATGTAGTAGCAAATTATTAATAAAACAACAGAGGTTAACAATGTGTGACAATAAACGGCCATGTGCAGCGAAAACTGTTTTTATCACAACCTTTGATGCGATACAAGAGATACAAAAAAGTTGCATTTAAACTAACTTCATGCTACATACTCATATTTGGTTTTGAATGATGACATCATGTCCTCCGCGAAAGACCTAGGAAAACGGCAGCTGACGAAATCTGCAGCTTAAGGTCCGCAACATCAACGTCATGACCACCCTCAACAAGACCCCATTTATCAACCTGCAAAGGATAAAGAAAAAAAGTATGGCATGGGTTCATGGTTGTAAATAAAGACTGCGACACCGAAATATGACCATATTGAAAAGGTTTGAAGACCACCATAATTCCATGACCATATGTTACCGCATTTTGACGAGACAACACTAACCTGAAAATCTTCTTCAAGTCGAATCAATTCAATGGCCTCTTCAATTTGCAATCTACCGCGGACTATAGCAATTGAAATCATCAAAGAGTGTGAAGATGAAGTCAACGCATCAATTGCAGCTAGTTCACAGTCATCTGCTTGTTTCAATAGACTTTCCACGGCTTTAACAAGACCTTCATCCTGCTTACCACCGAAGAAAGTGGTGTAGACAACAGGCTTGAATCCGAATTCCGACTCCATCCACTTAAGTAAAGGATCTATCTTTTCAACTTGTCGTTCTACAGCAAAGCAACAGTCTTAAAAATTTAGCATTTGATAGGAGCATCAGATGACGCAGAAGACCGTTTGAAACAATGAAACAAAAATTAGGAGGTAACGACGTACCATAAACATCACGTGTCAATACATCGTCCCTTGGAGCACGGCAGAATACCAAGTCTTGATTAAACTTACTCATCAAATTCTCAATTATTGACGGGCGAGTGACAGGGACACGTTCCAACGCTGTGCATGCCAGCTTCATCAGCGGCATTGTAAAGGGTCTGATACCATCTGTTTCCTACAACCAATACAGTATATCACCCCTTTGCCCTAACGAAAAGTCTTTAAAAAAAAAAAAAGATGGTCTTTCACTAAGAAAGTGAAAGACGGGTTTTCTAATGCATGACCACATTTAGGTTGTTCATAACCACTATTTGCCATAATGTGACTATTATTGAGAGGAATAAAAGTGGTCACGATTTGAATCCATAATGGTCACACTAAACCTAAATGTGGTCACGTTTTATGTATTAGAAAACTCGTCTTTTCTTTCACAAGACTTACTCTTGCCATAGAGTTGTGATCACACTTCAGAGAAACCAGATCATGCTTACCAAAAATCAAAACTTCATCACATTCATAGCCACACTACCTAGCACTCACTCTTGACTAAACTACTTAAATGTAAACTCCAACCCAATTCAAAAACAAGATCAAAAACCCTAAACATTCAAGCTAAATCCTTCACAAATTCAACTACCATACCCACAAAAGATGCAAACTTTCGTCGAAATTGAAGAACTACCCACCTCAAAACTCATCAAAAATCAACCAAAAAAACCACAATAGTCAATTATTCATCATTATTCTCACTCAAACAATTCATTAAATTCAACTAAATCCTCACTTAAGAGCCCCCAAATTCAACTACCAAAACCACACAAAGATTCAAACTTTCATCAAAAACAACCTAAAAAAAAACCCCAGTAGTCAATCATTCATCATTCAAATGATCCATCAAATAAATTCTACTCATTTCATTTCTCACCAAACTTTCTACTCACAAAATTCAAACAACAAACGTAAACGCAAGAATTGGTGAAGACAGAAACCTGGAAATCCCACTCAGCAGCGATAGCGAAAGCGAGAGAACGAGAAGGCAACTTAAGAGGGCGTTTCATAGGAGTTTTAAGGGTTCGATAATCAAGCATAACACTCCAACCATTACCATCTTCAGCTTCTCTAGTACTCACTTTCTTGTAGAATCTCTTCCCTACAATTGAACCTGTCATAAACGACATCGGCATCGTCACCGACGACGACGAATTTGATTTCTCCTTCTTCGGCCCCTTTATCAGTATGTCATCGCCAGCGGCAGCGGTGGTGGGGGTGGTGTCGCCCGAGAAGGTGAAGGATGCGTCGGCGTCGGAGGTGGCTGTTTCGGCGGTGGCGGTGGCGGTGGCGGTGGTGGAGAGGTGGCGGCGACGGTGGAGGGAGAGGAGGTGGGTTGAATTGAGGGATTTTCGGAGGATTTTGGACGCCATTTTTGTTGAAATTGATTTGATTTAGTTTCGGGGGAGAAATGTTCATATGTTTGGGCCTTAGCCCTTAGGGGTGAGTTTACTAGTTTAATCACGAGAGGTTTAGGGCCCTCTTCGCGGTGGCGATTTCAAAATTTATAATCGTAGGTGTCGGTAGGAAGGTAATACTCTCTGTCTCATTCACTTGTTTACCGTTCTCTCAAATTTTTCTCATATGAAAGTTAAACTGTAAACAGATCACTGGATAGGAAGAAGTATTGGACTTTTCAATTACGGAGTATTTTTCTATATTTCTTTTGGAATATTATTAGTTTTTCTTTAAAAAAAAAACTTGGGCAATACGTGAAGTAAGTAACTCCTTGATTAGCTAGCCAATTACTCGCTCGATTAGCTTCTCGATAGAAATGTTCCAGTAATACCGAGCCCATAGTTATGTTCCGTATATTGGGCCAAGCCCTATTTTGTAACCCTAGAAATATATCTCTGTGCACTTGTATTTATTGACAGATATGAGGAATAAAATCACAGAAGACTCTTTCCTATTATTTTGTTAACATGGTATCGAGCTAGGGTTCGTTTTTTTTTCCAAAAAAAAAAAAAAAAAAAAAAAAAAAAAAAAAAAAAAACAACAACAAAACACCAACACAGCCCCTGCCGTCATGGGTGATGATGGCTCCAAAAAGATCGATTCTTCTTCTCCGTATTACGTGAGTGTGCAGGATCGCGCGACTGAACTTATTACCACGGTTCGTCTTCACTTGGATAACTTTGATGACTGGTCTTACGCCATTCGACATGCCCTGCGCTCTCGTCGGAAGTTCGGCTTTCTTGATGGTACACATACCGCGCCCAAACCACCGTGTACAGCGGAGGATTGGGAGATGATACAAAGTTTGCTTGTTACTTGGTTAAATAATACACTTTCGCCACAGGTACGTTCCCTTTTATCGAAGTATGAGAACGCTAAGAGTATGTGGGACGCTATTCACGCCCGATTTAATGTGACCGATGGTCCTCGCATCTATCAACTTAAGGCCCGACTTCACGAGTGTCGTCAAACAGAGGGGCTATCGGTTGCTGATTATTTTGGTCGGCTTTGCCGACTATGGGACGAACTCGATCGGCACGAGCCCCTTATTACATCGAAACTTGACGCCGAGGTGGGAAATCAGCATCTTGCGCGTCGAAACTCGGATCGTCTTCATCAATTTCTGTTGGGATTGTTACCTGATCCGTTCAGTACCGTGCGTTCCGTCATCTTGACGCAGAAACCACCCCCTGATGTGAGTGAGGCGTACTTGTTAATTTCACAGGAAGAAGGTGTTCGTGGTTTTAAACCTTCTCCAGCCCCTGCCACTGACGTGGCTAGCTTTGCTGTTCGTGCTAGCACCCGGTCTGCTACTCGTGCCCCCTCTACTCTCGCTCGTACTGAACGTCGTAATTTGGTTTGCAGTCACTGTTCGCGTAAGGGCCACGATCATACGATGTGTTTCGAACTTCTTGACGAAATCCCCGACTGGTGGTATGAGTTAAAGGGTATTCAAAAACCCGCAAAGGGTGCTTCTCGCGGTGGCGGTTCTAACACCGCCAGGGGGGGCCGTGGGGGAGGCCGTGCACCCTCTTCTTCTTCTGACCGTACAGCTACCCCTGCTGTGACGAAAACAGAGCACACAAATGCTGTGCATACTTCACCTGTTGACAATGACGAGTCTCCAGTCACGGTTTACGGGGTTTCTTCTCACCATTTTTCGGGTAAGTGGCTTCTTGATACAGGGTGTTCACACCATGTGACGGGTGACTTATCTTGTATGCTCGATGTATGCGATGTGCCGGGTCGTGATGTTAGCCTACCTGACGGAACGCGTGTTTCGGCGTCGAAAATGGGTCGTGTGGTCCTCAGCCCACTTCTCACTTTGTCTTCTGTTTTTTATGTCCCACGCTTGCAATGCAACTTGGTCTCTATTTCCCAACTTTGTGACAATTTGTGTTGTGAATTACTTACTAATGCTCACATGTGTGTTCTTCAGGACCTGCGTACGAAGGCGGTGATTGGACTGGGTGACCGACATGACGGACTATACTACCTACGCCGGGACGAGAGCATCACCACACGTGCAGTTTCGGTTGCCTCATCTTTCTCTTTATGGCACACTCGGTTGGGTCATCCCTCCGAAGACGTTGTTAATTTACTTCCGTTTTTTAGTAATAATAAAGCTAAACTTAAGCTTCCTTGTGATATTTGCCATCGCGCAAAACATTGTCGTAGCAGTTTTCCATTGAGTAATAATAAAAGTACTTGTGCGTTTGAATTAATTCACTGTGATTTATGGGGTCCGTATGACATACCTTCGTCGAATGGTGCACGTTATTTTTTTACAATTGTCGATGATTATTCACGCGCGGTTTGGATATATTTATTGTCGACTAAAACCGCGGTCCATGACACATTCTTGCGCTTCGAGGCTATGATTTTGCGCCAATTCTCGTCTGTGGTTAAGATGGTGCGCAGTGATAATGGGACTGAATTGAATACTTTACAGCCGCATTTTGATACTCACGGCATCGTGTTTCAGTCCTCTTGTGTCGGAACTCCTCAGTAGAACGGTCGCGTTGAGCGGAAACATCGACACCTACTCAATGTCGCTCGTGCACTCCGCTTCCAGGCCGGTCTCCCACTACGTTTTTGGGGCGAATGTGCAATGGCGGCTGCCTACTTAATCAATCGTACGCCCTCTGCGCTTCTACGTGGCCGTACTCCGTATGAGATTTTATTTGGCTGCCCTCCTACGTATACTTCCCTTCGCGTATTTGGGTCGCTTTGCTATGCTCATAACCAACGTGCTAAGGGTGATAAGTTTGCTAGCCGCAGTCGTAAATGTGTCTTTCTCGGCTATCCCTCCGGTAAGAAAGGATGGTATTTATATGATCTTGAGACCGAGGAATATTTTGTGTCGCGGGACGTTGTGTTTTATGAGGATAATTTTCCATTTCGTAACCACGCATCAGATGCACCCTCGGCTACTCCCACACCTACTGCTACGTTTTTGGACTGGGACTCCGTGGAACCCTCTGTCCCCTTTCTTTGTGGCGAGCCCTCTGTCCCTTTCTTTGTGGCGAAGCTTCGCGCCCGGAGGCAGCGGCTCATTGCCCTCTGCCTCGGTTTCCTCGGATACTGAACTCCCTCCTGTGGAACCCGTCCTTGGTCGTGGACATCGTGCTAAACTCCCTAATTCTCGTCTCCGTGGCTTTGTTGTTGACGATAACGTCTCCGGTAGTGCTCCGTCCCCGGTCACCCATGTTCGTGTGTCGCCTTCTACGACAGGTACGCCTTATCCTTTACATGATTATGATACTTCTGATAATTTCTCACCTCAACATCGTGCTTTCATTGCTGCTGTTACTGTGCACAAGGAACCCCGTTCCTTTAAGGGGGCGGTTCAAGACCCGGGCTGGCGCGCCGCTATGGAATCTGAAATGGCCGCCCTTATCGCTAATCAAACTTGGACATTGGAACCTCTTCCTCTCGGCAAGAAGGCGTTGGGAAGCAAATGGCTATATAAGATAAAGTATAAGTCGGACTCTACCATTGAACGTCTAAAAGCACGACTCGTTGTCTTTGGAAATCATCAGACGGAAGGCCTTGATTATGATGAAACTTTTGCTCCTGTTGCCAAAATGACTACGGTGCGTGTCTTTCTTGCTGTTGCAGCTACGCAGAATTGGCACCTACACCAGATGGATGTCCACAATGCCTTCCTTCACGGTGATTTGGAGGAAGAAGTTTATATGCGCCTGCCGCCGGGCTTTGAGTCTCCAACCCCGGGACTTGTCTGTCGCTTACGCAAGTCATTGTACAGTCTCAAGCAGGCACCTAGATGTTGGTTCGCCAAACTTGGGGTTGCTTTAAAGAAGTATGGCTTTGTTCAGAGTGCCTCAGATCACTCCCTGTTCACTTACACTAAAGGTACCGTGCGTCTCCATGTCCTCGTTTACGTTGATGATTTGCTTATTTCCGGGAATGATTCTACGGCTATCTCCATCTTCAAGCGGTACCTTCACTCTTGCTTCCGCATGAAGGATCTTGGTGATTTAAAATATTTTGTGGGACTCGAGGTCGCGCGTAGTGCTACAGGCATCTTTGTGTGTCAACGTAAGTACGCCTTAGACATTATTTCCGAGGTAGGTTTTCTCGGCTGCAAGCCGTGTAGCACTCCTATGGAGCAGAACCACCGTTTGGGCACCACGGACAGCCCACTTCTTGCGGATGCAGAGGCCTACCGACGACTTGTTGGTCGCCTTGTGTATCTTGTTGTGACAAGACCCGATCTTGCTTACTCCGTGCACATCTTGTCGCAGTATATGCATGCTCCTCGTGATTGTCACTGGGCTGCGGCCCTTCGTGTTGTCCGTTATCTAAAATCGGCCCCAGGCCAAGGTCTTCTCTTCCGTTCTGATGCTCCTTTGACTCTCACTGGCTGGTGTGACTCTGATTGGGCTGCGTGCCCGGATACACGGCGTTCTCTCACCGGCTGGCTTGTCTTTCTTGGCTCGACTCCGGTGTCTTGGAAATCAAAAAGCGATGATCTCCGTTTCTCGCTTGGCCGAAATCTGCGCCATGGCCATGCTCACTTGTGAAATCAAATGGCTTCTTGGTCTTCTTGCATGCTTCGGTATCACCTACTCTTCTCCTGTCGCTGTGTCCTGTGATAGTCAGTCAGCCCTTCATATTGCTCACAATCCGGTGTTTCATGAGCGCACGAAACACATAGAAATTGACTGTCATTTTGTCCGCGATGCTATTAAGGATGGTCTCATTGCTCCATCCTATGTCCACACCTCGACTCAGTTAGCCGATATTCTTACCAAGTCGCTTGGCTCTGCTACGTTTCAAGAATTGTTAGGCAAGATGGGCATCAGTAATTTGTATGCTCCCTCTTGAGGGGGGGTAATACCGAGCCCATAGTTATGTTCCGTATATTGGGCCAAGCCCTATTTTGTAACCCTAGAAATATATCTCTGTGCACTTGTATTTATTGACAGATATGAGGAATAAAATCACAGAAGACTCTTTCCTATTATTTTGTTAACATCCAGTATGGTAAAAGCAAAATGCATCCTTTATCAGTTGTTTGCATCTGATTTGAGGCGGTTACTTATCAATTGCTCTTTCCTAACAGGACGAATACAAGCTTGATTGTCCATATGAATGATGAGCTAATAAAGCTAAGAATTCAACTTTCATATATGTGCAAATTTCGCACGAAAAGAAATAAGCCGATAGGAAACTACATGTCTCATCTAGAAAAATGTCACTGTTACTTGTCGCACCTAGATTGTCTTTTGGTGTCCGGTTAGTATTAAGAAAAACTCAACCATGTGAAGGAGGGACCTACCTTATAAAAGACTTCCCTCGAGGCGGAGGCATGAATAGGAGTAAAAAAAATCTAAAATCTATCGAACGCACGTTCGGTTGCTTCAAACTTGTTGAGATAAAAAGCATGAAATTTTTAAGGATGTCTTCTTCGCAACAAAAAACAATATAATTACGCCATCGCCAAATTCACCAAAATGATATAGCAAATGACGTCAACCAACTATCTAAGCCATCACGGAGATTGTTACGTTCATTAATTCACTATGTGAACAAAGATGTGTAAAAAGAAACATCCGGTATACGATTTCCCATCTCATATGTCGAGACACGAGAATTGTCTAAGTAAATGATCAATAGCTTCCTTCTTTAGGGGACATCTTAAACGCATAAAATCGTTGCCCATATTTTTCCGTACACATTTTACATTAACCATGATAATATATAATCGAATAAAGAGAATTAGAAAAGGACCCTTTCTTTAATTTGCAATTCCATTTTCCAACCAACAAAAAACACACCATTAAAGTCGTCAAATATTCTCCACACACCTAAGTACCCCAAAAAAAATGGTAACAAACCATAACAATCACATGAAATGTAGCCAACTTCTACACTACTAAAAGTCTATAACGGTTGAGAAAAATAACCTTTTTCTTTTTTCTACCTCTATATTAGTTGGGAAGTATTTTAAATAAATAAGTAGTCGTTAATTGTCGACTTCGTTTCAATAATTTTAAATGATAATTTGCCTACATTTAATTTTGTATAGAGAAAATGACGAGTTTACACTCCGTCTAAAATAAAAAAGTAGTCGAGTAATTTTACTCTAAGACGATTTACTTGAGTTAAATTTTGTTAAATTTCACGGGTTTGGGCCACACCCGAGAGTATGAGAGAGTCATTTACAGTGCAGGAGGTTCATCCTAAAACCAATTTAGCGATAGGAGGAGTATCACTGGCGCTTATAAACAAGCACTAACTCTCATCTCATAAATGCATGCGATGTGGGGCCTTGATGTGGGAATTTATATTAGGCTGGATCCATCTCCAACAAATTTTGTACACCATATACGTGGAAAACATTATTTTTACCGATTATAAAGGATATTCAAAAACGTTATATTCCTTTTATGATATTTTTATTTCAAGCATGATTTATTGTTTTGTGATTAATTTTCATTTTTATGTAGTCGATTAATTTCAATGATCAAATTATTTTCTATTACTAAACATGAATTTTTTCCTCAAAATAAAAAATACTCGGTATAATTTAAAAGTGAAAGACGGTTTTTAAGACAGCCCCTGGCTATACCATAATCAATGCAGCTCAAAATCAGCTGTCTGTAGAGGTGGCAATCGGGTCAGTCGGGTCGGGTTTGGGTCGGGTCAAGTCGGGTCGGGTCATATCGGGTTCGGGTCATGTCGGGTCAAAGTGCCCTTTCGGGTCGAGTCGGGTTCGGTTCGGGTCGTCATCGGGTCGGGTCATGTCGGGTCAAACAGTGTATCGGATCGGGTCGGGTTTGGGTCGGGTCATTATCGGGTCAGCCCGATTTTATACAATTATTTTAATTTTTAACCACTAAAATAAGTATTTCGATAGTTATTTTATTTAATTACTTCATTATTAAGTCAAATATGTCATTCTAAATAATAATTTGCTTTCAATCCAATAAAATTAAGCTTAATAATTATCGGGTCGTCAATTTAGTCGAATTCGATGTCGGTGAATCATCATCGAATTAGTGCAGGTCGGGTTAGATCATTTGATTATCGGGTCGTAATTTCACGGAATTAAATCGTCGGGTCGGGTCGATTCGGTCATTCATATATATTGTCAATCGGTCGGTTTCTTCCGGATTGAATTGGTCATTCGGGTGGGTCGTTTGCCAGCTCTAGCTGTCTGCGGTGACTCATTAAACACAAGATATATTCTCACGTTGATTTTCCGTATTAATGCTATCAAACTACTCAAATCTTTTTAATCATTCAGCAAACTTATTTATTTTTTTCTAATTAAATTCCTCACAACAATTTCCTTCTCAAATTTTGTCTTCTTTTATAATTACAGTACTTAATTTTTTTTTTTGAGATCTGCAAGTTTTTTGGTAATTGGTATGATGATGTTCATGTTACTGTTCATCTCACGTGTTCACTTTGCTAAATGACAAAATTTGTTTTGCTCTTAAATTCTCACTTATTTTTCTGTACTTTTGATTTTTTTGCAGGGTTTTTTCATCTGGGTACTTCTGCTTTTGTTCTTTGGAGGTCAATTTCTAGTCAAAGTTTGCTCCTTTTTTTTCTATTTCTGCTGCTGAATTTTCTGTTATTTTGATGATTTTTTTTCTGTTTGTTGTGTATAACAAATTCTGTGATTAGTCTAGTAAGTCTGTTATATGCGTACGACGATCTTATAACACTTCTGAACGACGTGTTAAAAAAAAAGCGTACCTTTCGCCATTCATTTTGGTGATTCATGTTAGCTGACCCCAAATGATTTTGGTTTCGACTTTCGAGTATGTGTTAGTTAAGGTTAAGGCCTTACTGTTGTATTTGAAATTTGAAATATGTCGAATTTTCACAGAATTTGAACCAAAGTCTTGCCTGGTTTTGGTTTCGGAATACTCCATCCATCCCGCTTTTACTGACCTAATTTCTATTTTAGGCAGATTTAAGAAGTGATTATGGGGAAGAAACGATGTTGAAAACACTTTGTTAATGTAAAATTGAAATAGGACTTATTGTGGGAAGAATCAGGAAAAAATGTTAGGTCATTTAAATTGGGATAGAGGGAGTATGATGGAACGAAACAAAAGAAACAGCGGGAAATAGCGTCGTTGTGTTTTGAAGACAAGAGTCTTTGGGGCAACGCGGTTATGTTGTTTTTGTTGTTGGATAGTTTGGACTAGAATATGACTGTGGTTCATGTTGTGAAACCCTTTTGATTTTTAAATGCTAGTCCGTACGTAATATAGGCTATGTTTTTTGTGGACCATTATCGTTCATTTCATTCATATTGTCCTTGAAGTTGGCCAGCCCAAGAATTTTTTGATTCGATTATGTGCTGTTGCTATTAATTTATTGGTGATATGGTGAAACTTCATTTTCTAGCTGTCCCAAAGTGTTGTTTTTGACTTGAGTGTGAATTGGGTTATAAGCGAGACGTTATGATTCACTGACATTCCATTTGTGATATGAAAGTTTTCTTTGATACCTTTCTTCACTCATTTGTATTGCCTTGCCTCATGGTTGGCAACTATAAACAAATTTGGATTTTATAATACGATGGATCTTCATTCTACAGGTGTTTGAAAGCAATAATTTGGATTTGAATACGAACTGAGGTTCCGTACAAACATCTAAATAGAATCAACTGGCTTTGGTACGATTCAATGGTTTGTCCACCCCGTCCCTCACATTTGTGTACTCTGCATCTTATCTATGAGTATCCATGTTTCTATGTTCCTTAAATGTCAGCCATTTTGATTTTCGTCCCTCGTCAATTTCGTTGCGTTATTATTTTTATTTGTACAATTTTTTTTTTTTTTTTTTTCTGTATCCAAGAGTCTTTGATTATCTCTTGGGAAGGAATTATACTTTTTAATAATATATTCATAAATGCACATAAGACTCTTGGACCTGTGTTGCTCCTTTAGTTCAATGATAATGTTTTTCTTTTCTTATAAAAAAGGTTTTCACTTTTGATGCACTTTGATATAGTTCTTTCTGTATTTTATTAAAAAAAAAGGTTTTCACAATGATAATAATGGATTTATGTATTTTATTTAAATTATTACAGGCCTGCTCTTGGATTTGATCTCTTTACATAATCGTCACTTTTTAAAAGTGAGGCGATTTCTACTTAACTTGAGATGCAAAGATGGGTAAAAAGGGAAAAATTGCACTCTACAGGGACACATTGGATAAGACTTTAGCATCCGATAACCTTACTGATGAAACGAAACTTCGTACTTTGGTCGAAAACCAAATTTTACGATCATCAGAGGAAAACACCAGAGGTTGGCTTCATGTTTTTTGTTTTGGGCTCTTCTTACTCAGCATCAACTTTCTTGCCTCGCTGATAGCTTAGATGCACACCGTCTTCATTTTTCTATACCTATAAACAAATTTTGTAGTCATTTTTCTCATCGCTTGAAAAGTATTTGTCATTCACTTCTAATCATGGTTCAGATTATATCGATAATGTGCTGGGGAGACGGACAACTGAAGTGTCAAATTTTCTTGAGATGTTGAGGAGTGTTTCAAAGGAACATGGTACACCAGATACTACACATCAGCCTAGTTGGAAAGTAAGCAACCGCTAAGCTACTTAGTTATCTGAAATTACCATCTGAAATTGCGCTTCATCTCGACTGAATATATAGCTTCAAAATACGGTCACGGTAACCTCCACAACTTTAATAAATCAGTCGCATACGAGTGTCATAACCAATATTCAAAAGCAGTTGGACTCTCCTGTTTCGACTCCATGTCTCCATGATTCGACATATGTCATTTCATTGATCTTCCTTGGTGTTTGGTTTGTGTTTTAGCCGCTTACATATGTTTTCATGTTCTAATGTGGCGCTGAACTCTTTCGAGGGATCTAGTTTTTATCTTTAGTGTAGACAAATCTACTTCTATATTTATCTTTTTTAAAAATAATTCTGGCAGTAATTTCTGTTGCTGAATAAAAGTGATTGGTCTTTTCGAACGACGAACAGTTGAAACAGGATACTGAAGAATTCCGTGTTATGTATCGAGAGGGCCTCTCAGGCTCTCCTTTTCACTCATTGCTCGTGGAAGGATACATTGATGCTCCTCTAGATGTTTGTAAGTCAACCTGTGTGCTTACATTTGATAATTTGATTCAGATTGTATAATCGTTAGATACTTAGATCTTATCTTCGGTTAATCACACAAAAGTCTAAAATAAAGATGCTTCTTTATAGGTTTATGCGTCTCATGGGAAACCGCCCTCTATCCTAGATGGTAAGAGTCTCTTTCTTCAACATCCTTGGGTTAAAATGCCGTTATTACTTATTAGCATTACATTGAGTGACGAATGCACATATATGTCTTACCAATTAATGAACATTCGGATGTTGCTACATTTATCTGCCTATTTATTCCTGTATGTACAATGATATTGAACAGTGATAATTATAGCTGCAATTATCTTCGACAATTGGCGCATGTAGTACTTGATTATGTTGGTGAAAATAAACATACACGGAATAATAAGCTTAGGGGTCTAAAATCGCACCTGTAATTATATTATTTACTAATACTCTTATCTCTTCAGGTTTCCAGAGATGCTTATTCCAACTTTCAAAGTCGTAGCAGCCAAAAGTTTGCAGAAAGTCATGATCGGTGAAGAAATATCGTTAGTGAGGTGTGTGTGGCGCATGACTTAAAAAGACCTGTTTTTTTTTTTAATTGTATATTACGTAAAGTTTTTTGCAAGAAACTGAACAAATCATTTACTCTTTGGAAGAAAGGGTGAAGCTTTCTTGGCCCATGTCAAGTAGAGAGGCCGTTTTGCACTATTTTGAATTTGAGTATTTGGAAGATGGTCTCGTCGTTGTGCTCATGAATACGGTAATTACTTGCACACTTGAAGTTCATTGATCTCAAGTGTCATGTTGAATTGTTGATTATGAATGCTAAGTCTGCTTTGTTTTGTATCCGCTCTTTTATAGATTCCAGATGTAGATGACATTCAAATGGAGACGCATGGGTTTACAAATGACGGAATTCCTGGAGTAGAGAATACTGTCAGGATAGATTTAGTCGGAGGTTTCGCTCTGCAAAGGGTCACGGAAAACAGGAGCTACTTTAGGTGCGTTGCATTCATTTTAACACTTCAATTGCATCTGTCTTGTGAGCGCTGAAATACGGCGCGATTATCTGTCATCAGATTGTTTCGTTTCTGAGAATAAATTTTATATAGACAACTCTTCTAGTATCTGTGGCTTTAGATGCTTAACGATTATACGACTCCTGTTTTAATTTTGAAGTATACCGGCTTATGAGAAAAGAATAAAAAAAAAAAAAATTCCGAAACATGTCTCTTTTTTGTTAATCTACATGTTCTTATCTCGCAGGACAATAGCCAACATGGACATAAAACTCGATTTTATTCCTCCGACACTTATTAATTTTATTTCAAGGCAAGTAATAGGCAGTGGTTTCAGGTTTTACCAGAAGGTAAAAATGTCTCTCCTCTTTAGTCTTTTACATACTCATGTCACTTATGTTCTGCTACATGTATGCTTTCCGTTGATGCGATAATTGCATCATTTAAGAACCGTAGTTCTTGTATAGGCATTTTCATCGAACATGTATGGTTTATACTGATCATTTCTTCTTTTTACCAATTTTTTGCGATATTAACTGTATGATAAGTAACTATTTACTTGAAAATTCGTTAATCCTAATTTAGCGTATTGTTAATATTGTATGAACTTTCGAGATTCACCGCTTGGAAATGCTTTTTGTAAGTTGTTTTTTAATATATAAAATGTTGATGATGCGCTCCTGCAGACTGTTGCTTCTGTATCTAAAGGAGATGAAGATTTTGCCAAAGCATTGAGTGGCCCGCTTTATAGCCGTATACGCGATGCTTTATCGTCAAACAAAGAAGCAGAGAAACTCGAAACACAAATCAATGACAGCTGTAATCCAATCGCTAATGGAAAGCAAAAGGCAGAATTACAGGATGAATTACGAAAAGACCACGGAAACACTTTTAGCTCTATTTGTGCTGAAATAACTGCAGACATTCAGGAAGACGAAAGCTCTAAAACAAACGGTACAACATATAGGAAAGTTTTAGGGGACATGTTTAAGGGCAAAGATGAGGTGGTTCTCTTGAAAGGTGACATAAATGGATATATTCAGCAGAATAAACCAGTTTCTGAAATCGAAGAAGAAATGGAGGGCGCTGAAAGTGCGGTACAGAATAATAATAACAGCACTGACTGCAATTCTATCGATCAGTTTCGATCCGTCAATCGCCATAATAATGTGCCGATAAGTCCTCAGGTCGAGAAAGCTCTAGGTACGTTAGATAAAATGATCAGTGCCGTAAGAGAAGGTAGACTCAGAGCCCCAGATTCCGATCAAGCTGGCCCTCGGCTTGAAGTGGGTGAAGCTACACTGTCGACGACACGGCAACATAATGTTAGCACAGTCGCTCATGTATCTACGAAGACTACAATTGGCGATGCCCTTGATGGTTTGCGGTAATTTGTTCTATCCTTCTAATTATCGTATCTAAAATCTTTGGCATGTGATTGATTAAACCAATTAGTTTTGTATGATCGTTTGTAAAAAGTCAGTGATTCGCAATTTGATTTGATTATCCGTCATCTGTCTATGTAGGCCTACAGACCAGGATTCCGATACGCGAGGAGGGAACTCTGGTTTGACATTGACGTCACCGGTTCAAAATCCGCCAATAGGGAGTTGGTCCAGAAATGCAGTTTCTGCTGGAAACAGTCCACTTGTAGATAGTTCGGTGAACGCAGAAATAGATATCAGTCACGGGAATCACAAAAAGAATGGTCATCGGAGGAAATGGAAACTGTGTTGTTTGCACATCGTCTCTGGTAGGCTGGTCATCTCCTGACAAGTCCATTCTATTCACGAGCGACAGCTCAAAATCTGCTGATAGTTTCTGAAATACAGTCTCTGTATATCGATACATCAAAACCTTGATTCTCCCGGAAATAGTTTCTCGTATCTTCTACCGAAGCGCAAGAGGCTTCCTACCACGTACACCCTTGTTATACGCAAAAGTCTTTGAAGCACTAGGATAATGTTGTCGTTTATCGAAATTTTGATCCTTCATAAAGGAAGATTAAGCGGAAATGACATGATGAAAGAGAGAAATATGTAAATAGGTTTCGGAAGACTTTGTATGTTCTAGGAGATAGGTGTTAAAATGTTAAATTACTGTATGAACATTGAACAATGTTGTTTTGTACAAGTTTGATTACATAGAAATAATACTCCCACGTATTTGCTATAATTTGCCAAGAACTACTCCTTGTAAAGGAAATGGAGAGAAAAGAAATGGAGATGATCTATTTCCTCTCACAAACCATTATTACATTATATATTTTTATCTCACGTAGTTATCTTTTTGTTTTCCCATAAATCTACAACCGTCCGATTTAAAGGCTCAAACAACACGTACGAAAATGAAGACCTGGACTGTTGATGAGTAATGGATCCCCATTTCTTTTTGAGAAATGGAGAGGATCCCTACTCGGATCCATTTTGATTGTAAAGATGTAAAATCAAACCCGTCAGGCGGTCACTGGTATCTTCTTAACTTGTGAGACCGATTCACTCATCCAATAAATGTGAAACCCTCTTCCTTAAATATACATCATGAGACACATTTAGTCAATAAAGCCAACAAAAAAAAAAAACAAAAAAAAAAAAAAAAAAGAAAAAAAAAAAACGTAAGTCATTAAGTTTTAAAGTAGATCTCACGTGAGCACATCTCATACGTAAAATATACGATAAGATAAGTAAAATAAATACTCCGTACACGTCTCATACGTAAAATTATCATACCGTCTCGGCGTCTCATACAAAAATTTATACACGATATGTTTGAAGTGGCCAATTATCATCCACGACCCAAACTAACCAAATTGTAGAAGTTGGGTGAACCAAAACGGAAACCATTTGAATTAAACCAAATTCAAAGGCTCAAACAACACGTACGAAAATGAAGACCTACAACTACTTATGGCGCACACTCCTCCGCCGCAACAACCACCGCCTTCGCTCACTCCCGCCGTTCTCCGCCGCAACTTCCGCCTCTCTCCCCCGCCGTTTCTTCTACGCCTCTCCTCGAAACGTCCTCCCTACTCTCCCTCACCACTTTTCGAAACGTTTTCTCTCCGAAACGACGTCGTCGAAATTGAATGATGATCGTAGATGCTGGAATTGTAGTTCTTCTCCGACGTCGGAGTTGTTTCTTGTTTGCGATTCTTGTGGTTGTATTCAACCTCTTGATTCTTCTCTTGATTACTTTCACATTTTTGATCTGTAAGTGTTTTTTTTTTGTTAGATTTTTTTTGTTCAAGTAATTTATGCTGTAATTATTTTGCTGTTTCATGTAATTCAGTTTTTTGCCGTGTAGTTTGTTGTGATTTTTTGTTTCATTTGTTCGAGTAATTGTGATTTTTGTTTCTTTTGTTCTCTTCATCTTTTGTCTGAACTTTGAAGCTTTCCGAAATTTTCTTAAGGTTCAATGTATTTTAAGTAATAGAACTCATGAATTTTTCTGAGTTTTCGTAAGAGTTTAATAATATAAGACGAGGATTTTCGTAAGATTGTCTGGAGTTTTCGTAAGATTTTCTGCAATTATCTGGAGTAATTGTGATTTTCGTAATAGAACTCATGAAAATTCTGCAATTATCTGCAATTATCTGGAGTTTTCGTAAGATTTTCTGCAATTATCTGGAGTAATTGTGATTTTTGTTTCATTTGTTCTCTTTGTTTTAGTAATAGAACTCATGAACTCTAGTGATTTTCCTTGTTAATATTTGTATTAGTATAGCTCGTAATCATGAAATACAAGTTACGAATCAATATATTACTCTACGAGTTTATGAATTACGGAGTATTTTGTCCTTTTAAATTTTGCACAGTAATATATTCTGGAGCTGCTGTTTGCAGTTATTATTTTGCTTCTGAGTTCTGATTTAACTGTTTCAGTTTCGCTGTATGGTTGGTTGTATCGATTTCTGCAAGAAACTTTGTATGCCGTTATTATTCTGCTGTTGATTCAATTCACAAGTATTTGACTGACTGAATGAGTGTTGGTTCGTATTCCTAAGCTCACAAAAACATGTCGTAAAAATTCGAAAGACGAATGCAGAGAAGATATCTGTCTATATTTTTCCGAGTGAAGATTTTATTTATCGTAATTGAAAAACTTCACAGGGAGAAGAAGTTTCAAATTGAGGTGGGTAGTCTAGAGGGCAAGTATAAGGATTGGCAGAAGAAATTGCATCCTGATCTTGTTCATTCAAAATCCGAGGTTCGAGCTCAAATCTCTTGGATTTTTGCTCACTGCTATAAATTTTAACCCTAAATTGACTTATCTCATGTGTATTTAATCAGAGGGAAAAAGAATATGCAGCTGATCAATCCTCTCGAGTAATTGAAGCGTACAGAACGCTCAATGATCCCTTGTCAAGGGCTATTTATCTTGTGAGTAGAACCGTAAACTTGTCCTTTTTTGAGATACGATCATACTTTTTATTAATTGCAGATTTGGTATGTAACGTGTCATACACGTGCAGTCGTGCCTTCATCTACTTTGTCTCATTTGGCATTGGGAGACTAGTCATGTGGTAAAATTAGACCGCCACACTCCGATACAAAATCAGTCTTGCAGAAAGTGTCATGCCACTTATCCGTGAAACCACGAAACAAAGTGCTATGACTTCCATGGAAATTAATTTTCCTTTGCGTAGCAAATCATGGAACTGAAACTTGGTTTGGGATACATAGAAAGAGAACAACGATACTCCTTATATATAAAACGCTCACTGAATTAGTGGGATGTTTGGGTCAGAGTTTTAAAGGATTTGGACTGTGTTTTAGGGAATCAACTCGTCAAGTACCGTTGTGTTATTTGTTATGAAATCCTATATACCTTTCGCTTAGTGACGGTTATGACCGCTACCCATCGACCATAGTGTTGAGTTTTAATTAGCACTGCCATTTCTGGTTCCCGTGAATTTGTTCAGGAGAATACATAAAAAGCGAACATAATTTCATATTACTTGTATTGACCGGGAACGAGGCATCTCATTATTGCTCAATAGTGTTATCATTGCTTAAAAGGTTTCTCATACTATTTTGGCCCTTATACCATGGCAGATGAAGCTACATGGTGTGCATGTTGACGAGGAACAGACAGTCTCTGATCCAGATTTGCTAGCTGAGGTGAGAACTATAATCACTCCGTCATCGATGTTATTTTTTCAGCTTTCGTTTTCTAAAGAACAAACACCCTTGTTAAATATATCTGCTGAATATAGTCATTTTTGGCTTCTGGATTATGTCTGCTGACTATGCTTACTATAGAAATTGTTTAAAAAAAAATGCTTGATGCTTCTTTGCGGCCCTAGAGGCTCTGGCTTTTGCCAAACACGAGAAGATTTGCTTCGAGTAAAACTATATCTGACATGGTTGTAATTGAACGTGTAAAATTCATGGCTTAATATCACACAAATTGTCAAACCTGATCTGGTCCTGCAGTCTTTATGTCGGTTCTAAATAATGGTTTGGAGTCCTACAAAAGTTCTTTCCCAAATGTTGTGCACGGTTCTATCAATTATGTCAGGGTCAACTTATGGTTGAAATGTGTTATGATTATTCAAAATCTTGAACAAGACCATTATATGCGTACTACAAACCAATTTTATGTCACGTACCTAATGAACGAGTTACCGTTCGGTTGTACGCTTACAATGTTCTAACACAAGATTAAGATTTTGATACCTCATATATATTTGGAATTTTCCACTACACGATTGATCTAAATTGTGACTCCTAATGGTTACCGTATTATTAATTGAAAAGAAGCTCAAAAGTTATAGGCCATAAAAGTGGACAGGTAGTACTTTTTAACCTATGAACTTCCATCTCTCGTCCCAGGTTCATATTACTACTTTTGAGTAAGTCTTGCATAAAACCGTTTCACGCGTGCGACGGAGTTTTTATGAGTAAAATGTGACTATTTTAATGCTTAAAGTGACCACTTTAACGCTAAATGTGACCATTTTAAAGCTCCATAAAATGGTCACTTTAAACGTTAAAATAGTCACTTTAAACCTTAAAGTAGGCACATTTTAGTCGTAAATATCCCGTCGCACGCGTGAGACGGTTTTATGTAAGAATTTGTGACTACTTTTTGGTTATCAGAGAAAATAATTGGAAAGAAGCTCAAAATTTATAGGTTCTTGATCACATACAATATGTCTTACAGGCTTGCAGACTTGCAGTCAGCTCATATCTTAGGAAAATGGAATATATACGAAACAAAAATTTTGATTTGGTTTGGAGAACTAAGGGGTAAAAAAATGGTTTGAAAATGGAGTAGAAATTTGATTTTGTTCAAATGATAACGGCCCTCTATTTTCTCTCAAAAATTCTTGTCCATTAGTAGGAAATGGAGAGAAATAGAGAAGGTTTCTACTCATTTTTGACAATTTGGATCCTCTCTCTTTTTTTTTTTTTTTTTTTTTTCTTTTTAATCTACATTTTCTTCTCCATTGCTTTATCAATGGTTAAGATTTGATTTGGATGAAAAATAAGCGGTCTAGATTTGATAACATGGTTTGAAAATGAACAATGGAAATTTAGTTTGCTCCTTAATTTGAAGAGGCGCAAGGCTGACCAATGGGTTAAGGGGCCAAGACGATAGGGTGCAAAGGGTAAGGCGAAGGGCACGCCTTTTAGACGTGAGGCACCCTATATTATTTGTAAAACTTTTAGGTAAAAATACATTTTTCATGAGTTCTCAAGCAACAAACAAGTAAAGAAATAAAAATTGAGAATAATGGGAAAAATGAAGGCATAAGTAAATATCTAGTTGAAAACATTACAGTCCCTATGTCTAGTTTATTTATTAAGTGAGCCTTGTCCAAAAGGCGCACCTAAAATGCAGCAAGGCGTTTTGGCTAATGCCTCATCCAAGGCATACTTGAGGCACACCTTTTTTAACCAAGGTACTTTGCTCTACGAACTTTGGCCCTTAAAAAAAATCTTGTGCATCAATAATACGGAGTAAATGGAAAGAATAATTAAAGATAATTTCTTCTCTTTTTCAGATAAGCTGGATTTTGTCAATTTATTTCCTTTCTTTTTTATTGCTTATAGTTTGAGTAAAATAAATTATCTTGATTCGATAGTATAGTTTGAAAATGAATATAGAAAATTTGATTTTGCTCAAAAGATCTTGGCCCTATATTTTCTCTTAAAAATATCTTGCCCATTTAATAATACTTTGTAGGAAATAGAGAGAAGAAATGGAGTGAAATGTTTGAAGAGAATTGATACTTGTTTTTAGACAATTTTGATCGTTTTCATTTCTTTCTCCATGACAACGGTTGAGATTTAATCTAGAGGAAAAATACATTGTCTAGATTTGATAGCATGATCTTAAAATGAACAATGAGAATTCGATTTTGCTCAAACCATCTTGACTCTCTATTTTATTTCCAAATACTCATGTCCATTATTACTAAATGAAGAAAAGAAAAAGAGGAAAACAATATGGAGATAATTTGTACTTGTTTCTGGACGATTAGAATTTTCTGCATTTTTTTGCCTAATTTTCCCTCTTCATTATTTATCAATGGTTAAGGTTTTGTTTGGAGGAAAGTAAGCGTTTTAGATTTTGTAGCATGGTTTGACGATGGATAATGTAAATTTGATTTTCCATATTAGATTTTGGCTTGCTATTTTCTAGCAAAAAATCTCCATTAGTAGGAAATGGAGAGAACAAATTAAGAGAGAACTAGGCAGGAATTCCACTAGTTTTTGGACGATTTGAATCCTTTTTGTTCCTTCATATCCATTATCAACTTCATTACTTATCAACGGCTGGATTTGGTTTGGTGGAAAATAAGTTGGATAGCATGGTGTGATAATGGATAATGGAAATTTGATTTTGCTTAAAAGATCTTGGCCCTATATTTTCGCTCCAGAATATCTTGTCCGTTGATAGGAAATGGAGAAGGAATGGAGAGAAAGAAATGGAAAGGAATTCTACTTGTTTTTGGACAATTTGTATCCTTTTCATTTCTTTCTGTCTATTTCCTTCTCCATTACTTATCAACGGTTGAGATTTTGTTTGGAGGAAAAATAAGTGGTCTACATTTGATAGTATGATTTGAAATTAGACCCATCATAGAAATTTAATTTTTCTCAAAAGATTTGACCCCCTTATTTTCTCTCCGTAAAAACTTATCCTTTAATAGCAAATGGAGAGAAGAAATAGATAGATAGAATTGAAGTGCTTTTCTACTCGTTTTTGGATGGTGCTAGTATTACTTGAGATTGAAGCCTTTTAATCTAAAAATAATAGCACCATTCTTATTCATAATCATTGATAGCTATATTGAGTGCCTCAATTTTGAAACGTAATTGCTCAACTGTACCCAAGTTTTACTCACTTGTACCCTTTTTACTCATTTGTTTTCCATTCACTGCCCCTCGAGTAAAGTAAATTCTCTCTTTTCTCAACTCTTCATCCAAACCTAAAATCACCTAAAATCATCTGAAATTAATCGATTTACATTTACAATTCAATGAATTTTAAGATTGTAATCAAAATAAGACATATTTCAAGTAATTCACCCCGTTTTTTTTTTCCATTGATTGATTAATTTGTTTATTGGATAATTAATTTTATTAATTGAATATGGCTTTTTGGGTGGTTACCGGTGATAGAGTGGTGGTGCTGGGTAGGGACGCTGGCGGCTGCTCAGAGAAAAGAGCGGTCTTGAGACAAAGGCGGTAAAGAGAAGTCGACTGGGAGGTTGGGCCGCGGACATTTAGGGTTTAAGTCGTGGTAGTGGTGTCGTGGTGGTTTGTTCGGGCTGTGTGGTACTGTTGTGGTTGGGTCAGGGAAGCAGAGTGAGGAGTGCGGGGGGGAGGGGGCAGCGTTTGTGCATCATCATTAACGCAACATCATCATTTTTGGAATTTTTTATTGTTATTGTTATTATTATTATTATTATTATTATTATTATTATTATTATTATTATTATTATTTTGTTACTTGTTATTATTGGTTTTAGGATGGGCGTTGAAGGTAGTGGAAGGTGATCGGCGCGGTGGTGGAGATAGCGGCGACAAATCGGAGTTGATGCTTTGAATATGATGCTTTGATTTTTTTGGAGAGAGAACAGAGAAAACCTAATTTGTGAAATGAGAGGGGAGGAAATGAAAAGGATAATTTAGTCTTTTTTGGGTACAAGTGAGTAAAAGCTGGGTACAGTTGAGCAACACCCTTTTGAAAATAGATATGATCTTGATATCCTATCGCTTCCGTTTTTCTATCTTAGTTGTTAATTTGAACTTAGACAAGGCGTAGTTTAGAAAACGAGTTGATTTTATTTTTCGTCTACAGATTATGGAACTTAGAGAATCTGTTGAAGACGCTTCAACTTCTCAAGAACTAGAGAGGATCCAAATACAGGTAATGCTCACTACGGTATCAATCTATTAGGAGTATCGAATTTGCAGAGTGATGAGAGACGAGTTCCGTTGCATTGAATGTCTCTTGATTTCCATATCCTCTGGTTTTCCACTTTTCCTTTCCCTGCAATTTAACATTGAGCTACTAGAGCATGTAACTGAACGATTTCGTCACTGAATTGGGTCTCAGGTACGTGCAAAAATGGACAAATGGATTGAATCATTTGCAGCATCGCTCGACAGCGGCAACACTAAAGATGCACTAAATGCCATCCGTAGGATAACATACTACAAACGTGCCAGTGAGGAGATAGTGAAACGGCTCTAATACGGGCATTTGAAAACATCATAAAACTGTGGCAGTTCACGTCTCTGGTTTCGGAAGCCTGTTCTGTTTAACTATAGGCCCTTAAAAATAAGTGCGAGTTGTGATGCATTGTAGATGACGCTGGCGTTCAAAGGTAATCTTTCATTTATCTCCTGGCAAATTTGTTGGTTTTGTAGCCAATTTCAGTGACCTTTTCGGCTTGTAGGCTGCCGATGTAAAGGAAATCAGCGGGAGCAGATGATGTCCGTAAATGCTAGAATGATCAGCGACGACGCGTTGGAGCATGTCTTACCTGAGAGATGAGCAGGGTTACAGTATCAGCAATCCTTCACTTTTCCCGAACAACGATGTTCTTCAGTGTGTAGTGGTCGTGATTTCCTATACGCCAAAATAAACTTTTTCGATGGATGTCTTAAATTTAAGACGATTTAGTAATGTAACTTCTTGTACAATGGCATATTTTACTCACTAACTGGTCTCGCGTTCTCTGGTTGTCCAGTAGAACTAAATAATTTTTTCGAGAGACTGTTGTCCATTAAATTGAAAGTGAGGTGAAGCAATTTTCAACCTCAAAAATGATACGGAGTAATAAACTCTAACCTTCATACTTTTTTTAGGCTATCATTGATAATCAATTAATCGCATGTGTATTAATCATGCAATGATTACAAATTTCCCTTTGATAGTGATGAGTTGTTATGCTTGATTTAAGTCGTTCGTTAGCAATACATGGTGCCATCAAAGAATCTCACTTATTCAATCATGCGATTCCCCTAAACTATATTGAAATATTAGTAATACGAGAACATCTTGAATGTAGTCTAATTTAATATTATGTATAATAATATATATAAAATAAATTTGAAACAGTATCTTCTATGGTCGACATTTGACATTATATAATTGGACGACAAAATCATATAGGTACAGCTACTTTCTTCTCACGATTTAAAAGTACTAAAAGATATTTTTATATAAATAAAACGATCACTTGTACTCAGTCAAAATATTAAAAAAAAAATCAACAAATAACTGAATCAGAGTGAATATTATTTAAAAAGAAAATAAAAGTAAATCGGCTCAAAATATTAATATTCAAATGAATATACGAGTAATTTAAATATTCAACGAATCGAGATCAAATAAGCCAACCCTAAATAATCAAGAAATAAATCAAACAAAACCAAATGAACATGAACAAACAAATACAACCACAAAGTCACAAACAAGGTGATCCCTAAATTGCTAACTACCCTCATCAATTAATTTATCTAGGGTTTTAGGGTTAATATATAAGAAACCCTAAACCCTCATTTCACTTCTCCTCTTCAATCATCTCTCTCAAAACAAACCCCAACAAAAAAAAAGAAAAAAAAAAAAAAAGAAAAGAAAAATGAAGGTCTCCTCCACCGTCTGCCGCGCACTCCTCCGCAACAACCGCCGCCTCAACCACCGCGGCACTCTCCCGCCGCTCTCCACCACCGCAACTTCCGCCGTTCTTCCTTGCCGTTTCTTCCACTCATCTCCTTCTCCAAACGTCCTCCCTAACTTCTCTCTCTACTCCTCCAAACGTTTCTTCTGCGAAGCCGCGGCGGAGAAGCCGCCGACGGAGTCGTCGGAGGAGACGGCGGAGGAGAAGGAGGAGGAGACGGTGGAGGAGGTTATTGAGAGAAAGTGCTGGAATTGCGACACTCTTCAGACGACGGAGGCGTTTCTTTTCTGTGATTCTTGTGGCTGTATTCAACCTGCTGATGAATCGATTGACTACTTTAAGTTGTTTGATTTGTACGTTTTTTTTTGTCTGCTATCAATTTAGTTTTCGCGTTTAATTTGTGCTTATTTTGGTTGTTTGATGAAATTGTCCTGCGATGTGTTTGATCTGCGCTGTTGTTTCAAATAAGGTGAATGATTAAAATTGATTTTTGTGATTAGGGTTTGTTTGTGTAATTTTGTGATGAATTTGTCTGATCTATGCGTCTGATTTGATTAGGATGAATGAGAATTAGGAATTAGGGTTTAGGAATTAGGGTTTCGAGTTTAGGGTTTCGGGTTTTGAGTTTAGGGGTTAGGGTTTAGGGTTTTGGTAAAACCCCCTCCTTAATTGCTGATTTGATTTTTTTTTTTTTTTTCATTTTTTTTTTTTCACGTATGTTAATTTCATATTTTAATAATTCTCATTTTACGACTTATTTTGAGGTCAAATTTTAGATTTTAAAAAGTGAAATGAGTTATTTGGATTTGAACGAAGGGAGTACAATTTATAGTAAGCGCGTAGGACCACTTTGATATCTGCTCGTGAACATATGGTTCTTACAGCAGTGTGAGTGAATTTACTTTTATCGATTTCTGCAAAAGTCAAGTCTTTAATAGTAACTGAATTTTTTTTTTTAGTGAGCAGAAGTTTGCTATTGACGAGGATGTTTTAGACGCCACGTTTAAGGAAGTGCATCAGAAATTGCAGCCTGATCAAGTTCAATCAAAATCCGAGGTTTATGTTCATTCCTCTCGGAAATTATGTTAGCACTTGGGTTTGCAGTTTTCACGCTAACCTTGTTTATGTTGTGTATTTGTTATCAGAAAGAAAGACAACATGCAGCTGAACAATTGGAGCGATTTACCGAGGCGCACAGAATGCTCAAAGATCCCTTGTCACGGGGTTTGTACATTGTGAGTGGAACCCTAAATTTGTCATATTCGTGCCCTTTTTATCTACTTTCTCTCGTTGTAGTCTCTTGTTAAATTTTAATCGTTTGATTTGACTTTTTGATTGATGGAGTCAATCTGGTAAACTTTGTTGTTATCTTTGTGATTGATTTGTGATTTTAGTTTTATCCATATGATTTTTTTTGTTACGGAGTGTTTGTTTTTGTTAACTGTAAAGGAGTTTTAGTTCCCCATGTCGGTTGTCATTCCTCTTTTATTTACTAGACGCGTTCCTTTTTGAACTCTTTTGCTTTGGAGACTTAGAAACAAAAAAAAAAAAGTGAAACGTAAATTTTGCATTGAATATTTTGCAGATATTGTCAATATCGTGAAAATGTTTGGTCATTTCTGAGGGGTCTTTCATTGACTTTAAATTGTAATGATATTTTTGTCCTTGTACAGATAAAACTGGCTGGTTTGCCGCCTAGATCGGAACGGTCAGATTCTGATTCTGATGATGACCTGTCGCCTGAGGTGAGAAAACTATAAATCATGCTTATAATCTATTATGGCTATATTTTCACCGTTTCTTGTCAATTTGTCGTCTGAAATCTATACATTATCTCTGCTTAATATAGTGGCTGATCCATAAAAACTGCGGCATAATCTCGTTATTTTAACGATACATACTGAAGGCTCTGTTGTTGTCCATCCATACCAATTATTCAGAATTTTTGTGTGGTACTATGGATATTAATAGCCCTATTTAAAATGTATAATTGGTTTTTAAGAAGTTATATCTCCCTCTATTCAACTCCAGTTATCATGAAACACTTGTCGACACAGTGTGCAAAGATAATAACGATTAATATAAGACAAATATTTTACACATGATTATATACTGAATTATATTTTGCGAATAATTTTCGTAGATTCTATAATCTCATGAATCGTGTCAAATATTGTAATGCTAATGCATCAATTCGAGTTGAATGGGGAGGGTGTATCAGTATATGTCTGTATGTATGTATGTAAGATATCTATTTGCTCTCAGCTTCTTCAAGCTGTTAATTTGAACTTTTGCAAGTCTTAGTCAAGAAGACGTGCTCATTTCATTTTTCGTCTACAGAATAGGAAAATTGTGAAGGATATTCAAGAAAGATTGAAGTGGGATCCAGAAGTACAGCGTATTAGGAGAGTGGTAATGCTCACGACACTATTTTTCTGATATCAAAATGAGTCCTTTGCATGTATTTTATTTGATTCGGATGTTTTTCTTACCTGTGCGCTTACAGGTTTTAGCAAAGCTGCGGCCTCAAGATTTAGAGAGAGAAGATGCCGAGAGAGAAGCTGCCGAGAAAGAAGCTGCGGCCAAGAAAGAAGCCGAGGCCAATAAAGAAGCTGAGGCCAAGATTGAAGCTGCTGTCAAGGAAGACTAGAGTTGACGGGTTTCACGTACGGTGAATGTCAGCGACTTTTGTTTTTGGATCATTAAAACCTTATGCGTCGGGCTTGCTATATTTGCTCTTGAGTTGAGCATCTTAGACTTTGAAGTTGATCAAAATGAGTAGAACATTTGCTGTATAATTTGCGTCTTCTACTCGCGAATCAGTTTAGTTTTATCCAATCCAAATTGAACCATACTGTCTGAGGTCTTTGTTAGTTTTTTCATTGTGTGAAATTTGGTATTGACTGCCGTCGTGTCATCATGCAAATAAAAACGGACAATTTCTACGACAGTAACGAGTTTAGAAATTGGTAGACATTTACCCTAAATTGTTATCGTAATTTCTAATTACCTAGATTTTTTTTTACTTTGTATAGTAATATTATACTCAAAACCAAAAGAGTGAATTTAAATATTAAATTCACAGAGACTGGTAAGAAGTGGGATGCAACTACTTTTGCAGGCAAAATCAGCCGGCAATTAGTTTGTAAACAACAAAAAATTAGACCATAGTTTCTTAATCATTACACAAACATATACTAAAATTTAATATTAAAAATATTTTACAACCGTAGATCTTTCATCATCTTAAAATCTTGACCGTTGATCTCCTAAGTTGTTGTGGGGTACCTAACTAACTAACAACGTCCCACGTTGTAGAAAACGTTTGAAAAGTTCCAACAGATTTACCTGTTTTCTGTTACTTCCCTTTCTTTTTCCCCAAAACAAAAATTTTGGACCCTCAATTTCATTTTCATTTTCATCATCAATTTTAGATTGTTTTGTGTGCGAAAAAAGTCGGGTTTAAGAACTTGCTCAGAGAGTAGAGTGATTGTGTTTCCTTAAACATTTAATTTGATTTCTGCAATTGAACAATTGTTGGGTCTTTTAGGAATTTCCTCTGCAATTTTAACTATTATTGGGTGTTTTAGGAATTTCGATTAGGGCACTGAGATGCCCACATTGTTGAATTTATTAGCTTGTTTTCGTGGACGATTATGTTGTAATTTTGGTAGGGTTTAAGAATGCAAAACCTTACAAAATTAGGATAAAAACTTGTTAGGTATTAGATTAGATGGGAAATAGTTGCTTTTCAACGCTTGCGAAAGGTGTGTTTTTTTGTAATCCTTCAAAAGAGGCCGGTTCAGACGGTGAAAAAGCCGAGGTTAAAGATAGATCGTTAGACGTTCAAGTTAAACCGCCGGAGATATTGAAGATTGGTAGTAAGTTAGGTCGGCAAGAGAGCCGTTTAACTAGACAGGAAAGCCGTGTTGTTGGGAGACAAGAGAGTCGTGTTGTCGGGAGACAAGAGAGCAAATTGACGAGGCAAGAAAGTCGAGCTTTGAATCCTCCTCCTAGCGTTGTGGGGGATCTCGAGAAGGTGAAAAAATCGGCTATTCATGTGAAAGGAGTGTCGAGTGCTGGGTTACAAGTAGAATCGGTGTTGAGAAGGAAAACGGAGAATTTGAAGGAGTTCTACACTTTGGGGAAGAAACTTGGACATGGCCAATTTGGGACGACGTTCCTCTGCGTGGAGAGAAACACCGGGAAAGAATTCGCTTGCAAGTCGATTGCCAAAAGGAAGTTGGTCAACAAGGAGGATGTGGACGACGTGAGAAGGGAAATCGAGATCATGCATCACTTGAAAGGGAACACCAATGTGATCACTATAAAGGACGCGTATGAGGATGCCGTGGCTGTTCACGTCGTCATGGAATTGTGTGCTGGTGGTGAACTTTTCGATAGGATCGTTAAGAGGGGACATTACACAGAGAGGAAGGCGGCTCAACTTGCTAGGACCATCGTCAGTGTCGTGGAGTCTTGTCACTCGCTTGGGGTCATGCATAGAGATCTGAAGCCTGAGAATTTCTTGTTTGTTAACGAGGAGGAGGATTCGCCTTTGAAGACCATTGATTTTGGGTTATCGATATTCTTTAAGCCAGGTATCTGACTTCATTCTCCTTAGAAAAGTCAAATGAGAACAATATAAATTAACTGAATCGAGTATATTTGTAACTCTATGTATTTAAGTGCTGATAAAAGCATAAACGCAGGTGATGTTTTTAACGACGTGGTTGGGAGTCCATACTACGTTGCACCTGAGGTGCTGCGCAAGCGCTATGGCCGCGAGGCTGATGTTTGGAGCGCTGGAGTGATCCTTTACATTCTTCTAAGTGGAGTGCCTCCGTTTTGGGCAGGTGAGAAATCGGAAATTTGAAACCTACATATATCAGTGTCAATCACATGAAACCGCTTCTGACTTATATCAGTTTGTTGTTACAGAGACTGAGGAAGAGATATTCGAAGAAGTTCTTCATGGTGATCTCGACTTCTCGTCAGATCCATGGCCTAAAATCTCTGAAGGTGCAAAGGACCTCGTCCGCAGAATGCTCATCCGAGACCCTAAGAAACGGCTGACTGCGCATGAAGTCCTATGTAAGTGAAAATTCATAAGGCTAACTTTTCTGATTCATAATGTCGTAAAATTATGTTCTAGACAAAATGGGTTGATAAACTGTTTGCGCTTCTGATATTTCGACACAGTAACCTTACGATCGTTTTTTTATAATCTTGTGTCAGGTCATCCGTGGATTATGACGGACGGTCTAGCTCCTGACAAACCTCTCGACCATTCAGTAATAACACGCTTGCAGCAGTTCAGTGCCATGAACAAACTTAAGAAAATGGCCTTAAGAGTAAGTAATCTTTCGCCTCCTAAGTCCCGACTTTGTGACTCTGCAGGCAGTAATGTGATTTCGGAATCAACGTTTTCTCCGTCTTTGAAATGTAGGTTATTGCTGAGAGACTGTCGGAAGAAGAAATTGCAGGATTGAAGGAAATGTTCAAGATGATTGACACTGATAACAGCGGACAAATCACATTCGAGGAGCTCAAAAACGGTCTCAAAAGCTTCGGTGCTAACCTTGAAGAGTCTGAAATACATCATCTAATGAAATCAGTGAGCACTGATTTTCTAAAATCTATATTCGTGTAGCAAAACTTTCGTAAATTATTAGGAAGTGTTATGACCTACGGAGGAGAAAAAAAAAATCATTATTTTAAAATGCCGTAAAAACTTGGAATTGCAGGCAGATGTCGATAACAGTGGGACAATAGATTACGGAGAATTTATAGCAGCAATGATGCATCTCCATAGAGTAGACAAGGAAGATTATCTATTTGCAGCTTTCTCGTATTTTGACAAAGACGGAAGTGGCTACATCACTCGAGATGAACTTCAACAAGCTTGTCAAGAGTTTGGTGTGCCCGAAACTCATTTGGAGGATATTATCAATGAAGTCGACCAGGACAAGGTAATTTCCGTCTTTATGTTTTCGTATCCACGTATTCCCATATCTTTCCGAATGACCTACCCATTTCTGCTGCAAGAACGTGTAGTTTCGTGTTATTCTGTTCAGTGAGCTGATAAGTTTCGAGTACATTATAGAAAGTGTTATTTTGTTACATTTGATATGTTCTTTACAATGTTGAGTAACGTTTATATTATCGGTTCTTATTGCTCGTCTAAAAACTTGCAGGATGGTCGTATTGATTATAACGAGTTTGTTGCCATGATGCAAAGAGGAAACGTCGATATGGGTAGAAGGCAGAAATCCATAAGTGTCGCAGTAAAGGAAGCGCGTCAGGTTCGTCCTTAATTTTTTTGTTGGATATGATAATAGGAAGCAAGGAACAATTTTTTTTCTCCGTATATTTCCTATGTTCGAAGGATTTAAATTTCGCTCGTACAGAGGAAAATTAACCTGTGGGCTGTGGCCTCTAGTTTAGATTGGCTCTGATATCATGTCGAACAACCAGTTCAACCAAAAATTTAAGCCGATAGTTGGAGGCCAAAATACGCAGTTATCGATTGGTCACTCGAGAGTTGGAAGTCGCAACTAAAATTAGACTTGTTCAAATTTTTACAGTAAAAATAATACAGGTGGTAGGGGATTAGAATGATTCAACCGAGGAAGCTCTATTCTACAGAGCATTTAGACGCGAGATTAACAACCGTCTTTCCGATATAACAGCCTTGATTTAGAAGGAAAGATACTCGAGACAAGATGTTTCAGACCACTGTAAGTCGGAAGCGAGCATCACAGGAGCTGCACTGAGGAAATTAAATTTTTAAGCACGATTCGGTTTGTATATCAGGCATGAGTACTCATATTTGGATCTGTATACATGTTAACTGTAAATTAATTTTTTTTTTTTTTTTTGTTAACTGTTATGTATAATTTATTATGTTATGCAATTATGTATGTTATTACTAGATTTATTTGTTTAAACTGATCTAGATTGACCTTGAATTGTTATGAACATGTCGGAATTATTAGCTGCGAGAGCATGCAAGATGAGTATATCCTTGAATATGCTGTAGCTATCATTTACGTTTCAAAACGCTAAGCAAAATATTCGATTATATGAACTGTCGAGAGAAATGGTAACTGACATGAAAGTTGACATGCTGTAGTTTTAGTTTACGATCGTATCAATATCAATTTGTTGATCAAATATGAAGTGTTGTAATTCGAAATTGTATACTCCGTATTTGTTTGCACGCGAATATGTGCAGGCAAAACTAAAATTTCGATTTTTCGTTGCTTTTTCTTTTCTAAAATCTCGTCGATTCAAAGAGATTTGGTTACGAACTGTGTGAGCCTTACACACCTACTCGTAGTTTATCCAATATATCAGACTTCAGAACGAAGAATTCGCAAACCAAAATGCAAACTGCTAAAACAATACAGATTTGGGATTTTGCCATGGCAAAAATCGATCATTTCAAGTTTGACAAACAGTATAAACACGGAAAAAAAGTTCGATCATAGTTCAAAAACTCATTTACAGATATCCAGTAGAAAAGCTATCCCCCAAGAATCCTGAGTTTTTGCTTACAACAGCCGATAATCTCTGGCACTGTCGTTATAATCGACAACTAATCTCCATTTACAAGAAAGCTCAAGCCTAATGTTCTGTTGACTGAACCGCGTGACTTTCAGAGCTGTTACTTGTTCCGGTGGAATGTCGAGATACAACGTTATTTCTAGCATCTAGTCTTTCTATCAGACGTGAAACGCTAGCAATACCAGCATCGGTCATGGAAGTGTTTCGAGAAAATAACCTTTCCTTCCAACCTCTAGTGTTCCTCGAGATAGACTCCTTGTATCTTTAGAAAGAGAGGTTCAACAAACAATGATTTCTTAGAACACATAACTTGTCGTAAACAACTCATTGTTTAGTTATTTAAAACTTCGGACAACTTAAGACGAAGAAAACAAGTCGTAGTGAGTTCTTTGATGATGTACCTCATCGACCAGTTGTTCAGTCGAGACCTCAATGTTTCGGAAAATGATTGAAAGTCTGATTGTTGCCCTGTTTCTTCGCTGCCCTGGGAAGACTGACTGGCAAAGCTTCTCGACGAAAAGAACAAACCATGACAAATTAATTATCATGTGAAACATAAAAACGACTTCAAGAAACTTCAGACAAAGAGAACATGCTGTTATAAATGTTAAGCCTATATATACCTTGTCGTGGAAGGACTTTGTTGCTGGTCGACTGACGCTACATTAGGTCCAACGCTGTGAGCAGACGTTGGGTGAATTTGTGGCCGACAAGGATAGATGGTGGGGATTCGGTTGTCTGATGTATTTCGATATGATGTTGATTCACTTCCAACAGAATTGTCAGTGGGCGCAGAGAAAATAAAAAACGGATGTTCTCCACGTGAAGACGACCAATTCCCTTGACCATCCCTTCTAAAAATACCGCCTCTTCGTACAGCTGCAGCCAAGTGCTGGAATATTTGATCTTCGAGGTCAACTTCACTCGCGTCAGTGGGTAACTGCAAGTCGAAATCCACAAGTCTAGGGCGTAGGAAGTTTTCCGTGTTTCTCAATCTATCAGTTCGGAGAGTCCTCTCCTCTTCTACCGCTTCTAGCAACTGTTGACTGCGCAGGAGTAGAAACGTGTCAGAAACTAGACGAAGTCAAGAGCGTGTAACTGATATATTTCAATGAAACAGAAGAAGAAACCTCGTTGAATCTCGCAGGCTGATACGTTGCCAGCACATCGGACAATTTGAACTTCTTTGGCACCTTCAAAACACAACCTAAATTATCAGTCGTAAGTCGTAACTCTACCATAATCGTCGTTTGAAAAGACTTCTGCAAACCATTGAACTAAAAGACACGAAGGCATAAAGACATCGATTATAAATTTCCAAAGATTTACGATTATAGTCAGTAGTCGACTAGTCGATACCATTCAAGGATGCATTGAAGGTGAAATTCATGCTTGCAGTTAGTTACCTGCAAGTGAAGAGCAAACGACTATGAAATGAATCAAAGATAGTACTCCGTAACACAAAATGGACTTGTTTAGTTGTTTATGTTTGACACATATATATGTCGGAAATAAAGATATATATAAGTGCAGATGATACCGTTGAAGGATCACTCGTAGTAAAATTTTCGAGACATATGCTACATGCATCATCACAAGCTTCTTGCACTCCACCTTCCACAAACGCTGCAGCAGAGGAAGTCACGAGATCAGTCGTCGTCTTTTTAGCAGCCTCCATTCCTGAAAACTCCTACACAAGCCAAACCAAAACATACATTTATCAACCATAGCGTGCAACGACTTTAAAGCAGTAAATTTCAAAATGCTGCAGATGGTTCTGTTTATTTTCCGAGAAGCTGCGAGGGCGTATGTCTATTTCATTTCAGTCCAGACTCCAGCGCGTATCAGACAAACACAACGCGTACATACGAGTTATGTCACTCGAAACGAGTACATATTACAAGGAACACGTCTTACCAAAAACATATTCATACATGATACATGCTAATCAATTAAGCGTTTCTAAAGCGAAACAACAGTATGTATTGTATTGGATCGTTAGACATCGTATTTAATTCTAGGAGTATTTGAATGGTAAGGGTACTTAATTCGTGCCCATATCGATAATCACCTAATGAGGTCTCGAGACTCCACAGATTTTCAGACATTTTACGTTTTACATCTTGAAATTCTACATTTTAATACAAACAAATTAAAGATCAAATGACTTCTACACCAAAAATAAAGTCATATTCTTAACAATTCATGCCGCATAAAAAAAAAAATTATGGAGAATTTTAGCCGCATGTACACCGTGCCTAATATGGGAAATTTAGCCCTCGAACAAGACGGGCCTATATAAATTTATGAAAGTATGTAATTTTACCCTAAAATCGGTTATTAGAATTATTCAAATGTTCATTAATTTCGTAGCATCAAATAAGGTGTTGGAGCCTCCACCAGCCGGAAATTGCGCCGCTTCAAACGAGGAATTGAGAGGTCACCGGTTCGACTCATGGCAATGGCGGATACCGCCATCCTACTGGGATGACTTACTCCCAGCACGCCATTTGCGGGATTGCAGTCTTGAACCAACCCTCGTTACCAAAAAAAAAAAAAAAAATCAAATCCATTATCCAACTATATTTTCAGGCCCAAAATCGGCCTGTTAAGGTGGTGAGTCAGGTCCAAAACAGACTTAGACTTAGAAAATTAAGGTTCGAGTTCGGTCTGTTGGTTAAGAAATTAGCTTAAAAGGAGTCAAGACGGGCAACAACCTCAAAAATCAAGGCCTATGCAATGCCCCATTACTTTGAGCGGGCCGGACTGGACGAACCCACACAAATGGGCACCTCTATTAATAAGCACGTGATCAACGGATCATTCACAAATCATAATAATGACGACTTTTCACAAATTTGTTATAAGGGCATGCATAATCAAACATTGATACACATCAAAACAAAACATTTATAAATGGTAATTACTTTGTGAAACATACCCAAATGAAAAAATAAAATAATAATAAGCAAATAAATAAAGAATTACGGAGTATAAAATAATTTTAAAAATTACGTAAATTAATACCTAAGTGAAGGGGATATTCAGAAATGGAAGGGCAATTTCAAAGGTTATAGAACCCAGAAAATGTTCATAAAGTTCAAAACAAAATAAAATAATAATGATTTTTAAGGACAAATTAATAGTTTTTTTTTTTTTTCAACCCTATATTTTAGGGATTATATTAATGAGTATTACTTTTGCCAATTATTGATCTTGTGGGTTAGATAACTCTAGATTAGGATTAGGATAAAATTAGCATTAAATAATGTCACTCCGTTCTTTTAATAAATTATTTTATTTTATGAGCACCTTATTTGTACTCCGTACTTATTTTTGAGTAGTTTTTAACGATGATTTAGATACTCTTTTCTTTCTAGGAATTGAATCAGGTGAGACCACCCCCTAAAATGAGGTCACCCCTTAAAATGAGACCACTTTGTTATAATAACATAATATCTTATTACTGTAACAATGTATCTTCTTTATTATAACAACATGAAAAATTAGCTCAATGTTGAAACTATGTTATAATAACAAATATTCATTTATGTTATAATAACATAATTTTAGATGTGTTACTATAATAAACATATGGTGTTATTATTTACTTACATTTGATTTTTTATTTTTATATCCTTTTTATTTACTAAATTATTTTTATGACTTTATTTTTTAGTATAAATGTATTATTTTGATTTATATAATCTATTTGCATTTATTTTTAAGAAAAAATCCTTAATCCACGTGAAAAACAAATGTGAAGAAAAAAGCGATTAAGAGGCCGGGACTATGATATTATTGTAACCATTTTCATACAATTTGTGTCTATAATTGACAAATGTAACTAATTTCTTTATTAATCTTGTTTGCGATTTTAGTAGATCGATTTTATACTTTGCACCCCTTCAACCAAAATTGTACAACTGAACTCGCATAAATTGTTAAACCATCTCACATAATATTTACTTTAAAACTAATAAGCGTACATAAATATACAAATTCATTGTACAGTATGAATTAATACAATATAGAGTAATCACTAAATCAAATATGATCACTTTATACGCATTGATAATCTCATTTTTTTATTTCGTAAGTAAAAGATCGTCTTTCACATAACTTTCTCGAGATCAAAAGAGTGAAAAATGTATTTGGAAAATAAAGACAAAGACATGAAATTTAATTTAATTTAATTTAGAAAACACAAATTCTTGTTTAAGACGGGTAACCCGTCTTAAACCAAGAAACGGGTCAAATACCCCACAAAAGACAAAGGACAAGTGGGGGAGCAAGTTGTTCTCCCCCACTAGTTCCTTGTCTTTTTCACTATTGGCCGTTTATAGAAGCAGAACTTGTTTTAAGGGAGACCAACACGAAAACCTTTAGAAAAAGGTGGGAATTGAAAGGACATTCCTCCATGTGTTGGATCTGTTCCCCCATGTTTGTACATCCTTGATTCTACAGTCTCGTTTTTGGACTCACCTACGAGTACAAGGTAACAAGCCTCCAATGAAATTACTGCCAATTTTTCTTTAAAAGACCGTCTTTCATTAAAAAGTAAAAAAAAATAAATATATTAATATGCGCATTAAATATAACTCTATAAATTAATTAATTGTACTCCCTCCATTTCAGTGAATTGTTTACAGTTTGACTTTTTTGTGAGGGGGAAAAAGTCAAACTGTAAACAAATGACTGAGACAGAGGAAGTAATCACTATTGGTAGATATAAGAAAAAGCATATTTTAGTATATAATGACCGCTTCATTAATTAGCAAAAGACGATCTTTTACAAGTCGTACTCAACTAGTACGGTGGACATTTACATGTTCATGTATATGCCTACCATTGTAGTCCTATTGCTCACATGCATCTCTATCCAACCAAATCTGCATACTTTCTCCATTTAATTCACTTTTTTACATTTATTTTTAGGGTACTATTCATAGGTGAAAAAGTTATTAAAATACAACCCTTAATATATACAATAATATACGCAATAAAACATAGTTATGCATGCCGCATGTAACAAAACTTATGAACAAGACGTTAGAATATATAATTAATGTTGGGTCTTCAACCATCAGCTTAAACTCTGTACTATTTACATTCACAATAACTTGAATTTCAAGGTTAAGCAAAAGTTATTATGGAATTAACTCCTTTGTGATTATGTATTTTTTTTGTTTTTTTATCCAAAATCAGCCACAAAGGGTCAAGGCAGTATTTCGAACTTGTGACCTATCGTCATTGGTACCTCAACCATAATCACTAGGCTAGAATGTACTCCGTATGTACTCGGTTGTGACTTGTGATTGGTTGATTGCATCATTGAAAAAGTGTAAAATATGAAATAATAATTGGTGCAAAATAATAAAAATGCGACATGCATAATAAAAAGGATGGTGCTTGGTGAAGAAAAGGAGAAGTGCGTACATAGTACATGGAAAAAACAATAATGAACGTCCTTCATTTATTCTATTTTGGTGTAACATACTCGTATTCATCAAAGCATAAACCACACTGTCTAACCATATTACCGTAAATAATGCTTTGTCATCTATGATCCATTTACATCAAAATTTATAATCGTTCATTAATTTTACACTTCTTATGTTTTAACCTATTCTGAATAAAATATATACTCCCTTTCGTTCTAGCGAATTGTTTACAGTTTGACTTTTTTGTGAGGGAAATTTGAGTGAAGTGTAAACAAATGATTGAGACAGTGGGAGTACTACCTTCACTCTAATATTATTTGATGCTATTTATAAAGGTGAATAGTTTTAAAGATTGTGTGAAATATATATGTAATTTTGTTTGATTTATTTTATTAAATGCAATATTAATTATTTTTAACACTGTGTACGGAGTAACTAAAGATATTAACGTTGCAAGATGCGCCTCATCATATGGGTCTATTTAACATCGTGAAGGAAGTAATCTTACGGCAATAACAATCTATTTAACATCGTCGTAATAAAACCTTAATAGATTTAAGCAAATGCTTCTTTTTCTTAATTTTTTTGTTCATGGTACATACGTGTAATGATATTTAATTTTGTCGTGCATGTTATGTTCTTCCTCACTTCCAAGTTCCAACTACGTAGGAGTTGGCTAATGATTTATTTTGCGATGTATATGTAAATATGTAATGTACTAGCATAATACCCGTGCATAAATGCACGGGTTGTATAAATATAAGTTAATAGTTAACTGAAAATTTTGGTAATTGAATTAAATATTAAATTAAAATAAGAATATTTCGTAGTAATAATATAAACGCATCCTAAATAAACATGTATTCTTAAACCCAAATACAACAAACTGTATTTTACCCGACCGCGTATTTATTTAACATGTAACTCGCTTATTCGATCCGTAATTGTCTTTTAATTAACCCGTTTAATAGGTTTAAAAGTGTCAGTTTAGATTTTTCTTAATTAACTATCAAAATTTAGATGATAGAATCATTGAAAATTGTAACAAAACAATTAGAATAATGGAACATTTAAATTCTTTTTATACAAATATAGTTATGAATTTATTTTAAAATATCATAATGTGGCAAAATCCGATCAAATTATCACAATACATTGTCTTAAATTCATCATTTATTATAATAATTTTGTAAAACGTGCTTAAAATGTTATATTGAAAAAACATTGAATAAAAATAGATAGTTTAAGAGAGAAAAATAAAAAAAATACTTTGTTGTACATAAAATATATTGATTTACTTATATGACATAATTTCAAAAAAGGAAATAAAATAAAATAAAATAAAAGGGATAAAAAAAAAAGTTGGAGGGAAAATTTGTGTAGGATGGTTTTTGTTATATATAATTAATATAGAATATAGATAGATTGGTGGTCATGTCACCCTCGTTAATGTCTGGTAATTTTATAAATGTCATTTCAAAAGCATATATATATGTATGCGACATTATTCAGACTTAACAACGGCTTAACTATTATTTATAACTCCCTTAGAAAAAGAACTCGTCAATGAAACATAACACAATAATGTGACCATCTATGAAAAAAAAAAAAAAAAAAGAAGAAGAAAAAAGAATGCATTCATAAATACACCATTGTTAAAGAAACCTACCTAGAATTTACAAGAAATAATACCAAAGTAAAACTCCATGGGGAAAAGCATTCAATTTTTTTCACCATAAACATCACACACGACGTACTTTTTTTTACATGGTCCATTTTCTGATTTTCATCAAAAACAAAACCCCCACACACGTACATATTTTCGCCCTAATTAAACACGTACTCGTCCATCACCCAAATAATTACAAAACCCGAACATTTTAAATTTTAAATCTAAAATGAAACGACGTCACCCGATAACAATAATAATATCATCGTCTCATAATTTTTTGTTATGAAGTAGCAGTACCGTAATTCCATGTTACCGAATAATTAAAAACACAAAAAAAAAGTGAAATAAAATTCAAAAATTTCCAATTATTGTTCTTTTTGAGAAGGACTTCTCCAAAAGCCAGTGTTGTAGAACTTGTTCCACATTTCCTTCTCCAACTCGGCGAAATCATCGTCCACACCCTTTTCACCCATAACAACGACAGCCACTTCTTGGCCTTCTGGGACCGAGGCGAGCTCAACGTGAAACTCGTCTGGGTCCCAGTCATAGGGGCACGTGCTGTGCCGGGTGGAAGAGGAGGCAGATGATGGAAGTGGCAGAAGACCCTTCTTCATCATCTGCCTCCTCTTGCGCTGCTTCAGCGCCTTCCTGCAGATACCTGCAGGAACCTTGTACACTGCTAGCACGACTAGGTTTACCAGTGTACAAGGGCAGCAGCACCACACCGCGGCACATTCTGCCGCGGTGCCACCTGCTACCTCGGCTATTCGCCCCGTTGAACAGCATGGGGACGAATCGATGTGGTGCTGCCTCCTGTACAAAGATGGCCCCACCGGCCGGATTATTATTTGACGTGTTGTGGCCCTGGTCATTTTTTTTTTTTTTTTTCGAACTTTGTAATGTTATTGTTAAGCAGTTAAGCTCTATTCATGCAAAGGAAAAAAAAAGAGGAAAAGCCCCCTTCCCCACTCACAGACGGATCTCGTGAGGAGACCCGACTGTGAGGGGAAAATGAGGTTTACAAGTTGCAAAAATGATCATGAAATTATTTAGAAGGAAGATAATTTTTGTGAGAAATAATGTGTGGTGTTGCAAATAAACAGGGAAAAAATTGGTGAAAATGTTTGCTTAGTATTATATGCTATTTTTGGAAATAATGCTATTTTTTTTGGTGGTGAAAATTGTGAAGAGAAAAATGGATTAATATTGTGTGTGGTGGGTTTGGGAAGCAAAGCTAGAAATTTGGATTTGTTGGTGGGTGATATGAGAGTGATTTATAGGGCAATAATGTCCTTTTTTCTTTTAAATTGGAAGGAATAAATTACTAATGAAATATCACTAATTAGAAAAAACAAAATAAATTTATGAAAATACATTATGATTCTATGAACAAATAGTTTGTGTTGTCTATAATTTTTGTAAGGCGGCATAGTAGTTTAAATTTTCAAATAAAATTGTACTTCCTCCATTCCATTTGATTCTATACATATTCCTTTTTCGGAAATTCCAATCAATTTTATACATTTCTATTTTGGTCCGTACTTTATTAAACTAAAAGACCAATATACCCTTCATTAATACCCCATCCAACTCACTTGCAATGTCCTTTTTTAAAGAATAAAGTAGGGATAGTTTGGTAATTCTATTGTCTACCCCACTTGATTTTGTTCTACCTTAATTACCGTGTTTTGGTCAAATGTATAGAATCAAACGGAATGGAGGAAGTATATAAATAAAATAATTTGACGTTGATACATATTTCATGTACGCAAAGTTATCCATGAGACATTGTTATAATAAGATTATGTGTAATCTTTCACATAAATTATAGCCGTTTTTCTTTTTTTTTTAATTTTTTTTTTTGAAATAATTTTTACGGTTAAATTTCATTCCATAATATATTAACGTGACACGGTTTTTGTAGACACTAAAAAAATTATAAGTGTCGAATAAATAAATTAAATCAGTTAATTTGAGTTAATACAAGATTTCAGCTCAATTTAACATTTTCTGCTCCCGAAATAAATAAATAAATAAAATGGGTCGATTCGGTACGACAAATGAGTGTCGGGTCATAAATCCAGTCGGAAGACAATTCGGGGCACATTTAATTAAATGGGCCGGTTGTGCGCGGAGAATAAAATAATCTCCGTAGTCGAGGTAAAGTCCAAGAAGATAAAAGAAGGACCAAGCTTCAAGAAGCGGGCTGCAATATGAAATAGGCCCAACTCACAAGAGAAAAGAGATGAGACATTCTCTATAAATAAAGACCTTTGGCTTCATTTTTGGGGGGGAAAAAGTCATTCATAAAAATACACACTCAAGTTTACTAGAGAGAATTCACACAAAATTCTTCTAATATTAAAACATTAAATTCAAGACTCAAATTCAAGACTCAAATTCAAGCGAAGACAAATCAACATAAGCACATCAAACCGGTGCCGTTGACAAGTAAATCAAATTCAAGTTCAAGGGAGATTCAAGTCCACACGACCCTCTCGAGAAGAATTCGTATTTGAATTCAAGACTCAAATTCAAGCGAAGACAAATCAACATAAGCACATCAAACCGGTGCCGTTGACAAGTAAATCAAATTCAAGTTCAAGGGAGATTCAAGTCCACACGACCCTCTCGAGAAGAATTCGTGTTTGTTAGAGTGCATCCATCCTCTACAAATTCGATTACCGCAGCATTCATTGTTCTCTCTACGAAGACATTCATACCTTGTACGACGAATTAGAATCAGAGGAGTTCTAGAGATTTGTACACACAATCTTCTGAAATTAATAAAATATTATTTGTCACGCTTATTTTGTATTACATTTAATTGTTTTACAAAATTTGTTGTTACAGTTTTATAAAAGAACTTACTACTTGTATTAGTTTAAAAAAATTAAGTTAAAAAATTAAATTATCGTATTTGCTCAATTACCCGCGCCTTTTACTCCAACGCCCGCATTTTCCCATAAAGTTTTCGACTTATACCCCTATACAATATCATCGTAATTTGTATGTACTCAACTTTTTCTCTATATATCGACAAAATTAATCAATAAAAATTAATCAACTTAGACTCGAATTGAACAAATAATTGAATAAGAATCGATTTGTGCATTAAACAAATAAATTTCAGTTGCTTTAATGATTAATTTTATGTTTTTTCTACATCAATTAGATCAATTAGGGTTAGTATTCGTGGGACAAAAGCGAAATAATCATATTAGCCGGTTTGGCTACAATAGAGGTGGTGGCCGACCACCGGTGGTGGGTAGTCCTGCGTGGTGCACTCGGGTCTAGGCGGGAACTAGGGTGGTGGTGGTGATTTGTGCGAAGACCGAGATCCATCATTTTTTTTATATTTTATATATTTTTATTTTATTGTTATTTTCTTCATCATGATTATTATTATTATTATTATAGAAACAATTGTTTTATCATTATTATTATGGTTATGATTGATGAGGATAATGATGATATTGGTGGTGAGGAGGAGGAGGATGATGATGATGATGATGATGAGAGGAATGGAAAAGATGATGAAATTTAGGTGTTAAAATGAGGAGGTTAGAATAGTAATTTTTGCGGGCGTTTGAGTAAAACTCGCGGGTGAAAGAGCAATACCCTTAAATTATACTCCGTAGTGACCATCTTTTTGAAATACTAGTGTGTTTGACGTAAAATTTGTGTAATTTATGTAACATGGTAATTTTCAATTGACAAAAGATGACAAATTTAAAAATAAAACTAATTGTATTTTATTCGTCTGTCTCAATAATTTGTTTACACTTCTCTTAAAATCCTTTCAAAAAAAATTAAAATGACTCATATAAAATATGAAATTAAAAGTATCTTAAAATAACAAGAGTAAATATATTAAATGAAAACAATTACTCTATACGAGTAATATTATTTTCTCCAATATATAAAACTATCTTAACTATATATCTTAACTATATATATACCTACCAAATTACCAGGACACAAAAAATTAGTGGACGCTTCTTTTGATCGTGACACAAACTATTATTGCTTGTGGATATAGGTTTTATTTATTTTTGGTTGGTGTATATATTAACAATGTACCGAGTATTTCATGAGAGTAGATTTTTAGTCCTATTTTGTGTCCACTTTATGTACCATATAAATAATTAAATGTGATTATTCAGTAAATTAAAATAATACGATAGGACATAAAGTGAGACATAAAAGTGGAACAGATGATCCTCTGATCTAGTACTTCACATTATGAAAAGAAAAAGTAAGACCTTTAAAAATGGATGGAGTGAGTATAATATGTTACGGAATACTTTCGTATATTGTTGTAATATATATATCCTATATTACAAAGTTATTTTTTAATAGCTGAATAATAATTATATTAAATCATATTGAAATAACTTTATCATAAGTTATAATGTAAGTATTTAATCACCTAACATAAGAATTTGTGTAAGACATAAACATCTATGATTTTAGACATACATTTTATTTTATTTTATAGTGACAGAAAAGAAAAGCCTAAAATAAAAGTGTAATACGATTAGTTTTTACAACCATCATTTTCAGCCCAAACATAGAAGACACCACATCACCTTTGTGAGGCCCATAAATCGTCTACGTATTTTTTTTTCAAACGACGTACGTAATTTGTATGACACGTAAAAAAAAAAACTACAAAATTTTGCAAAATAAAAACCAAATATATATATATTAAATAAACAATTAAAACTGCTTTAAAAAAATAACATGCATTTTATTTTGTTTCTTGTCTTAGGTTTTGAATAACATGATATGCTTCATATGATCGATTCAAAAGCATGGAAGGTTCAATGGGGATGGGCGTCATGGCGGTTTTCGCCGTCTCGGGAAGCGTAGCTCTTCTTGCCCACCAACTTCATAAACGTCTCCTTTCTGATTTCATGAAGAAGATTGAATTTGAGTTTGGTAAATATATATAATTCTTCTTTTTATATATGTTTCATTTTTCTAATTTGATTTTTTAAAGTATAATCTAATCATGCATTCCAAATCGTCTAAATAATCGTCTTGTATAAGATAGTTATATGCATACAAATATACAACCAAGTCATCGACTCTGTTGTCGCTGCATGAAAAATACAAAATCAATTAGTCTGATATTATATGCATACAACCATCTAATTCTTCCTCCGCGTCTATAATACACTTTTCCCAGACAAACTTTTTGAAATTTCTAAATTTTATTTTGCCGTAAAATACGTTATATTAATTCGAGAAATATTATATCTTTGATAACCTTGAGATCATATAATTAATAATCAGGATATGGAAAAAGCAACAAGAAAAGGGTGAATATGAAAGAGGCAACAAAACAACCAAGTTTGAAAAGGAAGAAGTTAGGTTTAGAGGGTAAAATGCCCTTAAATAGGTTGGTTTTGTATAGAGGTATTATTCAACACAAAATGCTTCATCCTAAGAAAGAGTATGGTGTCTCTAGAAGAAGAAATTCTTGTCATCTCCATAATTAAATCTTTTTTTTGTGAATTTTTTTGTATCCTTTTAGCTATATAACGTAACAGCAAGTCTCACATGAGATCGTCTCACGTCTACGTGAGAGCTATTGTAAAACACAACGGTAACTCCTTGTGAGAGTGATAATTAAATACCTCGATTTTGCGCCAATTTTTTTTTGTCACTCATCGACAATGAACGTCTTAAAGGTTTGAGGTTTAAAGTTTCGCTCAACTTTTATTGTACAGTATTGACCTTGCGCCTTATCTTACACAAAGTACAAGAAAAGAAAATGTTCATTTGATGGATAAAGATTTTATGTTTCGATTTCACATTTGATGTTCACGACTCATTGCCTTCATGCTAACATGAAAGTTATATTCGACATTTGTTGAACCTTGTTCAAGACGGTCTCTTGTGTGAGAGACCAACCAATCAATGGGTTGACATACAAGATAGAACTATGCCGCCTATGTTTTCGTGATATCTTGTGATCTACACGAAAACAACGTATCAGAGTATAGTCGGATGATAAGAAAAGCGCTTTACCATGCATGCATCTTACGTAAGCTGCATTGCAAAGGTGGGAATATGAGAAGCCAACCATTTTCTGAAATGTGGATTTACGACTCCAAAAATGTCTCCTTAATAAGGTCTGCATTTACCGACTTCTATTTCAACAACTTAAATATATCGGGAAAACCTTAGAATGGCAGAGAAGTTTATGACTAAAATGTCTACTGTGTACTCATTACTCAAAGGGACAGCTCCAACATATATCGATGTTTCCAGGCCGCTTCAATTTTATCCAAGGAAATTCATTATCACCAAATGGAGCACTAGATTGCAAAGAACAAAGTCTGCAAACGCTCGTTCTGGGGCTAAATCCTGCACATTAAGATCGAGATTTCAGATTAGTAAGTATCACAGGGCAATCACAATTTTACAAAGACGTTTTGAACGAAACAGCACTTGGATTTTATATCTGCCTACTACTATCCAGATGATAATTACTACTACTATCCAGATGATAATTACGACTTTTGGCACTGAATTATGTCCACGCTTTCCAAAATTGATCCAAGAAGGAATTTCTTGAGTAATTATGACGTCATCACACAAACCTAAAAACTTATAAGTAGCATAAAAAGTCTCACCCTCCTTTCTGATTTCCCTTCAATCCTAACCATCTTCCTCAAATGAGAAATTTAAGAAATTTAAGAGAAAATGGGACAAAAATTCATACCGAGTAAGATTTAAGAAATTCTTGGATAAGAAATTTCAAAGTATAAGATCACATAAGGAATCCAAGATAAAATTAAACTTTAGACTCTAATTAGTACTTATTCACCCATCTCCTCCCCCACACTGACCACCGTCCATCGGCGGCCATGCCCAGCAGCTATCCTTGCAACTACCAGATGTAACGGACAATATTTAATACCCTGGTAGGAAGGTAACAGGATCCTAAAACATATTCTATCAGTCATATATGACGTATACTCAAATCCACAGCAAACTATTAAAGCTCTTAGATGTACAGGATTTACAGAAATACTCCGTCATAAATTACTATAAACAATGTGTAAATGGACCGAGGGGAGAAATGGGGGATTGAACCATCGGTGAGCTAGTTGTGACCCTTTTCAATAAATGGGAGATACAACAGCGGTATTGATGGTCGTACATGTAGGGATGTTGTTTATACGTGGGATGTGAGGAGGAAATTAATACATTTTTTCCGCTCCAACCATAGCATTACAGCACACAGCCAACGTAAATTAACTGTGCGATTCCTCTTTTGGATCTTTGATCAGGTTATATTACTTGTCTAAGTTCACGGGTAAGTTCACGGGTATTCTACTCCATTCACCTAAACTTACATTTACCATATGAGTTGAACACATTTCTTTTGCGGAATTGCGGGACAGTAACATCACATAAAAACACTCTCCTGCTAGTGTAGGCCATTATGTTCATCTTTTTAGTTGGGTGTCAAACATATAAATGAATTTAGGTGAATGAAGTATTTTTGAAATGAGTCAGATACAACGAGTTGCAATTTGTAGCTACTGCACAAAACTCAATACAACAAGTAAGATTTGTCATATACATTTAATCTTTAAAAAAAAAAAAAAAAAACGTAAGATATCAAATTCAGCTGAAGTAACAAAAGCGACTAAATAGAACTTCACAATTCACGAGAAAACCATACCTTGAATTCCTTGTTTTCCTTGTTAACTTGAATGCGGAGACACACTAAAAGCATAAAGTAGACGACATAAGTTCCAAAGCAAATTAGAAATCAAAAGAAAGCAACAACAACGGAACGGATTGCCAAATGATAGACATACCAGCAAGAACAGCAGTCCCGACACAAGAAAGTACGCCAGACAAGAACGAGTTGAATGGGAACGATCCAACTGTTGCCATATAAGCCACCTGTTTCAATCAAAATAAATTATGCAAACCAAATATTAAAAGGGTGATAATAATATCAGATATCATACCGACACAAACACACACGAAACTCACACTGAAGATCATACGCCACCTGTTCAGCTTTACTGTTATCTCACACTTTCGATACATATTATTATCCAAATGACCACCCTACTCTATAGTAGTACTCAAAATTTTCAAAATTTTGTGAAAAATATAAACGACAAATATCAAAATATTAGTATAATTTTTCACAATATATACAACTAAAAATGTCAATTTTGGAAAATTTACGGTGACATTTGCGCTATCACGACATACAATGTTTGAAATTTACTGAACAGAGCACAAATTTGATAGACCTCTCAAGATTGACACTCGCGAGACCGAGCATAATCCGCTTCAATCAAAAATAGACGATTCCAACCACACAACAAGTCAAATTATCAAAAGTAAAGAACGAGATCATGAATTGCATACTCACATGAATTCGAACAAGTAACAGAAAATCAAGGAGAAACTTGACGAAGTACGACAAAAAATATCCAGATTTTCGGTAGCAATTCAAAAGAAGCTCATGAAATCGCACAAATTAAACCTAACTCAAAATGCAACAAAGATTGAAAAAACACAATACTAATTAACATTACCAAATCAAGTCAGTCAATCTACATTGAAAAAAAAAAACGGCAGATGATGAAATCAGAAAACCCTAGAAACATCAAATTTACAACCAAAAGTAGAGCAGATCAGAAAAGAAAAACCTGAATTAGAGCGGTGGAAATAGCGAAGATGATGTAGAGATCGATGATCTGAACAACAATTTCAAGAACAAAATCAAAAAAAATCAGTGTGAAATTAAAAAAAAAAAAACAAACAAAAGAAAAGAAAGATTTGAAAAGTGGAAGAAGAAGAAGAAGAAGAAGAAGAAGAAACCTTGAGATTGGTGGGAGTGGCGGCGTAGGCGGAGCGAAGGGAGTTGAACAACGCTTGTGCATCCTTGCTCGTTGATCTCCCCATTTTCCTTTGTTAGTTGTGTGTCTTTCAATTCAATTGAAAATGTGTTACTCCTTTATGTTAGCTCGAACACTTGAGTCTTGACTTGGACTATTGGATTTTAAGTCAAGGTCTATGGTCGGGTTACGGTGTAGCTTCAACGGTTAAATTATGGGTGTAATTTTTATGGGTTACAGGTTGGACTCTCCTCTAGAGTCTAGAGTAATCTTGTAGGAGAATTACGGCTTGGGGATAGGTGTCTAGTGAGCTACGAGTCTGTCACCCTATTAAAAAGGATGGCTTACATGGTCCGCATGGTTTGCAAGTAAGGTAACGGCTGCGGATTTCTACGACACAAAAAAAAAATTGTGGGATGATGGGTTGGATATAGCCATAGAGGTGATTCAACGCATAATTTGGATGGATATGGTCGTGCTTAGCATGATTATTTTGATACGAATTTATTTGTACCTTTTATTGTAACTCGACAAAAAATTACAGAGATCGAATATATATATATATATATATATATAGATTTAGGATCATGTGAGAACCATCAACTCAGTGAGAACTGTGAGAACCAATGACAACCATAGGATCCTGCTAAAATAAAGGGTCAAGATCTTCGTTCAACTTTCTATCAAACTCAAACTACTGCCAACCACAATTATTTTCAAGTGACTATCACTATAAACCATCAGCCACCACCAACCGTTATTCTCCACCACCATTAACGTCGAGCACCACTTGAAACCACCGACAACCACCAATTCCTATCCTCCACCACCATCTACAACGACAACCACCAACATAAACACCACTTGAAACACACCAACAACGCGAATCAAATCAACAACCTCCGTCGTTGCTAGAAACTCACCAACGACGCTTGAATCTCACAGCCCTCCGCCATCAACCCCACCATAAATTTATCGTCGATGTGAATCTTGCCACCTGTGTCGTTGAAACCAACGAAATTCATCAGAGATGCAAATACCGTCGTTCTTCACCGTGGGCCCTCAAGAAAATAGTCGACGAAGCCGATCTTGCTACTCTCCCATGTCGACACTACCAAAAAATCACCGGCGACACTAGTCTCATCAGCTTCTCCATCGTGGATTTCACAAATCAGATCACCCTCCGCCGTCGATATTATCGATCCCTATCAACTCAAGTCTATGTAGATTTCACGAACGTCGGTCGTGTCGACCTCGGACTTTTAAATTGAGTTTTTCGCTTCGCAATTGATGGTTCATGTCGTAGAGATAACACCGTTTATTTTGACTGAATTTGGAGTTTTTCGAACCTTATAGTATTTTTCATAATATGATACTTAGGTACAATAATATGGTAGAAAGGTACAGTAATATGGTACTCAGGTACATCAATGTTTGACAACGTGTACACCTAATATTGTCGTCGTGAATACCTTACTCAACGGCCTCATTGCTTCTTTGTAGGACCTGAATAAATATTGTAATGAAATTGGTATTGTGGGATGAAAATAAGAGGAAGCTAATATTTCCATATTTTCAATACTATGCTTGATAAAGTTAATTTTTTATATTTACTTTTGGTTTTTTGTTCACTTTCATTGAAAGATATCCTAATATCACTCTTTTTTTTATACTTTGTAGGTATTTCCTTAGATGTCACCCGACATGTTTAGCATGCGTGTAGTTGTGTGATGCTATCTTGTGCGTATTGTTTTTGGTTTTGTTTCAAAAATGGATTTGTCATGAGATTCAAGAAGGCATTTTTTAATAGCACACGTAGTAATGTGCTCTTCTTTCCTTAATAACGAGTCATCAATAATGGGAAAAACACATTTTTTGTAATGTTGGTTCATTTTTAAAGAACCATATAGGATATAGACATTATTTCTACTAGTCACACTATTATTTCACTCGGAAACAACGATGAGTTATTTAGATACAATAATATATTATCCAGATACAATAATATATTATCCAGATATAATGAAATGATACAATAATGTATTATCCAGATACAATAGAATGATACAATAATGTATTGTCCAGATACAATGAAATGATATCAAGGTACACAAATGTTCCTAATGCTATCTAGAAATACTAATTTCAATATTTTTACAAACTCAGATGCAATCAAAATGCTACCAAGATACTATACAAAAAAAAAAGATACAACAACATATTATTCAGATACAATGAAATGATATAGAGATACACTAGTATATTATCCAGAAACAATGAAATGTTATCCAGATACACTAATAAATTATCCAGATACAATAATGTACTATCCGGATACAATGAAATCATATCAAGATATACTAATATCCCTAATGCTATCTAGAAATACTATTTCAATATTTTGACGAATTTAGATTCAATCAAATGCTACCAAAATACAACAACAATTTTGATAGGCATAATCAAAATCTACCAAGGTACAATCAATTTATTGTCGCAGCATCAGAGTTCTCAACAACCGTAATTTGTGTTTGGAAAACTGCAGCATTTTTGGGATGACCATCCAACTCTTCGTCTTCTCTACACATAAAAGTAATCATTTTCCGAGATGTTTAGAACAAAGAAAGGTCGCACGAAGATCACCAATTTAGAATAATTGCACGATACTACCTGCTCGTCGAATGAGGATCAGTCCAGAACCACAAGCTAGCCGGTAAATAACAAACTTATTTTTCAGATCACAAGCTACAGCAAAAAGGTTACTATTTGATTCAAATATGAATATACGAGCATGCCCTTCAAACAGTGTTAGGGGATATGGTCTTAACCACCTTTGTCGCCTCGTGATCAATGATGTCCACATTTCCGCTAAAATCAATTGCACGTACATTATATATAGAGTATATACACAAAAATATGATTAATTTGTGCACTAAATACACTAAGTTCTACATTAGATACATTAACTTATACATTTAGATACACTAATTATACAGTTAGATACACTAAATCAAATTGTCCATGAATTACACTATTAATGGGGTTAACTATGGATTAAAGTAAAATTAAGCCTGATTCCATAATTAAACAATTACTGTACTTAAACAATTTTGTATCAAAGTGTGTATCCATTATGCATTAAAATCACAGTAAAATCAATAAGAAAACAATACTCCGTAGAATTAATTAATTAATTTTGTACCGGCGAACCCTAATTTTATAATGATCAATGGTATAAGATCAATCGTTACCTTCTTTAATTGAGTTCAAAGAAAGGCATGTTGTCGCAGTAGTGGTTGTCGCCACGGTGGTCTAGGAGTGGCGGTGAGGTGATCGACGCGGCGAATCAATGTCGAACTTGTGGTGGTCAATGATGGTGGTGCTGGTGGGAATAGTGGTGAACGGTGGCGATGAATTTTGTGGGTGACGGCGGCGATGATGTGGCTGTGGTGGTCGACGGTGGGTGGTTGCGTGGTGATTCTTTTGGCTGTAGTTGTTAAACTGAGTAAAGTTGTAAAAGGGGTGAAAGAATGAATTGGTTAATTAATTTTGGTCGTTCGATGAGGTTGGATCTAAGGGTCCCTATTAGTTCTCACAGTTCTCACCGAGTTATTGGTTCTCACCGGATCTTAACTCTATATATATATATATATATATAGATGAGATCATTAGAGCCCAAGTCTATGGGAAAGTCATTGAGTCCTATTTTCAGCCATTAGATTGTGTTAGAATCAAGGGCCCAGATTAAAAGTTGCTTTATAAAATAAATGAAAAAGAAAAAAAAAAAAGGCCAATCAATTTTTTTTCTCATTTTCACGAGGTGGTGCAGGAGGCTTTTTGTAGTTTCTAGAGGAATTTAATTGTCCTCATTAATTCATTCTCATTAATTCATAATTCATTCATCCATTCATTTGTTTAAGGCTGCTTTCTCATCCACATTCATCTTCCTTTTTCTTCCTTTTTTTTCTCTGCAAATTCTTACTATAATCCATATTTGTTTCCCATATTTTATTTCAATATCTCGTTAATTTAAGTTTTTTGGTTGTCAAATTTGCATCGATTGTTCTATCAAAGTGTCATCGATCTTTGGTAAGTTGATTTTAATTTTCAGTTTTTTTTTTCTTTGTTTTTATTTCTGATTTCAATTAATTCAAAATTATAAATCTTAGTTTTCATTGTATTCCATACACAATCCTTCTTTTTTCCCTTCTTTTCTAAGATTTCGTTTTTTGTCATGGTTGTTGAGGCTCCATTGAAGGTGAAGAATCAGGTGAAATAAAAAAAAGTTGATTTCTTGAAGATTGTGGAAGAAGACTTCAATCAATTTAGGGTACGTATGTTATAGTTTCAATTTATTTTCTTAAAATTCTGAATTTCGTTGTTAAAATTCTAAAAAAATTTATAAATTTTATTTTAAAATTTGTAACTGGAAAATCAGTAGTTTTTCGTTAAAATTTTATTATAATTTCTCATCATTAAAATTTTATTATAATTTCTCATCATTAAAATTTGTAACTGAATTTTATTATAATTTCTCATCATTAAAATTTCAAATTTAATTTTTTCGTTTATGAAATTAAAGAAGAGAATAAAATCAGTAGTGTTTTTTTTTTTTTTATCAATTTTTTTTATTTTTTTTTTGTTTATAAATTTTGAAGGTGCCATTGATGCTGCAAGTTTAAATGGAATAGGGAAGGCAAGTATAAGGCGAAAAAAATTATTCTTTCAAATATAAGGGTATGTTTATAATCCTTTTTTTTTTGCATTTTATCCTTTCTTTTAAGTTTATAATCCTTTATTATTTCTGTAAGTAGGTTAGGTTATTTGAAATCTGTTACTAATTCGAAATTTGAGTATTCCTTTTTATTTCTATATTATCCTTTTTTTATGTTTATAATCTCGTTTTTTACATGTAATTTGATTTAGTGATCATGAACATGTAATCTTTTCTTTTTTAGAATATTATCCTTTTTTTAATGTTTATAGGGATAGGATCTTTGTTTAATTATTTTGTTTAATGTCAAAGATGAAGCGGCGAGTTTTTATAAAATATACGCTTTGTCCATTGGATTTGATATTCGAAGATATTCAGAGCATAAGTGGGATGATGGTACTTTGAAGACGAAATTGATAGTGTGCAATAGAGAAGGCAAGAATAAGTCGAAAAAGAAAGTGCTGCTGCAGTAGATAATTCAGCTGAAGACAATGGAGAAGGACTTGATGAGCTTTGTTTAATTTAAAATTTAAACTTAACAGAATCTCCTTTTATAGCGTTAGAATTTTAAAATATTAGCTTAAAATCTCCTTTTTTGTATTTAACGAATTAGATGATCTGCAGTGTATTTGTATATTATTAACTTAATAGAATCTCCTTTTTTGTCTTTAAAATCTTTAATATTAAGGTTAAAATTTTTATTTCCTTTTTTGATATTGTTAATGCCCTTACCAATTTGTTGTAAGAGCTGCTGTAGTAGATAATGCAGTTCACGACTATTGAGACAGAGTAAATGATCTTTACTTTATTTGTATATGATTTTTTTTAATAGAATGTCCTTATTTGGGCTTAAAATCGTAAAAATTTTGTTTAAAATCTTTAATTCTAGTTCAGATACTGTTATTGCCCTTAACAATTTATATAAAGGGGCTTCTATATTAAATAATTAATCTGAAGACTATGGAAATGGAGTAGATGAACTTTAGTTGAGTTGAATATTTTTATCTTAATAGAATCTCCTATTTTGGCCTTAAAATTATAACAAATTAGGTTAAAATCTTTAATTACTTTTGACAAATAAACGTGTACTTGGGCTGGGATATCAAATAAATATGTTACTGTTTGAAATTGTTGGGGTAAAAAATTGACATTTACTGTTTATTTGAAATACTTTAGATAACATAGTGTGGTATTCTTCATTTATACATTAGAATCTTAAAAATTTATCTTAGAATCCCAAATATTAAAATAGAGTTTTTCATTACTTTATAGAAATTCTAATAGAAGATTACATAGCACTTAAAAGTCGTTACATAGTAAACAAAATCAAATATTGTTCATATCAAGCAAAAAGGAAACCCAACAGCAAGAGAAGATAAAACTAGTTCGAAGATATTACTAAAGTCATGAGTACGTAATTTGTGAAAATAGAAATAAAATTTTGCAGTTTGTTTGACGACAACCAGTTTTTTCGCATACTTCTCAATATCACGCTTATCTTTGATCTTTCTCCATAGGGGTTCTTTGTTTTCAATGAAATGATCTACCTTCTGAAGCAACTCATCACGTAATATGTTGCAGTCAGCGAGCAAGAGTGCAAGCTGGACAGCCAACAAACGTCGATTTGTCTTCAATCGAATGTTTTCATCATCAAAAACATTACCTTCATATGAGGCAAGATGCATCATTGTAAATAGACCGGACTCGTTGTTATTTGGCTCGTCATGTTGCCATTTGAATTTGATTGACCTTACTTCATAATTGAGAATCCCACAAGCCTTTGCTAAATTCATCTTCTCGAAATAATCACTAATCCTACAAGAAATTAACGAACCAAAAATGGCATTTTAACCAAAAAATTTGAGATAACAAAAGGGAAAATTAAAACAAATAATTGAAAAACAGAAAATATTGTAACTTGCTAAAATTAAAATTATACTACCACAAAAAAAAAAAAAAACACTCGAAAAACCTTTATCAAAAAATAAAACAAATAATTGAAAAACAGAAAATATTGTAACTTGCTAAAATTAAAATTATACTACCACAAAAAAAAACACTCGAAAAACCTTTATCAATTATGATAAAAAATCAAAAAAACCCTCGAAAAAAATCACTATCAATTATCAGTTATGATAAAAAATCATTAACAATTATGTTGAAAAATCAAAAAAAAATTATTCACAACTCGAAAAAACATTATGATTTTCAAAAATATAAACTTGAAAATACATTAACTTGCTAAAATTATAATTAAACTACCACCAAAAATACATTCAAAAATCATTATCAAGTATAATAAACATATGCAAAATGAATTTGACAATTAACTTGCTAAAATTATAATTTGACATTCGAAAAAAAAATTTGAAAAAAAAAAAAAAAATTGCACTGTAAATATTAATCAAGCAATTAGAAAAATTTCTATTTAGAGTGTTCAATTTATAGAATTATAATGAAGAAATAAAGTATGAAAGTGAAAAATAAAAGGAACGAAATTTACCTTTACTCAAAATTGACAATGAAACCGATATATAATCTGCCTGATATTGATAGAAAGATGAACGAAACACAAGATGCAATAAAGATGATCAAGGACAGACAACAATGGAGAAGCAAAGGTTGAGAAGCAAAGATGAACGAAAAATTTGAAGAGAGAGGTTTAAAAATTTGGGGGAATGCAAAATGAAAATGAATGTTTAGGGAAGTGAAAAATGTCAGAAGAGTTATGGGGGAATGTGAAATAATTTTCATTTCTGATTTTTTTTAATTTGGGTTGATTTTTGATTTTTTTTTTTTTTTATTAAAGCAACATAGTAATAAATGCTAGGATTAATTTGGTCCATTGATCAATTTTAATCCTACGGTCAAGATTAAGACTCAATGACTTTCTCTAATAGGTTGGGCTTAAAAGATCCTATCCCTATATATATATATATATATACGGTCTAGAAAGTACGTTATCACTTGTCATAATATTTATGCAAGACAATATTTTGCTATGGCAGAGGGGAAAAAAAAAAAGTGAAATAATAACCACCAAAGAAAAAGAAAACTAAGCTTATGAGAAATCATATCATTGTCCCACCTCAGTGTGTTTTATGCAATCATCCTATTGAAGATAAACATCATTTCTTTTTTGAATGTTCGGGGATTAGTACTGTTATCCAAGAGATGAACATCGATAGATTTGACGCCTTTTTGACAATTTATGATAATATAGCAAGTCAAAGCTTTGTAGAGAAACTTAATCATCTAAAAAGTTTAGTTCTAAATTCCGATTTCATCAAGCTTATCTTTATTTGGTGGAATGCGTGGTTTCATAGAAATTACATTATTTTTAATAATGTGCATATGAATATCAACAAGCTTATTTTGTTATGTAATAATAGCATAGAGGTCTGGAATGTGACTAGGCATAAGGATTTAAACAATCCTGATAAAGAAAGTTCAGTTAAAGTCAATAACAACTTAGACGAAATCTGGTGGGAAAAACCTACTAATGGATTTTTGAAACTTAATTTTGATGGATCAAATATAAATGGAAATAAAGCCGCTTTAGGATACTCAATAAGAGATCAGAATGGTAAAATCATTTTACTGGGAGCGAAAAATTGTGGAGCTAATAGTATTCTTATAGCGGAAGCACTCGCTTTAAAAGAAGGCATTTTAGCAGCTAAAAGTTTAGGAATTTCAAAGTTAATTGTGGAAGGTGATAATTTATGTGTTATCAATTCAATCCGTAACACCTGGCAAATTCCTTGGAAAATTTCTAGTATTATCAAAGATGTTCAATTAGACCTTCAGTTTTTTGACGAAGTGATCATTAAACATTGTTTTAAATGGCCCAATAAAGTCCACGACTTTATGGCTTCTATTGGACATTCTTGTCCAAAGCTTTCGAGGTGGTCTGAAAGCCAGTGACTTCAACTTACCTCACTCATCCGAAAGAATGAAATAGGTTGGTCTTATCCTAGAGGCTCAACCTAATTTTCTTACCTTATCAAAAAAAAAAAAAAAAAAAAAAAAAAAAAAACTCATCACTCTTATGTTTTGTGCTCTACCAAAATGAAATTCCAAATTGCATAAGAAAGAAGAAGATTACTCAAGAGTCAAGGCAAACAATCTTTGACAAATACCAAGTACTAACGGTAAACTACCATATTTCTGATATCATCCACCAAATTGAACATGGTTTGATATACATTTCATCACACCCAATTTTCACCTACAATTTCTTCAACTTATAACAAGTAAATTCTCAATCTTTTTCCTTTAGATTTTATAAAAATGCAACCTTTCTATTGTATTCAGTCTTTGGTAACTTCAACAATTCCTCTACAATCTTGCTCAAATACAACAACAAGAATTTCAATTGATTGTTCTAATTTTAGGGGTCTAAAATCATGCAAGTTTCAATCTTTTTGTAGTTTGAGATGTGCCCACAAAAACCCCAAGTTATTTGATTCATGGGTTCATTCAAATTGCATAAAAGTTTGTAACTTTGAACGTAATTATGTGATAAAAACTCAGAAGAAAAATGGGAGAAAATTGGGGAAGTTAAGAGCAGTGTTGAATGTAGAAGAAAAAGTGGGGAGTAAAAGCAGTGAAAGTGAGAAGTATGATGCAATAGTTATAGGTTCAGGTATTGGTGGATTAGTTGCTGCAACACAGTTAGCTGTGAAAGGTGCCAAGGTTTTGGTGTTGGAGAAGTATGTCATCCCTGGTGGTAGTTCTGGGTTTTATGAAAGAGATGGTTATGTTTTCGATGTCGGTTCGTCTGTCATGTTTGGCTTCAGTGACAAGGTTGCTTTGCTTCCTTCCTTTCTTTCTTTGTTTGCAGGTGTACTTTAGTATATTGTCTGTAATGTTTGTGTTTTTTTTTTTTTTTGTGTGTGTGTGTGTTTAGGTATGTATGGTTCTTTGGTTTTTGATTTTGATGGAATGGATAAAAGGGCTGCACTTCTTTTTGTTGGGGAGTGACAATCACTCGATACAATGTTCGACCTAAATTTTGTTGTGGGTCGTCTGGAAACAACCTCTATGTGTTAACACGGGGTTAAGGGTGTGATCTTATGACGACCTTACGGGAGACCTTGAGGCGCTAGAGTAATGTTTTTGTTGTTATTCGATGTTTTGGGGATGTTAGACCTTGGTAAACGGTATGAAATGATAGTGTAGAGTGGTTAAAAGTGATATGCTACTTTCACAAGGTTGTTAGCTTATGAGATTGTACGTTATCAAAGTACGAGTTGAGTATTGATGGCAACCTTGTGTAGAATTTTCGGTGTTACCTCCGTATTACTCGCACCATCTGGCATTTCAAATTCTGGAACAATTGCGTCCACCAGTGAAACTTTGCAATATAAAAAGAGTTTGCAGTTTAGTAAGTCATTTGGTTGTATCCCGTCATTTTTGTTGGCTTTGGAGTATGATCCGATAAAGTAAAATGACTCACTTATGACTTAACTGATTGTGCTCTTATACTGTGAATAAGTTGTTGGACGATGCAACTTTTGTTATGAGTCAATTTGTAATCTCTAAACTGAACCCTCTACTTTGTCATAAACTGAAGCCTCTAGCGCAAGATATTGTTGTGATTTGCTAGGAATCAGCTATGAGCGACCCGTCTACACTGTGTCCAGTTACTATACTTTAAAATCAAAATTTGAATGCCAGGAAGATTTACTCTCTAGTAAATGATGTATATTGGTTCTGCTTCGTGTCGTGACAGGGAAATCTTAACCTAATCACTCAAGCATTAGCAGCGGTAGGCCATAGGATGCAAGTCATTCCCGACCCAACAACTGTTCATTATCATCTTCCAAATAACCTCTCTGTCCAAGTTCACAGAAACTACGACAACTTTGTAAATGAACTGACTAGTAAATTTCCCCATGAGAAAGAAGGGATTCTCGAATTCTACGGAGTGTGTTGGAAGGTCTGTTTCTAACAATGCTTACGGAGCATTATTTTTATCTCATCTAAAGCAATAACTTCATAGTTGTATGCATCGTGTAGATCTTCAATGCATTGAATTCTTTGGAGTTGAAGTCACTGGAGGAACCCCTTTACCTATTTGGGCAATTCTTTCAGAAGCCTCTCGCATGCTTAACCCTCGGTAAGTTATTTCTCTCTGTCTTAATCGAGTGGCAGAAGAATCAAAAACAGTTGCTGTATCTCGCCCTTTCTATGTTTTAAGAATTCTTCATTTCCTTGTTTCTATGTTTGCATTGTGTATTTGTGTCTAGAATCCACAAGCTGATGAGCTCGAATTACGTCTATAGTTCACGGAAGTGTCTATGCTTGTTTTTGTGAAGTACTCCGTAGCAATTAACCAAACAAACATTGGTACCAGAAACATTCTAGTCTTACGTGTCGTCAGATTTTTAATTCTCTGATAACTTGTATGGTCTTTGGTTCTGAGATTTACGTGTATGGAGTGTAGCTGTGCCAATTAATTGAATCAGTTCTCCAGTATAAAAAAGAAGCATTCTTGATCATCAACAAGCTGGAACTTCCCCTCTTTTCGCAGCTTATTACTTACCCCAAAATGCTGGAGAAATAGCTCGGAAATATATCAAAGATCCTGAAGTGTTGTCCTTTATTGATGCAGAGGTAATTCAAGTTTTTGTTTTATTATCCCTAGTTCATCATCCATAGATGTGAAAAAAGAAATACTCCATATAGTACACAGCATGGTCAATTAGTAAACGTATGTGTGTTTTTGTGCAGTGTTTTATTGTGAGCACCGTCAATGCTTTGCAAACTCCGATGATCAACGCTAGTATGGTAAGATATACGTAGTATCAATACCCTTTTTATGTTAGAGTTGTTTTGTTAGTTCATTTCAATTAATATACTGCAGAGTGTGTCGTAGGTACTATGTGATCGGCATTTTGGAGGGATAAACTATCCTGTAGGTGGCGTTGGAGGAATAGCCAAGACTCTTGCACAAGGTCTAGTGGATCAAGGCAGTAATATACTTTACAAAGCAAACGTGACAAACATCATTATGGAGGATGGAAAAGCTGTAAGATCTCGCTATCTCCAATCGCTTTGACTAGTATCTGAAGGAAAACCGAATGGTTCCTGTTCTTTGCTGATGCTGTAATTTTACTGTTGCAGGTTGGAGTAAAGCTTTCCAATGGACGAGAGTTTAAAGCCAGATCCATAATTTCAAATGCCACTAGATGGGATACTTTTGGTGAGTTTTGTCTAGGATTTTGGTTTTCATTTTCATTATTCCCGTTATGGTGAGATCTAATTTTCGAGGTATTCCTCATTGTTAGAGTATAAAATTGATTATGATGGCCGCCAACCATTAGTTTAAACTTTTGTTTGAGTTGCATAGAGCCTTGTGACCTCCGGTCACAACTTCGAACCTTACTACCCCTCCTTTCTAAAGTGGAAATTAGCACGCCGCAGGCCTGCAATTGCATCCACACTTCAAGCCGAAAGGACACTCGTGTGACAGAATCTGTTAGATTTTGAAACCAATTATGGACCTCCACCCAATCTCATAATTATGTTGGAGGATGTCTTGGACTGCAGGTAAGCTTTTGAAATCCGAGCAGCTACCGAAAGAAGAGGAAAGTTTTCAGAAATTATATGTTCAGGCCCCGTCTTTTCTCTCTATACACATGGGAGTTAAGGCTGAAGTTCTACCTCCAGATACCGATTGCCATCACTTTGTTCTTGAGGTACTTAGATTTCCTTTTTTGGGTAGTTTTTATATATTTTACTGTTGTTGCACGTAGTGTAAGACAGCTGATGGTGTTGTTTCTGTATCGTCTAGACTGACTGGAACGATTTAGAAAAGCCTTATGGTAGCATATTTTTGAGCATCCCCACAGTTCTCGATCCTTCATTGGCCCCTGAAGGACATCACATTCTCCACATTTTCACGACTTCCTCGATCGATGACTGGCAGGTATGCAATCATGGCTCTTAAACTTACATTTTAATTTTGCATTAGCTTCCTTTTTTCCTCTCGGAAATTTGAGTAAGGTAAAGTACTGAAAAATTGTAACAGTCATTGAAAATTCTACGTTGTCGCAGGGACTTTCTCCATCAGACTACAACAGAAAGAAGGAGCTGATAGCGGATAAGATCATCAGCAGATTGGAAGCAAAATTGTTTCCAGGATTGAAGTCTTCGATCACATTCAAAGAGGTACTATTATCATAGAAAAATTGGCTTTCGTCTTCTTTGTAATCGGATGCAGTTATACTCAGTTTTACCTTATACTCCGTACATTTTTCGGGTAGTATTCGTTGTGGAATTAAAGCGGAAGTCAGCTCGATGATTTCTGATATAAATGATATAGTCGTGTTTCATTTTTCTCTCTCGTTTCCTCTCCCATTTTGTTGCATTTCCTCATTCTCTCGTCTGCCTATATTTCACTTCGTTATTTTTTTTTTTCCTTTTTTTTTTTTTTCTGGACTCTGTTGTCACTCTATGACATTAAAGGCAGCTGACGATTTGTAATTAATAACACAATTTTAAACTTTGTTCATGTTTCTTGTCTCACTTATATGATGGCAGGTTGGGACTCCAAAGACACACAGGCGTTACTTAGCTCGTGATAATGGCACATATGGACCGATGCCACGAGCAATCCCAAAAGGCTTATTAGGAATGCCATTCAATACAACGGTTAGATGTAAACTTGAAGTGTATCCCTTTACCATTTCTCCTTTATGTTGACGTGTGAACTGAGATTTTCTGATGTCAATCTTGCAGTCTATCGACGGTCTTTATTGTGTTGGTGATAGCTGCTTCCCTGGGCAGGGGGTCATAGCCGTAGCATTCTCAGGCATCATGTGTGCTCATAGAGTGGCGGCCGATAGTGGTGAGTTATTAAGTACACTAACCCCGATGATTCATGAGGTTGCAGTGTTATTTCTAGTAGATTAGTTTTTATCATGACTGCATTGTCATCTGTTAGTATGATTAAGTTTGATATCTTAGATACTTTTAATTAGGTTATTCGTGAGTTTGATGTATACGTCTATTTCAGTCTGCCATGTTTGAAATGTAAGTCTATATGCCATTACACCTTAATCTTATCCACTGGTTGTAGGGTTTGAGAAGTCTTCTCCAGTTCTTGACGCTGCTCTTCTCCGTTTGCTTGGGTGGTTCAGGACGTTGGCTTGATTATTTAGTACTCCACATTGAAAGCTCATACAATAAGGTCATTGTATGGACTGCATTTGCCTATATGATAGTATGAACAAAGTTGACGTTTCGAGATGTGAATTTTGTTAGGAGGAGAGTTGTTGTGTCAAAGGAACCTTATTTTGATTGACGTGAACGAACATTTTATAAACACAAATCACTTGTACACTTGTATTATAGAGGTTGTTCTACACAAAAAGTATTTAAACATCTCAATAATTCAATTGCAATCTGTGCTTGATTAAAAACTGCTGATACAATTCACGTGAAGTAAGCCATCTGACAGGAGAAGTTTCGGAACATCAGACCGAGATCATAGGGTAAAAAACTCTTGGATATATTATGCATTCTTTATTGTCGTTATATAAGATAGTAATCCTGTAACATCCCTATGATCTATGCTGGGCTGGAAAAAGTGATAACTTGATCTAGTCTAGGGTACCGTAGCTGCATCAGCCTCTGCGAGCTTGGATTTCTATAAACTTTTCAGAAATAGGACGTGGTGGTCCGAGGTGAGCTGAATATGAAACCTGCCTTGCGTGCGATTTCTATTAACAGTTCACTGAATGTAGCTTATGAATTTAATGGCATTCTGCGCAGAAATATGTATGCCAACAGACGGTACCCAAAGACCATGGCTACAAGAGCACCAATCTCTTCAAGTCCGTTGTCGAACTTCATCCCACTTGTCGGTAGATTTTGGTGCTCGTACTGAATTTTGAGAAGCAGCCTATAGGTATGATAGTTGAAGGAGAGGTAGCGGATCCAATATATGAATATCGGTACTTTCTGCAAAATGAAGAGCCACCTCTTGGTTAGTATCAATTTCCTCTGACGTATTCAAAGATTGTTGCATTCTTATTTATCGAGCAAAAGTGCTTTTAAGTTTCTGATCGTCACGTCCTTTGTACTTTATCGACTAATAAGTAATCAATACTTTATATGAAACTGTTTTCATGCTTACCTGTACGAAGAAACCGCCAGCTAACATGAAGGTCATGACCGTAACAGAACCTAGGGTTGTCGCCTTCTTAATGTCCATTAGTGAAGCCCCGATAGCTAATCCAAGTCCCTGGCAATCACAACAGCTCATTTAATTATTCTGGCGTGCACTCGTGCAGCACTTAAGACTTGTTCTCTTCGTCTGAAGTTTTTTTAAGTCACCTAAAGTTTTTTAGAGTATTGTGTTTTTTAAGTAGTGTGAAGTTTTCTGAAGTCATTGGAAGTGTTCAGTAGCGTTTGATAAATTAAGTAAGATGAGGAGAACAGGTGTCATTTAGTCGCTTGCAATAGGTATTAAATAGTTAATTGGTCTTCTAGCTGAGTTTATGAGGTCGGAAATCAAAGATCATACCTGCGCAGCTACAATGCAGAGAAAAACTGTCAGCAGCGTGTAGAAAAACGTTCCCGCTTCGAGCCTCAGGCCAGCCATAAAGTACACAACCAGGAGGAAGAGTAAAGGAAGGACCAGATCTAGTGGAAGGTCACTCGTTGTTCTTGCGAGGAAATATGCACTTAGCCTGTACATGTCGGCTGCCCTTTCTTTGAGGAGCATGGCCCGCTCTTGCGGAAATGCAAAAATTGCGGTGAAGACTGGGAAAAAACCCCAAAACACGGCAATGAAGAAAAGCAGTCCTGCCTAAAACAATTGGTATACGAAGTTAGTTAGCCTCATAATATATATGCGCGCAGCAATTTTTGGGCGGCAGCATGATGATAGAAAATCGGTGAATCTCTAATCTCTCTATTCTGGTCAACTCTGTATTTGATCCCTCTTTTATGAAATGATGCCCATGCTGATCTTAGTTTGAAAAGACGTGCCTAGAATAGGAAATAGCTTAAGCGCCTAAGTGCATTTTAGGTGCGCCTTTTTTTAGTTTTTACTAGGCTCACTTAGCGAATCCCTTTATTATGCTAGATCTTCTAATCTTTACTTCCTAAAATAGATTGCCTCAAAATTTTATTTCGAAAATACAACATTGCTAGAATGACGGATGAATCTTTATCACATGGTTTGTAGTCGTATTGCGCTGCGGAGTTCATTTTACCTGATCATTTAGTCCTTTCGGAGTTGTATTATCCGACTGCCACCACAGTAACCCTAGTATAACTGCAGTCGCGAGAACTTGTGTTATCCTCAGCCAACTAAAATATTCATGCCTTCGCTCTTTGATGCCTCTCCGAAATAAAATAGTATATTGCTGCCACCAGCTTGCTCCCCATTCTCGCTTTACAGCCGATATCTGTACTTTGAATTCTTCATCGATGGGGATGGGAGCCATGAGCTTCTTCTTTTCCTTCTTCGCAACTCGGGATTCATATTTCTCCACAAGATACTGCATTCAAAATTTTGGAGCACAAACTATTAAGTACTTGTTCTTGCATTTCTGTGTTTAGTGAAGGACCTTTTCTTTGCATCTTATATTTTGTTAACTTATCAAACACTTTAGAAAACTGCAGATGATGACTTGAGACAACAAGTCCTAAGTATGATACGAATGTGACTCACGTCATGGATGTCTGCTGGAGATGGTTTGCCGTTGGTTGTTACAGATTCAGAGTTGTGCATCTGTACTTTATCTTCGAGTTCTGATGGTACCGTCACATCTATTGTGTTTCCATTTGCGAGGTCTAGCAGAAACTCTGCTGGGTTCATGGATATCAGAGGGGAACATCCTATAGACGAGAAATAACCCATCACTTCTGAAGCCTTTCCGAAGTAAAGCAAGCTTCCTTTTCCGAGAAGGATCAGCTTGTCGAACTTGTGGAATAGTCTGCTTGATGGTTGGTGGATTGTCGTTACCACCGTCTTCCCTGCCTGAAACATGTGTATAACTAAATAAAACATCCTGATCAAACGTTTCGGTATGCTTCTAATATCAAAAGCGCGAGAAACTTTTGATTTAGAACCTATTCTCTTGGTTTTTTGTTGTCGGAAATTTGAAGTTTTTTCAAAGTTTAGTGTTTTTTTTTAAGTTGTATGAAATCAAACATTTTTTTATTTTTTTATGATTGGTGCAGTTACCTCGGCAATATCTTGCAGCATCTGAATGGTCCTCAACGCGGTGGTGGAATCTAAACCCGAGGTAGGTTCATCGAGGAATAAGAGCGAAGGGTTAATTATGATCTCAGTACCGATACAAACCCTTTTTCTTTCGCCACCTGATACCCCTCGGACAAACGATCCTCCGATCATAGTGTCCTGGCACCTACGCAAATTTTGTATGACGTGCAGTTTTTTAATTCTCCTTAACATATCTTAAGTAACCACATTTGTGTCTGAATATTTTTGTTTTTGAAACAGAAGAATACCTATCCAACCCCAGCTCACAGATGACGTCGAGTGCTCGTTGTTCTTTTTGCTGTTTTGTCAATGTTTTCGGCAATCTCAGGTATGCCGCATAAGTTAACGTTTCTCTGACTGTTAGGTGAGGAAAAAGTACATCGTCTTGCGTGACAAACCCAATTCTGCAAGTGTCATATACTGTTATCACTTAGACCCGAGAAATCAAAATTGACCTGAGAAATAAAAAAGTACATTCAACTTGCCTGCTTTTGAGGAATTTAGAGTATGGTTGGTCGTTATAGGTTACTGAACCACCAGGTGGAGGCTGAGTTAATCGACCTCCGAGAAGGTTCAACAACGTCGTCTTTCCGCTCCCTGACGGCCCCATCAAAGCAAGCACTTCTCCCGGGTTCACGGATCCCGTGATCCCACACAGAATTTCCTTCTCCTCAGTTGTCGTCACCCCTTTAATAATGACCTTGTATGTTACGTCTCTGAACTGCAATATTTAGGTAAATTTAACCGATTAGTTCTCCTTTTCACTTTAGCCGGGGAATTACTCTAACACGCGGAAAAAACACTACTGCTTTTGCTACGTATGATAGTTTATTTGTGTGCGTGTTTTGGGAGTGTGTGGTGACCACTGTCGTGAAGGCGTAAACGTCTTGTACAAACACGGTCATATAAAACGAGATCTGTACAAGACTGAACCTGACGATGGTAAAGCGATATGTCAATGGTATTCCGTCGATCTGAGAAGCTAAATTCCGCCAACACACAACCTGTTCAGATTAGATATGTAGTGAGTGACTTTTTCTTTTCTTTTTTTGCCTTTTGCGTGCAGAAATATAGGCAACGGAAGACTGACGGACACCCATGGATGCTCGGTTTTGTTTTCGCAGAATTTAAGCTGGGAAAGGTCGGAAAACACAAAAGTGACCTGCAATATAAATCCGAAACTTACAGTCAGTATCGAAAACTGTTTTACCTTCAAATATATTGGCAGTGTTGGTTCTGCTTCAATTCTTCTCTTACGCGGTCCTGCTTCGATGTCCTCAGCTGCAACAATTGACGAACACGTTTTAATTTATTCAATTTCAAAAAGATTCTTTTACCGTGTACATTAATATACAGTTTCTCTAACATGTATACATTGTGCCTGGGCACACATCGGCGATTCTTTCTTATTATGATTCCAATTGGATCTTTAACGGATATTCAATAGGTATACATTCACAGAAAAATACAGAGAAATTCTATAAACTCGAGCATAGATGGCCGATGAACATAATCGTCAGCATCTCCAAATATTACATGTAACCTGCGTAAAATGAAGTTGAAGTCCGCTCGACTTGGAGTGGTTATATATGTATACCATTTCAGTCATTTGTCTACCTTTCTGATTTTAGGAATCGACATAAATCAGCCGTTTTCTTTGTATAAAACTAAATTTAACCTAATTTTCTGCTAAGTCATTTAGCTATATCCAATATCTTTCAAACAGTAAGTCTTGCGTAAAACCGTTTCACACGTGCGATGGAGTTCTAAGGAGTAAAATATAACTATTTTAATGCTTAAAGTGACCACTTTAACGCTAAATGTTGATGACGTTCAAAATTCTCCAAAAATGGTCACAAAGTCAAGTAGGTGGTGGAATAAAGTCAAGAACCACTTATAATAATTGGCCTTAATTTTAAGGGCCCAAGTCCTAAGAGATAAGAGCATCTATGGTTCCACCAATTTTGATTACGACTCTTATACGTTTCGCCTTCAATGTAACCCTATTATAAATAACTACGGGGGCAAAAAAAAAAAAAAATACGGTGGTATAAGAGCATCAACATTAATGGGTCACTAAGTGACCCAAAAGTGCCAAATATACACTTGTGGGGAGGTCAACCAATGTGGGAGGTGTCCCAAAATTTGGGTTTGTGACCCAAAATTTGGGGAGCCCCTCTACATTGGGAGGGTTCCCATTTGTAAATTTTATTTATTTTATTTATTATTAGTTGATTAAAATCAATTAATTATTTTATCATCTAATTAATTACTTACTAACCACTTTTCAACTAGTGCAAATTATAATGTATGTTTTCTTTAATTAACTTTTTTTTAAATTGAAAAAAAATTAGTTAGTAAGTTTTCGGAAAAATTGGTTAAAAAAAATATTTTTTATTAATTAAAAAAAAAAGTTACGTAGTAGTGGTAGTAGACGTAGTAATGGTAGTAAATTTTTAATCGTCACAAGTTTTGTGACGATGAAACTTAGTATAACTTAGTGTATTTTTTTTTTTTTTATCTTGGGTCATGTGTTATTTCAAGTTCAATTAAAATTAATGTCATAATATAATATAGATTATGCATCTTTGTGTTATAATATAAATTATGCATCTTTGTGTTAATTAAAATTAATGTCATAATATAAGTAATTAATCAATGTTAGAATTTAAAAAATAAATATGGTGGACCATGAAAAAGTGGAAATGAGGAGCCCCATTGATGTGGAAACATGTAAATGAAATGGGGAGGTTAACTAAAAAGTTGATGAAAGTAGGAGAGAGAAGTTTTGGGGAGCCCCATTGATGTGGATGCTCTAATCACGATTCGTTGTTAGAAAGACGTGAATTTTCGAACAGGTAAATTAGTTATAAAAAAAATAAAATTATTCCCCTTTATAGCAGATACAGCGTACGGAGTACTATTTAAAAAAATAAAACAATTGGCTGAAATTTTAGTTTTTATGACCCTTTGACATCGTAACTTGATTTTCATTATTAAACGTATAAAAATTACGTCATACTCCGTACTCATTAAAAATATAATCGGTTTTTACTTTACCTAATCTTAATACTCCTTAGAGCAAGTACAATGGAAATTTTTTAAATAAAGTTCTTTCAATGCCAAGTCATTTTTCACCACTTTCTAAGTTTAAGAACTTTTTGATTTAGTGGAAGAACTTTTGTTTTGTTCTTATTTTGAATCTACTAATATTTTTTTTATCTCTACCACATTCATTTAATTTTTTGAAAAAAACAAAGAACTTAGTTCTTAAATAAGAACTTAGTTCTTAGTTTGACAAACTCAAGGACATTTACAGACATTTACAATGGAGAAAACTTTATTTTTAAAGTTCTTATTGTCAAACTCTAGATAAGAACCACCCATTGCACTTGCCCTTATAATATTACTAGCTCATATCGTGTTTTCTAAATTACAATATCCATCTACCAAGTACTTTAGAAACAAAGCTTTCTCAAAACAAAAATATTATTTTAATTAAAGCAATTATTCTTCATTTAATTTTTTTTTTTTTTTTTTTTTGCCATTCATCTTAACTATTTTATTGTAAAATTATGGCAAAATAAAGTACTAAAAAATAAGTCTACTTTCAAAGGATGGATCGTTATTATAAAGAAAGCCCCACAAATCCACAATGAGACAGTTGTGTAAGATGTGTATGTGTGATGCACTGAAGTAGTTACGTTATTAAGCACCAACTAACGTACACTTTTTTTGTACTATCCGCATTTCTGGTGCGATATATACCACTTTAAAAGTAAAGGGTGGTGAGATTCGAACTCGTGACCATTAATCACAAGGCTATGATACCATGTCAGGAATCAACTCAACCAAAAACTTAAACTAATAGTTAGAGGGCCAAAATCGATTATATATTCTAACAGTATACATCATGCATGTATATATTTTCACTAATTATCTAGTGAAATCATCTCACAATAATGTTATTATAGACATCTGACATAAAGAATAGTTGTTTAAATTGTTTGGGTGGTTTATTTGATTACAAAGTAGTCTGGTATCATAAAACGATTTTACAAAAGACCTACTCATATTTTATTTTTATTTTGGTTTGATGCGCGGGATCTATCTTGAATCTTGATCATAAGTCATAACCAATACAAAACATGTAAATTTCAATTCTAAATGATTTAATATAAGTGTACATTCAAACAAAATTTTCAACATATTTAGCTTATAAATGTAATAAATTCAATATATATTAAATTAAGATGGACATATGGCTTATTGATATAATATAGATAGTTAAAATAATAATTAAGCAGCGTATCTAATTTAATATTAATCTAAATATATGTTTATATTTTATGTTGACCTATATAAGCATGATTTCGTGTCGTTTGGTTAAGAGTTAAGACCAGGGTGAATATTGTATTCCCCTTGATTTAGGTACTACGTAGTACTTAATTGAAAAGGTAAACAATACGTACATGAGAATTATGCTCTTTAAAACACCTTATCCTATATGGAGTACTACGTCATAGTAACCAAGGCCAATCACATTATTGAACACATACGGAGTATATATTAATTCATCTTTTAAACATATCTGATGTCTAATCAATTTTATCGAGACAATATTACTAGGTCAATTATTACGTACTCATACTGTTCTAATCAATTACTCGTATAAATTAAATCCGTACTTATAAATCCAAAACATATATAGAGTGAGGTCGAAATCAGTACTACAAAATAGTACGTACTAACCAAGTGGATGAAGTTAGCAATTACATTATCAAAATATAACTAGGGGACCCTTAATGGAGACAATAGAGGAAGAAAAATAAAAATGAAAGAGAAATTATAGTACTAAGACTTTTAAATTTGTCCCCTTGTTCATATTATCATTATTATTATTATTATTATTATTATTATTATTATTGAATTTTAGACAAATTGATAATTCATATCATATCCTACAAAGCAACTAGTCATGCATTTAAGGAACAATATTTAACAAAAGTGATATTTCCTACAGACTTCGAACTTTGATTTAGATTACACACTGCAGACTACATGTGTGCTTGTCATTACTGCACTTTATACTTTTAATACGCCAATATGCCCATTTTGTGACGGAAAACTTGACGACGTTAAGTTTAAGGAAGAAGACATCAATTATGAGTTTAGGGTACAATTAAACCCTAGAAGCTAAGACAAACATACAATTAAATTGTGTGGTCTTTATTAATTCTACTTTGGAGTACATTTACTATTTTTATCTATTTGCCTTGTTTCCTTTTTTTTTTTATCACTTTCATAAATAATTAAATCCTGAATTTATTTAACAATTATTGACGATACAAGCAACGTTATTATACACAGTTAAAATTTGTACTTGTTCATCACAAATTACTCGGTCATAACCCCTAAAGGATTATGACTATGATAAAGAAATAACTAAGACCTCATGATCTATTCATCTAATTTTAGTATTACAATTACTACACTATAAATTTTGTTAAGTTAGTACGTCAATTCGTACGTCATTTCTTTTCATAGCAACAAAGGTTTGAATTTTAAGGAATAAGCTACATTACTAAAGAGTACGATTTTCTACTTTTGTCAATTCCCTAAGCTAACAATATTTACGTTCTCTACTTCAAACAGGTCTCGATGTTATTTTATTAGGGAAGAAATAAATAATATGGTATATTTTCAATTAGGTTTTACAACTTTTTCATAAAAAGAAGTGCAAAATTTTATCCTAATCCTAACTAAGTAAAAGTAGGACGGTAAGAGTATATCATAGAGGGGTAAAAATCATTCATGTAAAAACAATATTCTCACATTAAACACGCTCATCTGTTGCCAAAAGAAAAAAACAAAAAAGACGCTCACATTATATTTAGACCGATCATTACTAATATATCTAAACCAAATACAAATTAAAGGTAAATACATTGATTGTATTGAATGGTCCTAGTTATACTATTTTATGGGAGATGTGTATATCATATCATTATCATATAATTTAATTTAGAGTAAATTGACAATTACAGCCATGGTTTATTGCCAACTTGAAACTTACATCCACATTGTTTTCGACTTTGTAACTACTACCACTATGCTTGGTTCGGTTAATGGTTACTACCATATTTAATCCGAACCTAAAAAAATCACTTGAAAAGACGAAAATACCCTTAATTTCACCTCCCCTTATTTTAATTCGACTTTCTTCTTTATTGTTACTCTTATTTTAACCTAAGTTTACTTTGAGTTACATTATTTACATTCAACACAAATACAGAAATTATTTACATCTACCACGAATTTCTTCATGAATTAGTTGTCGACAACTTGTGGATATTGTTTATATCTCGAGAAGATACGTTAATTTCATGCGTTTTTGATGCATGTTTGTTGTTATTTTTTTTCGCCCCAAAATTGAAATATACGGTGTTGTATTACCAAATTTTTGGTATTAATTAGTTGTTTATATAGCTTAATTTACATCCTCAATATCATCATCTTCAATACCCACAAGTTGTCGACAACTAATTCATGAAGAAATTCGTGATGGATGTAAATAATTTTAGTAATTTTGTGTTGAATGTAAATAATGTAACTCAAAGTAAACCTAGGTTAAAATAAGAGTAACAATAAAGAAGAAAGTCGAATTAAAATAAGGGGAGGTTAAAGTAAGGGTATTTTCGTCTTCTCAAATGGATTTTTTTAGGTTCGGATTAAATATGGTAGTAACCATTAACCGAACCAAACATAGTGGTAGTAGTTACAAAGTCGAAAACAATGAATATAAGCTTCTAAGAATAAACCAATCACTGTAATCATTAATTTACTCTTTAATTTATTGGTGTAAATGAACTCCAACAAGTTTTGAACTTAATTTTGCATGGCAATCAACAACAGCCAGAAATTTTATTTTCCTAACTTGTGGAAAAATCATATGAAAGTGGGCCCATTCTATATACTCACTCACTTCACATTAAAGCGTATTGTATGGGCGTTTTCTCCTTTTGTTGGTGTGAGTTCATAGTTTCATACACTCATCAACATCTGTCTCTAACAACAACTTCTTTATCTTAATTATGTAACCAACATATAATTATATTACTCATTATTAATTACATATATAACTAAATCTAAAATTATACTCCGTAACTCATATATTTGTATGCGTATTTTAATCTGAATTTGAAAATTAATTGAATGGCCTAATCTTAAACACCTAAACAAGTTGAAAACTTTTCAAATATAACCTCGATCGATATATTATATGTGCGAAAATGTGTTCATATATAATAATCAGTACGTAATAATTAAAAGCCCTTAACTTTTTAATAAGTTATATACTCACTTTACACCTATATATATGAAACTTTATCATGTTAATATGTCCACATATAGTTTTGTATCTAACTAGTAACTACCATGCACAAACTTGAACTAACAAAGATCACATCAACTACCAACCTTCACAATACTACTTTAGCTAATCCACTAATAACACTCAAATATGTCTATTATTTAACGGCAAACTACAAATATATACTCCCTCTGTCTCAGTCATTTGTTTACAGTTTGACTTTTTTCCCCTCACAAAAAAGTCAAACTGTAAACAATTCACTGAAACAGAGGGAGTAGATTAGATTAATATATTATTTAATTACTAAAATTATTATCATCATAATCACATGAAATACTAAGCTACATCCTTCTTAAGTACTTATTATGCGAAAACTTCCATACAAATAGCCGTTTATATACGAGAAATGAAAATTAAAAGAACAATTAATAATATTGCTAAAATGTGTGTATTTCTTCTAAGAAAAAGTAGAAAATATAAATGAAAATTATTTAATACACTTACTATGCTACAATTATAATCTACTCGTATCATTTATATTCATATATGAACATATAATGTACCCATCAACTAAACGATCAAACATAGTATATCTTACATAACTATTAACTAGTAATGTAAACTTCAATAATACTCCGTAACAATATAAATGTCCAACAATAAAATACACATTTTTTAATGAGACTGTTGTATCTATATGCTGATTATTCAAATTTAAACATATATATATAGTTATTATTTCTTAAGTAAGAATAAATTTAACATTTTCATTATACGTATATGACAGTGTGATAAAAATGAACAATATAATTTAATAAAGAAATATACTCCCTCCGTTCTAGTGAATTGTTTACAATTTGACTTTTATGTGAGGAGAATTTGAGAAAAATGTAAACAAACGACTGAAACAGAGGGTGTAACAAAAATAACCACGGCGTTCATAAAAATTAAAAAACTTACGAATATCATCGTCGCTATATGGCTTGGAATCGGCCATGTCCTCATCAGGCGGCATACTGAACCCGGTGAACGAGAACGACAAACCCAAACTCGCACTCGAGGCCCGACTAAGGGCGGCCCCACCATTAACATCATCAAAATCAACCTTAAGTTGAGCACTCCTTGACTTTCTTATATGTGTATTGTAGTTTTGCCTGTTACTACTGCTCCGCCCTGGTGACATCCTTCTGCTCGATTTACGTGACAATGTCCCGCTTCCCTCGGAAGCAAGGGCCCCGCCCTCAACTGCTGAGGGCGAGGACTTCACTGCGGCCGCCATGGTCGCCGCCACGCTATCCAATAGCTGGTCCGATTTCGTCCTCGCTAGGGATAGCGTGGAGTTCACTTTTTCCATCATTGGCTTATTAAGCAATACTCTAGTTTCCTGCGTGTATAATAATGTTATGAATTAGTACACGACCGGTCAACGTATAATATCACTTTTGGTTGAGATGATTTTCAACATAATATATCAGAACCTTGTGACCAGAGGTCACGAAAACCATTTCAACCAGCAGCTAAAAATTTAGACTGGTGGTTAAAGATCAGTACTTGACTAGTCGATCAACGTATAATATTACTTTTGGTTGAGATGATTTTCAACATAATATATCAGAACCTTGTGACCAGAGGACATGAAAACCATCTCAACCATCAGTTAAAAGTTTAGACTGGTGGTTAAAGATCGGTTTTATATACAATCTGACAGCAATAAACCCTAACTAGCATTAATAATTAGTTAAAATGTGTAATAAATAGAAGAAATACATACCTTTATATTTGTAGTGTGAAGAATTATATATTTATTATTGAAGAGTGATATGTAGGAGGAAGAAAGAGTGAAATAGTAAAGAACAAATTAAATTAAAGAGAAGTGTAAATGTCACATTTTGTTTATGGTGTACCCGTCTTACCTTATAAAGGCGCATTTAAGAAGGGAGTATGTCTACTTGCTTAGTTGCTTTACTAAAATTACCCTACCTCCACAATTTTATCTTACGTCACACGGGTTTTAGTACGTCAAATATGTGTGTTATTAATTTCGATGTGATTATTATTACTTTTAATTAAATTTTGAGAGTTAATTTAGCTTACATTTATTCCATAATAATATATTATTAAGGACTTATTTTTTTCAGCTTATAAGAGCTGAACTTATAAATGTTGTAACTTATAAGAGTTGAGCTGAACTTATAAAAGCTGAACTTATTTTTGTTGTGTATAAATTTGTGCTTGTAATGTCAGAGTTAAACTAATAGGAGCTGAGCTGAACTTATAAGAGTTAAACTGAACTTATAATAGGTGAAATTGAGCTGGAAAGAACAGGTCCTAAGTGGAGTACTAAAATAGATACAAAATATGTTTAATTTATACATACGAGAAAGAGTATTATGTCAGATAGAGAAAAAACAATGTGCCCAATACAAATGATAGAAAAAATTCGATTTTATTATTGGGACATTATAAGTTTGTATTTATCTTACCACTTTTTAATTAATAATTTAAGATTAACGTATATATAAACGTTACTTTGAAATGTTTTGAAAAAAACGGTGCATAACTCGATATATTCCCATGAAATTTAGCTCTAAAATAAATGTCACTACTGTGTTATGTTACAAACGAAAGCTATGAATATAACTATATAACAAATTGGTAATTCAATATTAGAGTATGTTAATTTAATTAATTGGTTCATTTAGCATGCATGAGCGTGCATTGCGCAACAAACTTCAAAAGCTCATATTTTTTGCTTAGTAATTTAGCGTGATTAACTTTCGTCTGCTATTATGATTTTACGTGTATATATTGCATAGTTTATTTCCCAGACAAACCTAATTATTACGAAGTACGGAGTACTATATATGAACCTCATATAGCATGGCTATTTCTATTACGTACATATATTTTACACCTTACAGATTATATACGAAAAGTTTGTACTTTGTACCCTATCTTGGAATTATTCGAAATATAATCTCATCCAATAATTACTGTTATATTTAACGAGTAACAAGGTTGTAGTTAATGTTTATTTTGATTATTAATTAATTATTATTCATGCAATAATGTCATTTATTTATATACGGAGTATTTTTTTTATTTTTTTTTTGAGTAATATACAAAGTATATTTTTATATCTATTTTTGCTATTAGCAATCTTATACTCCCTCCGTTTCAGTGAATTGTTTACAGTTTGACTTTTTTGTGAGGGGAAAAAAGTCAAACTGTAAACAAATGACTGAGACAGAGGGAGTAATTAATTACTTCGTAGTGGAGTAGATAGATATGAAAGTTATGGAGTATGTTTGATCGCATCCTAAATGACTCCTTCATATAATCCTTAATTTCTTTGTACTTAATCCTCACATTTAAATTATGAGATCGATATGCATATTACAATAACTTATACTCTTATACTCCGTATATATTGTATGGTTGAAAAGATATAATTTTGAAACGATGACAGTATAACTCAACTACTATAGTATGTTTTAAATCATCGCTTTATCTTATAGTTTATACAACAATCACTTCTCATAAATCAATATAATCCTACTCCGTATACTAGTACAATACCTTATTGAGTTTTTCTAACATGTGCCATCAGAATATTTATTATTCACGAGAATCATTATATTCCTTAACTATAGTTAAAATACAATTATCCATGGGAAACATTCAATTCCTTAATTAATCAAAATGTAGATTAAACTCTAGGTAACAACAATAATGTAGATTCATAAATCATAGAACACCCCACATATAATGCATGAAATAAGTCAATTAAAAGCAGCTGTAAAATGATGAAAGTTTCACAAAACTTCATTGATTGAAAACGAAATATAAGTTTTGATAGAAGCAATCAATCAATTTCAAAGAGTGAAGAACTAGGGCCATCAATGTCGTACACGTGTTCGGACATTTTAATACTATATGTCTTCTATGATGGGTCAATTTATTTTATTAATTTTTGCTTATTTATCACCACTAATAAATTATTATACGGAGTACAATTTCACAATTTAAATTTTCAGTAGGTTTTTCAGTAAAACCGTTTAACATCGTGACAGTTATAACTTATAAATGAAAACCGATTCATACAGTGTAAGTAACTACGAAATATCTAACCAAGTGGTGGTTGTCCATGTGGAATTTGGTTTAACCTGGAAGTGTGCAACAAAGTGTGTGCATGTACCCGGGGCTCAACCCTCTCGTCATTAAAAAAAAAAAACTACGAAATATCTTTGTACGGTAGGTGTTACAGTAATATTATGAAACCGTCTCACCAATTAGTCTGTATTTAAAACTATAGATTTCGCTTTCAAACTAATCTAATTTTAATTTGTTTTGGTATGGAGTCAATCGACATTACCTCCTTTTTACATTTAATGCCCTTTTTATCTTTTGCTTAATTGGTTACTCTTTTCTGCCGTCTAATTATAATTATCAATTTTTGGACAAATGCGTAGTACTTATATATTGATCGACATAACTAAGCTAGCATATTCTTAAGCACAAATTATGGCTTATCATGTTAGCTAGATGTTTCTCGACGAGTAACACTCATGCGGTTTTTTTAACGTGTGCTATTAGGATATACGGAGTACATTATAGAGTTAAAACTGAAAATATTATCGTGATAAATAATTTCATCGTATGTCAAAATTAAAAATTATATTAAATTGTACGATTCTTTTTTAACACCCATCGAGGGGTTAAATTAAACCATATCGATCATTTAAATCGATTCTTACAAATGCATCGACTAAACTTGGAACACTGCTACCCTTCCAAAACAACCTAGAATGAGGCTCTAAGTTCCAATGAACTTGATAACAAGAAAAATTCCCTTACACTTTTATTGGAAGGTTACTTCAATAGTTGAGATTATTCGTGGATTAATTCGAGTTCGGATTATTTATGGAATAAAAGGACCAGTTCGGATTATTCATGACAATTAATCCTAAAAAGTAATTATTTGATAATTTAATAAATTCAAAACAATTAGTTTTGTATAAGATTAAAAGAAAAAATCTTATCAAAAACTCACCTAAAAAAATATTAAGACAAACATTCTTCCTAAGTTTTATAAGACTAAAAAAAATATCTACAAAATTTCCTTATTTAGTTACGTTATCATACATTAGATGACTTTTAGGTATATCTTAAACCATTTTATATATAAAAATAGGATCATGTAAGTCCACCCTATCTTTTCATACCTACATCTAAATCTGAACCGTAGGATCTTAAAGATTAAATGGTTCAAGTCAAATCTCGCTAATTAATATACATAAAAAAACCATTAGCTTGATCTTCAATTCCTAAGTATTACGTTAATAGTTTAAGTTTAGTATGCTTTAATTATGATTACGATTTGTGTTATTTCTATTTTTTATGGTGTATTTGATTTGATAAAAATATATAATTTCTGTTTTATTTTTTAATTACTATGTTTGTTATTTAAACATAGCTTGATTGAATTGGTGATAATCCTTTTTTCCGTTGTATATGTTTCAGATTTATATTTTAAGTTCCAGATTTTTTGTTCTCATTGAGTAAACTTGATTACAAAACCAATAGCGATACTAATGAATATGTTACATGAAAGGTTAAAGAGATATATAAGATTTATTAATTGTCCTATTTTCAAATAAAGTCATTTATCGTTATATGATAAATTTTTATAATTTATAATGTTTGATCTTTTAGTTAGTTTCATAGTATTAAGTTTCGATTTAATAGCTAATGTAAATTTTGTAGGAGAGCATCCGAAAATTATGGAAAAAAACTAATATTTATGGTGTAGATGGATGTTGGTAGTTTTTTTCCAAAATAAAAATAATTAAGGTAATACTTTTCATTTTAAAAAAATAAATGTAGCATAAACAAGGTAGTTTTCGACAAAATACCCAAATTTCACATTCAAAAGTATTAAGTCGATAATATACTATTATATTATGCGTATAATTTATATATAAATGTTCATATAAAGTGGTACGGTTTTATGATAAGATTATTTTATTTTGAAAATTATTTTTACGTTTTATAAGAGATTTTAGTTACTTTATTGTAGATCTCACATGTAAAATGATTACACGTGAGACGTATGCTAATATTCATATCCCGAGATAAAAGACTAATCATAAAAATATTAGTCATGTATGACAATTTTCGTCGAGCAATGCACTTGAGCACACATGCAAATATTAGAATCAAATATGTAGAACTTCAAATTAGATGACAATTGAATTATCGACAAATTTCATTGGATTTAGTCAAATAAAATCCGTTGGTTTTAATTTTAAATTGAATAGAAAAATGAAAAATAGTCATAAATCGCTAAGGAAATGATGTATTTTTATTGACAAGTTTCATTTACATTATTTTTTTATTATCAAAAGATAAATAATTCATTATTAAATATAACTTACTCATTAAAAAAAAAAATCATTCATTATTAAATACATATTATTAAAACTCGTGCATCGCACGGGCTTTAAAACTAGTTACCTAAAAAAGAGGGAATTTAAATGTCAATTTGGAAATCCAGGAGATATAAAGAAATAAATTGGAATTTAGTATAAAACTAGCTAGTTTGATTGTAACATTTTGGTAAATATAATTGATTGATATTGCCAACTCCTACATTTTGGATTGATAAATTAAGGAATCAATGCAATTACAAACATAAAATGACAAAATAATACTTGTTGTTATTATTAATGTTGTTATCTTATGATTAAATTTCATTTTTTGACATCATGAAGTTCATCATCATCGTCATTTCTCGTCACCCTGTATGTGTACGTCAGTCCTTGTTTCTCGTCAGTGAATTGTTTACACTTTGACTTTTTTGTGAAATGAAATTTGAGAGAAATGTAAACAAATGACTGAAACAGGGGAAGTATAATTATTAATGAATTCAATTTAATTAACCCGACTCGATAATTCGATTAATAAACTTAAATATGAGTTGGAGTTCAAATTCAAATTAATCAGCTGTATCATTTTGGCCTGAGTATTTTTAACGTTCAATCGACTATATATTATCTTTACGTGATTTGATAAGAATATTTTGAAATAGATTGAAATAACATCCAACATAATTGGATCAATTAGTGGATCGATCACCTTATTATAATAAATTTATCTTATACACGAGGTGTTATCAGAATAAAATTATTACTCGTAGTTAGGATGGATGTACAATGGATTTTATATCCAAATTCAAAATTTCTTCCCACCATTGTAGAGTTTGTACCACCTTGATTAAACAAAAATAATGTTTTTTTTGTAATTCGAATGGACCCGTTATCTTTACTTTTCTACAAAAGTTGATGACTTTGTCACTGAGTCACTATAATTACATGTTTTTTCTTCCATTTAAGACCAATAAGCATGTAATATTACGCCACGTCATTTAATTAGAAAACTATTAAAATACTACAGAGTAATATACTCCGTAAGTAACAACTAACAAGGGACTTAAATATTAGCAATTAAAAAAAAAAAAAATGATTAAAATGTAGTACTCATATCATTCATTCATGAACTTTAAATATGAATGAATGAAGTTGAGTACTTCACAATAGAAAATCCATTTATTAACAGGTATGAAAAAAGAAAAGGGAAATATTTTTTAATCAGTGTAATAAAAGCAATCTAAAGGACAAAAATTTATAAGGGAACTTGTTACTCTATTCCACAATTTTTTGCATAAAACTAACGGTCATTTCATACTGTACTCTTTCGTTTTACTCAATTTATTTAGTGTACGGAGTATAACTATTGACAAATAAAAATATGGATTTTCTATTCAACCACTGGGCATAGGATAAGAGACTTTAAAATGGGAATATTTTCACAACTTCTCTTGTTGAAAATTATAAAAAATAATCGAAACTTTTTTTTTTTTTTTCTCATGAGAAATGGTGGAAATATTTTCATCTTAGAGTTCTTATCCCATTCTTAGTGTACATAGAACAGAAAAATCGATAAAACTATAAAAAAATTTATAATAGTCCTATTACACTAACATAAATTATTAAGAAAGGAGAAACGTGAGTGGAAGTGAAAATAAATTAAAATAAATTAAAAAATAAGAGCATGGAGATAATTATGGAGAAAAAGAAGAAAAATAATGGTTGGAAGTGTTTGGACAAAGAAGGTCGTAGGACGGTTGAGTTGGTAACCCATGTAATCTAAACAAGCCACATTATTGTGCCACCTTTGCAACCTATTTATTTCCCTACTTTACCCTATTTGTTTTCTCCAATTATTTTACTCATTTGTTACCCTTGGTCAACTTTGTATATTTGATTCTATTCTATGGTGCCCTAGTAGTGTTTACTAAAGTATGCTCTTAATTATTTGACTACATTCATCTAATTTATACTCCAGATCTTAATACTCCATTTGTCTCAGTTATTTGTTTACACTTTTCTTAAATCTCTTTCACAAAAAAAGTCAAACTGTAAACAATTTACTAGAACGGGGGAGTACTGAATAAAATTTATATAAATTTAGAGTAGTGATAATATCATGGCTAAAGTCGTCGGGAGCGTGAGGTGTCAAGCATAGAGAAAATGGACCCATTAACTTTCTTACTCATATTTTTGAGTGGAGTAGTTGAATTTACTTGTGGCATCCTAGTCTTTCTAAATTTAGAGTGAAGAACTAATCAACCGGTAATTCTCATGTGAGATAGAATTCATATTAAGTTAATGTGAGACCAGGGTACCAATTGCAATTAAAAGGATACAAAAACATTAAATAAATTTACTAAAATCACTTACAGAGGTACTAAAAAAATTTGGAATCAATTAATTATAATTATCACTAAAATAATACAAAAGTTATATAATCGAGTACAAATGAGGCGGACTTACAATAACTTATTGTAAGTCCTGACTCACACAAGAATGTGTGCTAACCAAATTATACATATATTTAAATTGCACACGTTGTGGAAAAGATATATAGCAATGAGCAAGTACTTGCTACCAATAAATTGCATATCATTTCAAACAATTTAACGCAAAAGTATATTCTGGTATGCGCTTAAATCATCCCTAAATATGATGAAATCATTTTTATCAAAGCGCAATCCATCAAATTAAACTAAATTTAAAAGAATCGTCATAGATGAAACCACACTGAACATTGCTTTTCAAATGAAATCCAAAAGATGAAGAAGTAGACTTCCGATGAAAGTAAATTATCTGTTTTACTTTTGTATTTCATCTTGTGTCTCACTATCATTGTATTTGCGCACATATTATTTTTCATTCAAGATAATTTTTTGAAAATTAATTTAAAAGTTTATGTGTCATAACTTTAAACTAATGAGACACAAAGTGGAACAGAGAATTCACTTTCACCTTCAACTCACCAGCCCTATACAGAGTATATACTCTCTGTCTCGTTCCGTTTCTTTTTATTTGTTTACCTTTTCATTTTAAAAATCGACATGAATAAACCGTTTTTTTATACGACTAAAGTTCATTTAGTATTTGTTGGGGGTGGGTCGTCCCGGGTCAACATTGTGCCGGGCCGGATGAATGATAGGCCGGGGGCAACCCATATGCCAGGACCCCAGATATCCTCCCGCGTCATTAGGGACCCGGGTACCATAACAGCATAACATAGGCCCCGGGTCCGTACTGTACGGACCGGCACCACTAGAGGACAAATCAGATATCAGTATAAATAATGGACTAAACCCTAAAAACAATTCATCCACATATAACACACAAAACATATTACTAAAAGGTTTTTCTCTCTCTTTTCTCTCTCTCTAAGTTTATTTGATTTACATAACTGACTTGAGCGTCGGAGGGCCATTCCCTGGAACCCCCGGGCTAGGTTTGTTGTGTGTTTCAGGCCGAGAGAAAGACCAAGCAGCATTCAAGGGACTAAGGACCATCCGGGACTTAGCCTAGTTAATTCTTACATTTAACTTGTAATCACTTGTATTAGTTTGTGTACTTAGTTCTTAACTTTGTACCCAAAACAGTATTTTTACAAAATCATTTAACTAAAACCGATATTTTTTAAATCGGAAAGAAGGTGGAGGAAGGAGGAGAAAAGGAAAGCAAAGTGAAAAACAAAAAGGGGGGCGGTGCCGGGAGAAGGAAGGAAAGACACGTGAGAGGGACGCCAGTGTGGCAAACCAAAAAGCAAGTCACTTTCACCCAACACTAGTAAAACATTTTCAATTTAATAATTCCTATGATTAATTTCATCATTTCATTTCACTTATTATTATTATCATTATTATTTATTATTGACCAATGAAACCAGGTATAAAGTGCCACGCGTATAATTATAGAAAATGACGGTGACACGTGTCAAGATATCAAATCAAATACTCTTCTTTTGTGTTTACACGTCGACTTTATTATCACGTTATTTGGCATGTGCCCTGCTTTCATTTTATTTTTATTTTTTTAAGATTATTACTTCCTCCATTCAAATCCAAATTGCAAGTTTCTTTTTTCACATTCTTGAGGCGACTTTCACTGCGAGCTTCATATCTTTAAACCACGTTTATTCAAAAAATGTAAAAATATATTTTAATTTTCTACTCATAAAGACGAATGAAACAAGATCACACATGAATATATCTATATTTACGTATCGAGAAATAATTGAAATTGAACGTCTAAGAGTGAATAGTGTACAAATGAGAAACTTGCAATTTGAATTTGAATGGAGGGAGTATATTAGTAATATTATTACCCATTTTTTAAAAATATCTTGGGGACACATATTAGGGAAGAAAAGAATATACCAAATATTATTTCTTCCCTAATAACACATGATAACTAAAAAAAAAAAAAAAAATATTTCACAATAATTAATTCTTCTTATAAATGGTAAAATAGCTTGTCTATGACAGTAATTATCCGCACAACTTACCTAAAATTAATGTGAAAGCAAAGTACAAATTGCAGTTAAAAGGGTACAAAATCAAGAAACAAATCTACCAAAGTCACTTATAAGGGTACTAAAAAAAATTTAGTACGGAGTAACAATTAATCATAAATATCACTTAAATAATACAAAAACTATATAAACAGGTACAAATGATGTGGACTTATAGTAACTTATTATAAGTCCTGACTTACCCAAGAATTTGTGGTCATATAAAATATTACTCTGTATCTTATGTATTTGAGAATATTTTTGTGTTTGACTTTCTATTATGTGTTCTTAAAACTCATTTTAGAATATCCCTTGGGAGTATTACACTATTATTATTGTTTGTGCTTATCACTTGTGTTAGTTGTCACGTGCCACATGTGTCATGTTTTAGTATCTTTAATTTTTTTTTTTGATGTCGAGGAGGTTGAGTCATCCTCGGGTATATGCATTCCCGTACCACCACATGTACCCCATCGGCCAAGTGGTGTGCTTTGATTTTTTTATTCTTTTTGGTTCCAGGTGGGATTTGAGCCTGGGACTACACACCAGGTGGAAGTATCTTTAATTTTTATACTCCCTCCGTTTCAGTGAGTTGTTTACAGTTTGACTTTTTTGTGAGGGAAAAAAAAGTCAAACTGTAAACAAATGACTGAGACAGAGGTAGTAAGAACAATTTATAAAGTTTATAACCTGAAATGATTTTACTCTAATTAAGTTTAGGAATCGGATTCTCAAGTCTCTTCTCTTAATGGGGTGCACGTCAGTGTTACTCAACTCGACCCATGTATGAATGTAACATATTTTTTAGCGTCCGTAATTAGGCTAATGACAAATGATCAGTTGTATGATTGTATCGAATCAAATTTTGACTAGTCCAAAAGGCCATAATATAACTGGTTCTCTTAGGGTGTGTTTGGATAGCAAAATAGGAGGGAAAGGGAGGGGAGGGGAAATGAGGGAAGGGGAAAGAAGGGGAAGGAAGGGGAGGGGAGGGAAAATGGTGGTGTTTGGATACCATTTTCCCTCCAAATCTTGCCTATTTTGGAGGGATTCCAATTAGGCTTTGAGGAGGGAAAATGGATCCCTCCAAATCCCTTCCCCTCCATTTCCCTCCCCTCTTGATTGCTATCCAAACAAGGGATTATCAATCACTTACTTTCCCTCCCTTTCCTTTCCCTCCAAATCCCCCAATCCAAACACACCCTTAACGATAAAAATTATTTCAATAACACTTGTTATTTTCCGATAAGATAATATACCAAACCTTTTAGATATATGTGATGCATCAAACTAAAAATGTAAATGAAATGCCTTGACTAATGATGCCCCTATATATAAGCAATTAAACAAGTGAAAGCACAAGCTCACAATAAATATTAAATCATTCGAGGAGGGAAATTCGTCGCAAAATCCCTCGCAAATGGCCATCGTCTATTTAAGACGGTTTTACTCCCTCACAATAAACATACTACGGAGTATATTTTTGTAGTGAGCCATTCAACCTTTACTCTGTATATAAATGTAAGGATTATTATAAAATATCAATAGGTCTCATGAAAGATTGTTTTATATTTGTGATAAAATATATTTTTATAAATTGTTTTACGCAATTTTATAACCGCACATTTCTATTTATATAATATCATTAATAATGGAGTATAAATTGAACATGTTTAGCTGATTTTATTGATTTCGACCTCTCGCAATCCCAACTATATACGAGAATATATATAACGAAAGAAATATGTGGTCCGATTCGTAGACAGCAAGTTTTAAGTTTGATTTTTTATCACGACACCATACGCTACAAGACATGTTCCGAAAGTGTACCTATGGGTACAGGGTACTGTGTTAAATTTACGAAAGAAATATGTGGTCCGATCCGTAGACAGTAAGTTTTAAGTTCGATTCTTTAATTATCACGATACCGTACGCTACAAGACGTGTTCCGAAAGTGTACCTATGAGTACAGGGTACTGTGTTAAATTTATGAAAGAAATATGTGATCCGATCCGTAGACAGTAAGTTTTAAGTTCGATTCTTTATCACGATACCGTACCGGAAACTACAAGACGTGTTCCGAAAGTGTACCTATGGGTACAGGGTACTGTTTTAAATTTATGCCCACTTTAGCAATTCGGGTACAAATTGTCGTCAAATCTTTATGATTATATGGACCTTTGCCCAACATGCTTGTTCATGTAATGACTATATGAATTAAATGAGTTTTTTTTTTGTCGATTGTAAATTTAATTTGTTTAGAAAATGATTTTCCGAATAATTAGATCGAAGTTTCGTTAAATCTCTTATGTTCCTCGATTTTTTTTTTTTAATCAGATCATACTTAACATTTAGGTCATTTGCAAATCAGTACCTTTCTCGAGTTTTGTCTGAACCTACCAAATGGCAAGTTTCGTTAAATTTGGTTAACTACTATCATTAACCGTCAATGTTTTCGGCGGATAACTAGTCATCATTGTACATTGTACGTTAACGGTCGCTCACTGATTGTAAGGACTTCTGACAATGGCGACAGTTTAAGCTTCGAGGATACTATACATGCATGCGTGCACGAACGCCTGATTATTGCTAGTAAAGCAAGGAGTAAACCACAAGGTGAAAACAGTAGTAGCTGTAATTGTATAGTGCCAATTTAGACGTAGTTATATCGTCGTTGCATTTACAAAGTTGGCACCTCTGTGTTACCGAACCACATCATTTGTCGATGACAGAAAATCGAAAACCTGATGGTAATAATGGAGTAGAAGATTGAACCTAATTTAACGGATGGTAATTAATTTACTTACAATAACAGTAACAACTAAACATAAGAGGTGAGGCTAGTATAGGGGAGGAGTAATTGTAACTCATTCCTCTCACCGTTAACCTTAACACGAAAATTTACAGCACAGCCGCGGCACTACTTCTTTGATGAAAGCGCACGGGTAAAAAGAATTAACAGCAGTGTACTAGGGATTAAGCTACAAGCATAATTTAGGGGTTAATTATGTCGTTTACCGTGAACGAGAGAGTTAGCTGATCTTCCGGTTTGGGAATCCTTTCATGCCGAAACCTGTGTCTTCCATCATGGCCACGAATTCGCTGTAGTCGATCCTTCCGTCCTGTTATGTATTGCAATATCGATATTCAGTAGTGTTTCGTTGAATAACGTGTACTTTTTTTTAATTCATACTCCTATAATAGAACGTAGTTCATAAATTTGTCGACTCAGAATCTGTTCACCCGTCTTATTTTTTTTCTTAATCTATCATACAGACTACTTAAAAAAGGCTAAATTTCATAAAACGTCATAGAAAACTTCAGACCACTTCAAAAATTCCACACAGACAACTAAGACGAAGATAATATGTCGTAACATGAGTTAGTTGTCGTATAGAATTGCAAGCGAGACAGGAAAAATGATGGGAGGGACTTACATTATCTTGATCAACCTCACGAATGACCTCGTCTAACTGCACGTCTTTGAGACCAAACTGTTCACAAGCCTGTTGAAGTTCATCTGGAGTGATGTAACCACTACCGTCTTTATCGAAGTAATTGAAAGCTGCAAATAGGTGATCCTCCTTCTGTACTTTATTTAGGTGCAGCATTGCAGCTACAAATTCGCCGTAATCTATTGTTCCGCTGTTATCTATATCCGCCTGCATCATTGAATAAAATTTAAAATCTAAGACGAGTTTCAAAATTAGCAAACATTTTTCAAAATTTCAGATGAATTCAAATGATTTTAGAAAAATTCAGGAAAACGATCACTTAAAAAACACTATTGTCAGACATTGCGCAGAGCATTTTCAACAGAATAGCATCCAAAACTCCAAACTTAGTAACGCTATGGATTCAACAGTCAGCACAACTTACCGCTTGCATGAGCCCAACAATTTCACCGTGATTAAGATTGGCACCGACTTTTTCCAAACCTTTCTTTAGCTCCTCGAAAGTTATGTTTCCGCTGTTATCAGCGTCTATCATTTTGAACATCTGTTTCAGTCCCGCAATCTCCTCCTCAGAGAGGCCTTCAGCAATTACCTACAGCAAGAACAGCAGATAATCTCACAGCACGATTTTCAAGGTCAAATATTATTTGAGATGCAGAAACTTAAAACTTACTCGTATAGCTATCTTTTTGAGCTTGTTCATGGCCGAAAATTGTTTCAAACGGGTAAGAACAGCAGAATCCAAAGGCTTATCTGGAGCAACACCGTCAACTTGAACCCATGGATGACCTGTATAGAAGCACAACCTCAACATATTGCGTCTACCTAACATTTATCTGCCTTCCAAATCTTACCTACTTTTCAAGTAACGTAATTTGTCTACGATTGTGAACCTGAAGGTGAAGACGAACTACAAAATCAAAATTTTCGGGAAGATTGTGAAACGAGGATCTCACAGAGAACTTGATGTGCGGTAAGCCGTTTCTTAGGGTCCCTTACGAGCATTCTTTTAACCAAGTCCTTAGCGCTGTCGGATATACTAGGCCATGGTTCTGATATAAAGTCGAGATCGCCTTTCAAAACTTGCTCGAAAATCCCTTGCTCCGACTCTGAATCAAACGTCAAGTAATGCACCGGTAATAAAATCAAACACAGACGCAAGTAAGAGCAAATTCAGAAAGGAGATCAAAATGCGAACCCTAACCGTCCCAGAAAGGAGGTACACCGCTTAGCAAAATATAAATGATCACACCCGCACTCCACACATCACATTCTTGACCGTAAAATTTTCGTAATACTTCAGGCGCGACATAGTAAGGGCTTCCCACGACATCTGTGAATGATTCACCTGCACCATTAACGACCAATATGTAAGTGTTAAAAGTACAGGCTGAGCTAAAATCTTCAAGGTAGTGGCTAAGATGGTCGTTCAACGACAAACTGTTGTAAATGGTAACATAAAATTAGGTAGGATACAAAACTGCCACGCCTTAATTCCAGGGTACGAGTTCGAATGTACAGTCTTAACCAGTGTCACCGAAAAACAGTTTCAAGCGACACATAACTAGCCAACCAAAGTTACGTTGCTCTAAGCAAATACTTATCATACGACAGGGTGACTTGGCTTCATCTTTCACTTTATAGATAACCAGCCACAGCATAACGACAATAATAGCATTATCCCAGCGTTTCAAGAGCTCCGGCAAATAAAAAGGTCTAAAAGTAAGAGTAGCACGTTATTACGTAACACACCAGCGTAGACGACTATTTCCAAATGACCCATAATCAGCTCTACTCACAAAGTCACAATCAACTAAAAATCCAAACTTAACTAGCCTAAACACATAAGATCATCAATCATACAAGTGAAAGGCCACTTGATTAACTAGACCCCCTGTCTTAACTAACATTGCGACTAAAAGCTGCTTACATCTGACCTCCTCATTTTACAATCCTACACGACAAATCAAATTAAACCCGAATAAGTAATGCATCAAACAAAATACTCTTTCCGCTTCATTCAATTCTTACCATTTCCTTATTTGAACGATTCATTATTTAACTCCGCCGTATACTCTTTAGTCACAAAATATACAAAATGTATACTTCATCACTTACAGTCCACATACTACTTAAAAACCGAGTGAAACGAAATGATAATATATGACTGAATCAATACCCGGTCTAAGAAACACATAAGAGGCCAAAATCAATGGTCTTATTAACTATTATTATAAGAAGAAATTTTCAAGTCACTTATTATCATTTCCTTATTTAATTTGTATGTTTCCATTCAAATCCTATCATTTCCTTTTCTAAATAAACCTTTTACTCCCAAAATCCAATCAAAAAATCCTGAAAACGCAACTACAACTCTGCCTATCTGGTCCAATATATATCATTTTGAAAATGAGGGACGGTGAGATTCATACCCGTAAAACTTAAGCAGACAGTTAAAGGCACAAGATCAGTTTTATACTCTAATACCAAGCTAAGTAAACCTTGTTGTATTCGTAAAATCCAAACAAAAAGGTGGACCCCACTGCTTATAAGACGACCGAACCAAACCAAACCAAACCAAACCAAACCAAACCGAGTAGACGAACCTGGTCTAAAGAACACAGACAGTCCAAAATCAATAGTTTTAAGAGGACTGTCTTCCTCATGATGAACAAACAAAAAATTCTCAGGTTTCAAATCCCTATGCATCACTCCCAACGAATGACACGCTTCGACAACACCGACGATCACCCTCGCTAACTCCGCCGCCTTACGCTCCGTATAATGTCCTCGCTCAATTATCCGATCGAAAAGCTCACCGCCACCGCAGAGCTCCATAACCACATGCACAGCAACCGCGTCCTCGTACGCGCCAACAATCTGTATAACGTTAGGGTGACCTCCCATGTGATGCAAGATTTGGATCTCTCGTCGCACGTCTTCGATGTCGTCTTTCGTCGTGAGTTTTCGCTTGGCGATTGATTTGCACGCGTACTCTTTTCCGTCGGATTTGTCGACGCATAAGAAGGTTGTGCCGAATTGTCCTTGACCTAATTTCCTCCCTAATGAATACGTTTCCTTTATGTTTCCGGTTTTTCGGCCGAGTACTGCGTCGATGTCGAAGTCTACGCTCGATTTGCGCCGCGCGTGCGGTGGTCGTTTTGGCGGTGACTGCGGAATTTGCATCTGCTCCGGCGGTGCGTTTGACGCGCCGTCGGTTTCGCCGGTGGTTGAGGAGGTTGGGAGGTTGTTTTCCGGTGGACGTGAGCGCCATACGGCGGCGGAGACGGATTGGAGGAAGCCGGATTTGCCCGCCGTGGGTCCCGCGCATGTGTTCCCCATGCAAAACTTTGATTATTATTTTATTAGTTTTATTATTATTAAATGAATTAATTAATTTATTAATTTGATTGATTAATGTGATTGGTGATTAAGGTTGTTAATTTGATTTACATTTGGGGAATTAATTAATGTGTTTGAATATTTGAGGAGTGATCTAAATGGATTAAGGTAAAGAGAGGAGTAATTAGGAGTAATTCACAATTTTTACAAAGTGGGTAAAATTAAAGATGATGGTGCAAGGTTTGAATATTATTTCAATCAAATTATTTGGATCATTAACATTGTCGTGTTCTATGAAACGATCTTCGTTAAAAGTAATTCTATTACGAGGTTATCATAGATATATCATGTTTCGGGCTATTAACAGTTAGAGTATCTCTAGCATGAATAAAGATTTACAATATATGTCTTGTGTGTCCGAGGGATGATATGTTTGGTTTCTCTCATTTGGTGGTCCTGGACAAATAGCGACCCTAGCCTCGGGGGTGTCCGAGGAGAACCCTCTAATGCATAAGTCAGCACACTTGTAAATGCAAGGAATACGAATGTAGAGAGAGAAAGTCTTAGTGATACATTATTATCTGTTTTGTGAATGAATCCTACTTGTTGACTTTTGTTCCTTATATATACACTTTCACCTTTTGTCTTCTTATACTTTATGTCCGTAAAGACTGACACCTTGTCTCGTGGGGATCGTGGGCAATGTATTTCTCCAAACAGAACCTGTACGGACTAGTCATGAGCATGAATAGTCTACCGGATAGTATATTGGCTTCAACTCTTGGAATCAAAGATAAACATAAGCCACTGCACACGGCCAGGCAAGCTGATGTCCCGAGGCCGCAGGGGACATTCCAAGGCCGCGTAGGACATTCTGGCCCGACCCTCTGGCCTTGGTAATATGACATTTTCCTTGAGGGCTGCTAGTCTAGGGAGGCTGCGGTGGACGGTTAATCATGCCCCATCATATCATAATACAAAATATTATTTTATATTTTATCTTACGTTCTCGTACATATTTTACAAAGTATACACCATTTTGCGTACATATTTTATTAAAAATGTATTTATAACTGGTATGTTTATTCTTTTAATTTCCGAAAAGGTTTCAATCACTACAATTTTTTCCCAAGTTTTAATTACCAATTCAACCATCTCTAACTCCACGAACCGCTGCTGATCGACACTCATACATCACTGTCAACCCTCCCCAACCATCACCCCAAAAACCTAAACATCTAATACCAACATCATCATCCTTTCCCCACGTCTGTCACCCCCCGTATTGGCCACCAGGTCCACCACATCCCTCCCTTACCCCCACCACAACAACACTAAGTTGACCGACTTAGCTCTGCCAATTGAGACCGATAGGGAATTTAGTCGTTGGGGTTTCCTTTTCTTCCCCCTAAAATCGTTCAATATTCTGGGCATTTATGGCGATATGAAAAGAGAGGTCGTGATGATATCATCTACGTCCGTACCATCCCCCTCAAGACGACGTCGACGCAAACCGCCACAACTCACCTGCACTGTAATATGGACCTGTTCTTTTCAGCTTATTTTCATCACATTTCGATTCGATTCATTCACTTCGATTCGATTCGATTCGATTCATTCCATTCGATTCGATTCATTCACTTCGATTCGATTCAATTCAATTAAGTTCAGTTCAGCACAGCTATGTTATTTAATTGAACTTCATTCGCCTGGATTCGATTCAACTCGATTCAGTCGATTCGTAACATTTCGGATTCGATTGGCCACTCGATTCGATTGGGCCACTTAAAAAGTCCGAAAGAACAGGTTCTATATCGGCTCAACTAAAGACCGGAATTATGTCACTCACGATAGCTCGTCAAAATTGTGTGCGTCACTCACAACCAATATGGGTAGAGATGGCAACGTCACCCTGATTCAGTGGATAGTGGATATCCATACATCCGAAATTAAATGGATGAGATATGGGTGATAATGTTTTCCTTAATTTAGGGTGGGATATGGATATTGATGAATTTAGGATGGGATATGGATTATAGTCTATCACCTGCTTAACCACCCTGTGGATATCCTTAATTAATGTTTATATGTAATTATATAAAACATTATAGTAATTAATTTGATTGAAAATATAAAACCTTGAAGTTTCTTACAAAATACATTGCAAACTCTATTAAAAATCTATTGTAAACGTAATCCTTAGTCCTTGAAGAGTTTAGCACCACTTACTTATATCGCTACTATTTATCGATACACCGATGTCAAATCTCAAATTTTTTCCTAATTATTTGTTATATATCTTGTTAACAAAACTAATCTTTTTTTGTTTTTTATTCTTTTCTCATATATGTAGAAGTTGATTAGTTCGTCCCATTTTTTTGTTTACGATATATAACTATTAAATTTTATGCGCGTAAAAATATCCAACGGATACCCCATATGGATGGATGAAAAAATATTAAGTGGGTTAGGGTGGGATATGGATGTCGATAAATTAAATGGATATGGATATGACTTCACCCTATCCATATCCCATCCATTGTCATCTCTAAATATGGGTCCCTTCCAGCGCAATTTGGTCTCACTTATAAGTTGTACTCCGTAGTTTTCTTAAAATCAGCCATTAGAAAGAAAAAAAAAGATCGTGTTATTGATATGAGTAATATTTTCAATCATTTTAACAGTATGTCACTTACTTTTGACGATAAATAAAAAAATTCCGAAAATAAAACACAAAAATATAAGTTGACTTGAACCCTAAACCCTAACCTAATCAATTGAAACTTGGTAGTGACTCTTTTTCTAAAACCCCAAAACAATGTTGAGCTGCAAAAGGCTCCTCTTCAAACCCAAATTAAACAAGAAGAAGAAGAAGAAATTCAACAAAAACAAGAAGAAAACATCACAAATTTCCCTTCAAAATGACATCAGAAATTTACATGAAGAAGAAGAAGAAGATGATGATGAATTAGATGCAAGTTTTAGCTTGAAAAATTCACATAATCATGGAGTTCAACCTCTGGGTAATCTCTATCTTAGCTCAAATAATCATAATTCTAGAGATTCTGGTTTAGGTCAATTGAATGTGCTTTCTGATGAACTTGTTCTTGACATTTTAGGGTTTTTAGATGCAATTAATTTGGGGGTTTTATCTGTAGTTAGCAAATCTTTCTATGTTTTTTGTGCCCATGAACCTCTATGGAGAAATTTGGTGTTGCAGGATTATAAAGGTGAGTTCTTGTTTAATGGGTCTTGGAGAAAAACCTACATTTCTGCTTCTTGTTCGAGTTTCGACATTGAAAATGTCGATTCGAGTCGTTTGGTTGTTCGGGACTTTTATTCCGATTATCTGTTTCAAAGTTGGTTGTGTGCTAACCTTGAAATGAAGCCTGAATGGTTAGAAAGGGACAACATTGCTCGTAGACGGGCGATTTCAGTTGAGGAATTTGTGTCGAATTTCGAGGAGTTGAATAAGCCGGTGTTGTTGGAGGGTTGTTTAGAGAGTTGGGATTGTTTCGGAAAATGGGATAAAGATTACTTGATTCGTACGTGTGGTGAGGACGTTAAGTTTTCGGTGGGTCCTGTGGAAATGAACCTTGCGGATTTCTTTAGGTATTCAGACTTGTGTAGAGAGGAGCGACCATTGTATCTCTTTGACCCGAAATTCGGGGAGAAAGTGCCGGTTTTGGGATCGCAGTACGAGGTTCCGGTGTACTTTAGGGAGGATTTATTCTCCGTGTTAGGCAATGAAAGGCCCGATTACAGGTGGATAATAATCGGACCCGCTGGTTCTGGCTCGTCTTTTCACATCGACCCTAACTCGACGTCTGCGTGGAATGCCGTGATTAAGGGGTCGAAAAAATGGATTTTGTTTCCTCCGGACGTTGTACCCCCCGGGGTCCACCCTAGCCCCGATGGTGCTGAGGTGGCTTGCCCGGTTTCGATTATCGAGTGGTTCATGAACTTTTACGGTGCCACGAAGAATTGGGAAAAGAGGCCGGTTGAATGCGTGTGCAAAGCCGGTGAAGTCATATTTGTGCCTAACGGGTGGTGGCATTTAGTCATCAATTTGGAAGAATCGATTGCTATCACTCAGAATTTCGTTAGCAGGTAAATGTTGTTTGCAAGTTATAGTCTTTTCTTAGCATTCCGTTACGATGTTTGTGAGTTGTGACTGAGTCGTTTGCCTCAGTTCTCTTGACTTGGTTTATCTGTTTGGATGTTTCGTTTTCCGAGCTTTTCGAGGAATTGGGTAAAATATACCCTGCATTGCTTAGTGTCATGCATAAACCCAGTGCTTTGCCGATATTTAGGATTTTGGTTTTTATCACGTAAAACGGAGGGGCCAAATTGCTTCCCATACATAGGAATGGGAGTGTCGAGATCTTTTCGAGTTTAAAGTCAATATAGGATCAAATCTTGGTGTTTTTTGTCTCAGAGGAAAAGAGAAACGACTTTTGATACGTTAATTCACCTTTGAGGGTTTGAGTTTGTTTATTTTCCACACTTACTGTCTTCTTCCATGATATGCCATTTTAATGATCATCGCAGTTGCTTCACAAAGGCATGAGCGTTCAGTGACTTTCTGCTTTCTGACTTTCTCACAACTGTGACGGTATTCAATTTTCTGTCGCTGTGTTGCAGGAGGAATTTACTGAATGTCTTGGAGTTTCTGAAGAAGCCAAATGCGAGTGAGCTTGTATCTGGAACAACCGACCGTGTTAATCTCCACGACAAGTTCGAAAGCGCAATCGAGGCTTCTTTTCCGGGAACCATGGATCAGCTTAAACGAAAAGCGCAAGAAAAGCAGAAGAAACGGTCGATCTGGGATACAGACACCAGTGCTGGAGCTTTCAAGTTCTCGTTTTAAAGATCTGAACACCAAAATTTTTCATGCAGAAGACGGTCCTGATGCCTTGGCTGTGAAGCAATATATGTCCATTTTGGGAATCACCGAAAAAAATACAATTTTTTCAATTCAGTTTTGTCGATTGACGTATGACGAGTTGATCATGCTCAAATCTTGAGAAGACTTGTACTTGAGGCTTGATCACATAGTTACGAGTACTTTTTTTTTCTGATGATTCTTTTTGTTGAAACTTCACCATGCGTCTAATATTTTAAAATATGATCACAAAATGTAACTTTTGTTTCGATAAAACGCAAATGACTTCTCTCGACGTATTTCTTTATCGTGGCTAGAAACACAAAGAATGCGAGCAAGGATATAAGAATATTATTTCAAATTTTTTTCACTCATAGTGAGAAAATGAGCAAATGGAGGGACGTAGTCTTACAAGAAAGAGTAGTAAAAAACTGTACATGGAACAAATTGAGGAACAGTAAAAAAAAAAAAACAACACCTACCTCAAAACCTAAATTTCAGGAAGCTCAAACAGCACACCACCCTATATATATATATATATCACACACGATTTCGGCTGAGCGAACCAGCATCAGTGCATTTTTTAAAATCCCAAGCTTCGGAAGGGGGAGGGAAAAAATTGGGGGGTGGGGGGAAACCGAAGGAAAAAAATGGATCATAGACAACACTGCACAAAGTAACGACCGAATTTCCGAAATGAATTTATCATTAATCTAAGCACGAGCCCGGAAGATGAACTTCATTTTGGCGTCATAACAGAGTAAACTAGTTCGGGCAGCGTATTTTTGGTATTTGTGTGGATCTAACACAGCGCCATAGTTTCCCGTGAGGACTTCTATCCAAGAGCATCAGCAAACCAACGTTATCGGGTGTCAAATCGAACATGTACCTGAATAGTCAACCAAATAAGCAATAATAAAAAGTGAGAAAATAATCGACCGGAAAAACGGTGAAAATTTAGCCGGAAAAGATCTAACGAGGCCGAAGAATAGATGTTCATGTAATAGCTCAGTAATGCTTATGCACCCCATTTAAACAAGGGAAAGAAATAAGCAATAAAATGAAGAGAGGGTGAATTAATACGATAATGTAACTCACTTGCTTTGACGAGATTTTTTTCTCCAAAAAACAAAGGACAGCATCCACTGAATCATGAAAGGTAAAACGTGTAAGATAACTCCAAAGAGAAAAGGGCGTACAAAATCTACGCCAGACATCAAAACATACATTAAAAGAATTAGTTTCAGGTGTAACAAGACTTGCAGCAACTCTTTGAAAATGTAATATTAAAATGATTAATAACCATTTAAAGAACAAGCTGAACAGCCATGTAAACTTTGGATGCGCGAGTAGTAAAAACCAAGTAAAACTAGTAACAGGTTGTAAAGATTGACCCTTTTTTCATAAAAAAATTTAGCTATTCCATATGAAACGTAGTTGTCTCGTCATTTTGATTTAAAACTTGCAAATGGTAAGCATTTGGAAATCTAAATTTTCGATCTAAATTTCTGATGAGAGTAAGATGATTTTACTAGATGATGTACATGGAAGAACTAATACTTGCTACGATTTTAAAACGCGCAGACCTCAAGCTCTTCTTAGCCCCAAATATGTGTGTGTGCACGTTACATGATGGAGGCAACTTCATCATTCCTTATTGTCGAATCAAACTTTCTTTAAACGAATGTGTTTTGGCTAGACAACAACAATTTATTTTTCGAAGGATAGAAAATTTATATCAATGTATAAATGCAATTAGGTTGCCTTAGTACAATGACAATCCAAAGCTTTACTAGTACAACAACAATAAGTTAGACTACCAACCCGTCCCTAAAATAACATGAGAAGAATGCCAAAACCCTAAAAAGATAATCAGAAGAATGCGTACCCTAAATTTACTGTAGTTGATCAAGCTCAGAAAAAGTAAAAGGTAAAACTTACTAATAAAGGTTCGACGTAAGTTTTGGGGGATTGAGAATCTGCAATTTACAGTAGTTTACGCCTTTATTGGACGGTAAGTGGCAGAAGCACCATGGCACAAGATGTAAACCAATGAAGGCGGTGGCGAGTGAGAAAAGGGTTTCTGATGGGGAAGATGTTGGCTAATGCGAGTCTGATGTGGTAATTTTCGACAAGATGAAGTTCAAAAAGTTTCCTAGGTTTTCTGTAGGAGGCGTCTGAAGATGAAAACTGGAGATAGATATGGCAGCTGATAGACGAAAAATATGAAACAAGCTAAACACAATACAATTTGGCCATTCGGGGAATAGTAGTTTACCTACCTCCCCCATGAGGCCATGAGTAATGTATTACCACCATCTACGGGTATTTTTACCTCGTTACCCTCTTCATCCTCTTTGCATTACTTCCTCTTCCTTACATCACCGCCATTTTCCCTCTTATTCTCCTTTAAGTTTCATTACCCCGTAACAATTACGTGCAATCCAAACAAGCCCAATATAGAGGTACCTCTTGTGCAAAGTCAATTATTTGGGATATAAGATTTGCAACCTTGTTTTACTCTTAACACATAATCCCAATATTCAAATCTAAGTTCCACTATCTCACTTTTCAGTGAGCGAGATCTTAAAATTATGACACGTTTGTATTTGAACTTTGGAGGAATATGACAAAAGAAGATGCACGGAAGCAATTATCAAGAGGATACAAGCATTATCAGCGACAATGAACTTGAGCAGCGTAGGCCAGTAAGGTGGCAACAAAATTTGCAAAATGGTTCAGATAATCAACATCTAAGGCATCAATCTATCAGTTAAAAAAATTCGACTCTTGCGCCAAACAACACCTAAGCATCTTATTCCACACTAAAGTATACATACTCGGGAACCAAGGAAGAATAGCGTACAACATAAGAGGGTAAGAGAGTCCAAAACTTGAGCAAGGATAAAGAATTACCTTAAAAACTGCAAAGAAGGAAAAGGTTCGAATGGCGGACGACTTTTGAATAGGCATCGGTTTCGGTGGTTTCATATCTTTACACAATTGTTGCGCGATTTCTCTGAGCAAAACCAGCTGCGCTTTATCAGTCTGCATCGACATAATCGTCTGCCTCATTGATTCTCTATCAGCCTCGAGCGCTTGAAGTCTCAAGTACAGCTTCTTGACTTCGGGCTCTGCTGAGTCGCCATAAGCTAGTGACCCCCTCGGTGTTTGTATATACTCGTCAAACTTCGACCCAACTTTAGGGTCCCCAAAGTTGTTATATTGCGCCCCGGGATTCACGGAATCAATCGTGTACACTCTATCGCTCATGTCATCGTCATAGTCAGATGCACAATCTGACTTTCTTAGTTCCTCGGCCACACAATCTAGCTTTTTGTAGCTGGTACCGAACCTAGGAGAATCATAGGGATAATCAGTCCCCAAATCTCGGCCAAAAACAGGTAGAGAACTAGAGCTATCAGCAGAAATCCTCCTTGAATGTCTAGTTCGCCTTGGAGAATGACCGACAATAACCTTCTCTAAAACGGGTCTGGTACCAAAGTCCGTGTTTACTGGATCACCACGAGGAGTGCCTTCCAATTGATTGATTCTGTATTCAAGATTCCTTAAATCTTGACTCCTCGGAGTGTCACCAAACGGGTACTTCTCGATATCCACGTCATCTTCAAACTCCGATTGCGCTTGTGATTCATTCAAATTGCATCTGAGAGGAGGGTACGCATAACCGAGGGAGTCAACAGCACTATAGAAGCTTTGATTACGACTATAATTTCCGTTCCCACCCTCGGCTTCAGCTTCCGTGAGACCGTAACTCATCATTCTATGCTTATACGCTTGAATTTCACACGTCAGAGCTTGGATAGTCTGTTCTCTTTTGTAGAGCACATCCTCCAACGCAGATATCTCCTGCGCATCATGTGAAATTTTCTCCTCTGCAAAACGTTTAAACTGTCGCGCCTCCATTTGAATCTCTGCCTTTTCCCCCTGAAGTCTCAAAATCATCGACATGGCCTCGTTAGCAGCCGAGGAAGACGCGTTCCGCTCCTCTTCCAACTCCAAACACAACTCCTGAATAGTCGACTGCTGACTACTGAGCGTCTCTCGCAACATCGCACACTCATTTTCAATCCCGACTCTAGCAAGAGGTAATGTATCAAGACCGGGGATATAGAAACGACCACTACGCTCAAACTCGTCATATTTCCGCTTAACTGACCTAATCCACATACCAGTGGACGACGAATCTGTCGTCAGAGAACAACTACATCCGCAATTACAGCATTCTGCCAGATTCTTCGGAGGAAACGACACCGTATCTTTAGCCATGTATCGAAATCCACAATCAAAACGCCACGCATTCAAACTCGCCTGAATTCCCCACAATTAGCTTCGAATGAACCGAAATTATCGAAATAATTCCTCCCTCAATCTCTATAAACCGCTCTCGCGTACTCGATACATTGAAATCGAAATCATACTGCAGGGAAAAAAAAAACACAATTCTCGCAGATTTTTAATATGAATCAAACAAAAATGTAAACCTAAAAATCCAAAACACAATCAAATTCAACTCAATTCAAAATTCTTCGCAACTACGTGCATCAAAAATTCAAAACAAACAAATGATTACAGCATAATGATTTCATTTTCATGCGACGACCAAATCTTATCAAACAAAATCAAAAACTCAATCAAATTAGACGTATTCAACGCAAACAGCTGGAAGAATCAAACATCGTGCGCAGCAAATCAAGAAACAAATCCTAACAAAAAATATTCAAAAAATATTCAAAAAAAATTAAAAAAAAAATTGAAATTACATTACATTACATACCTTCCACCAAAAATTATCATCCGAAATTCGGAAAAACGAAGGAAGTTAGGTGGATGATCCGAAATGATAAATTATAAAAAAAAATATTAAAAAAAAAAATATTGAGGAAAAAAGGTAAGAAATTATGAAGAGAGAGAAAAAGTTAGAGAATTCTCTCTCTTGAAAAAAGAGAGAGAAATGCGAGGGAAAATTGTGGAAATGAGAAGGGTGAGAAGAACTGAAGAAGAAAAAATTGGTTGAAGAGAGAGAAAATTTGGGGGAAATTCAATTTTTTTTTTTTTTTTTGGAAGATTTTTCGTTCAATTTTGAAACCCTAGATTTTGATTTTTAATTTTGTGATTATGAATTTATGATTATATATTTCTTTTTTATTTTTATTTTTATTTTTATTTTTTTAATGAATTATCTTTTATTTTTCCAAGCTGTTTTTTTGGGAGTAAAATTTGGAGGCTATGATTTGTTGTTGAGGGAGGTGTGTAGTACGAGTATGAATCTATGATGATAGACAAATAGAGGGATTTTTGTGAAAATATGCTTTTTATATTTCTTAAAATTGGGATTTTATTTTTTTTGAAAAATATTATATGGAGTATTATTTGGAAAAATGGTACTCCCTCTGTTTTAGTGAATTGTTTACGGTTTGACTTTTTTTCTAAGGAAAATTTAAGAGAAACGTAAACAAATGACTGAAACAGATGGAGTATTTTGAAATGATTGTTAGAGTAGATTATACCTAGTTAAAGTACAATTATATAGTTGTCGACTTTAATTGTTGATGATGGTGTTGGGTTAATCGGTATTATGAGCTCGTTTAATGTATTTTGAAATGATCGTGAGTGTAGGTTATACCAAGTTAAAGTTATTCATAGACTCATATAGTTGTCGACTTTATGAATTCGTGATAGAGGTGATGGGTCAATAGCTGATTCCGTATTAAAAGATCGCTGAATGTATAAATTTTATTTATCAATTGGTATACTTCTTTAAGTTCTTTTATAAGTTTGATACGGTCATATGGCGAACCCTTTGAATTGTCTCGGCTCGGGCTCTAACCTCGTTTGTTTTTATCATAATTTATAAGTAATAAAAGGCCGAACTTGAATTGAGATTGGTTTCTTGTCAATTTTCATTGGCGATTAATGTAATGTTTGATTTATGTTACTCCGAATTTGATTATATATTACGGACTACAGAGTATGTCGTAATTAAATATCGTACAAAATAAAAATTTACTCCGTAGTCTATTTACATATATATATGCATACACTGATACACATCTTTATGTATGTCATATGTATCCACATCTATCAATATATTACATTTACAAGGAACTTGGGAAAAATATGACCAATCAACAATGAGAATGTACATTGACGTAAAAATGAGGCGATCATACAATATAAGGAGAAAGAGGAATCAACACGTGACTTACCGACTACTGTTATGATACGTTCATATTATCCAATATGTTAAGCCAGATTCATTATTTAGCTTAATTTACTCCAGTATTTATAAATATTTTGTTTATTATGGAGTTTATTTTTATTTTATCATATGAAAATCTAATTTGAAATTGTTTTAAAGGTATTTTACATGAAGTAGATTATAATACTCCTGTTATCTAAATATAAACCTTCAAATATTTAAAAAGAAAAGCAAAAAATAATATTCCATGATATGCTCAAGCAGAGCCCAAACTTTCTGATTTATTAAAAACTTTAGAACTAATTAGTGGTTACCGAGCGATAAGCTCTATGACATAATAAGTTCACTCCTTAGCCACCTCTATATATATCAAAAAACTTCAAATTTAGGAGTTTTTGCTCAATAGAAATTAACATTATAGTGACTAATGAGTTTTTCACTATAGAAAAATATGAAATAATATTATAATGAGTTTGGTTCTGATACAAACATTTCCATAATGTTATATTAAATTTATGAGCACTTACGGTGCGTTTAGGATTTTAGAATTAATTTGAAACTCTTAAAATGAATTTGAAATTAATGTGTTATTTCAATTTAAAATTTAATTTCATGTTCATATTTGGCCAATCTTAGAGCTAAATTTAGAATCAATAACTTTTAATAGTATAAAATTTTATTTATACCACGCTAAAAAAAATAAAATTATAAAAATATGTCTACTCCTAAAAATATGTATAAATTGATCGTAAAAAATGCACTCCTTAATAATTACTCCGTATAAATGACATTTAAGATGTCTAAATTTTTAAATTAAAATAAAATTAAGAGTACTCTATAATTAATCAAAATAAAAATATGTATAAATTGATCATAAAAAAATACACTCCTTAATAATTACTCCGTATAAATGACATTTAAGATGTCTAAATTTTTAAATTTTTAAATTAAAATAAAATTAAGAGTACTCTAAAATTAATCAAAATAAAATTAAGGAGAAATCAAGTTAATAATTACAATTTCAACTTGAGAGGTTTCCAAACATTTCCTAATCCAACTTGTAAATTAACAAAAAAAAAAAAAAAATCATTTAGAACGTTCTCATCACTCTCATGTCTCACTCTTCATAAATTTCCCAAAATTAATTGAACTTGATTCGCTTTGATGATCACAATCAAAATCAAAATCAAAATCAAATTCAAATTCAACTACTTCATCATCAATCTTCGTCGTCGATGATCCAATTGTTACACAGGATTTTCATGAATTTCTCTGCAATTCTGTGAGTGGAATTCTTAATTTTTTAGGGTTTTTGATTCATTTTCGTTGACCGTTATTATTGATTGCAATGTGTTGAATTTTCAAAGTTTTTATGATGATTCTATTTAATCATTCTGAAAAAAAGGAGAAATTCTTAGCTACACCGGTTGTACCACGTAATTGTCGAGTAATTATATTATTAGAAGACCGTTATATGCGTATAACCGACAATAGAATTACTCATCACGACATTTAATGGTGCGTTATAAATTCAATTATTAACATCCCATTGGTCGTAATTCCTTCCGTTCCAGTGAATTGTTTACGGTTTGACTTTTATGTGAGGGGATTTCAGAGAAGTGTAAACTAATGATCGAGAGGGAGGAACATATAACGGTTTTATTTTAGCATTTGCCAAAATAGATGACTAGGCGTGTCACGTGTGTGACGACTAATAGAATCACTCAACATGAACATAAATTATATGGGTTGTTCCACGCATTTATTATGTGACCTTCTGAAAAGTGCCTTTAATAACTTTCACATGTAAGTCACACGTTGATCCTGTAATCGAGATTTGCTCACTTTATAAAGTCTAGAAGTTACTCCCCCCTTGTCAATTTGTTTTGGCATGGGACCCTGCTTTATGTACGGGCTCGAGGTTATATCATTTAGTATTTGGGTGGTCTTCGAGGCGATATTTTGACCGTATTTGTTAAAAGTTACTCCCTCCATCTCAAATTAATTGTCCCTTTTCCATCATATTTTTTCCCAAATTAATTGTCTCATTTCTATTTGTAGAAGCTTTTAACAAAGGATTTTCAAAATATTTTCATTTTCATTACCATTCCTTAATTCCACCCAAAATAGAAAGGGGACAATTATTTTGGGATAGAGGGAGTATAATTTTGTGAAATATTTTTGTTCAAAGATTTCAAATATGTTAATATCTTATGTAATTTCGTTTATATTTTACGGTTTATTTAAGGGGTTAAATTTGATAAATGTTGATTTCTTATTGTGGTATATAGTTCTAGTTAATTGGATATCGTATCAAAGTAGCATTACGAGCATGGCTTCTTATTGTGGTTTGTGTGCGGGTGTACGATGACGTGGCACAAGTTTTGGTGGTACGACGATGTGGCACAACGGGCAGTCCGATTTGATTATGATTGACACAATGTCTACCGCGTTAATATTAATCATTATGCTTGTCGAGTTGTCGCCATTAAATTTTATGTTCTTGGTTGTAATTTGGCGACTGTGCTGGTTTTTGTGGTATTTGTTGTTGAACCTAAAACCTATATAAGGAAATTCTCAAAGATTTTACGACAGTAGTTGAAGGACTCACAAATCTGTTTTTACCATTTCGGAAAGAATCTTTGGTAAAAACTTCATGTATTTAAAGGAACATGACAGTATAATCGCACGTATTAATCATATTGAAGCTTAGAATTGTGAGCTTGAAGTTGGTGTTTGAGAAATTAAAGGAGTGTTCTTTTTTGGGGTCAGATTAAAGGTTGGCCTTGTCAAAGGACTCTTGGCTATGGGATACGGGTGTTGAAATCTATTGTGGTTTAAGAACTATTGTTTACAAACTCACAATTGATATGTTGTAATTTATTAGTAATTACATATTTCCGATAGGCTTTTTACGATTTGCAATGTGACACTTTGACCCTATTATGCTAGACAAGTGAAATGAAATCATATCGAGTCTAAAATGGAGTAAAATTGAGCTTACAAGGTTGGTTTGGCAGTGTACATTATTGAGTTTTATTTTTAGTTTCTTGTGTTGAGTGCTTCCACAAGAGTAAGGTTGTGTACATCCGACCCCCCTTACCTCCCAATTTGCGGGAGCCATTGAAGCATTGACGTAATATTGTTGTTGTTGTTGTTGTTGTTGTTGTTGTTGTTGTTGTGTTGACTGTTTACGCACCATGACCAATATTATTCTGCAATATTGAGGTAGCATATGTTGTTCAGCTTCATGATTGACGTGTTTCATCATTCTGTGTAAGTGTGATGAGGGAAAAAAATATAATCATTTCAAAAGAAAAAGAGATGTGTTGGATAAAATGTGACCAAATGAAGCAATAGCTCTTCTAAAATTGTAACACAAAATGTTGTGCAGGTGTTGAGTTTTCTCAACTTGTGAAACTACATGGTGAAATTGTATAATCGTAGTTGATGCAGAGTACCACCTCGAATCTGTCATCGCTGATTTTCCTCCAGCGCAGGTACTCGTTTTCTCCGCTTTCACCTCAACCAACATTCTTCTGTTGTCACTGTTGTTCAGAATTTGCTCCCATTCTCAATATAACTGTCTCACTTTTACGTAATAATAAAACTTGACATAATCTAAGTGTTGATAAAATGATCGAATCACTAATTCAAAATGGATTACCTTAAAGACTTGAATATTTCTGTTTTACATTTATTTAGCATATGAGCCATAAATCGTGGTGGATCTGTTTCGTGGGAAGCAAATACTTGCATGCAGGGGTCTTGCTTATCCATTACAAGACCAATTCAATCATAAATAAAAGTGACCCGTGTGACTTTTTGTATATTCTTTTAACGCCAACATGAGTGTGACTTATTTTACTACTGACTATTTTAGCTAGGAAGTAGGAACCATATTAGGTTTATAGCGGTTATTTTTATCCATGGATCATTGCATGCTACTAGTGATAATTTTACCTTCCATTGTGAAGTAATATGACATTAACATGTCTAATAAGAGATTGATAAACAAAACTTCAATCGAAATATGATATATACTCCGTATTACAAATGGTATTATACTATTATGTTGCCTGATTAGAAACTTTGGAGTATAAGCCTCAAATGCTACTTCGATATTACACAATCTATGTTGGAAGAAACATAACTGTATGGTTGCTTTGAAACAGTGTGTGGGAAGATGATGTTGTTTGCCAAAAGTTGGAGATGCACAAGAGGTGCAGCTGTGACAGTTCTCGGTACAGTGGTGGTTTTGATCTCGCTTTTTTGGGTCACCTTGTTCTCGTCATCGACGCATGACTATTTCAGAGTGGTTGTTAGCCCAATTCATAAACAAGCTCCACAGCAGTGGGATCTTCGTTTCCCAGCAGACTTTCACAATGCCATTGTTTATCGTGGTGCTCCGTGGAACCTGCACATTGGCCGCTGGCTTTCAACCTGTGATGCCCTTGTGGCTAACATTAACATCACTGAGGTTAGAACATATGGAGTAGATTCTATACTTATGGAATTCAATTCCCTTTGTAGTTTTTTTGGTCACAACAGTAATTGTTCTTGTAAGAGCTGTACTGTTACGTATGATACTCTGTTTTGCGAACAATGATGCCTCATGGGGTATACAAATACCTCAATATGTAATATTGTAGCCTGTATTTTTATACCAATGATTTACTGTGTTTATTATTGCAGACAATCAGTAGCAAGGTCTGTAAGAATGAGTGCAGTGGTCAAGGGGTTTGTAATCATGAGCTTGGACAATGTCGATGTTTTCATGGATACATTGGTAAGTGAGTTTCAGTTTAGTTAACGTCAGAGTGATAATTGTCCAAAATTGAGATATGCATGCCAGTTTTGTATCATGTATTGACACTTCTTGATTTCCATGGCATAGGTGAAGATTGTTCAGATAGACAGTCTCTCGCTTGCAATTACCCATCATCTCCTGATCTACCGTATGGTCAATGGGTAGTGTCTATTTGCTCAGCCGACTGTGATACCACTAGAGCCATGTGTTTCTGTGGAGAAGGCACAAAATATCCATACCGTCCAGTAGCTGAGGCTTGTGGATTTACGATCAAGTAAGAATACTGAAAACGCCACATTTCTGTCACGACTTCTATTCTCTCCATTTCAAAACCCAATTTATGTTGCGATTGTGTTATATTGTTTTAGTACAAGTTCCACGCCTCCTATAACAGACTGGGGAAAACCTGATATGAATGTATTTACAACAAACGGAAGTGTGGAAGGTTGGTGTAATGTAGACCCACAGGAAGCATATAGTGGCAAGGTTAAATTCAAGGATGAATGTCACTGTAAGTATGATGGTCGCATAGGGCAGTTTTGCGAGATACCGGTTATGTCTACCTGCATTAACCAGTGCTCGGGACATGGCTTTTGTCGTGGCGGATTCTGTCAGGTAAAGTCGAACTCAATCTTAATGGCATATGCAGAATCTTAACGTCTAGTCAAATTTGCGAAATTTGATTCCTTTTTCCGATGTAATTGTGGGTAAGATATAATTGAACATCCATGAAATTATTTGAGAAGGTAGGTTTTTTGCGTATTAGTCCAGAAAAATTTGCCTAAACAGTAACTTCTGAAACGATGACATTATAATTGCAATCCTGAATTCTTTTAGACACCCCTCTCTAACAAGTGCTTAACAATGACAACGCTTCAAGTTGCTAGAGGTCAAGTGAAACAGTGTTGCCCCTTGACACATGAAAGAACAATCTGTAATAAAATTGAGATCCATATTTGAATTAGTGAAGCAACGTGAGAATGGAGACTCTTCATCATCAAATGAAAACCCTTACAAGTTGCATACGTATTGCTGCGCCTATGAATATATTTCTTCTTGCCATTTTTCTTTTGTTTTGCCTCTTAGTTCTCTTTCAGAAGGTTTCTTAGTTTTAAAATTTTGGACCTTCCTGCATTAGTCCTGATATTTTCCCGTCTCCAACTGTTTTCACGTTTCGTTTTCATTTTCTCATTACAGTGATATTTTGTATTATTCTTTCCTGTTTTCAATCTTCTCTAATAGTCTTATATTGTTCATTAATGGAGTACAAATCATTTTCTTATTATAAGGTGTTTTTGTATTCAAAACTAAAGGTTTTGTTGTGAACTTGCTTTGGATACTTATAGTAACTGATCGGAGATTGGAGTATTGGACAAAAATTTCTAAACTAGTTATCTGGTGATATATATGTTTTCTTAGCATATGAACATTTGAAATATGATCTTCAGTTAACTACTCTTGACAATTTAGTGAACTGGTAGAAATTTCATGAACTGCAACAGTATTTCTCAACTGTAGCTGGAGTACTTTTTACCGACATGATTTGATGGAACTGTTTAATGTTTGGGCATACTCCTGTCCATTTGGCTGTTTGTTTCTTTCCTCCAGTTTTTGACGGCTCCTTAAAGGGTTTCACTCAATTTGGCTAATGATCACACACTATTAACGCTCTTTAAAAAGCTTCAAATACTTTCGTTTTAAGATCGTTTCAATGTTGTGTTCTATCAAATGTAGATCTATTCCTCACAAAGACAATACAGTTCATTGTCCAAAAAGAATAAAGTAATGTTTTTTTTTTACTTGACGGCACTTAATACTTGCTTTTTTTTCAGTGTGATGGTGGCTGGTATGGAACTGATTGCAGTATTCCATCGTTATTCTCACCCATAAAAGATTGGCCTCAATGGCTACGTCCATCTCACATTAATATACCTGCTTATGCATATGCTGCGGAAAGTATGGACACTCTTAATGCTGAAGTTACAAAGAAAAGGCCACTAATATACATTTATGATTTGCCTCCGCAATACAACAGCCTACTGCTTGAGGTGAATCATAACGCTGATCTTTGTTCCTTCGAAACGATGGATGCTCAAATATGTTTAAGCTTCTTGGTATGCTGCAGGGGCGCCATTTCAAGTTTCAGTGTGTGAACAGACTGTATGATGACCGTAATGCCACTGTCTGGACAGAGCAACTGTATGGTTCTCAGGTATGACGGAGGATGGAGGATCCCATTTTTTATTATTTCCGGGATGTTGCCTTAGACAGCGCTGCTTATTTGCAGGTGGCACTATATGAGAGCATATTAGCCAGTCCACATAGAACATTGAACGGCGATGAAGCAGATTTTTTTTATGTTCCTGCCCTAGAGTCGTGTATCATTACTCGTGGCGATGACTCACCCCACCTTAATATGAAGGTAAGTGCAGTTCAGCAACAATAGTATTTCCTTGATATTTGTTGGTGTAGCTATGATGACCGTTCGAGCAGTATTGAGACTTAGTTCGGTACTTTCCCAGCTGTGAAGCATATTTATTTTCCTAGCCTTTGGAGGAATCAAATGGTTATCAAGCTTTTTCACCCATACTGTGCGCAGCTAAAATTAGAAAATAGTCTTGGGGGTGTTTGAAGTCTTAACTCTTACTCACACGAAACCATCAGAAAGATATAAGCTAAGAGAAGAAGTTAATACAAACATGCTAATAGCAAGAAAAGGGGGTAATCAACTCATTTGCTGAAATCTTAACTCACACAAGAGTCATTTCAATCAAAGTTGTGCTTAGCGATGCTGGCTTAAAATGTTGATGATTCGTGATATATACTTATGAGTACGTACATCTGTGTTTCTGTGTGACTTTCCCTGCCTTTTGACCATAATTTTGTCTGTTCAGTCTGTGTGGTGTAAATGTTGCTTGAATGCTTGCTTTAGTTTTCAATAATTTTTTTGGTTCTGAATTAGTACTCTATACCTGCTGAGTAGACTTACCGGTTCCATCAAGCATCCTACGAACCGCAGATCAATTTGTCTCATTACGAAATGTAGAGATTCTGCGGTTCTGCCATTACTGGACTCCACATGTCCCCCATGCTTCAGTCTTATGTCAATTTTTTTGTTTTGTTAACATGATTTTTTTTTTTTTTTTTTTTATATGATTATTTGTTTTACCTCGTATTTTGCTAGACTGTTTTTTTTTTTTTTTTTTTTTTTCCTTTCCTCTCTTCTTTCTCCTCACAATTCCTTCTCTATGTATTTCAATTTTTTTCATCCATATTACGGAGTAAAGTGTAGTTTTCAACATTTTTTTACTTGGAGAAATCTTTCTGTTTCTGCTTCACGTATCCTTCCATTTTGATTACTTGCAAATCACAAGGATCATAGGGGATTAAGGAGTTCCTTGGCTCTGGAATTCTCTAAGCATGCATACAATCATATAGCGCAACACTATCCTTATTGGAACCGTTCATCTGGAAGAGATCATATCTGGGTATGGTGCCCTCAGAATCATCCTCTCTCTTTTTTTTTTTTTTTTTTGGTTTGTCGCTGAGGACAATAATTGATGTCAAAGAGAATATTAATCTGGTGTCCTATAGAATGGGAAGAACGATAATAATCTTATACTCCGTATTCCTTAAGGCAGTTTTTCTCGTGGGATGAAGGTGCTTGCTATGCCCCAAAGGAAATTTGGAGCAGCATTATGTTGGTTCACTGGGGTAATACCAACACGAAGCATAACCACTCAACGACTGCCTACACCGCGGACAATTGGGATTACATTTCTCCTGAAAGAAGAGGCAACCACATCTGCTTTGACCCTAGCAAAGATCTTGTCATTCCTGCTTGGAAACAGCCTGATGAGATCTCGTTTCGGAGCAAACTCTGGGAAAGGTGCCTATATACGTAAAGAATTTGTGTGTCTGTACAGATATACACTTCCTAAAATACTGAGAATGTTTTCTTTCTGGTTTAGGCCTCGTAAACAGCGGAAGACGCTGTTTTACTTCAATGGAAATCTAGGGCCGGCCTATGAAAATGGCAGACCAGAGGCCACGTAAGTTGTTCTTATCAGGTTCACATTCGAGTGTCAAGGGTGTGTTAATTTTTTAATTTTTGGCTGTAGTTTGCTTTTCTATTCTTTTCTTATCTGGTAAATAAATTGTGAAATGATTTATACAGATATAGCATGGGAATTCGACAAGCTATAGCAGAAGAATTTGGTTCAACTCCGAATAAAGATGGAAAACTTGGTAGGCAGCACCGACCTGATGTGATTGTCACACCGGTGCGCTCTGAGACTTACTATGAAGAATTGGCGAATTCCGTCTTCTGTGGGGTTCTTCCAGGAGATGGTTGGAGTGGGAGAATGGAAGACAGCGTTCTCCAAGGTTGCATTCCTGTGATTGTTCAGGTAATTTTTCGATAGGGATCCTCATGCGAAAAGCAGTATATACAGTAACTACGTGTAGGGTAATCTGTAATAATGGGACTCTTCATACTATCTCGTGTACCCTTGTCAACACTTGGAGATGTGTATGACACGTGGACATGTATCCATATTGGATACTTCTAATCTTGTCGAAGTAACGTAGGGTGCACTGGAACTTGATGATGTTCTGCACTAAGTTTGAACATTGCAGGAGCGCCTTTCTACTCAACACTCTGCTCCGATCAGGAAAAGCAGTTGATGGATGGGTATTAAGCTGCTTCTGTCTTAAGATAAGCTAAATGACCTGAGCTTATAACTTAAACTAGAAATCACGTTTGACTAATACATTTACAGAATATATGAAGTAATTGAACTTAGCCTAACTGTCCCTCTACGGTTCTGCATTTATTGTTTGTCATATAAGTTCTGGGCTTTTGGCTAATATATGCCCTACCCACCGTTTCCTTACTACATACGAGTACTTCGTTCAAGTTTGTAACTATCTTCTCTCTCTTAATCTCTCTTTAGTTCAGCCTATTGAGTTACGAACTACTTTTTCTTTGCAGAAATTTTCGATTTGTGGGGTCTGTACTAAGTTAAAAGTGGCTAGTAGCTGGAGATATTTCATTTTATACCTGTGTCTGTGATCGGTTACAGCAACCTCTGTAGACGCTGTTAATTGATGTATATGTCTTTGGATTTTAAAAAACCTAGGATTACTTGTCCTCATTTTTCTTTTTGTTGCATGTATGTTCTTGTGTATAGGATTGGTGTGTACCTATTTTTCGTTCAAATGTCATATTACGGGCTGCAAGTTTTCTTTTGGTGAATTGGGTACAAGTAATCTCTTACGGAGTATAAATTACGGAGTACTTACTATTCTTGTGATTCACCAACAGTTTGTTTTATGTTGTTAGGATGGCATCTTCCTTCCGTTCGAGAATGTGCTCAACTACGATAGTTTTGCTGTTCGGATTGATGAAGATAAAATTCCAAACTTGATTAACATTCTCAGGGTAATATGCTAATCTCTGTTACCCTTCATATCAGTCGAGTATTCAGCCTTGATAACTGGGGATAGTGTATGTATACGTCACTACTGTTGAGTCATTCTATTTTCCTTTGAATCTTTTTACGATCAAAATTTACCAACGGAAATGTAGTGAATCTAAATTAATGGAGGGAGTGTGAGATTATGACGTGGTTTGACTGGTTTGTTTGTTTCACTCGTAGGGATTTAATGAGACGGAAATAGAGTTCAAGCTAGCTAATGTGCAGAAAGTCATGCAGCGGTTCTTGTACCGTGATTCTATCTTACTCGAGGCTGCCAGGCAGAAATCTACTTTCGGGCATGTGGATGATTGGGCTGTAGGTCTGTTGCGAATGGGTGAAGATGACGTATTTGCCACGCTCATACAGGTATCTTTTTATTTTATGTGTTCATTACTATGTGAGACTTGCCAAAAATATGCTTATTTGTTTTTTTTAAGTTCCGCTTGAGTAAACATACTGTCGTTGAGAACAGACTAATAGCAACTGTATGAGGGTTTAGTATGGCAACGTGGAAATTATAAATCACGTTTAGATGAAAGCCGTAGAGGAGTGATGCTTTGAAAGTCATGCCGCGGTTTGAAACGCAACAGCAGCATGACCGATGCACCTATTTCTTTACGTTTGTTTTTGGATCCATTTTTTTAGGATAAAATGTTCAACTAAAACTAAACCGTAAAAAAAAAATGGTTGAATCAACCCCGAACACGAAAACATAAAGGACTTGGGTGGTGGATCTAAGGGAGTACTCCGTACCTTTTAAAAAAGACGATTCCTTATGTATTTTCTGGTTTAGGTCCTGCATTACAAGTTGCACAATGAGCCGTGGCGAAAACAAGTGCCTCGATTGAACAAGAAGTACGGCCTACCACAAGAATGCTTGATAAACGGTTTTTGAAAATCTTCCGAAGGATGTATATGATGATCATGCTAGAGGAGCACCTGAGGAAGAAATTTGATCGGTTTTTCGAGAAAGATAACATTGATACTGCCAAGATTTCTACCAGAGGATCTCTATCTAGTGTAACATACTGACATAGATGTTATATCAAATTCCCACAAGAGTCTCTTGTAAAATGGTTTTACCCCGACAGATCGTAAAACTGATGATTTTAGATACGTATACGTATACGTATACCCTTAGCAAAAGTTGTACACCTTTTTTGTAGAGGCAACGTTTTTGGATAGTAAGTCTCAAATGTGACGAGTATACGCATACAAGAAGGTACATAAGCATAATTTTTTGTTTATGAGTAACACTTCAAACCTTTTCTAAATACTTGTGTCGAACATAGGAAGCACTAGTATGGCAAGTTGGAATTCATTCTTTTACGAGTTTTTAATTCTGGTCGGGTCTGAGTAGGGACAATTTGAGTGTAACAAATATATTGGGTTGGGCCATTTGCGTCTTGGATCTACTATTATCCGGTCATTCGTTTTGGACACTTCGGATTTGTTTGAGTCATTCTTTAGTCGAGTCACTTTGGGTTAGGCTATACTAGAGGTGGCCAAGGGCCGGGCTCCATAGACGAAGCCCGAGCACGATCTTTTGTAGCCAAGGGCCGGGCTTTTAAATTGAGGCTCTAGCCTGGCCCTTAGGCAGGCCTGAGAGGGTCGGGCTTGGCCATTCCAACATTAACAATTCTTTTTTTTTAAATAGGCGGGCTTTAAAGGGTTGGGCCATAAAAATAAGCTCGGGCCCAACCCTTCAAAAAAGGGCCCAGGGCTTACGGAGGGCCAGTCCGGGCTTCAATAATGAGGCCTGTTGGGCGGGTTGGGCCGGGCTGCGCAGCACGCCAGGTCTAGGTTATATAAAGTCGTTTTTTTTTTTTTTTTTTTGGGGGTAGTGTTAGAGTCTCAGCCCTCGGGCCAACATATTTGTGTCAATATATTTCTCCAGTTAAGTCAAATTTATTCGAATTTCGCGACAAGTTTGAGCTAAACTATCGAAATAAAATTTAGGTATCGAGTTAATCTTATCGGGTCTAGTCAATTTTAGCTAGGTCTGATAATACCACAAGATCCGAGAACTTTTACCCAAACCCTTGAAAGGACCGGACCACTAAACCCTTGAGCCTTCTTCATCTTTTATCATTCCCAAATTAAAAACCTAGGGTTTTTACTCAACACATGCAATTAAACGCAATCATCTCGTTTTAATTTAGCAATTGAATCCAATTTCGTGTCGGATTTCAATCAAGCAGATCAATTCGTGAGTATTTTCTTAGTATATAGTATCATTTCAATTCGAATTGATTGTGTTCTTAGTTGAATTAGCGTTTTAGATGATATAGCAAAAGTATCGACATTGATATATTTGAATCTTAATGTTAGAGATTGTGTAAATTGTACTGTATGATGAAGCTATGTCGATTTTGTTGAGCTTGTTGATTGCAAAAATCTGAGTGTTCTGGTTTTCGGAACTTTGTCGTCGTGTTTTTGATCGTGCGCATTTCACGTTGAATGCCAGTTACTGTGTGACATTATTGCATAAATGTTGTCGGTTTTGTTGAGCTTGTTGATTGCAAAATCTGAGTATTCTGATTTCGGAACTTTGTCGTCGTGTTTTTGATTGCTCTCATTTCACGTTGAATACCAGTTACTGTGTGACATTATTGCATAAAGGTTGTTGGTTTTGTTGAGCTTGTTGATTGCAAAATCTGAGTATTCTGATTTTCGGAACTTTGTCGTCGTGTTTTTGATCGTTCTCATTTCACGTTGAATACCAGTTAGTGTGTGAAACTAGTGCATAAATGTTGTTGGTTTTGGCGAAATGATTTTGGACGATAGGTATTAGTTTTGTGCAATTGAGAACATTGAGTTTCCGCTTATATTCTCAAAACAGAATATCATAAAAAAAAACTCCGTAGATTGTCGTGTGGTATTTTCACCTCTGGGTTTTGTAACACCTCGTTAATATTCAGTTTGTTAGAAGGAGTTTGGGAGGATAACAAAAAGACGGAAGATGTTGAAGTTCTTATCGAAGGTGAAGATAGAGTTCAATGCCCTGGATTCTCGAGCAGGAGCGTGTTTGGAGTTCTTGGCGCAGTGCAGCTCCAATAAAGCCAGAGAATCAAATCCCTCGTGCCAGTTAGAAGTCAAGCGTCGCACAGATGAACATCCTCCTGAAATTAAGGTTACCTTTGTCAATGGTGTCGAAGAGGTTTTTGACGCTTCTACGACTTCTGCGCAGTCAATAAGGTCCCTTATACTCAACAAGGGTCAGTACCTTGAAACCGAACAGATGTTTCGTGATGCTGGTGAAGCGTGGCCTGTTGTCATTCCCGTTGATGAGCTCAATCATCCGCCACCTTCTATTAAGGTGCATTTTTTTTTTTTTTTCGTTTCCATTATATCTGATGCAGTCAATGCTTTATCTAACAAATATTCGCTTGTTTTGATTTTGTAGCCTCGGAAAGCTGAGGACAAGAAGCAATGATAGCTCTTTCAAACAAGTTTTGGCAAAACGGTGAGTGGTTTTTACTTATTGGCCTTATGGTATTCTTCATGGAAATAATTATCCTGTGATACTCGTTTTAAACATTTGCATTGATTTATGAACTTGTTCATTATAATGATGTGTGGTGATGATATTGATAATCATTATTTATGAATTGGAAATAATGAGAAAATTATTGATGATGTTGATTCTTTGGTGAATCTTGAATCCTTTTATATTTCTTTGATTAATTTTTGAGTTGTCCAGTATTAATATTTTGAATGGTGGGCCTGATGTGGATTCATTCATATGAATCTTTTCGCTTCCTAATTTTGTTTGCACACTTCAATTCATATTTAATGTGTATTTAGTTTTTCTAGTGGATAGTTATTATGTTTTGAACTAAGCTAAGGCAGTGACTAGAGATCTTGTTTCTCACCCGAGGCTTACAAGATTCACACATAACGACGTGTACGAACTATAGATTATAATAGAAGAACTATTGTACAAAGTAATATGGTTAAATATACTCCATATGATAGCTGCAAATTAGTTAGTGATTTGCTCAGTAGAGTGAATCTGATTACTCATTTATGAACACCCTTTAGAGACGTTAGTCACCTATTTTTGTCTGTAAGAGGAGGGCGCACTGCAACTCTATTAGCAGAGATGGAATGGTTGAGTCATAATTTAACTTGTATAGTGAATAGTGAATAGCTAATAGTGAGGAAAGCCTTCTTTTAGTAGACCTTAGATCGTCATATGCGTTGGAGACTCGATTTAGAGGGCGGAAATTTGTTGAGGAATATGTTGAACAACAAATTCAAGTGACAAGGGACTGATAATCAATGTTCACACAATGTCGTCTATATAGCTCCTAAATGCTGACGATGTTGGGGTATCCGAGCTAATTTAAAAAATGATCAACTAATCATAGACCTCCCTGCACAAAGGTAGTCATACGAGCAGAAAAGTGGGTGTAAAGGCTGGGGATATCTTAGCCACCTCAGCTTTATTTAAAACGCTGTAAATTATATAAAATTTCTAGGGGTTATGAGCATATGAATCATGATGTAGGTTTGGAAAGAGCTTCATAATAGAGGGGTGAGGGTTTTTTTGTTTTGCGTAAGCTGAAAAAATTCTTGCACTTTTTTTTTTTTTTTGGTACTGTTTCGATTTGTTAATTGTTTTAAAATTGTACACCCAGTTAACAGAGAGAAAATACTTCTTGGATAGATTGCTGAAACCGTGTCCTTCTACGTGAAATATAATCACATTGCATTGCTTGAGACCATCCTTCTACGTGAAATATAATCCTTCTACGTGAAATATAATATGGAGTATAATTCTTAATTAAGCCTACCAGGAGTATAATTATTAATTAAGCTCACTGTACAACAGATGCGAGAATGACGGGTTTCAGTGTGTCTCGAGTAGGTGAGGGAGCCCCCGTCACAATGATCTGGTCTATCTGAATCAATGTATCTTGAATTAGTGGCAAATTGTTTTCTTGAATAAGCACGTTTTAGAAGAGATGTGTTTGTCAAAGTTATGCTTTTGAATAAAATGGAAACTTCGTTTATTTTGTAATTTATTTTCTGTACGGAAATAACAATTTCTTTCTGATTCCTGATCACCCTTCTGCCCAAGTCCTTCCATGTTCTCAAAATGTAAAGATTAGAGGTTGTACCGACTACTGACCATAATTTTTATTTTTATAATATTAGTAAAACGTCCAAAATTAAATCTGAAACTTTATAAATAACTTACGCGCTGTTTTTTTATCTGTCTGATTGTGTGTCTTTGACCTTTTAGACGTCATTCTTTAGGATATGTGCTAACCTTAGAAATTGTCTCTTATATGCTACCTAATTAAACAGTGTCTCGTTTATTTGTTGTGTCAAGTGATACGTATTACGATGCAATCTCTTTTAGACGGTCTTCATTGACCAACTATCAGTGAAAGACTAATTTTGTCGGCCTGCGGTTCTAGTTTTGGTCCTCTATGGCATACATGAACGTGGGAACCTGCTTAAACAGTTGTTTATGGCTATGATTTGTTATCTTTTCTGCTGACGCTAGTCGTTTATATCCTAAACGCCAAGTGTGACGTGTTTGTGGTTTCGCATTTCGCTAAGTTATAATGGCTTTGCTATTTCGGTTTGTTATCGTGGAAAGCTAGACGAAATCTTAAAACATCTACCATACAGGCTATATACTATCAAATTAACTACTCAATAATCGATATTTTCGTGTTAACTTCTGTAAATACCGGTTTAAATCTGCTGCTGCTTACACTTTACTTGTTGCTTGTGCAGCCTCAAATTTTATGGGAAGCAGCCACTGCGATGCTAAGCGTCTGTATTTTCGTTGATCAAGACGTAATGCATCTAAAAAGGCGTGTAGTTCTGAGGACTGTTCTCTTATTGGTGGTGAACTATATGTTCATGTCATTTGCACTTTCTTAAAAACTACCCTTCGATCATTGTTCAGTTTTAATATGAACTCGTTAAACATACCTGAATTATAAGCGTCTCGCGCAAGAGATCTTCATACGTTTGAAGATTTTCAAGTCTTTGAACGCTACTATTACGCGTTTTGGCCGATGTGTTCAACTGATGCATACCGATAATTTCGGACAGCTGTAAAATGTTTCAGTTGAAACACTTGTGATGTTCCGATAGTTTTCTTATGGCACATAACACGGGACTTAAATTATCAAAAAAAAGTTCAACAATCACGATAAGCTGAAAATTTATCGCTGTAAAAGTTCGGATACACATGAAAATACGACATACGTTGGACTTTTTATCTTTTTAATTATTGAGAAACCTCTAAATATGGTGGTAATTGTTTTTCTTTTTAAATTTTTATAGTTTTGACTTTTGATGGTCCATTGAATCGTTTACATTATGATTTTTTTGTGAGGGAAATTTGAAAAAATGTAAACAAGTGACTGAAACAGATAAAGTAAGAAACTTAGTTAAATAAAATTAATTTAACCCATAAGTTGTTTGACTTAATTTGAAATTGACTCTTGACTCTTGACTTAAAAAGAGAATGCAAACAAATTAAAACGTCAAAACATCAACATGAAATGACCGTAACACAAACAAACAAACAAACAAAAAGACAAAATAAAAGTGAGTTAAGAGGGGTTGATTAGTGATTAGTTCCTAATCACCATCACTAATTATTTTGTAGGTCCCATTTATACCCTCCACCCACTTAATTAATTTTTTACTTTAATAATGTTCCTCTAATTTGATATTTGATTTGATAGTGTTGTTTTCCATTTTCCATTTTCCATAATAATTCTAATTTTGTCGGATTCATTTCTACAAATTGTTAAGAATTAAGATCAACAATTTTATCATGTTCCAAAAGTGTTAGATTTAATGAAAATTTCTCAAAAAAAAATAATAATATAGAAATAAAATACTTCTAATTGCGTATTTATACAAAAAAGAAAAAAGAAAAAAGAAAAAAAAGTTTATATAGAATAGAATTCCGTTAATTTAAAGTAAATATTGAATCATACTCGCCTCATTCATTGAAAATATATATGCAAACTAATACATCAATATAACATTTATGAGCAAATGAGTATCTTTATTGGTAAAGTGTTATATGCGTACAACGACCAATAGTATTCCCGATTGTATTTTAACATTGTCTAATCCCCATACGAGGGGTTGAATCCCCCGACACTAGCAATACCCTGCAAAGTGCAAACCATATGTATCGGACAAGTTATTTTTAAGATAGCAGGTACTCCCCCCCGTTTCAGTAAATTGTTTATAGTTTGACTTTTTTGTGAGGGAGATTTAAAAGAAGAGTAAACAAATGACTGAGATAGAGTGAGTGAGTAACTAACTATTAGCGTTTTTCTACCCAGATAGTCGAATTCAAAACCTTACAATTCCTGCCTTTACAATTCTCGAAATACTCCAAACTCCACTGGACTAGAGATTCTTAAAATTATCAAATCATTCTTATTGATATTAATATCGAGTTTTCTAAATGTGTTCTAAGAACACGGGTTAACAAACAAAAATAAAAGTAATTTTCAATAATTATTCTCAATAAATAAAGAATGTTACGAGTAAACACAAATTCTCATATGAACAGATGCTTAGTTTTCATAACAGTCGAATATTAAGCGAAAGACAAAGGGTAGTGGGAAAGAAAGATGTTCTTCCCACTGGCCCTTCTGTCTTTAACAATATTCAATTGGCCGTTCTCACAAAAACGAAGCTATCTGCTTCACACAAGACTTACACTATATATTAGTTCAAATAAGGTCACTCCACTTAAAAGCAAAATAATGCATATAAACGACACTTAACATTATTAACAACGACAACAACAATGGCGTTTCAAGTAGAGTCATCATCCTCCCAACTATTATTAATAAAACGACACTCTTTCAAACTCTCCTTCTTCTTCCTTCTTCTCTGCATTTTCACCTTTGGTTTCTTCAATGGCTTCTCCACCACCACAACCACCTCAAACCACCGTAACAACCACCGTAAACCACCGCTCTCTACCAAACCACAGTACCACCACACCTTCCTCTCCCTCGCCTCCAACTCTACTCTCTCCCACTACCACCGCTCCCTCACGCGCCACCCTCACCTCGCCGGAACTCCCGCCGGAATCTCCGTCGCCGACCTTGTCGCCGCCCACTTCCGCTCTCTCGACCTCCCCACTCACACGCGCGACTACGACGTCCTCCTGTCCTACCCCACGCGCGTCTCTCTCACCGCCGGAAATGTCACCTTCAACCTCACCGACGACGCGCGCGTGGTGGCTCCGTACCACGCGTACTCGCCGCCGGGGACGGTGGTTGCTCCGGCGGTGTACGCCAACTACGGCGGCGACGATGACTACCTCGCGTTGACCACCACCATGGGGGTCAACGTCACCGGGTGCGTGGTGGTGGTTCGGAGAGGCGGTGGGGTTTCGAGAGGCGACGTCGTTAGAAAGGCGGCCGAAATGGGGGCGGCCGCTGTGCTGACCTTTAACGAACCCGAAGACGGGCCCGTTCTCGGGCCCGAGGCCGTAAAAGGTGTGGAGAGGGGGACGGTGATGAAAGGAGTGGGGGACCCACTTACGCCGGGGTGGGGTAGTGTCGCGGGTGGGGAGAGGTTTAGACGAGACGATAAGGTCGTTGTCGATAGATTTCCTAGAATTCCATCGATGCCTGTGTCGTTTGAGACGGCTGTGGCGATTTTACAGACACTTGAGGGGGATCACGTGCCCTCGAATTGGAGGGCACGTGCCCCATCGTCGAGTGTTGTTGGGGTTTATAAGGGTGTTGGGCCGGGGCCCACGGTTCTCAATTTTACTTATCAGGTAAAAAGTGACCATTATCGAGTAAAAAGTGATCACTTTATCGGGTTCTAAAAGCGTTAAAAGTAATTACTCCGTACATTTTAGACGTTAGCTATCTGTCGGACGTACCTCGTAGAGTCTCGTATGTGTGTCTTTACAGTTTTGGGTATATTTTGTTGTTTGGTGGATAACTGTTTTTGGTGATGCTTGGTCAAATGTGGTCCTTCATGTTTTTTAAGGGAGAAATTGTTTTGTGTGATTTTGTTTCTCTTCATGTTGAAGTTTTTGGAGTTTTCTTGAATATGGAAATGTGTGTGTGTGTGTGTGAAAGTTGGATTTTGTCGATACCGAATGCGGTGTGTCATTCTTTGATTTTTTAGGAGGCTGTGTTTGGTAGAAACTGGAATGCAATGACAGTGTTCTTTGTACGGGTGACGATAAAAATAGTTTTGTACGTCGGTTTTCAGAATTGCTGATTGGTATTAAACCCTAGTCGTGGTTAACGCCCCTAAAAAATGTTTCGGTTTTGTGGAAATTGTTGTGTTTGCTGGTCATCACCTTACAGCAGGTGACCTTTTATATCGCGTTGTTCAATTTAGGCTCTTATGCTGGTTCTTTTTAAATTTAGGGGGAAGAGAAGGTGGCGACAATCCGAGACGTTTTTGCTGTCATTAAAGGTTTGGAGGAACCAGACCGCTATGTACTTCTCGGAAACCATAGAGATGCGTGGACATACGGTGGTGTTGATCCTAACAGCGGAACAGCTGCTTTGCTGGACATTGCACGTCGATATGCTCACTTGATGTCCTTAGGATGGCAGCCTCGACGGACCATTGTCCTTTGTAGTTGGGACGCCGAAGAGTTTGGGATGGTGGGTAATATTCCCTTTTTCTTTATTCTCTCTTTCGGTTTTGCTTTCGAGTAAAAAACATTTAATTGATGGGTGATATATTCTTAGAGTATTTGTTAAAGCATAATTGTTGATGCTTTTCATATTAGGTTAATTTATCGTTTGTTTTTCCGGTTAATAAATCATTAAGAAGTTCAAAATCCCACCATAAGCCCGGTAGTTCAATAATAAACCGAAGATGATCTTGCCGATGGCCGTGTAGAATATGATACTTTGCTATAGAAAGTTTTTCGGAGGTAATTAATTACTCGCGGAAATCAGCAGAAGATGGCGTAAAGTGATGTTTAATAAATGAATTTAGTGCTAATCTTACGCAGAAGGGAGAAAAGTCCGTTTTCTGATGCCGTAGACAACTCAGCGTGGGAATCCTTTTCGTAATTAAGATGCTTTTGAAAATTTAATTAGCCATTTACGACATTAAGGCTTCATTAGGTGGAGAGGAGAAAATTTGTACGCGGGAAATCGTATCCCAATGGGAAGTTAATTACTTCTTCAGTGAGACAGTGACTTTATTTTGTTACGGAAACGTGTGAATACAACGGTAAAAAGAGGAATAGGTAACGTTTGAACTACTCCGTAATTTTAGTTGATTTGGACATCTTTATAGCTTGTCTCACATCTTCCCTGACGATTATCTCAAATTTTTACACCGATGTACACTTGTTCAGTACGTGTTTGCTAATACTTTCTTCACACATACGGACTAACATATAGTGTGAATTCGTACGCCAATTACTAACATATATTTTGAATTCCAACCGCAGTAACAGAAATTTCTACGTAGTTGACACAATTCAAACGTACACTTCGGATGTGTTTTTCTCATCTTATTTTTTTTATAACTTATCAAACACTTCATAAAAGTTCAGATGACGTAGAGTACTTTAACAGACAACGTAAGACGATGAGAACATATCTTAAGCCTTTTCTCTCATTTGCTTAGAGTCCATGATTGACTTGAAATTGTTTATGGGTGACTGTCCTTCTTCATTGTTGCTCGAGCCAATTTGCTGAGTCCAACAGACTGTATCAGCATATTTTATGTTATCTGTAGTGTGACTGGTGCAAATTATCGTCTATAACCCTTAAAATTTCCGTTAATTTTCCAGATTGGTTCAACTGAATGGGTTGAGGATAACATTATGAATCTTGGCTCGAAGGCCGTAGCCTATTTAAACGTGGACTGTGCTGCTCAGGGCCCTGGATTATTTTCTAGCGCGACTCCCCAACTAGATGATCTTCTTATTGACGTCACAAAACAGGTGTGTACCGTTTTTTCTTTGAGGATTTTAAAAAGTGTGCTTCATATCATCCTCTAAAGCAAGGCGTCGAAATTTTAGTGATTGTTGATGGTATGGAAAAACAATCTAACTTATCGAGCTCTGTTGGAATTGGTACAGGTTAAGGATCCCGATGTTGAAGGTATGACGGTTTATGAGGAATGGACTACCAGGAACAAAGGCGTTAACGTAAGGCTATTGTAAAGTTTTTAACTTTCAAAGCAGTGAGATTCTACTTTCTGAGTGCAGTTTTTCTGATGCGCGATTGTATATCGACGATTCTTTACCGTCCTTTTAGTGTTACAGATAAATAACTGACATAACTGCAAAAAAGAACGAAAATTGTAGCATAGCTTCTACAGTTCTACTCCTTATTTTGTGATGTTCATTTCAAGCTATCAACATTTCATCTGAGCCATTTGTTTTATCGTGGTTTTGCAGATTCAGCGGCTCAGTGGAGTAGACTCGGATTTTGCTCCATTTCTGCAGCACGCAGGGATACCTTCTCTAGACATATACTTCGGAAAAGGTATTTCCCTAACGCTTGATTATTTCGGAAAAGGTGTTTTGACTGCCCTCATCTACGATGCTACTTCTGCAAAAATTAGTAAAATGGTTGTAATAAAAGAAATAGTTATATCATCTGTAAAATGGTTACAAAACGCTATGAAAATAGTAACGATAAAACATGATCACGTGAAAGAGGTACAAAAATATTTTAAAGGACCACAAATGAAAATGGCGTTGCAACAATTTATTGGAAGACTGTCTCATACAGTCATACAAGAATTGGTGTCATGCAGATTTTCCAGTCTATCATACAGCTTTCGACACTTACGAGTGGATGATTGCCCATGGAGATCCTTTGTTCCACCGCCATGTAGCTGGTCAGTTATGTTTTTTTCTTTTTCTGGAATTCTGTGAAAAAACGAAAACGTGTTCTAGATCCTATTCTCCTTGTGACCTCATATATCTTTCGTCATTGTTAATCTCCAGCGGCTGGACTTTGGGGGCTATTAGCTCTTCGTTTAGCCGATGACTCGATTATGCCTTTCAATTACTCTTCATACGCGGTGCAGCTAAAGGTACAAAACGCTAGTTTTTCTTCTCGTTTTCTTCTGAGCCTTATCTAAATTTACTATACTTTCCAAACATTGGTAACCGTTAACCAGAAGTGGTTCAAAATTATGGGAGTGCAGTAGACGATGTAGAATCGGACGGTCAATGCAAAAGAAAAATAAGTAATTAACTAACAGTTTTATTGCGCAGGAATACACAGATAACTTAAGCAGTATGCTGGAAGACCGTGTTTCTGTTGCTCCAATCACAGATTCTATTCGACATCTCGTTTTAGCTGCCAAAGAAGTTGAGGATGAAGCCAAGGTGAGATTGACTATTACGGAGTATTATATTTATTTGAAAATTTCATGGTATATTAATTGGAATCGAAAACCGTTATATGTGATACACTTGGAGCAGGAACTAAGACAGGAAGAGTCTAGAGGCGATCATGCAGCGTTGAGAGGTAGAATATTGAATGATCGATTGATGCTTGCAGAAAGAGGATTACTAGATTCTGACGGGCTGCGTGGGAACACGTGGTTTAAACATCTCGTAAGTGTCGTATTCATCTTCATTTGACTGTTGATGTGACTCTCTTCTTCTGAATATACATTAACATTTGTGATATATGCTGTGATACGTCCTCCAAATCGATGGACTGCGAAACTGACACTTTGGAGACAATTCAAATCTTTTCTTAAGTACTCAAATCAGTACTCAAATGTAATAGAACTGTTATTGTAGGTATACGGGCCTTCTAACAAGCATGATCCCGAGCACGCCATTTTCCCTTCGGTAGCTAATGCGATATCTGAAATGAAGATAAGCGACAATGAAGCAGCGATTCAGCATGAAATTTGGAGGGTTGCTAGAGCCATAAAACGTGTTGCGGATGCTTTGAGAGGGAATTTACCTTGACGAAAAATTGCTGTCAAATATGTTCGCTCACTTGGCCGATATTTATTTGCAACAGAAAGCATGCTACGCCTTCAAACATCATTAAGCTCTCGGTCTACATAAAAATGGAAACAAAAGCAGGTTCTGCAACGTACAACCACAGATATATCTATGTGTCGAGAAGAAGCTGACAGTTTTACTGATTTTGCACAGAACGGCGTCATGTGGCACGTCTATGCAGTAGTTACTGTCACTTGTACATACAAATTGTCGAGGAATAAACTGATACTTCGTAGTTCGTACTTTACACACTTTGATACCTAGTACGCAGTAATGTACCCATCAATTATGTAATCGAATTTTGAAGAAACTCGGGTGTATAATCTGTGAACTTTGCCTTATTTGAATCCCGTGAGACTGTTGTACAGCATACAATGACTTTCTAAGACGGTTATCAGAATTTAATGGAGGAAATTTTTACATCTGTGCTCGTTTATTTTTTATTTTTTTTTCGTTTTCTCGTGTAAGCTATTCGTAGCTTTTGGCTATACGCTCAAAAAACGATAATTTCTTTTATCGACTAGTTCACCTTTACAGGACTATCGGTACGATGGAAGAGTTGGCGTTGCCAACATGTAGTCAAGTGTTATTATTAGTCAAAATTTTGACTGAATTTAATTCTCAACGAGTGTAGTGTGTACCGACGTACCGTGTAGATAATGTTGATATCCTTTGAAGAAATTCATTATGGAAAAGTAAAATTAGATATAAACATCTAAATTTTTATAAATACTCTCTAATTTCTTTAATTAATTTGTAATTATAAAAGGAATAATTGCCAAGAATAATTCGAATTGGTCCTCTTATTACATAGATAATCTGAACTCGAATTAATCTACGAATAATCTCGAACTATTAAAATAACATTCCAATAATATACTTTGGCCAATTTCAATCGACTCTAACACGTAATTTTTTTTTTCGAGAGTATTTTGTATTAAATGAATTGGTTATTTTGGAAATTAATCCATTATAAAATGCATCAAACTTAAAGAAATTAACATTTAAACCAGTTTGGATTATTTTTGGCAATTAATCCATCATAAAATGCACATCTAAACCAAATTGGATTATTTTTGACAATTAATCCATTATAAAATGGATCAAACTTAACTGTACTTTTTTTAAAATAAAATAACAAATTGGTCCATTATGTAAAATCAAGTATTTTCATTGACTATATTATAGAATAATCTTGTAATTAATCTTGTAATTTTCATAATTAAATTGCTCTTTACTAAAAAAATAAAAAAAAAAAAAATAAATAAATATTAACTTGGCATAAAATAGAAAAATTGAAAAGGGTAATGGTAGGAAAATTTTGTGAGAAAAGGTACAAGTGAGTAAAAGTCGAGTACAGTTGATCAATTACGTTTATTTAACCTAAAGTCCACATTAGTTTACTGATTTTCAAGGCCCATAGAGTAGATCCGCTCATCCGCCGCTGCTTTCACACTCAACAACTTCGCTCTTATTATCACAATTCACTCCGACTATTACTTCATACTCAACAACTTCTATAAACCCTAATTTCATCTCCTTCATTTTAATTGTATTCTTCTTCTTATTATTCTAATTACTACTACTTCAACCATGTCTGTTTTAATTTCTCAAGGTATTTTTCGTTTTCGATTTCATTCTCGATTTTATTCCAATTTTGTTGGCCGTAATTTCTCTCATGAAAATCCCCAATTGTTTGTTGAATCTGTTAAGAATCAATGCAAATTAGGGTTTTGTACACCCGATATTCCCGTTTCAATTTTTCATCAATTGAAGTCTTTGCGTCCTCTACCTTCGATCAGTTTATTCAATCAGTTATTCACGGCTATGTCTAAGATTAAACCTCACCCTCCTTTTTCCACCATTGTTAATCTCTCTAATGAGATTGAGCTTTCTGGTTTACGCCCCAATTCGTATTCAGTTGGTATTCTCTTGAATTGTTACTGTTGTTTGGGTCGTCTTGATTTTGCATTTACGCTCCTTGGTAAGCAAATTAAGCTCGGGCATCTGCCTAATATTGCCAACTTCAGTACCTTAATCAAAGGTCTTTGTCGTGTCGGTGACATTTCCGGTGCACTCACTTTGTTACATAATATGGAACGTAAAATGCATTTTACGCTTGATGTTTTCACATATACTATCCTAATTGATAGCCTGTGTAAAGATCGACGCTTGCCTGAAGCTCTCGATCTTTTTGAGGAGATGAAAGCCAAGGGCATTTTGCCGAACGTCATTACTTATAGCACCTTGGTTCGAGGAATGTGCACTGCAGGACGATGTGATGGTACTAAGCGTATGTTAGCTGAAATGTTGGATAGCAACATTGCTCCTAACGTGTACACCTACACCACATTAATTGACATGCTTTGTAAAGAAGGAAATCTGAATGAAGCCGCGGCTATTTTGGGATGTATGTATAAAAGAGGTGTGCATGCTGATGTTATTACTTACAATGCATTGTTGCAAGGGTATTGCGTGCTTGGAGAGATGGACAAGGCTGAACACATCGTGGATGTGATGGGGAAAGACGGCATTTTGCCGAGTATTGTTACATTCACCAGCTTACTCAACGGATATTGTAAGTCAAAACAAGTTGATAAAGCTGTGGTCATGTTTGAGGATATGCGTCTAAGAGGAACACGTATAACCCCAAATGCTTACACATACAGTATTATTATAACTGCCTTGTGCAAAGACAACAGATTGTACCTCGCACTTGAGCACTTTGAAGAAATGAAAGGTCATGGTGTGGCACCCGATGTCGTCACTTATAGTTCATTGCTTGATGGCTTGTTAAAAAATGCTTGGATTGATCAGGCCATGTCGCTGCGCATGGAGATGGAAAGTAAGGGAGTTACCCCTGATATTTATACTTACAACATCATAATCAATAGCCTTCATGAAGCTGGACGACAAGTGGAAGCTGCTGAGTTGGTCTCTTACCTTGTCGCAAAGGGGTTTCAGCCGAGTGTTGCTACTTATAATATACTGATCAAAATTCTATGTAGTCAAGGGTTGTTGGTTGATGCAGTTCAACTTTTGGGGAAGATGGCCGACAATGGAAGTCCGCCTAATGAACGCACTTACAATACTATAATTAAAGAATTTCTCAAAGCTAATGATGTCGCTAAGGCGTTGGACTATATTGGCATTATGAGGAGCCAAAGTTTTATTGCAAACGCTAACAATGCTACCTTATTCACGGGATTACTCACCGGTTCGAGTATTGGTGATAAGGACAAGGCTTTGATACGAAACTATTTCCTTTGAATTATGATGTATTTGTTACAATAAGCGAAGATTTGAATTGAATGTATTGTTGTGTATTAATTGTGACGGAGATTATTTTACAAAGCGATCACAACGGAGTTTGCCGTACAAGTAATGAAGAAAGACCTGAAAGTCCTTAAAGCTTGCTCTTGTATTAGCTAACAGAGTACTCTGTTAAATGTTCTTAGAAAACTTGTAATGGAGGTCAATGTATTTACAATTTCAAATCTAACATAATAAACAAAATAAACAAAGAAACAAAAATTGTCGAGGAATAAACTGATACTTCGTACTGAGCTGTGCTGTAAAAAGGGAACTCATTTCTTGTGTAACCTTTCGGGGAGAAATTGTTTTGTGTGATATTGTTCTCTTCATATTTGAAGTTTTTGGAGTTTTCTTGAATATGGAAATGTGTGTGTATGTGTGAAAGTTGGATTTTGTCGATACCGAATGCGGTGTGTCATTCTTTGATTTTTTAGGAGGCTGTGTTTGGTAGAAACTGGAATGCAATGACAGTGTTCTTTGTACGGGTGACGATAAAAATAGTTTTGTACGTCGGTTTTCAGAATTGCTGATTGGTATTAAACCCTAGTCGTGGTTAACGCCCCTAAAAAATGTTTCGGTTTTGTGGAAACTGTTGTGTTTGCTGGTCATCACCTTACAGCAGGTGACCTTTTATATCGCGTTGTTCAATTTAGGCTCTTATGCTGTTCTTTTTAAATTTAGGGGGAAGAGAAGGTGGCAACAATCCGAGACGTTTTTGCTGTCATTAAAGGTTTGGAGGAACCAGACCGCTATGTACTTCTCGGCAACCATAGAGATGCGTGGACATACGGTGGTGTTGATCCTAACAGCGGAACAGCTGCGTTGCTGGACATTGCACGTCGATATGCTCACTTGATGTCCTTAGGATGGCAGCCTCGACGGACCATCGTCCTTTGTAGTTGGGACGCCGAAGAGTTTGGGATGGTGGGTAATATTCCCTTTCTTTATTCTCTCTTTCGGTTTTGCTTTCTTTTGAGTAAAAAACATTTAATTGATGGGTGATATATTCTTAGAGTATTTGTCAAAGCATAATTGTTGATGCTTTTCATATTAGGTTAATTATCGTTTGCCTTTTCCGGTTAATAATCATTAAGAAGTTCAAAATCCCACCATAAGCCCGATAGTTCAATAATAAACCGAAGATGATCTTGCCGATGGCCGTGTAGAATCTGATACTTTGCTATAGAAAGTTTTTCGGGGGTAATTAATTACTTGCGGAAATCAGCAGAAGATGGCGTAAAGTGATGTTTAATAAATGAATTTAGTGCTAATCTTACGCAGAAGGGAGAAAAGTCCGTTTTCTGATGCCATAGACAACTCAGCGTGGGAATCCTTTTCGTAATTAAGATGCTTTTGAAATTTTAATTAGCCATTTACGACATTAAGGCTTCATTAGGTGGAGAGGAGAAAATTTGTACGCGGGAAATCGTATCCCAATGGGAAGTTAATTACTTCTTCAGTGAGACAGTGACTTTAGTTTTTTACGGAAACGTGTGAATACAACGGTAAAAAGAGGAATAGGTAACGTTTGAACTACTCCGTAATTTTAGTTGATTTTGACATCTTTATACCTTGTCTCACCTCTTCCCTGACGATTCTCTCAAATTTTTACACCGATGTACACTTGTACAGTACGTGTTTTGCCAATACTTTCTTCACACATAACATATACTGTGAATTCGTACGCCAATTACTAACATATACGGAGTATTTTGAATCCCAACCGAAGTAGCAGAAATTTCTACGTAGTTGACACAATTCAAACGTACACATCGGATGTGTTTTTCTCATCTTATTTTTTTTATAACTTATCAAACACTTCATAAAAGTTCAGATGACGTAAAGTACTTTAACAGACAACGTAAGACGATGAGAACATATCTTAAGCCTTTTTCTCATTTGCTTAGAGTCCATGATTGACTTGAAATTGTTTATGGGTGACTGTCCTTCTTCATTGTCGCTCGAGCCAATTTGCTGAGTCCAACAGACTATATCAGCATATTTTATGTTATCTGTAGTGTGACTGGTGCAAAATATCGTCTATAACCTTTAAAATTACCGTTAATTTTCCAGATTGGTTCAACTGAATGGGTTGAGGATAACATTATGAATCTTGGCTCGAAGGCCGTAGCCTATTTAAATGTGGACTGTGCTGCTCAGGGCCCTGGATTATTTTCTAGCGCGACTCCCCAACTAGATGATCTTCTTATTGACGTCACAAAACAGGTATGTACCGTTCTTTCTTTGAGGATTTTAAAAAGTGTGCTTCATATCATCCTCTAAAGCAAGGCGTCGAAATTTTAGTGATTGTTGATGGTGTGGAAAAACAATCTAACTTATCGAGCTCTGTTGGAATTGGTACAGGTTAAGGATCCCGATGTTGAAGGTATGACGGTTTATGAGGAATGGACCACTAGGAACAACGGTGTTAACGTAAGGCTATTGTTAAGTTTTTAACTTTCACAGCAGTGAGATTTTACTTTCCAAGTGCAGTTTTTCTGATGCACGACTATAAAGCGACGATTCTTTACCGTCTTTTTAGCGTTACAGATAAATAACTGACATAACTGCAAAAAAGAACGAAAATTGTAGCATAGCTTCTACAGTTCTACTCCTTATTTTGTGATGTTCATTTCAAGCTATCAACCTTTTCATCTGAGCCATTTGTTTTATCGTGGTTTTGCAGATTCAACGGCTCAGTGGAGTAGACTCGGATTTTGCTCCATTTCTGCAGCACGCAGGGATACCTTCTCTAGACATATACTTCGGAAAAGGTATTTCCCTAACGCTTGATTATTTCGAAAAGGTGTTTGACTGTCCTCATGTACGATGCTACTTCTAGAATTTAGAGCTAACGGAAAACACAAAAAAATTAGTAAAATGGTTGCAGTAAAAAGAAAAGGTCACAAAACGCTATGAAAAGAGTAACGATAATACATGATCACTATTATCACTGGAAAGAGGTACAAAAATGTTATAAATGACCGCTAATGAAAATGACCTTGCAACAAGTTATTAGAAGACTGTCTCACACAAGAATCGGTGTTATACAGATTTTCCAGTCTATCATACAGCTTTCGACACTTACGAGTGGATGATTGCCCATGGAGATCCTTTGTTCCACCGCCATGTCGCTGGTCAGTTATGTTTTTTTTTTCTTTTTGTGGATTTCTGTGAAAAATGGAAACGTGTTTTATATCCTATTCTCCATGTGACCTCATATATCTTTCGTCATTGTTAATCTCCAGCGGCTGGACTTTGGGGGCTATTAGCTCTTCGTTTAGCCGATGACTCGATTATGCCTTTCAATTACTCTTCATACGCAGTGCAGCTAAAGGTACAAAACACTAGTTTTTCTTCTCGTTTTCTTCTGAGCCTTATCCAAATTTACTATACTTTCCGCACATTGGTAACCGTTAACCAGAAGTGGTTCAAAGTTATGGGACTGCAGTAGACGATGTAGAATCGGATGGTCAATGCAAAAGAAAAATAAATAATTAACTAACAGTTTTATTGCGCAGGAATACACAGATAACTTAAGCAGTATGCTGGAAGACCGTGTTTCTGTTGCTCCAATCACAGATTCTATTCGACATCTCGTTTTAGCTGCCAAAGAAGTTGAGGATGAAGCCAAGGTGAGATTGACTATTACGAAGTATTATATTTATTTGAAAATTTCATGGTATATTAATTGGAATCGAAAACCGTTATATGTGATACACTTGGAGCAGGAACTAAGACAGGAAGAGTCTAGAGGCGATCATGCAGCGTTGAGAGGGAGAATATTGAATGATCGCTTGATGCTTGCTGAAAGAGGATTACTAGATTCTGACGGGCTGCGTGGAAACACGTGGTTTAAACATCTCGTAAGTGTCGTATTCATCTTCATTTGACTGTTAATGTGACTTTCTTTCTTCTGAATATACATTAACATTTGTGATATATTCTGTGATACGTCCTTCAAATCGATGGCCTGCGAAACTGACACTTTGGAGACAATTCAAATCTTTTCTTAAGTACTCAAATGTAATAGAACTGTTATTGTAGGTATACGGGCCTTCTAACAAGCATGATCCCGAGCACGCCATTTTCCCTTCGGTAGCTAATGCGATATTTGAAATGAAGATAAGCGACAATGAAGCAGCGATTCAGCATGAAATTTGGAGGGTTGCTAGAGCCATAAAACGTGTTGCGGATGCTTTGAGAGGGAATTTACCTTGACGAAAAATTGCTGTCAAATATGTTCGCTCACTTGGCCGATATTTATTTGCAACAGAAAGCATGCTACGCCTTCAAACATCATTAAGCTCTCGGTCTACATAAAAATGGAAACAAAAGCAAGTTCTGCAACGTACAACCACAGATATATCTATGTGTCGAGAAGAAGCTGACAGTTTTACTGATTTTGCACAGAACGGCGTCATATGGCTATGCAGTAGTTACTGTCACTTGTACATACAAATTGTCGAGGAATAAACTGATACTTCGTACTATACACACTTTGATACCTAGTACGCAGTAATGTACCCATCAATTATGTAATCGAATTTTGAAGAAACTCGGGTGTATAATCTGTGAACTTTGCCTTATTTGAATCCCGTGAGACTGTTGTACAGCATACAATGACTTTCTAAGACGGTTATCAGAATTTAATGGAGGAAATTCTTTTTTTTTTTTTTTTTTCGTTTTCTCGTGTAAGCTATTCGTAGCTTTTGGCTATACGTTCAAAAAACGATAATTTCTTTTATCGACTAGTTCACCTTTACAGGACTATCGGTACGATGGAAGAGTTGGCGTTACCAACATGTAGTCAAGTGTTATTATTAGTCAAAATTTTGACTGAATTTAATTCTCAACGAGTGTAGTGTGTACTGTGTAGATAATGTTGATATCCTTTGAAGAAATTCATTATGGAAAAGTAAAATTAGATATAAACATCTAAATTTTTATAAATACTCTCTAATTTCTTTAATTAATTTGTAATTATAAAAGGAATAATTGCCAAGAATAATTCGAAAAAGGTATAAGTGAGTTGATGAATTACGTTTATTTAACCTAAAGTCCACATTAGTTTACTGATTTTCAAGGCCCATAGAGTAGATCAACAACTTGGCTCTTATTATCACAATTCACTCCGACTACTACGGAGTACTTCATACTCAACAACTTCTATAAACCCTAATTTCATCTCCTTCATTTTAATTTTAATTGTATTCTTCTTATTATTCTACGAGTAATTACTACTACTTCAACCATGTCTGTTTTAATTTCTCAAGGTATCTTCCGTTTTCGATTTTATTCCAATTTTGTTGGCCGTAATTTCACTCATGATAATGTCGTTGAAAATCCCCAATTGTTTGTTGAATCTGTTAAGAATCAATGCAAATTAGGGTTTTCTACACCCGATATTCCCGTTTCAATTTTTCATCAATTGAACTCTTTGCGTCCTCTACCTTCGATCATTGTATTCAATCAGTTATTCACGGCTATGTCTAAGATTAAACCTCACCCTCCTTTTTCCACCATTGTTAATCTCTCTAATGAGATTGAGCTTTCTGGTTTACGCCCCGACTCGTATTCAGTTGGTATTCTCATGAATTGTTACTGTTGTTTGGGTCGTCTTGATTTTGCATTTACGCTCCTTGGTAAGCAAATTAAGCTCGGGCATCTGCCTAATATTGCCAACTTCAGTACCTTAATCAAAGGTCTTTGTCGTGTCGGTGACATTTCCGGTGCTCTCGATCTTTTTGAGGAGATGAAAGCCAAGGGCATTTTGCCAAACGTCGTTACTTATAACAACTTGGTTCGAGGAATGTGCACTGCAGGACGATGTGATGGTATTAAGCGTATGTTAGCTGAAATGTTGGATAACAACATTGCTCCTGACGTGATCACCTACACCACATTAATTGACACGCTTTGTAAACAAGGAAATCTGAATGAATCCAGGGCTATTTTGGGATGTATGTATAAAAGAGGTGTGCATGCCGATGTTATTACTTACACTGCATTGTTGCACGGATATTGCGTGCTTGGAGAGATGGACAAGGCTGAACACATCGTGGATGTGATGGGGAAAGACGGCATTTTGCCGAGTATTGTTACATTCACCAGCTTACTCAACGGATATTGTAAGTCAAAACAAGTTGATAAAGCTGTGGTCATGTTTGAGGATATGCGTCTAAGAGGAACACGTATAACCCCAAATGCTTACACATACAGTACTATTATAACTGCCTTGTGCAAAGACAACAGATTGCACCTCGCACTTGAGCACTTTGAAGATATGAAAGGTCATGGCGTGGCACCCGATGTCGTAACTTATAATTCATTGCTTGATGGCCTGTTAAAAAATGCTTGGATTGATCGGGCCATGTCGCTACGCAGGGAGATGGAGGGTAAGGGAGTTGCCCCTGATATTTATACTTGCAACATCATAATCAGCAGCCTTCATGAAGCTGGACGACAAGTGGAAGCTGCTGAGTTGGTCTCTTACCTTGTCGCAAAGGGGTTTCAGCCGAGTGTTGCTACTTATAATATACTGATCAAAATTCTATGTAGTCAAGGGTTGTTGGTTGATGCAGTTCATCTTTTGGGGAAGATGGCCGACAATGGATGTCCGCCTAATGAACGCACTTACAATACTATAATTAAAGAATTTCTCAAAGCTAATGATGTCGCGAAGGCTTTGGACTATATTGGCATTATGAGGAGCCGAAGTTTTACTGCAAACGCCAACAATGCTACCTTATTCACGGGATTACTCCCCGGTTCGAGTATTGGTGATAAGGACAAGGCTTTGATACGAAACTATTTCCTTTGAATTATGATGTATTTGTTACAATAAGCGAAGATTTGAATTGAATGTATTGTTGTGTATTAATTGTGACGGAGGTTATTTTACAAAGCGATCACAACGGAGTTTGCCGTACAATGAAGAAAGACCTGAAAGTCCTTAAAGCTTGCTCTTGTATTAGCTAACAGAGTACTCTGTTAAATGTTCTTAGAAAACTTGTAATGGAGGTCAATGTATTTACAATTTCAAATCTAACATAATAAACAAAATAAACAAAGAAACAAAAATTGTCGAGGAATAAACTGATACTCCGTACTTCGTACTATACACACTTTGATACCTAGTACGCAGCAATGTACCGATCAATTATGTAATCGAATTTTGAAGAAACTCGGGTGTATAATCTGTGAACTTTGCCTTATTTGAATCCCGTGAGACTGTTGTACGGCATACAATGACTTTCTAAGACGGTTATCAGAATTTAATGGTGGAAATTTTGACAAGGGGGAAATCATACAAAAGTGTCCAAGGATTTTTATATCTGTACTCGTTTATTTTTTTTCGTTTTCTCGTGTAAGCTATTCGTAGCTTTTGGCTATACGTTCAAAAAACGATAATTTCTTTTATCGACTAGTTCACCTTTACAGGACTATCGGTACGATGGAAGAGTTGGCGTTACCAACATGTAGTCAAGAGTTATTATTAGTCCAAATTTTGACTGATTTTAATTCTCAACGAGTGTATTGTGTACTGTGTAGATAATGTTGATATCCTTTAAAGAAATTCATTATCGAAAAGTAAAATTAGATATAAACATCTAAATTTTTATAAATACTCTCTAATTTCTTTAATTAATTTGTAATTATAAAAGGAATAATTGCCAAGAATAATCCGAATTGGTCCTCTTATTTCATAAATAATCTGAACTCGAATTAATCCACGAATAATCTCAACTATTAATAACATTCCAATAATATACTTTGACCAATTTCAATCGACTCTAACGCGTAATTTTTTTTGAGAGTATTTTGTATTAAATGAATTGGTTATTTTGGCAATTAATCCATTATAAAATGCTTCAAACTTAAAGAAATTAACATTTAAACCAATTTGGATTATTTTTGGCAATTAATTAATTATAAAATGCACATCTAAACCAAAATGGATTATTTTTGACAATTAATCCATTATAAAATGCATCAAACTTAACCGTACTTTTTTTTAAATAAAATATCAAATTGGTCCATTATGTAAAATCAAGTATTTTCATTGACTAGATTATAGAATAATCTTGTAATTTTCATAATTAAATTGCTCTTTACTAAAAAAAATAAATAAATAAATATTAACTTGGCATAAGATAGAAAAATTGATTTAAATAAACAGATTTAAGTTGAAAAAATTCAATCCATTTATTCAATTGTGGAGCAGAACTGGTAAAAAAAGCAACCCATGTAAGTGATTTTTCTTAATTTACATTTTTATCTAATCTTTCTTTACTTGTCTTTCTCATATTACCCCAATAATTTTGCCTTTTCATTTTCACTGTCTCAAACTATGTACGAGTATTTTGTATTAAATGAATTGGTTTTTTTGATAGTTTAGTATTTTCTGTTGGAATTTTATTGAATTTCGGTCCGATAAAGTGACTGCGTTTGCGTTTATTGTGACCACTTTTTGACGCTTATGTTTACAGTTCAAAGTGGTCACATTTTAATTTTTACACCGTAATGGTCACAACAAGCGTTAAAATGATAAGCGTGACTGAGCTGTGCTATAAAAAGGGTACTCATTTCTTATGTAACCTTTCGGGTTTCCAATGCTTCTTGACGATTTCAACTCCGAATGATACGGAATTAAACACCTGCTAGAAACGACAGGATTCGAGAATCGTCTTCCCGTTTAATTTGATGTAGTATAATAGTTGTTGAATGTGGAGCTAGTACAGCTAAACTATTCAGTTTCTGTTGGCAGATTCAATTCATCAGACGGAATTAGCGTGATAAAATGTCGCAGTTCTGCTGTTTGTTACTGTCAACTTACTCTGTGACCTTTCCAAGTTCGCCATTTCCCGACACACAAAACCTCCCTCTCTTGTTGTTTACGAAGGACTCAAGCATCAAACACCAGTGTTTCAGGTCCACTTATCATGCGAGATGTTGGTCCACTCATCATACAGGGATCGTAGTGAATGATAGCAACAAGTATGTGAACAAACAGGTTGTTAGTTTGACTCCGCAGCTTTACGACTACGTATTGAGCAATACCCGTGAGCCTGAAATCTTACGAGAATTACGTGAAGAGACTTCTGCAATGCGTGGAAGCAGGATGCAGGTCGCTCCTGACCAAGCGCAACTCCTCACAATGCTCGTCCAAATTCTCAGGGCAACCCGGTGTATTGAGGTTGGCGTGTATACGGGGTACTCCTCATTGGCCGTTGCCCTTGCTCTCCAAGAATCAGGTCGTTTGGTCGCCTGTGAACGTGATGAGACGTCTCTAAAAGTTGCTAAAAAGTACTATGAACGTGCCGGGGTACTTCACAAGGTGGATATTAGACACGGGCCTGCAATGGACACGCTAAATTCGTTGCTTTCAGACGGAGAAGCGGGTAGCTACGACTTTGCGTTCGTTGACGCAGAGAAGAAGAGGTACATGGAGTACTTTGAATTGCTCTTGAAACTCGTGAGGGTTGGTGGTTTGATAGTCGTCGATAACGTACTTTGGTATGGAAAAGTCGCTGATCCTTCAGTGAATGATTCAACAACGATAAGTTTAAGGGATTTTAATAGAGCGATTATGGATGACAAGCGTGTAAGTATCAGCTTAGTACCGATTGGAGATGGCATGACCATTTGTCGGAAAAGGTGAGATTTTAGAAACTTGTACGTAGGATTCGCGCCTTCAGAGACTCCCAAGCCTCCTCGACATACGTCAAAGACATAATGCAAGCAGCTGAGTTTTACGATTGAAATAAGTATGTCGGTTTCTTCATAATACCTCACAGACTCATATCCGGCACTCAACAGTCAACACTTATCTTGATGTTTGAGGATGGATGACGACTTCTTGGCTCTGCAGCTACATAATTGTCCTGAGCAACGTTTTGTTGCTCGAAAGTTTGCAGCCAAACATGTCTGAAAGGACTTAGAACATGTTTTCTTCATCTCAAGTTGTTCTAGTTTGTTGAAGCTGTCTAATTTTACTCTGAACTTCTGAAGTATCTAAAGTTTTCTCAAGTTTGACGTGAGATCTTCGATTAGTTTGTCTTACCGAAATTTTGTTCATGTCATAAACTGTGTGCTCAATTTTAGTTACCAGGCTATGTACAATTTAATCGAATTTATGATTATTTTGTTTAGTCATTCTTAATTTGACGAATGACGATTATGATCTGTTTCGTTAGTTTTTATATATTTCAGTTTTCTTTTTGCAAGTTTTACGAATTGTACAAAATAATTTCAAAATACAGAGCGTAATTTACATAACCATGGCAATTAGGTAGGAGAGTTTGGTCTGTTGGTGTGCTCGGAAACACTGCTGTCATTGTTTCTAGCGATTTGTAATCTATATAATCGTATCCGTCACTGGTTGCTTCAAAGAAATGAAAAACGTTGACGTAAGAAGCAAATAGGCGTACCATTGCGAATCAAATACTTATAATTATACTTGACTGTGTATATCTAAAAGAGAGAAAAAAAAAAAGAAAAAATTGAATAGTTCCTTCCAATGAGAATCAATGGAGGTTTCTTAAAACAAAACAAAACAAACAAAACACAGCACAGGAAAACTCAGACTCAAAATCCTTGTACAGTGTGTTACAAATTTAGTTATTCAAAGACGAATAAACGATCGAGATTGAATGTTTCGAGAGTAGTGCACCCAAAAAAAAACACGTCTGACTTCACCAAGTAATCCCACGTCAAGGATTGGGTGGTGGACTGTCCTTACATTTCACTTATCTCCTCAAGGTGTGAAGAACATATTCTGCGTACAGATCCCTGAAATTTTAACGAAAAACGAAATATCAGAAACCAAAGGATATGTTAGTATACCAAACTAACAGTATCAGTCATTTTTTCGCTGAAAAATTAGCGAGTTAAATGATTTATCTTCAGACTTGAAATAACATCATTCTTACATGGAGTATTGGATGGCTTGGTGAGCGGTCTCTGCTGGCAAAAACTCGTTCACAGCGACTTCTTTGTTTTCATTTTTCTTGTCTAAAAAAATTTTATTAAGGAATAAAATATTTTCACCTGCTTCAAGATTTAAAAACCGATGTTGCGTGGTTCAGTGTTTAATTATGTTCAGTGTACGACCTCTAATTTTGATGGATTGAAAAAAATTATGCAGCTAACACAAAAATATAAAAGGATACAGTCCTCGAAAAAGCGTCTGATCTCGGTCAAGCGATGTGGTGGAAGTTGGTTGATATCGGTGTAGTGCATAACTTCAGGATCGTCAGCACAAACTGCGATAATCTTGTCATCCTTCTCCCCCTATAATAAAACAACACACATTCGGTTAAGCTTCAAACGTAGTGATTTATGCATTCGTCAATTTATATTATTTAACTTTGGCAGCACAGCACCTGATCGATCATAGGCATCAAACCAATGGCCCTTGCTCGGAGGAAGCACCCTGGGATGACTGGTTCCTGAGAAAAACGCAAAATTAATGTCACAAATTCATAAATATATTAACGACGGTGTCACCCAAAAAACTCGAGCTACAATGGTTTTACCTGCATAAGGACTAAGACATCCATGGGATCGTTATCTTCACACAATGTTCGGGGAATGAAACCATAGTTGTGAGGGTAGACGACAGATGAGTACAATATGCGATCAACCTATAAAAAATGCAAGTGAAATGACACTTTAGAGCAGTGACGAATGTGCAATGTAGTCATATTTTGTTCATCGAGGTTTCACAAATCCGTGAAATAGACAGTATTTTAGCTGTGTTTGAAGGTAAGTCACCTTAATTAGCCCAGTCTTCTTGTCAAGCTCGTATTTGACTTTACTTCCCTTGGGGATTTCAACGACCTGCAATAGAACAACGGACGACAGTGGGTAAGCTTCAAGGTTTTGATGTTGTTGGTTTGAACACGCACTTTTCGCCATTTCAGCTGAAGAAAAAAAGGGATAGATGACATACGCAGTTGACAACTTTTGGCGCGTCTGGGCCTGTCAGTGACAACAAGCAAAACGAGTTAACGCCATAATTGTAGAAATGTAAAATATAAACAACCTCAACACTGTCCGAAATGAATTCGTATTTCAAAACTTTCAATGACGTACAACCATGGTTTCAAATCAAGGCCGCTACACCCAAAACACACGGCTTTGAAGATTACACCGACAAGAGATATTGGCCGTATTTGGCAAGATCAAGGTGCCACGGTCAATAACATCTATTACATGGACAGATATCGAGGTTTGATACTATAGTAAAATAATGGGAAAAGGAAAACGAAACATATATTAAAAAGTCAAAAATAAATCAAGGAAACCATAAAACCGTGTATATGTATTTTGGACAGCATACCAATCTCAAGGTCATGCCAAGGATGGGCGGCAACAGATCTTCGTGACATTGAAGATAATATTCTCTGGTTTAATCTCGGAACTGTGCGGCTGAACTGCTTCCCCGAAGCTTCAACTCCATTCTTCTCATCAGCCATGTTTCTAAAAGTATTCACAAAATCATTGTTTATTAGCAACAATACTTTTCAATGTATCAAAATGTATCAACAGTTCGACGATAATTAACAGTTTTGCATGCACATCATCGCATAAGAAGCATCGATACTAATAATGTGAAACCGTTCCCTAGACGTGACTCGATTATCTCAATTGATACTCACCTCCAATCCAACTCCAAACATTGCATTTACTTTTTTTGGACATTGTTCATCTATATCGAGAATTTTCAAAAAAAATTGCAATATGGAGTATATGTGAAAATACGTCATGTATGATCTGATTTGATTTATCTTTACGAGTACATTATAGTCAGATGACTTGACTCGATCATCACATAAGAGACATAGTACTAAGATCTCCAAAATTGCTCTGATTATCAACTATGAAAATACATTCTAACTACATTCAAGCAACATCTCATTTTGTTACATTAGACGATCTAACTAACTGCTGCAGACGAATCAAACGACAATAACAACGCGTTATTTTCAAAATCATCTAGGGGTCACCTTAAATAAATTATCGTCATCTGAAACCATCCACAGATCAAATTAAATCGGTGACACAATTGTCGTCATGGGTCATCCTAAAACATCATTTTTTTTAAAAATTTGCAACAATGACGTTGCTTTAACAGATCAATTAAATCGACGACACAATTAATGGGGTCATCCTAAAACATCACTTCAATTAAATAGACGACATGATTAATGGGTCATCCTAAAACAACATCTATGTCTTTTTATTTTGCATTGACATTATTATTAATACGGGTCATCCAAAAACATCTTTTTTTTTGGTACAAAAATAACAAAGTTGCAAACTTTTTTATTGAATTTGAATGCATAATCAACTCATTTGAGTAAGTCTCTTTAAAAAGAACCGATCAAAAAAACAAATGTCGAAAATACACTTGGATCACATTTAAAAGAAAGACATTGCAAATCAAACAAACCAAAAAAAACAAAGATACAAAATGACAAAACAAATCCAAAGCAAAACAAAACAACAATAGAAGCAGAATAAAAAGGATTAAAGAAAAACAAAGGAACATACCAAAGGTGGAGTAAATAAAAGGAGAAAGAATGAAAAATGTAAAAGTTGTTTTAATTGGTGACAAACTGAGTAGTAGTATGTTGCGTATATATATATATATAGTTAAATTGGTGAGTAGTTGGTGACACACTTAGACGTGAGACGCGTTAACATTGACCCGCTATTAAGGTTTTTTATTTCCCTTTTTTCGGTGTTTTTATTAATGTCTATTTCACAAATTAACATGAGATCTTATGTGATACGTCTATTACAATCGTGTGAGGGGATTTAAACTTGAAAATTGGAACCACAATTAGAGCTGGCCAACAGTGCGGGCCAGCTCGGCCCGAGCCGTCTCGTGAGCCGTAATTTCTCGGCCCGGCCAGGCCCGCCAAAGCCCCCCAAGGCCCGCCAAATTTGTGGGCCGGGCTGAGGGCCACAATTTTGAAGCCCAGCCCGCCAAAAGCCCATTAGAATAAAAAAAAATAAAACATATTATGGGCTCGGCCCGGCTAGGCCCTTATAAGGCCCGCACAAGGGCCCAGTTTCCAGAGCCCGGGCCTCATGTTTCAAGCCCGGCCTGGGTCTGGCCCGACCCGGCCCATGGCCACCTCTAACCACAATATATTCATTCTACCCACTAGAGTACTAGACTAAGACATACATCCTCCATTTTTTTCAATTCTATACATTTGCTTTTTGCACATACGTCGATGCACGTTTTCTTTTGTTTATATCTTTAGTTACATAATTCTGAAAAATATGAAATTTGAATATTAATAATGCTCTCGAAAAGACAATTAAAACAATATCTCGCATGACTATTTTTTCATTCATATATTAGACGATATATCGAAGATTCTCCGCACTTTTGAATAGTGTACAAAAAAGTAAATGTATAAAATTGAATAAAATGGAGGAAGTATTATAAGTTTTGATAGTATAAATTTACATACAATTTCATATGATCACTCATATAGCGTAGTGTTTAATTTATTCCCTCCGTTTCGATGAGTTATTTAGAGTTATCGAGGTGATGAGAAAAAAGTTGAAAGAATAACGTTATTAATATAAAGATATCTCACTTGGTATAAAGTAGATAAAAATTAAGCAATATAATTGAGTGTAACAAATAGAGGTATACACTCACATGACTTCAACATACCAAATACAGAAATGTAAATAATTGATCTGTACACTCCGAAATGAAAAGTGTAAACAAATGAATGAGGTGAAATGAGTAATACTCCGTAGTTTTTGTATATTTATATAGTACTCTGTATATGAATTCATTTTATCAATTCTTAATTAAATATCTTGAACAGGGTAATTGAATTGTGTGAAATAAAATTGTAAGGAAGTGAGGCACGTTAAGTTGCGAAAATTGAGGGGAGCCTTGATTTGTCACGTTAATTATAAGTGTTTATTGGTGTTAGTCTTGGGTTGTTATTTGGCATGATCATAGTATATGCCATTACACGTTCCTACGCGTTACATGTATGACTGTATGAGTATGACCTTCCTTACTCATCAACTTCCTAAGTATTTTTGGATAGTTTAATGAATGGATATATCCTCCTACCTTTTATACTCCTCATGTATTTATAAAGATAAAGATACATTTTATAGATAAATGTTAGGGTAGTGCAAATGTCTTTTTTCAAAGGAATGAGCACTTTTCACATGCACTCCAATTTTCTTAATCTCAGTTATACCCTTGACAATTATTAGTGAAGGTCATATGTGACCAAAATTGGTTTAAATGTTAATTGAAGCTATTAAATGTCACCTTAAAATCCAATTAATTTTGGCGAAAATTAGGGAAAAGATCATAAAAACGAGTTTCTTAATTGGTAGAGTATAATTAGAATCCATGTCATGTGCTTAATTAGTGCCAAGAAGGCAATTAATTTACTCCAATTAACGTCTAAATTAATTTTGGTCATGCTTGATATTCACTAATAAAGTTCAGGGATATAATTGAGATTATGAGAATTGTAAGGGTACAAGTGAGAAAAGTTATTTCTTCAAGGGCACAAATGAGAATTTATATAAAGATTGAACTGAAAATCTAGATTGAATATCCAAATACTAATCCATATGTTGACTAACTTGGCAACGGTTCAATCGGGTTAGATTCTGGTTGGGTCATTTTGGATAAGGTTATTTCGGGTCTGGTCGTACATTCGGTGGGGTCGGGTCTTTTTGGGATTCGAGGTTTGTCTGTATCTATTGTTACGAGGTCATTTTCGGGATCGAGTAAATTTGAATAGGGACTAGTCTCCTACGATCAAATTGCAAAAATGGGATTATAAAAATAAAATATTTATTAAAGAAGGTTGTTTTTTAAGAATTTTTTTATGTGTTATGTTAATATAATTTTAAGTCACTTAACGTACTTTGTATCGGATCAATTTGTTTCGGTTCAGGAATTCAGATCTTGGGTCAATTCGAGTTTTAAAACAATTTCGAGATGTTGTTAAGGTCATTTTCGGGTCTCCAATCAGCATTATCGGATCGGGACAATCGGGTTGAGTTAATTTTGTCATGTCCAATGCTGAGTAGTGAGTGAGTAGTAATAAACATGTTCCATGAAACTTCGTCAAATTGATAGTACTTTTAGGGTTTTCATTTAGTGTAGTGTTCAATTGTACTTAACTTTCACTCAGTTGTACCAAAAAAAAAAGAGGTAAACATCGTTCTCATTTCTCCCTTTTCACCTTTTTTGTAATTTTATCCCTTTTTACTCTACTAATTCAATTAACCTTAATCCCACCTCCGCTCCGAGCCACCGTGCACCACCACCACCGTCCAGGCGTCCACCCTAATACTAATACTAAATAATATTAATAATAATAACAAAAAAAAAACCCTAAAAATCAAAACAGCCTCACAACTACGTACACCCCACCTCTTCACTCTTTGACCGACCACATCAGCCGCCTGACCTAGCCACCGAGGCCACCCAACCACGAGCAAACCAAGCATGCGGCCCAACCAAACCACGACTACCAGACGCACCGCACCAAACCAATACCACCAGACGCCGCCTGACCATGCTCAACCACCACCATCACCCTTGACTTAACCCTGCGCCGCCGCCACTATCACCCTCACCCCGCCCCCACCATCGTCACCCTCGCCTTGAGCCAACGCCCCCAACCTCAATCCCGCCCCCCTACCACCCTTAACCACCATAAACCACCCATATCAAATCAATAATTAAAATAAATTCACAATATATATCATAAATTAATCAACGAATTATAAAAAAAACGAATGAATTACTTGAAATATGTCCTTATTTAAATTTAGGGTTTTTCTACGGTGTACCCTCCAAGTTTTTGGTTTTCTATCGTGTACCCCTATTTTTTTTTTTTCGTTATACCGTGTACCCTTGAACTTCATTACTCATTCCATAAGATGACCTAAAGTCACTAAACTGTTAACTAAATACTAACACCGTTAGAATAAACTCCTATATTTTATATTTTTTATGTTTTCCCTTCAAAATTATGAAATATTCCCTTCTTTTTTCTAATTTTCCACTATTTTTCATCCTTATTCATTTTTTTTTTCTATAGTATATAATTTTTTTTAAATTGTTGTTAAAAGTCATAAACTTTATTGATTTACTTTATTGTAAAATAATCATGAATATTTGAAATTCATAAATTTAGAAGGAAATATTAAAAAGAGGGAGAAATGAGAGCTTAATGTAACGGTGTTAGTGTTTAATTAACGGTTAAGTAACTTTAGGTCACGGTTGAGAATGGATAATGAAGTTTGAGGGTACACCGTGTAAGTGAAAAAAAATAGGGGTATACGATAGAAAACAAAAAAGTTGGAGGGTACATCGTAGAAAAACCCTATTTTATTTTATTTCTTTTACACATATATTAATGTATGTTTTGCAACTTAAGTCAACATATCATGTATGTTTTCCATGTCCATATTTTTAAGGCAAAATACAAAAAACTACTTTATAATATCAACTTTTTGGAAACAACTATCTTGTAGTATAATTTTTCTTTTGCAAATAACTACCTTATAACACTTTTTTTATTCATAATGGTACATCTTTCCCCGAAACACCTATTTAACCCCAAAAAACATGTTTTTAGACCGTTTTGCCACTCGTTATTTGGCTTCCCCCAACACAATATAATTGTTTCGTAAGGCTAAACACGATATTTTACGTGTATATTTAAAAGAAAATGAGAGGAAAAGCTCAAATTTGTTGAAAATTTTGAATTTTTAGACCATTTGGTAAGGATATGCATAACATTTGTAACATCTAGGTAGTGATATGAATAAAAAAGGTGTTATAAGGAGTAGTTATTTGCAAAAAAAATTATATAAGGGAGTTGTTTGCACAATGTTAGTTTTATAAGGTAGTTTTTTTTTTTATAATTTTGTCTATTTTTAATTTTGACAATATTTTTTTTTTTGATGACGAGGGGGTTGAGTCCCCCCGGGTACATGCATGACCTCAGACTTTGTTGCACATTTCCAAATTAACCCAAATTCCACCTGGACAACCACCACTTGGTTAATTTTGACAATATCATTACGGATTACTTTTTTTTTTAAATATGGAGAATATTACAAAATTCTTTTAAGTAATGAATATTGTTATAAAGTACTCCGTAAATTAGATACAACCTATATTTAAATGTATCAAACATTAAGTAAATATTTTGTTTGTCATATCATTATAACTTAACCATAATTGATATCATATCTTTTCAATTTTTGCTTGAATTTGAACAAGAGTTTATTTCATACTCGAACACGATTTTGATTAAAATAGAGTTTCATCAAAGGGTTTATTGCCAAACACCACCTTTAAAAAAATTATTTTGTCAAACACCACCTTTAAAAAAAAGTTTTGTCAATTACCACCTTTAAAAAATTTGTTTTGTTAAACACCACCTTTTGGCCTGAGTTTGACTTAAGTCAACTAAATTCCGATTTTTTGTCACCGGAGCACATAATTTTGGGATGAATTTCTAGGTTTTTAGGGTAGAACTTTTGGTTTAAGGGGGTGTGTTATTGAATTTGAGGGATGAAATTCGAATTTGAGAGTACTAAGAAGAAAAAAAGTGAAGAGAAAACACGATTTCCGATAAGTCAACGTCGGAATTTAGTCAACTCAAGCCAAAAGGTCATAATCGACAAAATATTTTTTTAAAGGTGGTAATTGACAATTTTTTTTTTTTTAAAGGTGGTGTTTGACAAAATTAGTTTTTTAAAGGTGGTATTTGACAATAAACCCTTCATCAAATGTATGTCGAACGGGAACTTTTACCCAAGTCGAGTCTCAACTTTTAGTTTATAAGCTTGTCAAAGCTCCGAGCCAATTGTTTCGAGTACAATTTAAATAGAAAAAATAAGTTATCATCTAACAAATTTCACAAATGCTTACATAAAAACGTCTCACGCGTGCGACGAGTATTTGCAACTAAAATGTGTATAATTTAAGGTTTAAAGTGACTATTTTAACGTTTAAAGTGACCATTTTATGGAGCAGCTTTAAAGTGATCATATTTAGCGTTAAAATAGTCATTTTCAACATTAAAATAGTCACATTTTATTAATAAGAACTCCGTCGCTCACGTAAAACGATTTTATTTAAAAAGTAAAAAAGCGTAATCACTTGGTCCAATCTCTTGAAACCCAAAGTGACCGAAGCGTATCCAAAACTCTCGTCTAAAAACCTCAACAAGTTTACCAAAAAAAAAAAAAAAAAAAAAGAAAAAAAAAAAACAAAAACAAAAGAGAAAAAGGTCGAAGTTTTTTTTCCCCGTTTTTTCACAAAACCTGTTTAATTCTCACTCATTTTTTTTTCACAACAAAAACACAAATCATTTTTTCAGACCAAAAAAAAAAAATCATCAACATTTCTTGATCTTTCTCTCTCTTGATCTTGTAATTTAATCTTGTTTTTTCAATCATCATGACTATGGTCACTCAACCTCCTTTGGATGTACGTTCTTTTGATTCATCTTTTTCAATTTTGTGTTTTGATTTTTCATATATTTTTTTTGTTGAATTTAGTTGTTGAATTTGGGGTATTCGATTGATTGATTGGTTGATTGATTGATTGATGTTGTAGGATTGAATTTCGGATGATTTTTTGATTTTGATTTGTGTTTTCTTGTAAATGGTTAGGGTTTAGTGTTTGAATTAGGGTTTTCTTTTACGTTCGTTATTAGTATGATTGATTTTGGTTTTTGTGTTATGCAGCAGGAGGATGAAGAGATGCTTGTTCCGCATTCCGATGTTGTTGTCGAAGGACCTCAGCCGATGGAAGGTTTGTGGCTTTTTGATGATCATTTCATTGCTCATAATCGATATGGATTGAAATTGTTCTTGGCGTTTCTTGTGTTTTATTGTTGCAGTAATGTAGCATAGTCATGTGGAGTTTATATAATTTTGAGGGATCAAACTAGCTTATGTTTTAACTTTATGTTAGGGTTTTTAGTCGTGGCGTGTTGTAATTACGGTGTCCAAAACGACATTTTGACCGTATTTATCTATCTACATGTCATCATTCTTATTGTAAGTATAGTTTTGTGAAATGACTAAGAAATCCAACTAATTTTACGGACAAAGTTGTGAGGTAAATTTTGATGACAAAATATTAAATGGGATAAACCGAGGGAGAATAATTGTTAAGTAACATTTGACATGACTTTTAGGGTGTGTTTGGATATCGAAAATGAAGGGAAGAAATGAGAGGGTAAAGGAGGGAAGGGAAGGTGGAAGAAGGGGGGAGAAGCTTTGACATTTTCCCTCCAAATTTCTCCTCTTTTGGAGGGATTTTGATCTGCGTTGGAGGAGGGAAAATGAAACCCTTCCTCTCCAAATCCCTTTCCCTCAATCCTAAATACCCTTAGAGCAAGTACAATGGAAGAACTATATATATAGTTCTTCCTTTTTCCAACACATTTTTATGCAATTTAAAATTTAAAGACTTTTTAACCCAATGAAAAAACTTTTTAATTTGTTCTTAATTGGCCCCACTCCTATTTTTATTCACCAATAAATTATTTTACTTTACATTGTAACTTGAAAAAACTTAGTTCTTAAATAAGAACCTAGTTCTTTCTTCAACAAACCCAATAATCATCACAATGGAAAGAACTTTATTTATAAAGTTCTTATTGAAGAACCCAATGCAAAAACTCACCATTGTACTTGCTCTTAGTGATTCATGACTTTTTTTTTTCATTATTGCTGAATGCGGATAATTTTCCTGTGAATGGTTGATAAGGTGCAATTTTTTGTTATATTATTTTATGTTTATGTCCTTGCTTGCAAAAGCTACCAAAATGAAACAATTGAAGTTTATTGGCATGGAAATGCTGGTATGGGCTTGAAAATTGGAGGAACAAAATTGTGAAAAATGGAGGTAAAGTGGTGGCTGTAGAGGGTGGAAAATGAAGGAAAATGATTAACTATTACCCCCCATATGGTGGTAAGGTAGTAGTGTAGTTGTGGGGAGGGTAACTACAATTCCTCCGTTTACTAGTAAACTATTACCCTCCCTTCCCCATTTCCATAATTCCATTCCCTCATCCCTAACACTTATCTCGTTGGTGTAAACATTAATTGGGAATCTATTGCCCCCATTAGGGGAATTGTATCAACCTTGGTGGAGATAGATAACTACGATCGTCTTAATGGGGTAAACATTGCCCTCTTTTCGTCCCCTCCTCCCACCATTATCATAACCTCCCCATTTTCTTTATATTCCAAACAAGTCCATAGTGTTACCGTGGTTGAAGTAGGTGTGATGGTTTAAGTGGGGAAAATAATGATGCTCGTCGTTTCTCAGAGGTTTTTGTGTATGTTTCTCAGTACTTGATCTTTTTACGTATGATGTTTGCAGTGGCCCAAGCAGAAGCTAATAACGCTGCTGAGAATCAGGTTGTAGAGGAGCCTCCTACCTCTAAGTTCACATGGACGATTGAGAATTTTACTCGAATAAACATGAAGAAGCAATATTCTGATCCTTTTGCTGTAGGTGGCTACAAATGGTAATAAAATAATGTCATTGAAAGGGAGAATGGCACTGTGTATATTACTTATTTACCCTTGCATGCATTTTGACTATTGGTCTTGGCAGGCGAATATTGATTTTTCCTAAAGGGAATAATGTGGACTACTTATCAATGTATCTTGATGTGGCTGATTCACAAACACTTCCATACGGTTGGAGTCGATATGCTGCCTTCAGCTTAACTGTGGTCAATCAACTTCATCCTAAGTACTCAATAAGGAAAGGTAGCTGTCTCGTAATGCTGATTGTTGCTCTCAGCTATTCCTTGTTTTCTTCTCATGTTTTGTTTGTGATTTGTAATACTATTGATGTTGCTGATTGTTGCCTCTTACTTATCAGTTATATAACACTTAGATTCATGTAATTCTCCTGTAGTTATATAACACTTAGGTTTTGTTTTCTACATGTATGACATAGTGGAAGTTGTGGTCTTAGTTTTCTTTTTCTGATTTGCCAACAAGATGTTTAAATGTTTTGTTGTGCTTTGATACATCCAAAAATCTGCATTACGGAATTAAGAAGCAATTTTAGTTAGCGGTTAGAGATATTGTGATCAATAACTGTTTTGTTGCATATTTAGTCAATAAAAAATTAAAATCATATGTATGAAAATGAAAACGCATATTTTAATTAATGGGCAGAGTATATCTTTATAGATTATCAAGTCATTCAAACAAGAGATTAATGATAAAAGCACTGTTCTTTTTTTTTTTTTTTTTTTTTTTTTTTTTGCTGGTTATCTATGCCTGTGATTGTGACAGATAGGTCGGATGGTTTATTTGTCTTGTGTCTGGCAGACTTGTGTCTAGACACCTGGACTGTGTGTCTTGGTTGTTAAGCCGTTTTTGTGACAGATAGCTCGGTTGATTTCATGCTTATGTTCCTTAATGTTGCAGAGACTCAACATCAATTCAATGCCAGAGAGAATGATTGGGGCTTTACATCGTTTATGCCTCTAAGTGAGTTGTATGACCCTACTAGAGGTTATCTGGCTAATGACACTGTGGTTATTGAAGCTGAAGTAGCTGTTCGTCGTGTTATGGATTATTGGTCATATGACTCAAAGAAGGAGACAGGCTATGTTGGGCTTAAAAATCAGGGAGCAACTTGCTATATGAATTCTCTTCTGCAAACTCTATACCATATTCCTTACTTCAGAAAGGTCTTGTTTCTCTGTTTTTTAATTAATTATTGGTACTGCTAATATTATGACACTATTTTTTAATCACAATAGTTTATGTTAATTATTTCACATTATAAATTGTGACAAAGATATATGAAATGTGTTTATATGCAGGCTGTATATCATATGCCAACAACTGAAAATGATAATCCCGCTAGTAGCATCCCATTAGCTTTGCAAAGCTTATTCTACAAGCTTCAATATAATGATACTAGTGTCTCGACTAAAGAGTTGACCAAGTCCTTCGGTTGGGACACCTATGATTCCTTCATGCAACATGATGTACAGGAGCTAAATAGAGTTCTCTGTGAGAAGCTGGAAGATAAAATGAAGGTAATGTGCACCTTATTTTTGTCCAACTCAGCGTATTTCCTGATAAAGCAAGTGTAGTTACATGGTGATGGTTCAAATTTATTGTTGTTTTAATGGGACAGGGTACTGTTGTGGAGGGAACAATACAAATGTTGTTTGAAGGGCATCACATGAATTATATTGAATGTGTCAATGTGGACTATAAATCAACAAGGAAGGAATCCTATTACGGTAACCTTTCTATCATTTTATCCTGGAAATTGTGAAATACTTGGCTATCATGTGCTGAATTGTAACATTTTTGTTCTCAATTTCACCAAATATTATCACTAGATCTTCAGCTAGATGTCAAAGGCTGTCGGGATGTGTATGCTTCTTTTGACAAGTATGTCGAAGTTGAACGCCTTGAAGGTGATAATAAATATCATGCTGAGGAACATGGTTTACAGGTGAATCGTCTCTCTTATGAGATTATTTTTTATATTTATATATATACTTTGTATATTTTTTCCTGGTTGTTTGGGTCCTCTGATTTCATTTGCCCCCTATCGACTAACTTTTTCCCGTGCCTTAATTATTTTTGTCCCATATTTGCAATATTTTTCAGCCCCTGACCTATGGTTTCCTTGTTCGAAATGTTGGTGTTATAGTTTGAAATTTTGAATGAACTTTGTGCATAAAATTCTTGTGCACAAGTTAAATTATCGGTGTTATACTTTGAATGAATTATGTGCATAAAAATTAAGGTACACAAGATAAGCATACAAGTCACTTGGAAGCTAAATTACGTAAGAATTGATATTTTGAATATGTAATTTCTGATCAATTTGAATGACCGGTATGGCTTGGTGTTTGTGTGAGCTAGAAAGAAAATGGCTAAATGCTAGCTCAAACTATGAGAAGCAGTTACCTTAGAAGATGAGTGGTTCAGCTATTCTACGTGCACTGATTATGCGTTGACATGCATCAAGCTCATTTTGTCTCTGTGCATGCATTTTAACTTGATGTTGGCATCAGCTTTTTATTCAAGCTCTAGTACTCTGACAATATAATTAATTCAGTGATATTATCATGTTTACGTGAAAAACAAGTCATGGTGACTTTGTATCGAGAATCATCTTAACTACATTTGGAAACTGACCAGCTATTATATTTTAAGTTCAGAGTTTGGACTTTAACCACGATCTTATCATAATGTAATATTTGTGTGATATTCTTAGATGATCTGTAACAAATTAGATCGAAAAAGATCCAGTTTACATGAAGGATTTATGTTTTTATATTGCTTATAGTTGACTGGTACGAAATGTATGTTGAAGAAGCGCAAAAAGAATTGGCTGGATAAAGAGTGACAATGATAGTGCAGTGCTGAATATGAGTTACAATGGCTAAAATCTAGTCCCTTAAGTTATTAATGATAAGGTTCTAGCAACCAGCAAGGGCTTCTAATTAGAGAAGTAAATTTTTCTTTCATCGTGAAATTTGTATGCTGAGGCTGACACCGCAAGGGAAGCACATACGTAATTTTAGAAGCATGACTGTACTCTGGTCTGTGTTGGGGCTGACTATTGTCAAGCACTCCTTCCAACCACAATGTTCCTCTCCTTTCATATTTCATTGTTTTGTTGTTTAACTTTGTCGTTTAATATAACAAAAAAATTACATACAAATATGATATAACATTACTAAATTGATTACATAAATTATTTCATTCAACAAAAAGAGTAATATTTATGTAATTAAAGATGTTCAAAGTGTCGTGTTGTACTCCAAATGTGAGTGACATTGCTGTTGCTAGAAGTAGCTTTTTTGCAATTGCTTCTTTGATGTAAGTGGTCAATTGCTAAATGTTAACAATATTTATCATTTTAGGATGCTAAGAAAGGTGTTCTATTCCTTGACTTCCCTCCAGTGCTCCAGCTTCAACTAAAGAGGTTTGAGTATGATTTTATGCGGGACACTATGGTAAAGGTGAGTATCACTTCTTGATAGTTCTTTCTCTGTCATCTTTTGATTGAGGTTTCGCCCGTTCAAGTTGCAGTGCTTCCTTTAAATGCTGAGCATAAATTGTTTACTTGTCATAAACTTTTGAAACTTTTTGGACAGTAATGAAAATCATGTTTTTCATTGTTCTTGTCCTGAGCTTTTCTTCTATAAGTACTCAGCCATTATGATTTACAGAAAAGCATGAGAATTTGCCGACACAAGAGATAAGTCCTTTTTTGTAATTCAAGATACTTATGTCTATTGTGTCTGCAGATCAATGATCGATATGAGTTCCCTCTTCAGCTGGATCTTGATAGAGATGGCGGCAAATATTTGGCCCCCGGAGCTGATAAGAGCGTTCGAAACCTTTATACCCTTCACAGGCATGATAGTATGACCAGTTGGTTCTATTTGTTTCATTTCTTTGTGTTCTGGCCTACGTCAGAGTTTTAAACAAGTCGTATTTGACAGAAAATGGCCCGTAATTGTTGTATAAGCTATGATACTTAATATTTTTGCTGGTAAACCATTTGTGATACAGAAGGCGATTTCAGATCAATCTGAGTTATTCTTCTTCTCACTTTTCTGTCCTTGATATAAGTAATAATTGATTCTGATTTCTCAGTCTTTCTTTTGACAGTGTTTTGGTGCATAGTGGCGGAGTTCATGGTGGGCATTATTATGCTTATATTAGGCCAACCCTTTCGGACCAGTGGTGAGATTTTTTTTGTTTTGTGAATAAACTGTTTATCTTTTTCCCATGCTCTTTAAGTCTTTAATATCCATGTCTTTTTGTTTCTAAATTGTGCGGTTGTGTATGCATGCTGAATGTTCCGTGTTACGTGCCACATATATATTTCAGAGTGTGCTATATGGTGTACTTCCTATCTGTTTAAGCTGAGTTTGGCTAGGTTCTAGGATTGTCTAGTTGGGTTTTTGTAAACAATATAAATATGAGCTACACATGATTATTTAGATGTGGGTTCAGCATTTTAGGCTGCACCTAACTTCAGCAATGAGAGCAGCCTCTTTTCAGAAAGCTGTTCATATAAATCTGTTATTGTGTAAGGAATGCATAAGTGTGAAAGTGAACGCCGGTTGCTCTAAATTGTGTCACTGACCAATGCTAATGCAGTTGAACAGATGTAGCATATTTGACATGTTCTGAGACTGATGAATAATACAGTTTTTCTTAATTATGCTTGTAGTACACCATATTTCAATTAAAATATGCTGCTTGTTTCTTGCTGTAACTTGTTAATGGTGCTGAATGCTTTCCTAGCTAATTGGCCTTGTTTCATAGTGCTGCTAGTAGTGTAAAAGTTTAGAAGCCTGTCTCACAACTGTACAGTATAGAACAGATAATTTTTTAAGGCTTTTGAAAACCAAATAAGTCATATGTCGGCTTTTGGTTATTGAAATGAAGCTCAGAAGGTTGCTGTCTTTGTTACGAAATTTTTGCTTAGCAATATGCCAAAGCTGTTTTTTGCAATATGCGCTAGGCTATAGGTAACAGAATACATGTGTATAATTGATCTGTTATATGCTTTCCAAAGTCAACCATGTTCATCCCATTTACCAAATTATAGTTTTTATTACGGAATAATTTCCTGTAACATTGTCAATAGTTCAGTTTCATACTGAAATCGTAGACTTTCAAAAATATTTACCGGAAAAGTGAAATGGGAGGAAAAGTGTAAATTGGTAGGAGTAATGCTGTTTCTCTCGTATTGACCACCATTTTCTCCCTTGATTCTTGCTGTATTATATTCTCAGAGTTTGACTTCCTGGTGCATTTCGTTGGTCTTTCCTTGCTACTTTTCATTTTAAATTGTAGAAACCTTTGCAAAGACTGTAATTGAACAGGTGTTTTTTATTTTATATTTGGAAAAGATCTCCTGGAACAAACTAAGTCGATGGTAGTTTTGCTATTCACTAGAAGTCTGTCCAAAATACCGTGTAAAACATCTATTTCTCGTCATTAAGACAGCCAGCAGATTTTTAATTGATTCTGCATCTTAGGTTCAAGTTTGATGATGAGCGGGTCACAAAAGAGGATATAAAGAGGGCATTAGAAGAGCAATATGGTGGCGAAGAAGAGGTATCTTCTATGTTATTCTTTTGGAGTCGTATCGAGGAACGTTGTATAAAACGAATTGTGAGCTAAACCTTGTTTGCTATCTTGTCAATGGTTAACAGCTTCCGCAGACAAATCCAGGGTTCAATAATACTCCTTTTAAGTTCACAAAATATTCTAATGCGTACATGCTTGTGTACATACGAGAGAGTGACAAGGACAAAGTAGTTTGTGATGTGGATGAGAAAGACATTGCTGAACACCTTAGGGTAATATATTTATCTACCACTTCTTGTTACAAGCGCACTTGGTATTGCTTGTCTCTCTGTTGTCATTCAATGTCACTAATTTGGAATTTCCGTTTTCGCTCCAGATAAGATTGAAAAAGGTACAAGAAGAAAAGGAAGAAAAGAGGAAATACAAAGCACAGGCTCATCTTTATACTATCATAAAGGTTACTGGTTTTGCCAATTATTTTTGTGGCTCATTATTGGCTATGGGGTGCCCACTTAATGTTTTATATGCTCAAGTAAATTGATTCATACTTGTAGGTCGCACGAGATGATGACCTTGCAGAACAGATAGGACGAGATATTTATTTTGACCTTGTGGATCATGAGAAAGTGCGAAGCTTTCGGATTCAGAAGCAGACACCTTTCAATCTTTTCAAAGTAATGTTTTGACAGTTCAAGTTATATTTTCACATGTCTATATGTGAAGCGTGCCATGGAACATAATTTATACTTGACAAAACACATGTAAATTTTATTATTTTTTTCCTTGTTGAGGGCTAGTATTTTCTTGGTGTGACTTCAGAGTTTCTCCTTTGCGGGAATCCCGAGTTTTGGCTTTTGGTGATGGCAGTTGTTAGTTTTCACTTTTCATTACCAGTATAGGCAGTATTTTATGACTTAAGTCAAGTTTTGCGTAAAATTGATTATTATGTGTCCCCGAGATGCTTGTTATGTTCGCGAACCCTTATGATAATTAGATATGCTATATTAATGTGGTGAGTCAGTGTCTGAAAATATAGCGTCTTTGTTCATTTGATTTCAGCAGGACAGTGCTATATTTGTGAAATTTTCAAACTAGTGCATGTTTTTTTTCCCTTTAGGGTAAGAATAATGTTCATGCGTAATTGGCTAAGACATTTGGAATTTGTCATCCTGATTTTTATTGTTAGGAAGAAGTTGCTAAAGAATTTGGAATACCAGTTCAATTTCAACGCTATTGGATTTGGGCCAAAAGGCAGAACCACACCTACCGTCCAAATCGACCGTTGAGACCGGCGGAAGAACTTCAGCCTGTAAGTTTATATTGCTTGCTTTTCCTTTCTGACGAATATTGCCATCAAACTTCTAAGATGTGTGTATAACTATTTTGTTTTTCAACTGTAGTCTCAAATTCAATACACATTGCTGCCTTTACCTTAGTCATTTATTATAAGATATAGTATATCCATTTCAATTGAATGCATACACTTTTCAAAATCCCCCTCATATATGTAGGAATACAATGGAATAGAATGAGGGGTGTCATCATTCTTTCAGATCTGAGCAAATGAAACTTATGTAGTATATACGTACTTTTCAGGTTGGGCAATTGAGAGAGGCATCTAAAGGCGGTAATGTTGTTGCCGAACTCAAATTGTTTCTGGAAGTGGAGATTGGGCTGGTAGGTTATTGAAAAGTTTCATTTTGTGTAATGGTGATTGGGCTGGTAAGGTACCTATATTATAAGCTTGGCCTGATGTTTCAGGATCTCCGTCCAGTTGCCCTACCTGAGAAAACCAAAGATGATATCTTGCTCTTTTTCAAGCTTTATGACCCTGACAAGGAAGAGCTTCGGTAATAACAATCTTCTCTTTGATGTTACATCACTTACATCTCAATCAACTTGGTTCTGCTGCTAGCGCTAGTTGATTTATTTTTCTTTTTCTATCAACAGCTATGTTGGCAGGCTATTTGTTAAAAGTGCTAGTAAATTAGTCGAAGTTTTGAGTAAGCTGAATGATATGGCGGGTTTTGCTTCGGAGGAAGAGATCGAACTGTTTGAGGTAAGTTCCTGCTGAGTTTTCTTTGACGTGCATTTTTATTTGTTGCCATCTTATATCAACCATTATCACCTGATATTTATCTTGTCACTTGTTACATAGGAGATAAAGTTTGATCCTTGTGTCATGTGTGAACACCTTGATAAAAAAACAACATTTAGGCAGTGCCAGGTAACTTTCTTTCACTTTGGCTCAACATGTATAGCGCGTGGTGATTTTTATGATAGAGTAACATTTTTGAGATTCACTCTTTTCAGCTAGAAGATGGTGACATCATATGTTTCCAGAAATCACTTCCTATTGATTATGAGGAACAATATCGGTTTCCTGACGTGGCATCATTCTTAGAGTACGTGCACAATCGTCAGGTATTATTGTTGTCCTTATACCTTCTTCCCCTACCCTGTTAGAAACAGTTTATTATTTCATCATATTATGTATATTGGAATGAACTTTTGTTCTCGTAAGTATTGTGGTTGGTATCAAATCGTTGAATTCATTGTCTGTATTGTGTGGCTTGGCCCCACTTTGATACCATATATGAGGAGTCAATATTTTTTCTCTTTTCTCATGATGCCGTGTTTTCCTCCTCTTTTGCCGTGTTATATCTGTGCAGTGTTTCTGTCGTATGGAGTTTTTTTTAATTCATCGGTTTCCTTTTTTGGAAATATGATTTACATATGAGTTTTTATGTATTGTTTATCTCATTTTCCTTCAGGTTGTGCATTTTCGATCCCTGGAGAAACCTAAAGAAGACGATTTCTGCCTAGAGCTGTGAGTTAGTCTTTACAATCTGTTTGATGCTTATCTTTTTATTTAGAACATATTGACTGACTCTTGTTGGACTCTCAAGGTCAAAAATACACACATATGATGAAGTTGTTGAGAGGGTTGCGAAGCGGCTTGGTATTGATGATCCTTCAAAGATTAGGCTGACGTCCCATAACTGCTACTCTCAGCAGCCTAAACCACAACACATCAAATATAGAGGAGTCGACCATTTGACCGACATGTTGGTTCACTACCAACAGGTAATTATCAATGAACATTATTTTATTTTGTCACCGTAGCTTTGCAGGTGTCCATACTTAGCAGATCTTGTGTTATAGTTGTGCCAAGTTGCTTTAGTAAATATGGTCTCTATTTCTGATCTGCTGCTGTTTGGTTTGTCATTCTACGATAAGTAAATATTGGAAGCCGTATAGAGACCTTAGCTTTAGTTGTAAGTATACATTTTATGATACCATCCCTCTGTTTTTGAGCTGAGATAAGTAAGTGAGCAGTTATCGAATATGGTTTTTTGCAATCTCAGTTTTGTGTACATGGTCGCATGTGTTACGTTGTGTCGGTTGCCGTTTCCATTCCTTACTTTGAAACGTTGAATACAGTCTTCATTTGAATATGTAAAGGTCCATTTTGACTATATCACTTATGTTGAGTGTCGATTAAACAATCACTTATGTCGAGTGCCGAATCAACATTTTGACTAAACCACACTTCTTCCCTCTCAGCCGCAAACTGCCATTTATGTCTACGGTGCTTTTATAAAAAGATACTTTCTTCATTTTTGTTATGTGTTCACAATTATATTGTAAAAATGAGCATCAATTGACCTTCAATTAGATTCATAAAGATCAACGAGGAAGAAATCAATTTTGAGCAATGATTTTGGATAATTTTGGATTAAATTTTGTTGTCATACTGAGAAAATGGTCAATTTTTGCTCATTTACTTCTCCTTAAGTAGCAAAAAGCGTTTCATCTTTGGATATATTTTTTATCTAAGATGCAAGCCCTTCTCCATCACTTGTATCCCGTTAAACTTACACTCAAAATAACAAGGGTTATTACTAGTCTTCATGAGATTGAGAGATGGAAATCTTTTCTTTTGATTTCCAAGTCTAAACTCCTTACACTCGTATATTCCTGTGAAATATCTTTCTTTTCAATCGGCCACCAGATCTCGTGGTACGTTTACATACTACTAAAGTTCAGTAATTTGGCCTTCTATTGAACTATTTCATTTCTGCGTTGTAAAATCTCTGTAGTCTGACATTTCGTGGATAACTTGCTATGAACCACTCAAAAAAAAAAAAATACTAATTCTTCTCCTTTTTTTTTTTTTTTTTTTTTTTTTTTTGGGCAGAGCTCAGATATCTTGTACTATGAAGTTCTAGACATTCCCTTGCCAGAACTGCAGGGGCTTAAAAATTTGAAAGTGGCTTTTCATCATGCAACGAAGGAAGAGGTATGAGGAAACCATTTAAATAAAATTCAATGTTGCTGATGGATATATTACCACCTGAGTGTCTTTTTCTTACTTGAAAAATGATCCGATTTTTTGTGGACGTTCAGGTTGTAATTCATAATATTAGACTGCCGAAGCAAAGTACGGTTGGAGATGTCATTACTGAGCTTAAGACAAAGGTGAGAGTGCCTTCATGATGTACTTTTGTTAAGAGTAGGAAGTAATATTGCTTGCTCATGGGGCTTTTTCTGAACTACTTCTTTGCTTGCTCGAAAATCGAAATAAGTTTGTGTTCATCTCGCCTCAGATTAGTTGAACCAATGGCTATTGTAATCAGATTTTATTTTTTGTTGGCAATATGGAGTCACGAGGAACTATTTTGGCTTCTGCGTGATCTTTTATTGATAATATTAAGCTATATGGTTTTTACATTCTTCAATCCTTTTGAACAGGTGGAGTTGTCACATCCTGATGCTGAGCTGAGATTACTTGAAGTTTTTTACCATAAGATTTACAAGGTGGGTCTCCTTCTCCTCATCTCCATCATCAATTACTCGTATAACCAACGCTGCTTGACGGACGGTTTTAGGCCAGAACTTACCCCTGTGTGCTATCTCTACAGATATTCTCGCCTACTGAAAAGATTGAAAATATAAATGACCAATATTGGACTTTGCGTGCTGAGGAGGCAAGTCTTCTCTTTTATCTGAATCACAAAAATTATGGCGGAGCCTATTTAGTGATTAGTCAACTAAGTTCAGCTTTGTTGTTGTTACTTTGTTGTTTTAGATTCCTGAAGAAGAGAAAAATCTTGAACCCCAAGATCGGTTAATTCATGTTTACCATTTTACTAAAGATACTGCTCAGACTCAAATGGTATTAATTTTTTATTTTTTTTTGTTTGTTATATAATTTTTAATCTTTAATTGATCAGTATAGGCTTTGAGTTTATATCTTCACTTCTACTTTGGGGTTTCTGATTGTTGGATGATTCTTTTACCCTTTTCTTTTGTCAGCAAGTACAGAATTTCGGGGATCCGTTCTTCTTGGTTATTCATGAAAATGAAACAGTAGCTGATATCAAAGTGAGAATACAGAAGAGGTTACGTGTTGCTGATGATGAATTTTCCAAGGTATATTTGACCTGTTCAATATTCCTTTTTGAAAATGGTCGTTTTGCGCGAGCGGATTTGCCTGGATGTTTGTTTATATGCTGACTTGAGATTGTTTACATTGATTATAATACACTTAACACTTATTTTAAATTTCCGCTGTAGTGGAATTTTGCATTCGTGTCATTGGGCAAGCCTGAATTTTTAGAGGATAGTGACATTGTATCAAACCGTTTCCAGGTTAGTTATATAGTTTTACTGATACTGAATAACGAAAATTTTATGATTTTAGGTTTCCTTATTATATTTGTCTTTGAGGGTGCGACTTTTTTATGATTTAGATATTAATATTTGAATTGTCTCACAGAAGAGAGATGCTTATGGTGCATGGGAGCAGTATCTTGGGTTGGAGCATACCGATACTACTCCAAAAAGGGCTTATACCGCAAATCAGGTAATAATCAATTGTCAATATTTTTGCTACGGATCTAATGGTTTAAGTTTCTTATTTTATTTTGTACTTTTTTTACTTTGAAAGTCAAAGACTTACCTCAAAAAATGAAGAGGAGGTAGAATTGAAATTCTCATATGAGACTGAGTCATTAGAGACCAACCTTTGAAAAGAAAAACTTACGCAGTAATCTGGAATATAATGCCATATGTCGATATTAAGGATTTGAAAAATTACTGTGATCACAGTTGAGGGTTTATCGCTGTATCTTTGGTGCAACGTATAGTATCAGATTGCACGTTGACAAATGACACGATCAATTAGAGCCATGTAAAGCTGTGAAATTAAATGTATTGCTTCTTCTTGTGTTTTATTGTGTTGCAGAACCGTCACTCATATGAAAAGCCAGTCAAAATCTACAACTGACCGAATGATCATCCAAGTCTGCACGCAATTTGTAGCGTTGTTTGGTTGATACGGATATCAAGAGCAAGAAGAGCTATTAGCATAGCGCTTCAGGAGTGAACTTAGGCACTACCGTCCCCTAGGAGCCGAAGTTTGATTTGACGGTTGGTTGACCTAAAAACGTTGTCATTATTGTGCAAAGTACTGGATAGACTCATTTGGATTATGTTTGCTAGACAAAAAAACTCGGTTCTTTTTCTCCAAGATGCTGCTTGCTGTCGTAACATTTTGGATTTCCCTTGTAATTTTAGACGTATATATGAGATTTTGAAACAAGGGCGCTTGTAAATTGGGTGATCATAAATTATTGAATCTTTGAGGTCGGTTGATTCGATAAGTTAATGCTAGGGGGCTGACTGGTTATGTAAAGTACATATGACTTTGGAGTGTAATTTTTAAGTTAATTTGAAATTTGAAATTTAAAATACGCATTGAATTGTTTATTCTTGTTCGGATTATTTTTTTTCTTCGGTTTTGTATGGTTCTGAAATTCAATTGCGCTCTAATTTTACTCGGGTAGTTTAGTTTCTTAAAGTTACTACGGAGTAGTACAAAATATTCGATTGTGCTTTGACCTACAATTACTTTATTCTTCGATTTTGGCAAATGGTAAATTTTATTTTATGTTGTGTCTTGAACATCTTCGATTTGGGGAAAAAAATCATTATTTGTTGAATTTTTAGTCGAAAGTTATGATTGGTCAAAGACGTTTCACAGAATAAACTTTAACGGATTAAAAATATAAGGTACGATTTTCGAAATCGATTAATTTTTTTTCAAACCAAAGATCTCGTAAAGACTTACCAATCAAGCGTCAACCTTTACAAGAGATGTCGGATACTCAAGTTTACTATCGAAACGCAAAAACACCCAACTACATTCACAGTGGAAATGTACCAAAGCAACATACATGTGTACAAAATTCGACAACAAAAAGTGAAACAGTGAATACAATATTAAAGCGTCTTTTGAGACGGTTTTATTAGAAATCAAAATAACCAAGTTGCGTATAAATTCATAGAAACGACACACTCGATTTTTGATTGCTTGAAACAGCTTGTTATTCCTAAAGTACTACGGAGTAGACCTTATTCTGCGACGAAGAAAAAATGTACGAAAGCGCAAACATAAGTGCGCGTTATAAAATTCTACAGGAAGAAGTGAAATACAACATTGCATCGTCTATTTAGACGTTTATTGGAAATCGAATTACTAAAAAGTGCATAAAGATAAGTTTGTAGAATCGACACGATTGACTTTTATTGCTCGAAACTGGCTAAATTAGCGTTTCAGACCTTAAATTATTCCAGCGTAGAAAAGCTGCCAAGTCCTTTCTTTGAGTGGAAGGTCGTGTACTCTGCGACAGTGGTTTCACGGTACTTTGGAGGGTTTGAATCCGAGAGTAGTTCTTTTATGGGACCGTAAACTCTACCTGTTGGCCGGAAATTGGTAGTAAACAAGGACGCTACTGAAATGTGTGGACCTTCGTTGTTTGCGAGTACTCAGTGTTCGATACTATTGAACTTGTCATTTGTTATCAACTGAAACAAAAGGTATTAACAACATTAGAAGAAATGACATCTAAATTCCGATATTAGTTAATCAAACACGACAACTCGCCTGTAATAGGTCTCCTTTATTGATGACCAGAGCGTCAGGAGTGGGAGGAACGTCAAACCATTGATTGTCGTGTCGAATTTGGAGGCCTCCGATGTTATCTTGAAGGAGAGACGAATATTTATGTCCAGATTATAAATTTTTTTGCTTTTATTTATTTTACAATTGTGAATTCATTGGACTTGTCTTACCATAAAGTTACGGTAAAACCGTCTTACTACACCCGTATTATTTTTGGTAATTTTTCCTAATCTTAAGAATGAGAATTGTTAAACATCTATAAATAATAATATTGAACCAACCCTCGTTCAAACACTGTTTGTCATCTTTTGTTTGTTTTTCCCCTCCCACAGAAAAGAAAAACAAAAAAAAAAACATTAATAATAGTAAATTATATAATAATGTTTGTTGATGATGATAATAATAATCAAGCGTCAACCATGGTAGCTTATGATGATACTCATAAGCTTTGTTTGGCTCCAATTACACCAAATAATATGATTAATGGGGCAGAATACTCAAGTTTACGATCGAAACGCAAAAACACCAATCACATTGATGGTTTGATTGGCGAGTTGTTGGTGGAAATATTACGTCGACTTCCGTCTCATAAAACTGCTGTTATGTGCAAAGCCGTCTCCAAACGTTGGGCCGCATTGCTCTCAAACCCCTTCTTCATCACTCGATTTATTGCTGATAAAGTCCGTAAACATAATAATAAAATTGGTTTATTATACACCTCCACCTCCACCTCCACCTCCACCTCCTCTAAGTATGATGAAGTTAAGATTAATGATAGAAAATTTGGTGTTGTCATCCGTATGATTTCTAGAGATACTTGGATAGCATTGATGGTTCATTTTAACGATCCTATATTTAATCCGCATGATGTGTCCATGTATACCCTCCCGAGGCGGTCAAACGGTGGTCTCCCTCGTAAACTTACGGTTGTTGGTTCTTGTAACGACTTGTTGTTATATCGTGCACATGCCGATGATATTAACTATGACAAGATTCAACTCTTCATCAGCAACATTCAAACTAAACAGTGGCTTGCACTACCTTTCCTACCTCGTTATAACAACAACTACATGTCTGTAAAAATTGGATTGATTTGCGATCCGTACTACACAGTCGTCAATGGCAATGTGACGCTGAATAATGCTTGTCAAGCTTGTGTTGTTGTTTTCTCTTACACTCCCGATTACGTCGATAAGTTCCCTGCACACCTATTATCCACTAATACCGGGGGAGTTTGGCGCAATGTAGTATTGTCATTGCCTTTTAGATGTCTATTGTTGGCCTTTCGTGATGATATCTTTTGCATTGTTGGTCAATTGCTTTACTTTCTCGTCTCGGTTGAAATTGATGAGGTTTATGGCGATGTGGGTCGGTTGATCAGCTTTAATCCATTTGATGTCGATAATGATGTTATCAAGTGTAGTGTACTCTCTTTACCTGACGGCGTAGTGAGTACGACTACTTTCTTTGGTGTGTTCCATGATCAACTATATATGTTTGATCGTGACGATGACGGGTTTTATAGAATTTGGGTCCTTGAAGACAGCAAAATTGGTCAATGGTCTTTACGACACAACATCAACTGGTGTGATTGGATTCGTGGTGATCGTTGTCGTGCCAAACTGGTTACACAAACTCGATTCGGGAATCCCTTCGGTTTTCATCCTGTTGCTGCCGATATTATTTATGTGCGATGTGATAATTGTATTGTGTTGTGCAACTTTTCGACGCGGAAGATGGAGTTCGTCTCTAAATTACCCAAACGCCGTAGGGGATTGTCTCCCCTTTTTTCTTCTAAACTTCAGATTACGCTTCCGGTGTGGCCCACTCCGCTTCCCAGTTTTTAGTCACCTTTTTGGTACAAAAATTTTGTACATGAATCGAACCAGATCAAAACATTCAACTGTCGACGGAAAAACAGAATTTCTTTTAGATTCAAACCCATAGCTGATGATAGAACTATTCTAACGGTTTTATATGAGCATCTATGTTATAAAATTTGAGTTACTTTGTACGGATTCTATATTTATAAACGAGTATTTAAAAATTTATAATATTCTTCTGCTTTTGTAATTGGCTAGTGTTTTTTTAGCATTCGAGTTTTACTATACTTTTTTCATTTAGTTTTACATTCTTACTGTTTTCTTAGTTCAACAATATACGATTTTTTTCTAACTTTTTTTAATGAAAATTTCATAATTCAATTATAAATTCCTATAATCTATTCAATGAGGTAATAATCGTATTTAATTTCTAATTTTTTTTCATTCAATCATCAATTTTTTCATTTAATCATCAACTTGATATTTGTTAGACAAAAAGAAAGTGAATTGTGTATATTTTTTTTAGTAAAAAAAGACTAAAGTTGGAAAAAATAATGATAAATATATCCAATTTAAATAAATTTCGTATATGAACAATCAATAATGAAAAATATACCCAATTTAAATTAGTGCTGACAATTATTTATTTACAAATTAACGAATCATAAACTTCATTATGAATATGTATAATTTGATTGCATCCACAATCGAAAAAATTGTGTGATAATTATACAAAATTTTATCATTTAGTTGTTTTAATTTTATAATATACCCCTGATTCCTCCATAGAATTAAAAGTAAACTCAGTATGACTTTTCTATCTAGACATGTAACTTAGCATGTAACTCAGTATGACTTTTCTACAGTAACTCACGACCGATGTTATCCTAGAGTAGGTATGACCTCAATTTTTTAGGATCATAAAACTGTCCCAAATCCTAAAATAGAACTACTTCGTATGACTTTGTTTTGTGTTCATAATTTTTAAATATCGTCTTAATAAAGTTTGGTGGAGACTCGTTACGTTGTCATATGATTTACTAACACAATTGTCTTATTACCATGTGTATTTAAATACGCAGGAGACAAGTCGTGACTCGTAAGATTACCTTAAAATCAAATTTAGATGAAAATTTGTACAAAATTGATTGCACATATATTGAGAAATGCAAGTAATTTGGCTAAAGAGTTAAGTCCCGCAACAACTACATTTTTAGCTATGGTTTATATTGTTACGGTCAACGCGACCATACTCTCTTATGCTGGTGGTCGTTGCTCGGTTAAGGATTGCTCGCCCCCTGGTGGGCCTGATTGTGTAGTCGGGCCCAATGCAGGTTCCAAGAAATGCTTAACCGAGCTTAAAATCGACCTAATCGTGGCGACCTCTTTGTCGTCTTTTATCGGGTCGTTTGCAATGGGCCTTTTTGCTAACCTTCCTTTCGGGCTGGCCCTGGGGATAGGGTCCAATGCTTACTTTGCTTATGATTTAGTGGGCTTTCACAGTAGAGGCCCATTATCTTACGAGAGTGCTTTAGCCGTCGTCTTAATCGAAGGGGTCGCTTTCTTTCTTATCGCGGTGTTTGGGCTTCGGGCCAAATTAGCCCAGTTGATCCTGGCACCTGCTCGGTTCGATTGTGTGGCGGGTATTGGGCTTTTTATAGCCATTATCGGGCTTTGATCGCATCTTGGGATAGACTTAGTGGGCCCTAATGTATCCACATTAAATTGGTCACCCTCACCGGATGTCGAAAGACCGACCCGATTATTGGGCTTTGTTTGGATGGGAAAATGCAAAGCCCAACATTATGGTTGGGCCTAGTGGGCCTATTGATAATGTCATTTGGTATATGACCAAAAACATCAAAGGTAGCATGATACTCCGTATATGATATGGCATATTATTTGTCACATTTATCTCATGGATTAGGGGTAAAGTGTCACATATTTTCCCAATAATTCAATTGGAGATGCAACATACAATTACTTTAAACAAGTTGTCGATTTTCATATGATTAAGTCAACATTTGGTGCAATTAGCTTTGCACAATTTAATAAAAGCCAAGTTTGGGTTGCAATAGTCACACTATAGACGTCTTAAAAACAACCTATTCGTTATACACTATGGCTAAAATAGCAGGCCTAGTAAAAGAAGATGACACTTTTGAAGGCGAATACAACGCCTTCTTAGTTGACGGAACGTCTACCATTGTAGGTTCGTTCTTGGCGTGTCCCCTATGGCCACGTACATTGAATCATCAGCTGGGATGAAAGAAGGCGGTAAAACATGATTGACCGTGGTAATTGTGGGGTTATACTTCCTAATGTGCCTAATATTTGCACCAATATTGGCCAGTGTACCACCATGGGCTACTGGACAGCAGTAATAGTAATTAGGGATGTCAGTAGGGCAGGTCAATGTGGATACCGCTCCCGCTTCGCATCCACTCCAGTTAGGGTGGAGGTAGGGGATAGTTTGGTGGGTCAAGGAGCAGAAATGGATACCAAAAGTGTTCCCCGCCGCAGGTTGTGGAGCGGTGGTGGATTTCATCAAAACTCCGCCCCGCACCCGCCGCGCATATACCCGCTTTATTCATAGCCTTGAAAATATAAGTAATATGGAGTACGATTTAACAATTACGAAAAAAGTTAAAAATCTATATTTAAATTAATTTTAAAAATTACTTTTCCCTTAAAAAAAATGTAAAAACAATATCAGTAATTTTTTTTTAAATATACATTACGGCAATGCGATTCTATAAAGCGGATTTCAAGCGGGGGAGGCAGGTGGTGGATTTAATAAATCCACCATAAGGTAGGTGGTGGAGGGCGGGTAATCCCCGCCATGGGTGATGGATGTGGTAAAAAATATTGACTGGGGTAATAAGAAAGAGGTTATGCCTGTTTTTATTACTATGATACTAATGCCCTTAACTTACTCTATTACCGAATGGTATTATTGGAGGTATAGGGGGTTTTTTTTTTTTTTTTTTTGAGAAAAGATCATTATCATTAATAAAAAGTCATACGATATCTACAACATATGTCAAACTCAAACGGATACAACTCGATAACAATCATAGAAAATAAATTCTTGTTCAAAGACTGATCCACTTTAACAGAGTCTCCATCATCGGTTGGCCTCAACAGGCCTTCATCCATAAGACGTCTTTCAATCATAAGAGGGTCTCCGAATCTTCCTTGACGAGTATCGATTTCTTCTGACGTGATTAAGTGTAGCCATGAATCGGACAATATTTGTATAATCATATAACGATCAATAACAATGCTGATCTTCCGCATCTTCTGACTCATAAGAGAACACCCATGAAGAGAGACTCCGTATTTATTATACTCGCTTTTTTATTATTTTCTATTTTTGAAATTTGGATATCTAACACTGTTTCTTCAAATTTTGGAGGTATAGGGTTTTCTTTGCACTTAATTTGTATGATTATTGTCTTAAGTATGATTAAGTGGTTGATTAAACTCCAAAGAGGTGTTACTAAACAACAAGATCAAGTACCCATAATCTCGGTGCATGATCCGATAACTAAGATTATATAGTACTTTTTTTTTTTTCTTTTTTTTTTTTTTTTTTTTTAATTTTAGATGTATGTAAATCTGTTAAATTGATCAGGCCGTGTTGTATTTTGTTAGAATATTAGGCTTAGTGTTTGGATGTAGTCATAGAAGAGGTTAGGGTTAATTCTTGCATGTTTGTTAGTTTTTTTTACATGTAGGTATATTAGGCCATGTTGTACTCTGATCACAAGTGTGTATTTTTTTGTGGTTAGAGCGCAATGCTCGTATTTTTTAGGGTTGTTGGAAATCAGTGGATCAGCTTGTTATGAGTGTTAAACATTTAGTAAGTGTTTGATTATTCGCTTGTACTCATGAGTAGTGTGTGGAGGAACTAGCGGATCATTTAAACGCTTAGATTATATGTTTGTCTCCTTTGGAATTGGTAATGATATATACTGACCCTTTTCCACAAAAAAAAAAAAAAAAATTTATTTATTTATTTGAAATTAATTATTCACCTCAAAAATAATTTTATAACCATCTTTAATAACCAAAACAAAAATGATTAAATTTTATGAACTATCATTACAATTATATATGATAATAAATTGCCCAACAATTATATTTTAAAAACAAGCTTGCTTTTATAGTTGTAACTTTATAAAAAATATTTTTTATAATTAATTATTTAAGTTATAAAATAAATTTATGTGAAATTTCATTAAAAATTATCAAACAAATGAGTTAAATTTCACGTTAAAGGATTTAATTGTTACAATTGAAAGTAAAGGGGCCTAATTTCACCCAAAACGACAAATTATTCTTTAAGTTTGGTAATTAAGAACTTTTCTTTCAAATTCTCAGGATAATTTCATAAAAATAATTCCTTAATTTCATAAAAATAATTCCTCCAAATCGATGGACTGCGAAATTGACACTTTAGAGATGATTCAAATATTTTCTTAAGTACTCAAATGTAATAGAACCGTTAACCTTAGAAAAGGAAAATCAGGCCGTGTTGTTCACAATAGCGTTGCAATGGACCATTAACAAACTCGTTGGAGTTTTTAGAATAACAGAGCCAACGTCAGATTTTTTTACAACGTACAAACATCTAGACAATTTTTTTTTTTTATTTTCATTATCAAGCATCAGCATCAATCATCTGCGCGCAGCCCCACCAGTTAGACGATACACAGTAGGGTTGAGGTTTATGCGGCGGATCCAGAGGCACACCATCGGCCAACGAGTCGACATTGGCACCTCCTTATTCCGGGAGTCCAGGTATTTTATCCTTCTGAGAGGCCAATACGCTAATGCGTCATAAGGAGGGAGTACGATGGCGTTGTTGACAATGTAGTAAAGCGCTGCGAGCCTCTCTGCAAGCTGGTCCCAGCTCCCGAGTAAGAGCACATCGATACTCCCCAACCGTTCATAAGGCTGAGGTTCCATGTCATACACTAGGACCACATCTGTGCGGGAGTTGGGGTACTTGAAGTCGGCTTTGGTCACCCTCGGAGGTTGGGACGGTTTGAGATCGTCGTCGTCCCGCTTTTGCTTCTTCGAAGAGGGATTTTCCGCTGGTTTCCGTGGCTCGCCTTTGATTCTCGTGCTACGATTACTAGGAGCTCGTGAATGGCTCCCACTACTTGCTTGCAGCTCTTCCGTGGCTAAATATGCAACAAAACATTTGATTATCACTATATCTCTAACTGCAAAATCTGCAACAAAACATTTGACTAAACATTTTGCCCATCAATTAAAATATGCGTTTTCATTTATATACGTATGATTTTGCTTTCTGACTGACTAAATATACAACGTTATTTCTTTTGTGAAAATCAAAATAATATTTCTCGTGGCTATAAAAATTTTGCCACGTCATTATTCGTGGCTAGGTTGATATTTTTATCGCGTGTGTGGTTCAATTTGAGGCTAAATAAATGTTTACATCACGAATATGACTTCTCTCGCGAAATAAATAATTATTCGTCACAACCTTTTTTCTTTTGTGAAAATCAAAATAATTTTCCCGTGGCTATATAAAATTTTGCCACGAATCGTGGCAAAATTTTATATAGCCACGAATCGTGGCAAAATTTTATATAGCCACGAGACAATTATTTTGATTTTCACAAAAAAAGGTTGTGGTGAATAATCACTTGATCTCAAAATTATTTTTGAGATCTTCCATAATAATGAATAATATTTTAATTGGTGGGATCGTATCCTTTAGTAAATCATATATTTCACATATACGACGAACAATAACCTCGGCTTCAATAACCACAGTTGTGTAGCACCAGCTCAACCATTTCCCAAGGCACGTTCCTCGGCTTCAATTTTCTGCCAGATCTGTCGAGATACTCTATCAGCCTCCCAGGCCAGCAAGTATATGGTGTGATTAAAAAGTCGGGGACTCTTCGAGTGGGATTCCTCGGCTCGTACAGCTGCGCCATGTCCCTGGCTAAATCCGCCCAACTCTGAAGTGGTAGGAGGTCGATACGACCTTGCAAAACGGGGTTTTCAGTCCAGTTTGCTCGGAGGATCATGTCGACGACTGGTATGACATTGACACGACTGAGAGGGAAGTCGAATTTGGATCCTTCAACCTTGGGCTCGGAGTCCTTAACTATGCCCTTACTCGGCAGTGAACTGAATGTTGCCCCCCGCCTCTTTTGCGTTGAACGGCGGGCAGAAGAAGCTGAGAATTAACACCGGGTATGCTGAAGAAATGTAGCAAACTATTACAGCATGTCAGTAAGAGTTGCTTAACCCTCGAAACATTATTAACCCGGGAAAAAGGTAACTGTTACAGAACAAGAGAGAAATATATAATGCCAAACCACCAAAAAGTGGGTAAATAAATGTTTACGTCACGAGTAGGACTTTTCTTGCTGAACAAATTAAATAATTATTCGTCACAACATTTTTTTTTTTTTGTGAAAATCAAAATAGTTTTTCTCGTCGCTATAAAAATTTTGCCACTGTTATGAATGTATGCGTAGAGAAGATCGAGAACAAGTATAAGGAGAATAATGGGGAGAAATATATTGATATTCGAGTGTGTGTATTACATTACATGGACATATATTTATAGTACAAATACGAGGTAATCGTAACCTTTCGTGAAGAGATACATTAACCGATAATGGTCATCCACATTACACAACACTCCCCCTTGGATGTCCATTATCTAAAACAATATAATAATACAATGACAGTCAATACAAACGAAATGTTGCCTCATTAAAACCTTATACCAGGAAAAACCCAGTGGGAAAAACCATAGTTAAGGAAAAAGAGTACAACGTAGTTTACTCCCCCTGATGATGATAACACTTGAGTTCTTCAGAGTTGATTTGGATAAATCATTGATCAATAGGATATCGACCTGCATAGCCCGAAATGAGAATATGAACATTCTCAATGATTCTTTATTCTAGAAACGCTTATACTTTTACAACATTTGTCTTCTGAACAAACTCGTAATTATAACTAAAAATATTTTATGCGCTAACCATGCTACCTCACTAAAAACCTTGCTAGGAAAAACCCGTTGGGACAAAAACCTAGTCGAAGGGAAAAAGAGCATAGCAATCATTTATACAAGATAATATACATTTATCTCTTCAGGAGATCAAGCGCTGAATCAGTTTTAGTGCTATTTAAAAATTTGAGTATGAATGTCAATTTAAATATTTAGTCATTATCTTTCGATATGACTTATCACTTTAGTACTGTGGTTCTTCTGGAACATAGATTTTATTACGTGTAATAAAAATGATTTTTGTGAAAACATATACACTCTTCAAGAGTTTTCACATATCCTTATGGAGACTCGAATTTTATAGTACAAACATCCAATACTTCAACAATCGTTTATAATAGTTTTCTACAGGAAAATATCAATTATAGGAGTATATTCGTCCTTAAGAACGATGTACATTATTACTGATATATATGCATATAAATATGATATGAACTAAATCCTAATCAATATAATGCAATACTATACAACATAACTAAAATGCAAATATGAGACTACCCTGTATATGCATGTGCACATACTAACGACTGACCATTATAAAATGCATGTATAATACCTATTTTTAGTATTCATGATCAATGGACTTTTGGTCCGTTTTTGGAACTTCGAGTCCAAAAGCTTATTATAAATCAAATATAATATGTCGACAATTAAAATGAACTTACATATGTATCAATCCCAATTTTATAGTCCATCATATAAAGTGCGCAAAATCTAAATCGGTTCCATACATACATCGATGTTCTTCCAATATGGAGCGCATGTACATCTGTTCCATACTTACATCAATATAATTTCAATTGTCTTTTATCATTATCAGTACTGATGAATGATATCTGAATCCAAATGTATCAAGTATCATTTTCAATTTCATAGGTCATCTATTATTATTCAGATATCTGTGTCACTTCAGGAACTTTTCATGCATAACAATAGTCATTGTTTTATATGGTACCAACTGCTTAATACTTCTGAATGTAATATATTTCATCATCATATTGGAACCGCTTAAAACTTCAGATTTCATAAATTACATTCTAACATTTATTTCGTAAGGGTGCTGGTAAGAATCTTATCAATATTCATTAATTTAATATCTCTATCACACTTATGTGAACTTCATTCAATTGGGGTCATAACTTGTCTATTTTACCAGCTTGCTTTTCGATACCTCGCTCCCCCTAAGATGGTAAAATTTATATCACACATATATTTCACAAATTATATGATAACTTTACACCTTATTCTTCTTGTAAAATATACAAATTTTATGACATTTCTTGGGCATTTTATAATGTCACAAAATATCTTAGGGAGTCGAGTGTAGTTGCAGTTGGTTATTACTGTGCTGAATCACATTTGCCCATTCAGGAGATCATTTTTATCACATTGTTATATTTAATAACAATTGAGTATAAAATCATGTATGTGGGCTTCTGGCCACTCATATATAATATAAGCCATAAAACAAAATATGCAACTTTATTATTAAATCTGATAACAATTAACAATAAAATCATGTTTCTGAACTTCTGGCCACTCATATATGTATATCATTATTCATAAAATCTAATTATAATTTTATTGTTTAATATCATCAATATGTAACATAAAAATTTCACATTTTTGATCTCCAAAATAAAATATATATAATCAACTTCGATGTAGTGTCTTGCCGCTAATATAATTGTAATTCTACATGAGATTTGTTCAGCACTTTATTTACTTCATACATTATCAATCCCGGATGACCTTATTTGTCAATTTGCCACGTCTTATTCTTTTCAAGTCGACTTCTAATTTAAAACAATTTTTCATGTATAAATTTAATTATATGTCAATAGTTTCACTTTTCGCATAATAAATGTCGACTTTATTCAACTTGTGCTAAACTTCAGGTTAGCATTTATATAAATCAAATTATCTTTCTATCTGGCCAGATAAATGACGTGACAGACACAAATCAGTGTCGTATCTACATATGGGCAAGACTTATAAATATTCCTTCTAGTATATAATATATGTATTATTTACCAATCTTTTCAATGTACCTTGTGATCAATATGTACATATTTATCATAACATTTCAACTTCCAAGTACTCATTGTCTCACTTCAAGGAAGGATGTAATAGATATGGTAAATACATAATTACATACCACTCCAAAACATTTTCACATGTCACCAAAACATATCATAGATATACTTGCTCAATTTATTGAACTCCAAATCACAATTAATCGTCAAAATATATTAAATTCTGCACGTAATTTCATTCCTTCTTGGAAAATAATTTCATAGTCACAAATTTTAATTTTCATATGCCAACCAAACAACACCCCTCGAATGTGAAAATACTTTTGAAAAGGTCGAGATGATATTTAGAGACAATTTTCTTCAAAATGAATTAACGTGTACCGTTATAAAATAGGTTAGAAAAACCATAAAAAATAATTACCAAATAAAAAAAAAAACGTTTTGATGGGATATATTTTCATGAACTTACATGTACGTAGACCTGTCAAACGGGTCGGACGGGCAGGTTTCGGGTTCGGGTAACTATTATACGGGTACCATACGGGTCGGGTGTATTTCGGGTTCGGGTAGTATACAGGTCGGGTGTACACGGGTTCCAGGTCGGGTTAGGGTCAAAATACGGGTTAATCAACGTTTTTTTATCCGTATTTTTTTTTTCTTTGGTATAACGGTTTAATTTTCACTTAAAAAAAACTACTCTCTTCATTTATAGTCAAACTTTACATGATGTCAAAACACAAATATTAAGATTAGTAGAAGTTGTCCCTTGTAACTGTATTTCATTAATCATTACTGACAAGTGGGTGAATTACTAATGTAAAGACTTTGGGTGGTACACTGGTACTGATACGTCATTCGTATTTCATTATTTCCCTCCCAAATTTAGAATTTGGAATCACTTATTTCTCCCCAAATTTATTCCTTGATTTTACATCCACCAAATCAAAAAATTTAAATTTTTCAGCTTCCCTCCAAATGCATTATTTACACTTTTAGGGTGCTTTAATAATAAAAAAAAAAAAAAAGTCATCTTTATTGTGCCTCCAAAAATCAACTCTAATTGATATATTATTGATTTTTTATTTATTTATTTATTTATTATTATAAGGTCTAAAATTGAAAATTTTAAAATAAGTTTATAGATGCATGTGTGTCTATTAAATCGATATTAATAATATTAGATCCATATATGTAGTTTTCAAGTTGTATCTTCAAATTTAAAATGTTACCTCGAACTACCGACTTAAAAATATATCATTTTCTTTTTCTCATTTTTCTCATTTATTCTCCACACATATTTTGTTTCAAAATTTAATAATGATTTCAGATGCCTCAAATTCATAATGTCAAATGTAATTAACAAACACTATTAAAATGATTGATTCAATAATTATTGAATAATAAAGATTACTCCGTATAATTTAAGTGAAAATTTTCAATTATGAAAAATTTATTAGGTGTGAAATGTTTAAAATTAATTCGTAGTAGAAATTTTACATGTAAATTGAAACTGATAAAGACATTTTATATATAGGAACGTAAGTTTTTTACTCAACGGGTTAACCCGCTACGGGTCGGGTTTTGACCCATTGTTTTCGGGTCATTTCGGGTTCGGGTAGATTTTGGGTTCGGGTCGTAAAAGCGAGTTTATTTCTGGTCATTTACTGGTCGGTTTCTGCGGTTTATCTGGGTCGGATGTTGTGACAAATTTCTACATGTACGTCTAAGATAAATATTTGTGTTATCATAATGTATGCTTATATATAATCTGTGTATTTGTGCTATTTTGGTCTTTTGGACCACATGTTCAATGTGTTTTCATTACATTTTGCAATTTTTGAGAAATATTTTACTTGCTTAAGTATTTCATAATAGTTTAATTTTGATTCAAAGAAGGAAAACATGTAAGATATTACTCCCTCCGATTCATCAGATTTTTAACATTTACATACAGCACAATAATTAAGGAAAACCAAAAAAAATGGGTGAACAAGTGGGTAAACAAGTGGGGGAGTATTTAATTGTGAGATAAAAAACTTTCCAAAAAGGAAAATGTTAAGAAATGGAAAATCACCCCAATAAGGAAAATGTTAAGAATCTGGTGAATCGGAGGGAGTATATTTTAATATGGTTAGCTTGGTAGTGACAAAAAGGGCACATAATGTCTTCACCTCCTCCTTGTTTGGATAAATTAACTTTGGTCGCGATCGTGTCATTACACATCTGTCAGAAAAAGAGTTTAATTCGAGGTCATATCCGTGTTTCCATAATCTTTCCCACAGCCAATTGGGAGTACGAAAAGTGGCTCTTATGAATTCAACTTTAATAAGAAAAAATAAAATTGGGCTACCTATTAATCTTGCTCAAAACTGTCGTAATATAGCCGAATAATTCTTATCATAATTAGGCTTCCCAAACACTTATTCTTTTAGCACTCTCTCATTTTACTTCTCTTTAATGTCTTCCAAACGTCAAAGTTTCCTGAAAATCAACCTAAATTTTTTTAAAAATTCGGTCTAATATGAATTTTCGTATTTGCTTATACTAAACAACGTACTGTTAGGTGAATTTTTATCTTCAAGTGTTTGATTATCGTTATCACGTACTGTTAATTTTTATTTTGTGAAATGGACATTTTTGAGTACTTTTTTTTTTTGAAGATTAATTTTCGTAATTATTTGAGTTGAATTTGTTGTGAAAGTGTTTAAATTTGTGAAAGATTGTGGCTTTAATTTGTTTTTTTTTTTTAATTTTATTTCAACCCTAATTTTTTTTTTTTTTTTTAAAAAAATGGAAAAAATGACTATTAACTAGACATGATGCGAAGATGTAGAAGGAGAGATGAACATTGAAATTACTACGAGTACTAAGTATTAACGGAGGGGAATAATATGAGATAATTTATTAAAATGGAAATATAAGTTAAATGAAGAAGATGAATGGAAAATCGAGGTTAAATAGAGGAGATTTTAAAGAAGGGCAAAATAGGAATTTTAAGTTCTACTTACAATTTAAATAAAAGAGAATTTTCAAATCCGTCGGAAAATTTGTAGTTTTTGATGGTTTCAGGTAACTTGGTAGTGATCTGAATAAAATGGCGTTAAAAATAGTTATTTGCAAAAAAAAATTATATAAGATAGTTATTTGCAAAAAAATTGGTTTTATTAGGTAATTTTTAGAAATTTAACTTTAATTTAGTAGTATATCATATTCAATAATTTGTTTAGTTTTTTATTTTGAAATGAAACATTTTTTTTTTTTTTTTTTTTTTTTGGCTTAAAGTAATTTTCAATTCAATATTCAATTGATAATAAAGTATTTGAATATAATATATATATAATACACTAAAAAGTTAAAAATCATCAATACACGTGTTTTTTTCAAAATAAAAAAGTAAATTTGTAAAAAATAAAATAAAATAATAAATCTTCTCTTGAAGAAAACCTATCTTAAATGAATGGAAGCTTAGGTGAATTTATCGATTTGACCAAATTGAATTCATTACCCAAATAATCCTTCAATCTAATACCAACATGAATGCTCAAGTTACTGAATTTCTGCCTCATTCTAATGTACAACTCATTTTTCTTGATTTATTTTGGTTACTTAAATTTCATTTTTTTTCATCTGGGTTATATTGATTTTGATTAATTTGTTGAGATTGAATGTTGTTTTGCAAGAAAGTTAATGTCTTTTTACTTGTTTAGATCTATTTGGGTTCTTGTAAATGTGTTTTGATGTTATTGATTGATTGATTTTCCAAGTTTGATGTTCATCTGAGTATCTGTTGCATTTATGTCAGCAATTTAGATCATTACTTATTAATTTATTAGGATGATCTATGATAATTGTAAATTGTTCTTGTGCAAAAATTTGAAAGCTTTTACTAGCAGTAGTGTCGTCGACAAATAAGTTGGTGCTGCTCTTTTGATTACAGCAGCGTAAGGGATTAGACGTACGCAACCTTTTCTGTAAATGGCACGCTTTCATATGACCCGTAATGAAGTTGCGTTGATGGACTACTACTGCATAGTTTTGTAAGGGCACGTAATACGTTGAGCCACTGATTGCACTATGCACTATGCTACAAAGCGATGCATAGTGAATCATTGGCTCAATTGAAAAATGAAACTGTTATGTTTAATCTCCCCTAATAAGGGGTTGGGAATTAATGGTGAGTGACTGTTGTTTTGTCGGTTTGAAGCTTGTCGTTGTGATGACTGGTGAGGTAGAAAATGTGAAAAGTATGCTATGTCGGGTGAAGTGGTGAGTGATTGTGCTTTTAGAGACGGTACATTTCTGTTTCTGAGACGTAGGTGCCAGTAATTTTTCTGATCTGTTTCATAAGAGAATATTTCAGCATTCTGAAGCTCTGAAATGTTAATGTTTGAGGTAGCTTAGCGTAATCATTTGATTGCTTTCGATGCCTTTCATTAGCTATTGAGTGTTCAACCAGAACAGTTTGATCAGAAAGCTCTTGGAAATACATGTTTCTACCTTCATAGCCTATATTAGGTTTTGCTTTATGTTCAACGTCTAATCCATAAGGGCACATCACATATTACTTGAGGTTTAACTGTTTTAAGTAAAATAAATGTTTCCCATAAGACAGTTCTCGTCTCCTGTTCTGCATTTTGCTTTGTATCTTTAGCATGCACAAGTTATAATCAACCTATACTACTTGCATTAGGGTGATTCTTCAAAAGAAAGCGTTGATGTATGCACTTTTGATCTGCTTCAAAGTGATGAGCAACCCATACCTATCGAAGGGAGCAGTCTTCATTTGGCATTTCCTGAGCAAGAACTTGCTTCTACTTCAACGAACAATGTGGCCCACATATCTCTATTACCGGTATGACTTTTTGAACATGATGTAGCGGTTTGCTATTCAGTTTTTGTTTGTAAGCCCTCCATTTCTTTCAGTTTCCCCATTAGATCCAACCCAAACTGTACGCGAACGTAAAAAAAAAAAAAAAAAAAAAAAAAAAAGGATATCATTTTCAACTTAGATGTAGGGTGTAATTGAATGAAGATGTCATACATAAAAATAGGGATTGATGAATGAATTGGAAAGCGTATACTCCAATCTGACAACAGTATCTCCCTTGAAAAACTACAGAGTACTATCTTCATGGATCAAATTGAATGACGCAGTCTTTATTGTTGCCAAATACTCAGGATATTGTGCTTGAAATGATTCTTATTTTCTCCGTTTAATCTTTGGATGTGTATGAAATACTATTAATATGAGATACGGTGCGTTAGCAGATTTTAAATTCGGTTAATGTCCACAGCCTTACTTGGAATGAGTATCTCAACCCGTCTTTATATAACAATGTGTCTGTACATAATTCATGCTGGATTTTCATTGAAACTTTGGATCAATCAATATTTATGTCAAAGTTGCTATCATTCAGTTTTAACTTTTCGCATATAGCCTTTTGCTCTGGCATGGTTTCTCTTGGACTAACAGTAGAATAACCAAGAGTCCAAGATCAACCAAGTTGGCGAGTATTGAGTATTTCGTAACTTTTAAGGAATTTATCTTATCACTTCAGTTTTACCCTTACTACTGGCTCTGACATAGCAAAAATCTCGTAATATCTACTTGAACCAGGGCTCGAGGCAACATGATTTGGGGTTGAATTGTTATTTGTTAGAAATTCGCATTCAAGCTTGTGTTACTTAGACTCGGCTGCAAGTATTGGATATGACGCTGTATCGTTATCTTATACATGGTCATGATGCGAGAAAATTTCATTTTTTTTGTATTAAAATTATGTGTGTCGATTATAGTCATTGTAGAAGAGTTTATTATCGGTGCTTGATAAGTTTGACATACTGTATAGTGTATACTACTCCGTATAACATATAGTAATCTTTTGAAGTGTACACAATTTTATTTTTAATTTTTTTGAGGCCTCTTGGTTATTGAACTTGGGGCGATTGGTTATCACTTATGCTTTGATTCTTTGCACACTTTACAGCCAATTCAGAATGGTGGTGGAGGAATAGAGTGCATCGAATCAACATCGATTTCGCTACGTCAACAATCACCAACAACACCACACAATGAAGGTCCCTCAAAACTAAGATACCTACTTACTGAGTCAAAATCTGCCACAACGGACAGTATTGTACTTAAAAAGCTTCTCGTAAGTTGAGAGCACAATCTCATTTTAGTTTCTTAAATCCATGTGATGGCACTTAAGTTTTACAATCGAATCAGCGGAAGAGTAGATATTTTGACTCTGGAGATTCTTGCCTAGAAGATCGAACAGGCGGTCGCCGTGCACAAAAGTTGAGGAAACTTTGTTACTTATGTGGCCAATTACAACACGACGCAAAGAAATGCCCTAAGGTATTATATGCCTCGCTACATTCTTACTACATTGCATAGTGAAATTCGGAGTTATCAATTAGCGACTGTTTATTGAGTGATTCTACGCGGTATCATTCAAAGTTTTTTTTAGAAAATTGATTTCTTTTGTCTGACCAAGGATAAAAGTCTGATTCTTAGTTGATTTCCAGCGTCGTCCCTGTTATACCTGTAAGAAGAAAGGTCACTATGCCGTAGATTGTCCGATGAATATCAAAGAAAGTGAAAGAATCTGTTTAAAATGTGGAGAAACGGGGCATGAAATTTCTTCATGCAATAGCGACTACTGTCCAGACGATCTCAAGGTGAATACTACAGTTCATGTCCACCTTCGCCCTCGTCTACTTATATATATTCTGAGTTTGATCGCATGAATTGTACTGTTTTTGGGATAAATTCTCTGTATAAATCTCCGTCATTATTTTGCCAGAAAATACATTGTTACGTTTGCAATGAACTTGGCCATCTCTTCTGCGGAAGCTACTTTGGTGACATGAGCATGCAAACAGCCTCTTGTTACAACTGTGGGGAGTTGGGTCATTCAGGATTGGTAAGTCTTGTTTTTATTTATTATTGCCAGAATATTTTGTCTGCAGTTCTATACATTTTACTGTACTATATTCTCGCCTAACAATTTTAATTTTTGGGTGTTGATAATCCTGTAAAGCAATGCCCAAAGCCGCTTGTTGAAAAGTGTGGCTCAAAGCCTCCGTCAATTTGCTATAAATGTGGAGAGGAAGGCCATGTAGCAAGAAATTGCATCGTAAATGCTGGAGCTTCTAGGTGCTCTGAAGGTGGACTGGTAAGTGATTTTCATGCTGAAATACATGCGCCAACAAGCTCATTGTTTTCTATTCTAATGCGGCTTTTAGTTGTTGTATTAAGGACGTGTTCTCCTCATCTCTTTTTTTTTTCTTAATTTATCCAACACTTAAAAAAGTTTTCAGGTGAAAATACAAAATTACCAAAAAAAAAAACACTGAACTTCACACAACTTCTAATGACTTCAAAGAACTTCAGACGAAGAGAACACGTCCTAAATCGACATGGAATCCTAACCCTATATCTAAAGTTATTGTGACCGCCCTTTGAGGCGATATTGACCCTACAATGCTTTGTATTTCAACCAAAACGAAGCGGTGACAATGAATTCAAGATCAAGTCTAAAACTGGTTTTGTGAAAGGATCTTAGGAATGTTGAGACTGCTAATGCATTGTTGACTGACTAAGTTTGACGCTTACAGGGTGCTGCAGCGTCACAATTACCGCTAGAAGCAGATGATGGTGATGAAAATCAGAACAATAAAAGAACAAGGAGAAACAAGAGCTTTAGGCACAGCAGAGCAAGGAGACGAAAATTGAAGGGCTTGGTAGACTGCATGACTGTATAGTAGCTAGCATTGAAGTTCGTGATTTACGTCACAGATGTAACATTAGCCCCTTGTTTGAATGAAGATTTTTACGAGAGGGATACAATTTCTGTTGTTTAGATGACATTAGCGGTTGATGAGGAAAGAGTCGGAGATTTGGAGCGGTATGGAGCCCGTGGAGGGATTTATTGTACTCGATAAGTTGTGAAATTTGTACCATCACAAAGGGTAATATCTTTGTACAATGTGTGATGTATCATTTACAAACTCTACAATCTAGATTTTGGTAGCTTCCTCTGTTAATGAGCACTCTATAACTGTTTTTCGATAATATTTATGCTTTGTAGAATTGTACCGTTTAATATTTACCTTCATTATTCCATGCCACAAAAGAAATCCATAATTTACTAAGGTTGATTTTTCGGTATTTCTTAAGTTTGTCATGGAGTAGTGTTAGTTATATGTGGTTTTTGCTACTTTATAACATGTTTTGAATAAAAAAACAACGAATAATTTACAAATACCGAAATATTTTTACAATATTTGGTAAGAGCAAAATATGAGTGTTACTACTGTGGCTACGGTTTGGTGAGTATGCAACCGAAAGGATCCTAGCCTAACAAAAAACACAGCAGAAAATACTGGCTTTGCACCTACTCTTACATCCAGAAAATACTCGTAAAAAACACAGCAAAATAATGATTTAGCTAATACACAGGGTTCTCCATTGCTATCATAGTACGAAGAAATTCTACGACTTGAATAGAATGAGACAAAAAAGAGATTGGGTTAAACAAAACTTGGTCTTGATTATCGAAAGGCAAACAAATGAACACTAAAATCTACCCGAAATCGCTACTTTTGAAATAACTCTAAAAATGTTCTCGAAAACCCTAGATTGTAGATGGCAGCGGGGAACACAGACGCACTATCATTCTAAATGGAGTATTTTTGGTGTTTATAAAGTTCTAACTATCGATACAGTGCCTTCTTTGTGGTGGTATGAACCAATAAAAAAAACCTAATCTTCGGTTTCCCATCCTCCTAATCTTTCTCCTGGATCATAATTTGTGAACAGTCGGAACTCATTTCCGAGCTTGCTCGAGTGCTCAGGCCGAAATCCACAAGAACGCAATCCCAACAGCTTGGCAGCCCTTTCTTTCTGGACAGCACCTGCATCGACCAGGCGTTTCCATGTAGACCATGTTGATTAGCGAAGTTTTAATCTTCGGATACAATAATGTAGTGTTGTGCATTTTGCAGGTTATGTTCACAACTTTCGAAAATACCTTTCACCATTAAATTTTTGAAAACTTAAAATTAAAGACGATCAAAACAGATGTCTTCATATTGACGAGATGGAGGGAGTAAAGGATAATGTTGTTTACCAGTAAGCAATAGCAAGAAAAATTTCTCAGGCTTAGCCAGAAACGTTATTGTCTTAGCAACTTTTTCCAAACATTCTTCACTCTAAAGAAAGAAAATAGTTAGTTAACTGCAGAACGAATTTAAATAACCGCTATGCACAAACGATGCAGGTTTACATCTAGACTACAGCACGAAAAACATATGCCTACATTACAAACATCGTCATCAAATGAATTTGGAATGACTTTACCAAAGCATAGCTAAAGGGGATGGGTCGAGAACTTGAGATCTACGCCTTTCTGACCATGAATGTTGTTCACACCCTCTTGTGACGATTCAGTATCATTCATATGCAATAAGTTGAATTAGGGAAAGACTAAGAACTTGCAACGATGCTCAACTTAAGTTGCACAAGTTCAGTTCTTACCAAATAAGGAGGATCTGCAACAACGATCTGGTAATTGTGCTTCATTTCTTGTGGCAACTCTTCAGGCAAGTTATAATCATAGAATGTAAAATCACTTCCATATTGCTCGAAACGTTTGTCATATTCGAGAAGTCGCACAGACATGTTTGGATACATCTTCTGTAATTGAGAAGGATATATAAATAAGTTGGTTATATTGAGAACAAAATTTAGACTAAAGGTAACAAGATAAATTATTTGACGCGTTATCAGAAGTCAAATTAACAAGTCATGCAGTAATCAAACGTTATGTTCCCAGTTCAAAGAGATGCATTAAGATAGTTAAAGTGGAAAATAACATTTGTCACAGATTTTAATCTAGAGCAGATCGTGCAAACGCATAAGACATGAATGACGATCTAAATGACCTACAGAAGAACAGTCAGGAGTTATTTTCATACTATCTCTATGGTTTGGACTTTGACTACAAATCTACAAATACCCTTGTAGTTCGACGCCATCTATGATAACTAATAATTATGTCTTTGGATGCTTAGCACAAGTTAGCATCAAAAGCCACGCTAACGCCAACGATAATCCCTTCCCTAGTGACTACCATCTAAGGGAGTTAGAGCCGTACTGCTCAAAGATGTATAAATGTACGATGATAAAAACCCATTTCTAGGGACTAAACACCTCTTGGCTAGGTCGGCTCGGTCAAGTACAGAGGCCTCCTAGCAGCCACAGCATGGGTTCACCGATAGAGAGGATTTGGGCTGGTGAAGGTGGTCAAGTACGGGGAAAACGAAGACAACTAAGTTAAAATTGTGGTTTTCATAATTGAACCAATTACATTATTCATATATATGTCTAAGGAGAACGAAAGATTCGTAATGGATAGATTGGTTTGTGCCCAAACTTTTGATCAAACTTAACCAAACATAAATATGCTACTAAACTACAATTTCTTTACTTCTACTTAAGTAAATTTAACCTTAAGACGCAATAATCCATTTGACAGCTTAAATCGTTCAAAATGGCATCATTTACCAGTTATCAAAGTAAAAGAATGTTTACTCGTGAGAGCAACGGCAAATTACGGAGCCAAGTTTTATATCGCATGATTTTAATTAAGATTTGAATTTAAAGAGTACTTAATAGACTCGACAGTATTATTCATAACAACAAAGCGGATGATTGCCCTTTCACATGAATGCTACCAATTGTCCAATTCGTGATAAGTTGGTGTAAAAACACTAAATAACACTATGGCACAGCAGATTGATTAAAAAATTTTACACTTAACAATGTTCAGTCTGAGAGTGTCACCATTAAGTTAGTGTTAAGGGTTTCCGAGATCTTCAGCAACATTAATATGAAGAAATACTACATCGAACCTCAATTAATTTAAGTGATGAAAAACGTCACCAATTATTATCAGTGTTTCCGTGTAACCACTAAACCAATTGCACGAGATTGAGAAAAAAATAACCGCTTCATCGCATATACTGATGAGCTAAGAAAAAAGTCGACAAATTTGGCACCAATTCATCGTAAATCAAACACAGTCAACATAACTGTGCACCTCAATTAGTTCTCTAAATCAAATTAAACACAATCAACAGTACACTGCACCTTAAATAATACTCGTACGAGTACTACTTCTAAAATTAAGTAAAGTGATTCAAGTTACCTAATGATAATCAACGAACAAACTAAACAAAACTCCAGAATATCGAGTACATAGACGAAATCATCTTGAGGTAAGCCAAGAACAAAGTCTACAATTTTTGCACCAATTCATCACCAATACAGCAGCATGTTGATATGAAGAAAACCACAGGAAATCAAACACAATCACCAATACTGCAGCATGTTCAGTAAATTGATTCGACTCGTTTAACAATAATCGACGAACAAATTAAATAAAACTCCACAAAATCGAAGTAAACAACGAAATCACCTTGAGGTAAGTGAAGAACAAAGTCTACAAATTTAGCATCAATTCATCACAAATAAAGCAGCACATTGATACGAAAAATTCCACAGCAAATCAAACACAACATTGCAGATCAATTAATACTACAGTATAATTCGAGTGAATCAACAAAACAAAACAAAATCAACAGCACATTTCACCTTAATTAATACTCCTACTAAAGTTCAGCAAAATGATTTGAAATGCTCGACAATAATCGACGAACAAAATCACCTTAAGGTAAGCGAAAAGTGTAGGACAAGCAAGGCAAGCGACGGAAGCATCGACGCCGGAGAAGTGAGAGGTGAGAAGCGAGTGAACTTCGTCGGCGACGGTGGTGGCGGTGTCAGGAGAGTACCAAAACTGACTGAGCCGCCAATCTTCCTTAGGAAGCGCCACCGCCTGCGACGGTTCTCCGGCGACGAAGTTTTCCGACGGCGGCGGCTGAGAAGTCGCCAGAAATTCTTTCAGTGCTTCTAAGGCGTATGGACTGAGTGTCGGCACATCGTCGTCGTCGTCGCCGCCGTCGTCACCACCGTGAAGTTCCGCCGGTGATTTCGCCGGTATTTGTGAGGTGGTGTGTATTTCGTCGGAGTTTCGGAGGTCCATGTCGTTTTCCGGCGAGAGGACTACGCTTCGTTTTGAAAAGTTTCACGCCGTAATTGCATTATAGGATAGAGGTAGCTATTTGTGCGGCCCGGCCCGACCCGATTCGACCCGCTTAACGAGACTGGATTTGATGGCCCACCCCGCCTCCTAGCATTGGGTCGTGCTCCGGTCTTATTTTTGTGACCCTCTGGGCCCGTCCTCCTTAGGAAATTTATATCTAACGGGTCGAATTTTGGCCTTAATATTCAAATCTGGCCTGGTCCGGCCCAGCCTGAGCTACGCCGCTACCTCCACGGGCTATTAAGGAAGAAATATTGACGACATAACTCGTTAAATAGATTGGTCTAATTGTATTGTAGGTAAAGGTAATTCGGAGTACTTGATTAAATCGAACTAGGATTATCTCTAGTGATTTGTTTGCTTTTGCTGTAAAAGCATTTTGGCAGTCAATAAATTTCCAATAGAATGCGAGTGATGTTGCCGAAAATCATGTTTAAATCAGTATGGTAACGAGACCATCTGGTTCTTTAAGAACCGCAAAGGATTCAACCTTAAATTAGCCCATTTTAGTTGAGATCTTTGTTCGCAAATAATTAGGTCAATGAAATCCTCGACGACTTTCTTAATCAAACGAATAGAGTATCTATTGTACTGAAACTCGTAAAATTATCACGAAAATGAGTGGCAGTAAAATGTGCACACCCGACCACACACGCATAGTATGAAGGAAGCGAAACTAGTAGAAGCAACTATGGAGTAAGATCAATGCATAAATGCGGCAAACAAAAGGGACATTAAACAAAAAGTCCTAAAATTGAAGAGTCTTGTCAACCACCGACTGCTGTACTCGAGCAACTGTCGTGTCGAATAAGTTCACAGATTTTTCCTTTCCTACTTGTAGTTGTTTGCAGTCTCTTCTTCATCGCCCGCTTCTAGCACATCTTCGATGTCACATTTACCAGAAAGGTATTCAACCAATTTGTCGAGAACATCAGCAGTGATGAGACGCTTCTTCTTTAGCGTATTAATGACCGCATTCAGCTGTTCAGAATCTTCTTTGTCTTTCAAATACTTAAGACAGGCCAAAAGATTTTCCCGCTTACTCTTCGAACATATCGGAGTCATAGGTTCCGTTAAAGCAGATTTCATCGCTTCCACGGCCTTATCCATCATGTTGCTCTTAACATAGCCAGATGTCATCCAAGACCACGTGTATGAGTCGGGTTTTTGCCATTTGGTTTTTTGCCATTTTTCCGACTTCAGTTTCTCTACCAAAGCCTCGGCCTTCTCTATCACACCGTTTTCGCAATACATGTCGATCAACAAGTTTGGAATCCGGATATCTTTGACTAATTTGCTATCTTCCCATTCCTTGAATATCTTTTCCGCAGTTTTAACGTCATTGAACTTCAAAAGAGCACGTAACACAGAACCATAGTCTTTATTGTCCGTCTTGCACTTTTTGCATTCCTCCCATACTCTCAACACTTCTTCTTTCTTACCTAAGTCAGCATAGAGTTTAAGAATAAATGTGTAAGCCTCGTTCTTCTTCTTCGATAGATTAACTAGTTTCTCTGACTTTCTAAGTGACTCCAATGCCTTTTCTCCCAGTTGAGCTCCTATATAATGTTTTGCAGCAACAGCATACGTCATCCCGTCAATATTAAGCTCAGGATCAGATTCCATTTTTGTAAGAACATTCTCGAGTTTCTCAATGTCACCATCACCTCCATACGCGTTCAGAAGGATGCTGTACGTATACCCGTCATAGTTTATATTATCTGCTTCCATATCAAGCAAAACAGCAGCTAATTTATCACGGTCATGTGTTCGGCAATGGAGATTCAACATAGCATTGTACGGCACAGAATACGTTGCGAATCCCAATTCTTTCATCTTCTGCATGACAGCCTCGGCTTTTTCTACACATTTAGCGTACGCAAAACAGCGAAGGAGTATAGAATAAGCTCGAGAGTTCCTCAAATTTTTCGGGATCCCGTTGAAGAATTTCTCTGCTTCTTTAACACCATAGGTTTTTCCAATCAAGTCCAAACGGACAGCAACATCCATGGCAGTAACATGTTCGAGTTTTTTGTCGCTCATCCATCTCGACACCTACAATCAGAAATAATTTAGGGTGGAGTAAATGAAAAGGGTGGACAATGGCCGCCACTGTCTCTATTAGTCTCTAAATAATTTAGGGTGGACTAAATGTTAGAAGAACACAATAACAATGGATTAAGAGGAAAAGGAAGTCGATACACAAAGTACTGCAGACGAATTTAGACGAGCTTGCAAATGAGAAATGGCAACTTGCTTACAGAGTTACAGACTACCGCCTATGTTCACATACGTGTTACCTGTGTTAACCCAAGGAGGTCAAATTTGAAATACAGTAAGGACAAAATTAAATGTAAATCCTAAAACCCTACAGCCTTAAACCCTAAACCTTGAACCTTAATAACCTAAAAGTAATTTAACTATAAGACGGTTGTATGGGTATCACAAGATTGTTTGCGTCTAAAATGTGACCACCAACGCTTATTGTGAGCAATTGAAAAACCTCTTAAAGGCGGCAACTTTTTTTCAATAATGGACCCAACAGGTACTTAAATGGTCACTTTTTAAGTATAACAATCTGCTGTACGCGTAAGACCATTTTACGGAAAACACCAAAACCTTAAACCCCTGAACCCTAAACCTTAAACCCACCCAAAAACCCTAAACCCCAAATTCCCAAAACCCAAAACCTTAAATCCACCCAAAAACCCTAAACCCTAAACCCTGAACCCCAAATTCCCAAAACCCTAACCCTAAACCCAAGTACATTACTCGAAGCGATGTTCCAACCTAAAACCAATTGACGACTTCACACACAAACACTACACAGCACAAGCACAAACTCTATAACAAACAACAAAAACAAACCAAAAAAACAAGAAAAAGAAAAAAAAAAAAAAAAAAAAAAAAAAAAACCTCAAGAGCATGCGTGAAGCGGCCATGATGGCGGAGATCCTTAATAATGTAACGCAATTCAGTGGGATCGACAGATTTACCCTGATTAACCCAATCATCAAGCACAGGTGTAATCACATCATTAGGGTTTCCTAAAGGTGCGATTTTACTGTACACCGAAACGTTTTTTGATGGCTGTTTACGTTTCGTAGTGACTGCGGCGGCTGTGGCGGTGGAGAAGGTTTTGTGAAACGTCGTCGAAACGTTTCGAAACGTTTTGGAAGAGGTTGATGATGATGATGATGATGATGATGATTGTGAGAGCCTTGTGATAATTAGGCGAGTTTGATTCATGTTTGATTTTGCAGTGTTGCTCAATGATGAATGTGTGACTCAATGACTGGAGTAAGATTTTAGGTTTCCGACGTCACAATAGACCAACTTGTTTTATTCCGGTTATCTTGAGAAAAAGCCACTTGTGTTGGGTCAAAATTAATTTGATTCGATTCGGTTTGATCCAGTTCAATTAATTCAACTTGTTCTATTTTTTTTTTTAAATTATTCACTCTTCTGATCTTATATATATTGTTAAGACGAAATGGTGAAATATATAACATGGACAACTTTCAGTCTTCCACCCTTTAAGCCAAAGAAATAAATAGTATTTTTCACAATAAGATAAGGGTGGTGAAGTTTTCACGGGTCAAATGAACTCTTCCACGGGAGAGATTGGGAGAGTTGCAATGAGCGCCACTTCTTCCATGCTTCAAACCCCGTGCCCCATTCTATTTCCCCGTGGATTTACACTTACTTCACTTCTTCCTCTTTAAATAGAGGGGATAATAATCTAAATCTTAAATGCTAAAATTACATTTCAAGCAATAGAATATTCGTAATTCGACTTTAAAGTTCATCTAAACAAAACTCGTAGTAAGCAAGAGCCCATAGGCTATTTTTCAGAACATCAATTGTAAGCAAGAGCCCATAGGCTAAAAACAGACATGAGACTCTTAACTTCTCAGAAAAGTTCCCGAAACCGGTTAGTTGTCTTCTCGAAAAAATTCCACCAACGCGCAGGGGCGGGCCGAGGGGGGTGGGGGGGGCAACGATGCTCAACTTAAGTTGCACAAGTTCAGTTCTTACCAAATAAGGAGGATCTGCAACAACAATTTGGTAATTGTGCTTCATTTCTTGTGGCAACTCTTTAGGCAAGTTATAATCATAGAATGTAAAATCACTTCCATATTGCTCGAAACGTTTGTCATATTCGAGTAGTTGCACAGACATGTTTGGATACATCTTCTGTGATTAAGAAAGATATATAAATAAGTTGGTTATATTGAGAACAAAATTTAGACTAAAGGTAACAAGATAAATTATTTGACGCTTTTATCAGAAGTCATGCAGTAATCAAAAGTTATGTTCCCAGTTCAAAAGAGATGCATTAAGATAGTTCAAGTGGAAAATAACATTTGTCACAGATTTTAATCTAGAGCAGATCGTGCAAACGCATAAGACATAAAGTACGATCTAAATGACTACAGAAGAACAGTTAGGAATTATTTCCATACTATCCCTATGGTTCGGACTTTGTCTACAAATCCACAAAACCCTTGTTGTTTGACGTCATCTACTGTACTACACATTAGGTTTTCGTGGATGCTTGGCATAAGTTAGCATCAAAAGCCAGCCTAACACCAACGATAATCCCTTCCCTAGCGACTACCATCTAAGGGAGTCAGAGCCGAACTGCTCAAAGATGTATAAATGTACGATGATCAAAACCCATTTCTAGGGACTGAACACCTCTTGGCTAGGTCGGCTCGGTCAAGTACAGAGGCCTCCTAGCAGCCACAGCATGGGTTCACCGATAGAGAGGATTTGGGCTGGTGAAGGTGGTCAAGTACGGGGAAAATGAAGACAACTAAGTTAAAACTGTGGTTTTCATAATTGAACCAATTACATTATTCATATATATATGTCTAAGGAGAACGAAAGATCCGTAATTTGATAGATTGGTTTGTGCCCAAACTTTACCAAACATAAATATGCTACTTCACTACAATTTCTTCACTTTTACTTAAGTAAATTTAACCTTACGACGCAATAACTCATTTTACAGCTTAAATCGTTCATTTACCAGTTATCAAAGTAAAAGAATGTTTAACCGTGAGAGCAACAGCAAATTACGGAGCCAAGTTTTATATCACATGATTTTAATTAAGATTTGAATTTAAAGAGTACTTAATAGGCTTGACAGTATTATTCATAACAACAAAGCGGATGATTGCTCTTTCACATGAATGATACCAATTGTCCAATTCGTGATAGGTCGGTGTAAAAACACTAAATAACACTATGGCACAGCAGATTGATTAAAATTTTTTACACTTCACCATTAAGCTAGTGTTAAGGGTTCCGAGATCTTCAGCAACATTAACATGAAGAAGTACTACATTGAACCTCAATTAATTTAAGTGATGAAAAACGTTACCAATTATATTATCAGTGTTTCCGTGTAACCACTAAACCAATTGCACGAGATTGAGAAAAAAATAACTTCTTCATCGCATATACTGATGAGCTAAGAAAAAAGTCGACAAATTTGGCACCAATTCATCATAAATACAGCAACACAATGATACGAAGAGTAGTACTGTAAATCAAACACAGTCAACATAACTGTGCACCTCAATTAGTTCTCTAAATCAAATTAAACACAATCAACAGTACACTGCACCTTAAATAATACTCGTACGACTACTACTTCTGAAATCAAGTAAAGTGATTCGAGTTACCTAAGTACCTAACGATAATCAACGAACAAACTAAACAAAACTCCACAATATCGAGTACATAGACGAAATCATCTTGAAGTAAACCAAAAACAAAGTCTACAATTTTTGCACCAATTCAGCACCAATACAGCAGCATGTTGATATGAAGAAAACCACAGGAAATCAAACACAATCACCAATACAGCAGCATGTTCAGTAAATTGATTCGACTCGCTTAACAATAATCGACGAACAAATTAAATAAAACTTTAACAAATCGAAGCAAACAACGAAATCAGCATGAGGTAAGCGAAGAACAAAGTCTACAAATTTAGCATCAATTCATCACAAATAAAGCAGCACATTGATAAGAAAAATTCCACAGCAAATCAAACACAACATTGCACCTCAATTGATTCTCCAGTAAAATTCGAGTAAATCAACAGCACATTTCACCTTAATTAGTACTCCTACAGTCCTACTAAAGTTCAGCAAAATGATTTAAAATGCTCGACAATAATCGACGAACAAAATCACCTTGAGGTAAGCGAAAAGTGTAGGACAAGCAAGGCAAGCGACGGAAGTGTCGACGCCGGAGAAGTGAGAGGTGAGAAGCGAGTGAACTTCGTCGGCGACGGTGGTGGCGGTGTCAGGAGAGTACCAAAACTGACTGAGCCGCCAATCTTCCTTAGGAAGCGCCACCGCCTGCGACAGTTCTCCGGCGACGGATTTTGCCGACGGCGGCGGCTGAGAAGTCGCCAGAAATTCTTTCAGTGCTTCTAAGGCGTATGGACTGAGTGTCGGCACATCGTCGTCGTCGTCGTCGCCGCCGTCACCACCGTGAAGTTCCGCCGGTGATTTCGTCGGAGTTTTGGAGGTCCATGTCGTTTTCCGGCGAGAGGAGTACGCTTCGTTTTGAAAAGTTTCACGCCGTAATTGCATTATATGGGCTACAGGTAGCTGTTTGTGCGGCCCGGCCCGATCCGACCCGACCCGCTTAACGAGACTGAATTTGATGGCCTGCCCCGCCTCCTAGCATTGGGTCGTGCTCCGGTTTTATTTTTGTGGCCCACTGGGCCCGTCCTCCTTAGGAAATTTATATTTTTTTTTTTTTTTGGGTCAAATAGGAGACTGCGCCATTCTGACGGGGAAGGGGAATCGAGCGCGAGGCCTCTGGAGATCGCCGGTCACGGCCACTGCGTAGCGACATCCCTGCAGGAAATTTATATCTAACGTGTCGAATTTTGATCTTAATATTCAAATCCGGCCCGGCCCGGCCCAGCCTCAGCTACGCCGCTACCTCCACGGGCTAGTCAAGGGGCTTGAATATGGGGCTCGGCCCGTATCAGGCTGGCCCGTGACCACCTTATTATGGGCCTTTATTTTTCCCTAGTTTTGCGGTGAATTTTCGTACGACAAACTTTTCAAATGAGACGGTTTCGCGATGAAGTTATTTCTAATTTTTCTTAGCGACTTACGTAATTGATTATACTCCATAAAAAATTATCACTGTATACTTTTCCTTTGTTTTTATAATATTTTTGCTAAATTTCAGCTGAGTTTATGATAGAAAAAGTAATGGACCCTCCATTTCTTTTTGAGAAATGGAGAGGATCCTTACTCTAAATGAGTAGATCGGTCTAATTGTATTATAGGTAAAGGCAATACTTGATTAAATCGAACTAGGATTATCACTAGTGATTTATTTGCTTTTGCTGTAAATTCATTTTGGCAGTCAATAAATTTCGATAGAATGCGAGTGATATTGCCGAAAATTAAGTTTAAATCAATATGGTAACAAGACCATCTAGTTCTTTAAGAACCGAAAAGGATTCAACCTAGTTTAAATCAGCCCATTTTAGTTGAGATCTTTGTTCGCAAATAATTAGGTCAATGAAATACTCGACGATTTCTTAATCAAACGAATACAGAGTATCTATTGTACTGAAACTCGTAAAATTATCACGAAAATGAGTGGCAGTAAAATGTGCACACCCGACCACACACGCAAAGTCCGAAGGAAGCGAAACTAGTAGAAGCAACTATGGAGTAACATCAATTGAAGAGTCTTGTCACCCACCGACTGCTGTACTCGAGCAACTGTCGTGTCGAATAAGTTCACAGATTTTTGCTTTCCTACTTGTAGTTGTTTGCAGTCTCTTCTTCATCACCCGCTTCTAGCACATCTTCAATGTCACATTTACCAGAAAGGTATTCAAGAAATTTGTCGAGAACATCAGCAGTGATGAGACGCTTCTCCTTTAGCGTATCAATGACCGCATTCAGCTGTTCAGAATCTTCTTTGTCTTTCAAATACTTAAGACAGGCCAAAAGATTTTCCCGCTTACTCTTCCAACATATCGGAGTCATAGGTTCCGTTAAAGCAGATTTCATCGCTTCCACAGCCTTATCCATCATGTTGCTCTTAACATAGCCAGATGTCATCCAAGACCAAGTGTATGAGTCGGGTTTTTGCCATTTTTCCGACTTCAGTTTCTCTACCAAAGCCTCGGCCTTCTCTATCACACCGTTTTCGCAATACATGTCGATCAACAAGTTTGGAATCCGGATATCTTTGACTAATTTGCTATCTTCCCATTTCTTGAATATCTTTTCCGCAGTTTCAACGTCATTGAACTTCAAAAGAGCACGTAACACAGAACCATAGTCTTTATTGCCCGTCTTGCACTTTTTGCATTCCTCCCACACTCTCAACACTTCTTCTTTCTTACCTAAGTCAGCATAGAGTTTAAGAATAAATGTGTAAGCTTCGTTCTTCTTCTTCGATAGATTAACTAGTTTCTCTGACTTTCTAAGTGACTCCAATGCCTTTTCTCCCAGTTGAGCTCCTATATAATGTGTTGCAGCAACAGCATACGTCATCCAGTCAATATTAAGCTCGGGATCAGATTCCATTTTTGTAAGAACACTCTCGAGTTTCTCAATGTCACCATCACCTCCATACGCGTTCAGAAGGATGCTGTACGTATACCCGTCATAGTTTATATTATTTGCTTCCATATCAAGCAAAACAGCAGCTAATTTATCACGGTCATGTGTTCGGCAATGGAGACTCAACATAGCATTGTACGGCACAGAATACGATGTGAATCCCAATTCTTTCATCTTCTGCATGACAGCCTCGGCTTTTTCTACACATTTAGTGTACACAAACAAGCGAAGGAGTGTAGAATAAACTTGAGAGTTCCTCAAATTTTCTGGGATCCCGTCGAAGAATTTCTCTGCTTCTTCCACACCATAGGCCTTTCCAATCAAGCCCAAACGGAGAGCAGCATCCATGGCAGTAACATGTACGAGTTTTTTGTCGCTCATCCATCTCGACACCTACAATCAGAAATAATTTAGGATGGACAATTGCCGCCACTGTCTCTAAATAATTTAGGGTGGACTAAATGTTAGAAGAACACTATAACAATGGATTAAGAGGAAAAGGAAGTCGATACAGAAAGAACTGCAGACGAATTTAGACGAGCTTGCACATGAGAAATGGCAACTTGCTTACAGAGTTACAGACTACCGCCCATGTTCACAGACGTGTTACCTGTGTTAACCCAAGGAGGTCAAATTTGAAATACAGTAAGGACAAAATTAAATGTAAATCCTAAAACTCAAAATCCTTAAACCCAAAACCTTGCACCTTAAAACCTAAAAGTAATTTAGACCATCCTCATTGAATGACCACCATTAAGTGGTCATGAACAAGAATTCAATGCTTCTTGTGACCATTTAAAAAACGTCTTAAAGGCGGCAACTTTTTTCAATTATGGACCCAACAGGTGCTTAAATGGTCACTTTTTTAAGCATAACAAACTGCTGTACGCGTAAGACCATTTTATGGAAAACCCGAAAACCTTAAACCCGTAAACCCTAAACCTTAAACCCACCCAAAAACCCTAAACCCCAAAACCCCAAAACCCTAACCCTAAACCTTAAATCCACCCTAAACCCAAGTACATTTCTCGAAGCGACGTTCCAACCTAAAACCAATTGACGACTTCACATACATTACACTACACAGCACAAGCACAAACCCTATAAACAAACAACAAAAACAAACCAAAAAACAACAATAAAAAAAAAAAAAAGAAAAAAAAAAAAAAAGAAAAGAAGAAAACCTCAAGAGCATGTTTGAAGCGGCCATAATGGCTGAGATCCTTAATAATGAAACGCAATTCAGTGGGATTGACAGATTTACCCTGATTAACCCAATCATCAAGCACAGGTGTAATTACATCATTAGGGTTTCCTAAAGGTGCGATTTTACTGTACAACGAAACGTTTTTTGATGGCTGTTTAGGTTTCGTAGTGACTGCGGCGGCTGTGGCGGTTGAGAAGGTTTTGTGAAACGTCGTCGAAACGTTTCGAAACGTTTTGGAAGAGGTTGATGATGATGATGATGATGATTGTGAGAGCCTTATGATAATTAGGCGAGTTTGATTCATGTTTGATTTTGCAGTGTTGCTTAATGAATGAATGTGTGACTCAATGACTAGGGTTCCTAAGGGTTGCTCTATTTTATTAGACAAATTCTAAAATGAAATGAGTTTTTGAACACGTTATTTCCGACTTTTTAGAAATTGAATCGAATCGAATTTAAAAGAATCGAATCGAATTAATCAATCGAATGAAGTTTAATTAAATAACATAGCTGTGCTGAAATGAATTGAAGTGAGTTGAACTGAAATGTGCTGAAAATAAGCTGGAAAGAACAGGTCCTTAGTTGTAAAACGACCAATAAAATTTGTTGATATGTACATGGTAAGATTTTAGGTTTCCAATGTCACAATAGACCAACTTGTTTTATTCCGGTTAACATTTTTTTTCCTTGAGAAAAAGCCACTTGTGTTGGGTCAAAATTGATTTGATTCGATTCGGTTTGATTCAATTCGATTAATTCAACTTGTTCTATTTTTTTAAAAATTATTCACTCTTCTGATCTTATCTATATTGTTAAGACGAAATGGTGAAATATATAACATGGACAATAAGGGTGGTGATGTTTTCACGGGTCAAATGAACCCTTCCACGGGAGAGATTGGGAGAGTTGCAATGAGCGCCACTTCTTCCATACTTCAAACCCCGTGCCCCATTCTATTTCCCCGTGGATTTACACTTACTTCATTTCTTCCTCTTTAAATAGAGGGGATAATAATCTAAATCTTAAATGCTAAAATTACATTTCAAGCAATAGAATATTCGTAATTCGACTTTAAAGTTCATCTAAACAAAACTTGTACTAGTAGTAAGCAAGAGCCCATAGGCTATTTTTCAGAACATCAATTGTAAGCAAGAGCCCATAGGCTAAAAACAGACATGAGACTCTTAACTTCTCAGAAAAGTTCCCGAAACCAGTTAGTTGTCTTCTCGAAAAAATTCCACCAACGCGCATGTTCCTACTTGTCCGCAGGCTTTTCTTCATCATCCATTTTGAACACATCTTCGATATCACATTTACCGGAAGGGTCTTCGACCAATTTTCCGACAACCTCAGCAGGGATGAAATGCTTGTTCTTCAGCGTATCAATGACCGCCAAAGTGTTTTACACAAGAGGAAATAACGGAGGACATACCCAATCCACAATTGAAGCCAAAAACAACAAAGGAAAAAAAAAATGTCGGATACAAAGAGATATGACAGTATGACACTCTTAACCTCCTAAAAGACAGCTTTACGAGAAAGAAAATAGTCGGATTCACAAAGAAGACTAAAATCCTGAAGATAAAATGAAAGGAAAATAAAGCGGGAAATGAAGTTCCTTTGATATAAAGCACATGAAATGGATTCAAAGGTCATCCTTTGGATAAATACTCCGTAAGAATCAGACTAAAGATAAGGACATAAGAAAGAGCGATACGAATTCTAAAAAAATAAAACTAGGGAGAGCATATCCAATCCAACGGAAGCAAAAACGCTAAAGAATATCCAACCCAACCCATACAAAAAGATTGATTACCAGTGTCTCGATTCTCGAATGAATGGAACATTCTGAAATTGCCATCACCTTCATATATAACCCGCGTGGGAAGTGTTGGAGGTTTTGCATTATTTTTGTCAGCCAACAGTTCCCGAAATCGATAAGTTGTCGTCTCAAAACTCGTGCTCCTTTTTGTTCGAAGTCTCTTCTTCATCATCCATTTTGAGTACATCTTCAATATCACCTTTGCCGGAAAGGTATTCAACCAACTTTTCAAGAACCTTGACAGGGACGAGACGCCTATCCTTCAGCATCTCAATGATGGCATTCAGCTGTTCTTCTGAATCTTCTTTGTCTTTCAGATACTTAAGACAGGCCACAAGACCTTCCAGCCTATTTCTCCGAAACACCAGACAGTCAGTTTCTGATAAAGCAGACTTCACAGCTTCCACGGCCTTATCCATCTGGTTTCTTTTGACGTAACCAAATGACATCCAAGACCACAAGTATGAGTCGGGGTTTTGCGATTTTTTCGACTTCATTCTCTCTATTAAAGCCTCGGCCTTCTCTATCAGACCATTTTTGCAATAAATTTTTATCAAGATATTTAGAATTCGGATATCCATAAATAAATTACTATCTTCCCATTCCTTACATATATTTTCCGCAGTCTCCACGTCATTGTACATCAAAAAAGTGCGAAATAAAGACATGTAGTCTCTATTGGTTGCCCTGCACTTTTTGCATTCCTCCCAAACTCTCAACACTTCTTCTTTCTTACCTAAGGCAGCATAGAGTCTAAGAATATAAGTGTAAGCCCCGTTCTTCTTCTTCGATAGCTTAACTAGTTTCTCCGACTTTCTAAGTGACTCCAATGCCTTTTCTCCCAGTTGAGCTCCTATATAATGCTTTGCAGCAACAGCATAGGTCATCCAGTCAATATCAAGCTCGGGATCAGATTCCATTTTTGTCACAACACTCTCGAGTTTCTCAATGTCACCATCACCTCCATACGCGTTCAGAAGGATGCTGTACGTATACACGTCATAGTTTATATTATTTGCTTCCATATCAAGCAAAACAGCAGTTAACTTATCATGATTATGTGTTCGGCAATGGAGATCCAACATAGCATTGTACGGCACAGAATACGATGTGAATCCCAATTCTTTCATCTTCTGCATGACAGCCTCGGCTTTTTCTACACATTTAGTGTGCGCAAAACAGCGAAGGAGTGTAGAATAAACTTGAGAGTTCCTCAAATTTTCCGGGATCTCGTTGAAGAATTTCTCTGCTTCTTCAACACCATAGGCTTTTCCAATCAAGTCCAAACGGACAGCAGCATCCATGGCAGTAACATGTATGAGTTTTTTGTCGCTCATCCATCTCGACACCTACAATCAGAAATAATTTAGGGTGGACAAAATGATTTAGGGTGGACAATGGCCGCCACCGTCTCTATTAGTCTCTAAATAATTTAGGGTGGACTATATGTTAGAAGAACAATATAACAATGGATTAAGAGGAAAAGGAAGTCGATACACAAAGAACTGCAGACGAATTTAGACGAGCTTGCACATGAGAAATGGCAACTTGCTTACAGAGTTACAGACTACCGCCTATGTTCACAGACGTGTTACCTGTGTTAACCCAAGGAGGTCAAATTTGAAATACGGTAAGGACAAAATTAAATGTAGATCCTAAAACCCTAAAGCCTTAAAACCCAAAACCTTGCACCTTAAAACCTAAAAGTAATTTAACTATAAGACGGTTGTATGGGTAATTGGGTATCGCAGATTGTTTGCGTCAAAAATGTGACCACCAACGCTTATTGTGACCAATTCAATGCTTCTTGTGGCCATTTAAAAAACCTCTTAAAGACGGCAACTTTTTTTTCAATTATGGACCCAACAGGTACTTAAATGGTCACTTTTTAAGCATAACAAACTGTTGTACGCGTAAGACCATTTTATGGAAAACCCGCCCCTGAACCCTAAACCGTAAACCATAAACCTTAAACCCACCCAAAACCCAGAACCTAAAACCCTAAACCCCAAATCCCAAAACCCTAAACCCCAAATTCCCACAACCCAAAACCCTAAATCCCAAATTCCCTCCCCTTCCTTTCCCTGAGTGATACTATTAGAAGACGGTTCTATGTGTATCACAAATTGTTTGCTCTCAAATGCGATCACTAACGCTCATTGCAACCAATTTAATACTTCTTGTGACCATTTAAAAAACTTAAAAGGTGGGAACTTTTTTCCAATAATGAACCCAACAACCACTAAAATGGTCACTTTGTAAGCATTAACATCCCACCGTATGTGTAAGACCATTTTACGGAAAACCCGAAAACCCTAAACTGAAACAACTAAGCCCCAAACCCTGGAACCCAAAAACCTAAAACCCCTAAACCCAGAGCTCTGAGCACTTAGCCCAAGCACTAAACCCTAAACCCTAAACCCTAAAATGTAATCGTAAATCCTAAACCCTAAACCCAAACATTGTTCATTTCCATAATTTTGTTCAATTCTCCTCATAACAATCACAAAACCGAAGTACATTTCGCGAAGCAATGTTCCAACCTAAAACCAATTGACGACTTCACACACACTACACTACACAGCACAAGCACAAACCCTATAACAAACAACAAAAACAAACCAAAAAAACAAGAATAATAAAAAAATAAAAAAATAAAAAAATAAAAAAATAAAAAAATAAAAAAAAAAAAAGAACCTCAAGAGCATGTGTGAAGCGGCCATAATGGCGGAGATCCTTAATAATGAAACGCAAATCAGTGGGATTGACAGATTTACCCTGATTAACCCAGTCATCAAGCACAGGTGTAATTACATCATTAGGGTTTCCTAAAGGTGAGATTTTACTGTACAAAGAAACGTTTTTTGATGGCTTATTACGTTTCGTAGTGACTGCGGCAGTGCAGAAGGTGTTTCGAAATGTCGTCGAAACGTTTCGAAATGTGGAGGATGAGGAAGAGGTTGATGATGATGATGATTGTGAAAGCCTTGTGAGAATTTGGCGAGTTTGATTCATGTTTGTTTAAAACGCAGTCAATCAATGTCTGTTTTGTTTGAGGTTGCTGAATGATTAATGAGTGAATTGACTATGGTGCCACCTAGGGGTGGCCAACAGTGCGGGCCAACCTGACCCAGCCCGGTTCGTGGGCCTCATGCAGCCCAACCCACCAGCCCGTGGGTCCATTTCGGCCCAGCCCACCAACCCATGGGCTGGGCTCGGTTTTGATTTTTTCAATTCGCGGCCCACAAAAACCCACCTTTTCAACCCAGCCCAGCCCGGCCCACCCCACCCCAGCCCAGTCAAACTCAGCCCGGCCCAGCCCAGCCCGACCCGGCCCATATAGGCCCACCCCATATGTTTTTTTTTTTTTTTTTTTTTTTAAATACTCCTACACTCTAACTCATTTTCCACACAATTAAACTTGTCCGTGCAAGATGGTTTGTGTCATATGTACGGAATTGTTGAACCAGTAAGAAAAGTTTTAACTGGGCTGGGGTGGGCTGGGTTTGACTGGGCTGGGCTGGGGTGGGCCGGGCTGGGCTGGGTTGAAAAGGTGGGTTTTTGTGGGCTGCGAATTGAAAAAAATCAAAACCAAGCCCAGCCCATGGGTTGGTGGGCTGGGCCAAAATGGACCCATGGGCTGGTGGGTTGGGCTGCATGAGGCCCACGAACTGGGCTGGACCGGGCTGGCCCGCACTGTTGGCCACCCCAACTACCGACCTTGAAGGAAGGTTGGGCAAGAAGGTGGTAGAGAAGACTTCACTTTGTTTCTATTATACTCCCTCCATCCCAAAATAAGTGTACCATTTCTATAGGTAATTTACATAAAAACAAAAAATGACACTTATTTTGGGATGAAGGGTGTATATAATTGTACCACCATCACTGGCCCACATTCTCGCACCACTGATCTAATCTATAAAACCCACCACCAACCTCTCTCAAATGAAAGAAAGCTAAAATCGCGAAGATAAAATGAAAGACAAATAAAGCGAGAAACTAAGTTCCTTTGATATAAGACACATGAAATAGATAAGAAAGAGTGATACGAATTCTAATGAAAAAACACTAGGGAGAAGTGGAGAACATATCCAATCTAACAGAAGCGAAAATGCCGTAAGAAACCCAACCCATACAACGATGTTGATTCACAGTGTCTCGATTCTTGAATGAGAGGAACAGAGTAAAATTGATTAGTTGTCGTCTCCAAACCCGTCTTCATTTTTGTTAGAAGCTCCTTCTTCATCATCCACTCTGAGCACATCTTTGATATCACATTTGCCGGAAAGGTATTCAACCAACTTTTCAAGAACCTTGGCAGAGATGAGACGCCTGTCCTTCAGCGTCTCAATGATGGCATTCACCTGTTCTTCTGAATCTTCTTCGTCTTTCAGATACTTAAGACAGGCCACAAGACCTTCCAGCCTATTTCTCCGAAACACCAGACAGTAAGTTTCCGATAAAGCAGATTTCATAGCTTCCACGGCCTTATCCATCTGGTTTCTTTTGACGTAACCAAATGACATCCAAGACCACATGTATGAGTCAGGGTTTTCCCATTTTTCCAACTTCACTCTCTCTATTAAAGCCTCGGCCTTCTCTATCAAACCCTGTTTGCAATACATTCTTATCAAGAAGTTTGGAATTCGAATATCTTTGCTTAAATTACTATCTTCCCATTCCTTGTATAAATTTTCCGCAGTTTCCACGTCATTGAACTTCAGAACAGCATGAAATAAAGACATGTAGTCTCTATTAGTTGTCTTGTACTTTTTGCATTCCTTCCAAACTCTCAACACTTCTTCTTTCTTACCTAAGGCAGCATAGAGTCTAAGAATAGAAGTGTAAGCGTTGTTCTTCCTTTTCAACAGCTTCACTAGTTTCTCCGACTTTCTAAGTGACTCCAAGGCCTTGTCTTCCAATTGAGCTCCTATATAATGGTTTGCAGCAACACTATAAGTCACCCAGTCAATATCGAGCTCGGGATCAGATTCCATTTTCGATAAAATCGTCTCGAGTCCATCGATGTCACCGACACCTCCATACATATTCATTAGCATGCTGTACGTATACTTGTCATACTTTATATTATTAGCTTCCATTTCAAGTAAAACTTCAGCTATTTTATCACGGTTTTGTGTTCGGCAGTAGAGATTTAACATAACATTGTGTGATAAGGTATAAGAAGCGAATCCCAGATCTCTCAACTTCTGCATGACACCCTCGGCTTTCTCTACACAATTTGTGTGTGCATAACACTTAAGTAGCGCATCATAAACTTCAACTGTTCTCAACTTTATCGAAGTCAAATTGAAGTAATCTTCCGCTTTTTGTACTCCATAGACCCTTGAAATCAACTCCAAACGTGTAGCAGCATCCGTGGCTGTAAATTCTTGTACAAATCTTTTCTCGGTCATCCATGTCAATACCTACACTCAGCAATCAATGCCCCCAAAGCAAGCCAATTACACACCAGAGTAAAATAATTACCGACACATAAGCATATTACCGTCTGTTATAATCCATAACAACACGATTTTTCTAGTTCCGTAACAACAAGATCACAAAAAAGGGACTAAGGACCTGTTCTTTCCAGCTTATTTTCAACACATTTCGATTCGATTCAATTCACTTGATTCACCACTCCAATTCGATTCACCACTTCATTCGATTCACTCATTTCGATTCGATTCGATTCATTTCGATTGATTCAAAAAGTCCGAAAGAACATGTTCTCAATTTACTCTCTACGATTCAGCATTTCAGCCATTTGTTCACCTTTCTATGCTCACAATGAGCGAAATTTGACGGTTTTCTATACCTAAAGTCCGTAACGTCTTCTCACAGTCACACAAAACGCTGTGTTGCCACTAATTTGTTGTGATCATTTGCAACCGTCACATTTTACGCAATAATAGCTTAAAACGGTCACAATAAACATTATAATGGTCACATTTTATTCGAAATCAATCCTCCAAAACCACGTACGAGGGTTCCATGCCAAAACCAATTGCCGACATCATACAAAACCCTAACTAAAATTAACCAAAAAAAAAAAAAAGTGAAAGAAAACCTCAAGAGCATGTTTAAAGCGGCGAAAACGGCGAAGTTCGGTGACAATGTTGCGCAATTCAACCTCGTCAACAGAATGACCTTGATTAATCCACTGATCAATCACAGGTGTGATTGAAATATTAGGGTTTCCTAAAGGTGCAATTGTTTTGTACAACGAAACGTTTCTTTTGTCGAAGGTGCGTTTCGTGGAGTTGTGAGTGAGTGTTGCTGTGGTTGTGCAGTAGGCGTTTCGTAATGTTGTTGTTGTTGAAACGTTTCGAAACGGTGATTGCGTTAATTTGGTGAGCAACAGTCTAGTTGTATTCATTTTTATGGGATGAATGAAATATTAGGTGGGCAACTTATTAGGGGTGTGCGTTATTTCTGATAGCAATCGAAATTAAGGATAACGATTAATCGTGATAATCGGTTATCTGCCAAAACCGTAACCATTACTCATCAGTTAAGAAACGGTTATTAATCTGCTAACTATTATAATCTGCATTTGCTAACCTAGGTTAACCGTTAACCACTATGTTACATTTTTCTTTTAATTCTACAATTTCTCAAAAAAATACTAGCTACGTAAAAACATGACAAAATATTGAACGGTTTTAATAAATTGGCCAAATTTAAGATGTCCTTGTTTCATCGAGTACAATTTAACAAAAAAGCATGTAACATTATTCAAACATTTACATAAAAAAGTCCCGATTATATAATAAAAAACCATAAAATAACCGAAGTCCAACTATTATCGAATTTATTGATTTGTGAATGCTTGATTGTAACTTGAGACAATTAACATTGTGTTCCAAAAAATCGAAGAGGATGAATGTGAAATTGTAGATCTAGAGATTAAGTTTTTTCAAAGGGAGGAAGAAGAGTACCTTTAAAATAATAGAGGTAGAAACAAATAAAAAAAAAAAAAGGAGTTTTAGGTTTAATGGTGCACAAAAGCAATACACTATACAAGTTACTCACTTCCTCTTTTTTTCTAATTTTTTTTTTTTAATTTTTAAAATTTTTAAATTTTCTTAACGGTTAATCGGTTAACCGTTATCGCCAAAAATGCTAACCGTTACCGTACCGTTAACCGCTATTTTTAACGGTACGGTTAACCGAACCGATAAAAGGCACGGTTATCGGTTAAACGGTTCGGTTATTTCGGTTCGGTTATTTATGCACACCCCTACAACTTATGAAGCATTTTAAGAACTCCCCCCTTTTATAAGTTTTGTTAAAATTTCTCACCTTTTATAAGCATTTTCTTAAAAATTCTCACAAAATGTATTTTTTTATGAAAATTAAAGTTCTTTTTTCAAATATTTTTCGTTACGAATGTAAACTATCGTGCACCGAAACTCAAAATATGAAAAAATAAAACGAGAATTTCATGTTTTCATAAATGAAAATAGACATTTAATATGGTTAATGTTTCTGCCAAATTTTGTCGCGTTGACTATTTGACTCGTGAAAAGGGGGTATAGTGATCTACTCGATTTATGACTCGGATTTACGTTGAATATGATGCGCGCAAGGTAAAAATAATGCGTAAAATAAAGGGCAAAAAGTAAATGACACGAGAGGTTTTGGTGACGCGGAAAACCCAATGTGGGAAACGACCGCGGGGGGATCTGTGTCCCGCCTAATGTGCTCCACTAAGTAGTTTGAATTACAAGCAACACGTTACAATATACTTGCAGAATTCAGAGTATAAGTGACGTTTTCTGGAGGAATGTGAGTAGTTCTGAGAGAATGGACGAGGTTCTGGGAGAAGTGGAGTGCAAATTGCTGTTGTGAGTAATGAATAATGCTGTTCCCCTCTCAGATGCTGCTGCCTTGCCTTTTATAGGGTGGGAATTAGACTGTTGGATACTTTGTACTGGTAGAGGGTCTTCAGGAGGTTTCTGCGGGTAGTTGCCTGGATTTTAGGGGGTTGTTGTTGACTCTTTCTTTGTGGCTGTTGAAGGTGTGTTCCCTTTGTTGCCCTAGTTATTCTTGGACTTGCTTGCACACTGGGCCTCAGGTCTTAGGTGATACTCATTGTTTCGGCCCCTTTTGTCTTGACTTGGCATCAGGCCATTTTTGGCCCAAACAGTTAAAATGAAGTTTTGATGAGAACTTTTGAAAAATTGTTTATAAAAGGTGGGAAATTTTAAAAAGAGTTAGAAAAGGTGGAAGATTTTAAAAGTGTGTTTATAAAGGTGGGAAATACCAATTAATCCAAATTTTAATTGTATTTTGTTTAATATGATAAAAAATAATATACACCTTATTTTTATTTAGACTAACAAAATTATATTATAAGATGATTAATACCCTCCCTCCATGTCATATGAGATATGATCCCCAATAATGTTTTTTGGACGAGTTAAAACTTTTGAAATTTTAACCATAATAAATTAATAATTGAAAAAAATAAAAAATTATGATATACGGAGTATAGAGTGACAAGAAAATATGTCAATATTGAGTACTGTATCTCTCATCAATATATATTTAGGGCACCAACCTATTTTTGATTCATTGATTTTATGGTAAAATTGATTAAAATTAAAATAATAACGATTGACATTTATCTTTAAAAAATAATCATAAATCAAAATAGTATGAGAATAATCTCAAATATTCAAAAATCATTTTAATATTATACTTTGACTAATTTTAACCGAATATAATAAGTAAAAAAAAGAAGTGAAATCGATTCTTAACCTTTTTTTCACTCTTAGTTTAAATAAAATTATTAAAACCAGCGATCGGAACTACCCGACTAAGCCCTCAACATGGAGTTCCACACTTCCACCCCCTACCGACCTTGAAGGAAGGTTGGGCAAGAAGGTGATGGAGAAGACTTTCCTTTGTTTCAATTATATAGGGATGTCATTGGAGCGGGGCGAGGGCGGAGGAAGGATCACCCGTCTCCGTATCCACGAACTAAAATGCAAACTCGCACCGCCCCACGACTCGTGGCAGGGGACATTTGCGAAGACCACACCTGCCCCACCATCTTGCGGGTACCCTCTTACTGCATAAACTCAATTTAATGAATTTACATTTTTATAACTGAAGGATAATCATTTCTGACAATTTTATCGTCTTTAAATAGTAAATCATACAACCATGAAATGATTTGATAATATATTTGATTGAATTTTTTTTCCAAACAAAACAATTACTTCTCTTTACCATGGAATATACAAAATCACTAGTTATCAAACCAAAAGTATCATGTATAAATTATGCGGGTTAAGCGGGGCGGGGACGGGGCGGAGGACAAGTCGTATCTACCTCCGCTACACCACCCACGGCGGGGAAAATTTTTAACCTCCACCTCCACTCCACCACCCATGTAATCACCCTCCACACCCGCCCCAACGGCAGCGAATGCGGTGCAAGACCCGCTTTCACCTGTCCCACTGACATCCCTACATGTGATTTACATAGAAAAAAGGACACTTATTCTGAACTTGGTATAACTTATGATGAAACAATCTTATATAACCTTCCGGTGTGATCATTTGTTTAAAACACATTTACCACTTATTAGGTGGATATACTTCACGATGGGATTCTATTTTCAAACATGTGTAGAAAAAGAAACGAGTAAGATTGTCCACCAAGGTCATACTCCTAAAATAAAAAGTAAACAAATAAGCAATACTAATTTAACTAATACGGAGTACTTCGTCAGATACCACAATTACGAATTCTAATGAAAAAACACTAGGGAGAAGTGGAGAACATATCCAATCTAACAGAAGCGAAAATGCCGTAGGAAACCCAACCCATACAACGATGTTGATGTTGATTCACAGTGTCTTGATTCTTGAATGAGAGGAACAGAGTAAAATTGATTAGTTGTCGTCTCCAAACCCGTCTTCATTTTTGTTAGAAGGCCCTTCTTCATCATCCATTCTAAGCACATCTTTGATATCACATTTGCCGGAAAGGTATTCAACCAACTTTTCAAGAACCTTGGCAGAGATGAGATGCCTATCCTTCAGCGTCTCAATAATGGCATTCACCTGTTCTTCTGAATCGTTTTTGTCTTTCAGATACTTAAGACACGCCACAAGACCTTCCAGCCAATTTTTCCGAAACACCAGACAGTAAGTTTCTGATAAAGCAGATTTCATAGCTTCCACGGCCTTATCCATCTGGTTTCTTTTAACGTAACCAAATGACATCCATGCCCACATGTATGAGTTAGGGTTTTCCCATTTTACCATCTTCATTCTCTCCATTAAAGCCTCAGCCTTCTCTATCAGACCATTTCGGCAATAAATGTTTATCAAGAAATTTGGAATTCGGATATCTCTCTGTAAATTACTATCCTCCCAATCCTTGAATATCTTCTCCGCAGTTTCCACGTTATTGGACTTCAAAAAAGCACGTAATAAAGACATGTAGTCTCTATTGGTTGGCTTGCACTTTTTGCATTCCTCCCAAGCTCTCAAAACTTCTTCGTTCTTACCTAAGGTACCATAGGTTCTCACAATAGATGTGTAAGCCTCGTTCTTCTTTTTCAACAGCTTCACTAGTTTCTCCGACTTTCTAAGTGACTCCAACGCCTTGTCTTCCATATGAGCTGTTATGTAATGGTTTGCAACAACAACATAAGCCATCCAGTCAATATCAACCTCGGGATCAGATTCCATTTTCCCCAGAATCCTCTCTAGCCCATCAATGTCACCGAAACCTCCATACGCATTCATCAGGATGTTGTACGTATAGTTGTCGTACTCGATATTATTAGCTTCCATTTTAAGTAAAACATCAGCTATTTTATCACGGTTATGTGTTTGGCAGTAGAGATTTAACATAACATTGTGTGGCAAGGTATAAGAAGCGAGCCCCAGATCTCTCATCTTCTGCATGACACCCTCGGCTTTCTCTACACATTTCGCGTATGCATAACTTTTAAGTAGTGCACTATAAACTTCAACTGTTTTCAACTCTGTTGGGGTCAAATTGAAGTAATCTTCCGCTTTTTGTATTCCATTGACCTTTGCAATCAAGTCCAAACGCATAGCCACATCAATTTCTGTAACTTCTGCGAATTTTTTCTCGTCCATCCATGTCAATACCTACATTCAGCAATCAATGGCACCACAGTAAGACAACTACAGCCACATAAGCATATTACCGTCTGTTATAATATACGTAACAACACAATTTGTTCTATTCCCATAACAGCAGGATTAAAAATCTCCGATTCTATCATTTGTTTACCTTTTCTACGATGGGTGTGAGCGAAAATTGATGGGTTTTTTTTTGCCCAAACAAAAAAAGATATAAAATTCAATCGTCAAGAAGCAAATCAAGCTTAAAAGCTTAAAAGAATCGAATAACGCCTTCTCACAGAAGGCTCCTCTCAATTCGTTTGCTTACGAATATATTGTGATCATTTACTGTAAACATTATAATGGTCACATTTTACTCGAAATCAATACATCAAATACACAAACGAGGTTCCATTCTAAAACCAATTCCTGACATCATACAAACCCTAACAAAACAAAACAAAAGTCAAAATTAAGCAAAAGATAAAAAGTGAAAGAAAACCTCAAGAGCATGTGTAAAGCGGCGATAACGGCGGAGTTCCTTGACGACATTGCGCAATTCAACTTCATCGACAGAATGACCCTGATTAATCCACTGCTCAAGCACAGGTTTAATTGAAATATTAGGGTTTCCTAAAGGTGATATTCTTCTGTACAACGAAACGTTTCCTTTTTCGTTGCTGCGTTTCGTGGATTTGCGAGTGAGTGTTACTGTACCGGTGCAATACGCGTTTCGTAAGGTTGTCGTCGTCGAAACGTTTCGAAACGGTGATTGTGTTAATTTGGTGAGTAACAGCCGCGCTTGATTCATTTTTGATGGAGATGACTACCTGGTGTTTTGGGAGTTAGGGTTTAAGAGAAGGTTTTGGGAGTTAGGGTTTTGGGATGTCAATGGGGCGGGTATAAATAGGTGTCGCCTCGTAATCGTTTCAGTTAGAGTGAGGATGGGTATAAGATTGGTGGGTGGTGGGCTGGGTATGGATATTAGAATTGTACTCCGTATCCGTTATGGGTAATGGGGGCGGAGATGGATTCTATATACTCGCATAATATCCACCTATTCACTTCATATTATTGTATTTTATACCATGAAATAGTAATTTTATGAGTAGTATTTTTCAACTTTAATTAATGAATACTTATTCTAATCTTTATACTATCGCCCTAAATAAAGGTATTCTAAATTAATTTCATACTCCGTATTATGTTAATTTTAATAGTCTACCCGCAATGGGTAATGGCGCGCGTACGGGTTTGGAAATTTCTACCCGCCATAGATGGTGGGGCGGGTATGGGTATAGATTTTTTTTTTTGGGTGCGGATGCGGGGAACCGATACCCACTCCCGCCCGCCCGAACGACATTCCTATTTATTGTCAACACCCACCTAACGTATAGGCCTATTTGCAAGAAGACACTTAATTTTTTTTTTTTTTTTTTTTTTTTTTGCACAAACTCACCTAAAGGATAAATTTTGCGTCTTGACTAACGAAATACATGACTTCATCACTTCATTTTCAAAATCGTCTTCTCCAACCGCATTATTTTCCTTTGAACGAACATTTTTCCTTCTGAAAACTCAATTCCGCCTACACCAAAACTCATTTCACTCCATTGAACACCACTCTTAACTTTATCTCAATTTTCTCTTATTGAATAATGAGAGAATTAGTCTTTAACATTAAGAATGTGCATAAAGTAAACACACTCTTACTTATTCTGTTAGTCAAGACGAACATTTGACCTTTTTTTTGGGACAAATTTCAATTACAAAGTTAAACTTTTGGTGAGTTTTGGCAAAAAAATAAATAAAAATTAGCTGCTTTTTTGCAAATAGGTCTAAATGTTAAGTGGATGCTGACAATATACTAAAATAAAAGACTTAATTTAGTTTAAGAAATTTTTAATTTTATTTATTTTTGGATTTGTCTTTTTAAAAACAATATAATATCGACTTTATATAATTTTTGTGAAATGTGTAGCATGTGTATCTGCACCTCTGACATTTGGGAAGAATGAAGTTGAATGGATAAAGATCTCTAAAAAAAAAAAAGTCCCCCACCTAAAATTAAAATTAAAATTTTGAGTTTTCATGACAAAATTTATATTTTTGAAACGTTAAATTATATTGTTAAAAGGTCGATTTTTAATTCTCCAGTAACAGTGATACGAAAATCTCAAGCTAAAGTTTTATACAAGCAATTTTCAAGCTGAAATGACGAAGTCAAAAGTGTGGTATCATTTAACCTTGTAAACGACAATAGAGCCTTGTGTGATTTTATTCAATCAGTAGTTCTTGGGTAAGACAACACACAAATACACATGAAAAGTTATTAAAAAAAAGTAAAATAAAATTAAAAGGTCACCACCTGTATGTGAGAGGTCACACAATAAGAATTTAGTGTTATTCAATAGGCTATAGTTTTTCGTTATACGGTTACTCTCTCCTATAATTATTTATTATCAGGCATATCATTTTGTATAATCATCTCAGAAAACTAATTTAAACAACCACCACAATTAACCCACCAGTTCACCACAAACTACCGCCTTGAAATTCCTTCGGTCAGTGGCTGCCTATATATCAAAAGACCGTTTTACATGAAAGGAATTAAAAGAAAGCTAAAATCGTGAAGATGATAAAATGAAAGAAAAATAAAGCGGAAAACTAAGCTCCTTTGATAAAAGACACATGAAAATTTGAAATAGATCCAAAGGTTATCGATCGTTTAGGATAAATACTCCGTAAGAAAGTAAGCTAAATATAACGACAGAAGAAAGAGCGATACGAATTCTTAAGAAATAACATTAGGGAGAGCATATCCAATTTAACAGAAGCGAAAAAGCTGAAGGAAATCCAACCCAACCCAACTCATACACCAATGTTGATTAACAGGGTCTCGATTCTCGAATGACAGGGCCGTACTGAAATTGCCATCATCTTCGCCATCACCCTACATAACCCGCTTGGGAAGTGTTGGAGGGTTTTTGCATTATTTTTGTCAGCCAACAGTTCCTGAAATCGATTAGTTGTCGTCTCAAAACTCGTGTTCCTTTTTGTTCGAAGTCTCCTCTTCATCCTCCATTTTGAGTACATCCTCGATATCACCTTTGCCGGAAAGGTATTCAACCAACTTTTCAAGAACCTTGGCAGGGACGAGACGCCTATCCTTCAGCGTCTCAATGATGGCATTCAGCTGTTCTTCTGAATCTTCTTTGTCTTTCAGATACTTAAGACAGGCCGCAAGACCTTCCAGCCTATTTCTCCGAAACACCAGACAGTAACTTTCCGATAAAGCAGATTTCATAGCTTCCACGGCCTTATTCATCTGGTTTTTTTTTGACGTAACAAAATGACATCCAAGACCATATGAATGAGTTAGGGTTTTCCCATTTTTCCAAATTCACTCTCTCTATTAAAGCTTCGGCCTTCTCTATCAAACCCTTTTCGCAATACATTCTTATCAAAAAGTTTGGAATTCGAATATCTTTGTGTAAATTACTATCTTCCCATTCCTTGTATATATTTTCCGCAGTTTCCACGTCATTGAACTTCAGAACAGCACGAAATAAAGACACGTAGTCTCTATTAGTTGTCTTGTACTTTTTGCATTCCTTCCAAACTCTAAACACTTCTTCTTTCTTACCCAAGTCACCATAGAGATTAGCAATATATGTGTAAGCCTTGTTCTTCTTTTTCAATAGCTGCACTAGTTTCTCCGACTTTCTAAGTGTCTCCGACGCCTTGTCTTCCATTTGAGCTCCTATATAATGGTTTGCAGCAACAACATAATTCATCCAGTTAATATCGAGCTCCCTATCAGATTCCATTTTCGTCAGAATCCTCTCGAGTCCATCGATGTCACCGACGCCTCCATACGTATTCATCAGGATGTTGTACGTATAGTTGTCATACTTTATATTATTAGTTTCCATTTCAAGTAAAACCTCAGCTGTTTTATCACGGTTTTGTGTTCGGCAGTAGAGATTTAACATAACATTGTGTGATAAGGTATAAGAAGCGAATCCCAGATCTCTCATCTTCTGCATGACACCCTCAGCTTTCTCTACACATTTCGCATGTGCATAACATTTAAGTAGCTCATCATAAACTTCGACTGTTTTCAACTTTGTCGGGATCAAATTGAAGTAATTTTCTGCTGCTTCTACTCCATAGACCTTTGAAATCAATTCCAAACGTGTAGCAGCATCTGTGGCTGTAACTTCTACGAATCTTTTCTCGGTCATCCATGTCAATACCTACACTCAGCAATCAATGGCACCAAAGTAAGACAATTATACCTACATTCATCCATAAGCATATTACCGTCTTTTATAATCCATAACAACACGATTTTGTTCTAGTTCCATAACAACAAGATTTCAGCCATTTGTTGACCTTTCTATGCTCGCAATGAGCGGGAATTTGACGGTTTTCTATACCTAAAGTCCGTAACGTCTTCCCACAGTCACACAAAACGCTGCGCGCTGTCACAAATTCTCAAATGAGATGATTGTACGCGTGCAACAGTCACATTTTACGCAATAATCGCTTAAAATGGTCCTAACAAACAACATTATAATGGTCACATTTTAATCGAAATTAATCAATCAATCAAAACAACATAGGAGGATTCCATGCTAAAACCAATTCCCGACATCATTCATACAAAACCCTAACTAAAATTAACCAAAAACGAAAGGTGAAAGAAAGACCTCAAGAGCATGTTTAAAGCGGCGAAAATTGCTGAGGTCCGTGACGATGCTGCGCAATTGAAACTCGTCGACATAATTACCTTGACGAACCCACTGATCAAGTACAGGTGTAATTGAAATCTTAGAGTTTACGAAAGGTATAATTCTTCTGTACAACGAAACGTTGGTGCGTTTCGTGGTGTTGTGAGTGAGTGTTGCTGCTGTTGTGGTGGAGAAGTAGGCGTTTCGTAATGTTGTTGTTGTTGTTGTTGAAACGTTTCGAAACGTGGATTGTGTTAATTTGCTGAGCAATTGCCGACTTCGATTCATTTTTGATGGAGATGGAGATGAGTAGCTGGGGTTTTGTACTTAGGAAGAGTTTTGAAAACAAAATAACTGTAAAAACACTAATTGTTCTATAAGACCGTCTCACCATAAGTTATGGTGAGACAGGCCATTTAACACCCTAAGCCTATTAAAAAAAATATATATATATAGGAAGGGTAGGTAGCTTTAACGTCAGTTTTATTTTTCCTAATTGTTACTCCCTCCGTTCCGGTCATTTGTTTACACTTTCCATTTTGAGGTGTACGTGTCATTTGTTTACACTTTCTAAAAATGATCATGCTTGACCTGACCCATGTGAGAGGTGGCCTCTACTCCCTCAACCAATTACATTTGATAATTTTAAGCATATGGGCCCCTCTTTGTACTTGTATTATTATTTTATTAGTTTTTTTCTCAACCTCTCTCCTCACATCGATAAATGTGTATAAAGTAAATGTAAACAAATCACCGAAACGGAGGGAGTAGTTATTTTTCTTCTCTTCTTCTTTTTCATTCTACTCCAACATTAAACCCTAAAAAATTCAAAATCAAAATTATTCAAATTCTATTGTCATTAAGATAATCCAGGTTTGTAATCTTACCTTCTTTTTAGTTTATTTTTAATCTCATATTTTTTAGCTTGTTAAATTGTAGTAGTATAGTCATATTTTTGGTTTTAATATTGTTCGATGTTAATTTTGTTTTTTTTTTTTTTCGGTTAAATTTGCTAATTTTAGATGATATGTTTTGTGTTTTGGTGTGTTTATAACTTACTGGTAATGTTTGATGAACGAAAAATGGTGACAATGATCTCAAAATAAGGTATTTTTTAGGGTTTATGAGTTTTTGTTGATTATTAATGTATGATATAATTTTAATTTAACAACCTATGATTTTAAGTTGAAAATTTTTGACGATAATTGAGAGCCTATGATGTTGTTATTATACCTGTGATTTTAAATTTAGAATCATGTTTTTCAAGTTTGAAACCTGTAATTTTAATTTTATACCGACTAAAGTATAATTTGTTTTGAAACCTATAATTTTACGTTTGAAACCATTTTTAGTTTAGAATTAAGAATAATCTTGTGTTTATAATTTATAAGTTTCGAACCTTGTGTTTTAAGTATAATATCAAATATTTAAGTTCATAACATTGTGTTTTACATTTGAAATTAATTAGTTTGGAGTACAAACCTATGACTTTAAGCTTGGAAATATAATACTCATGATTTAAATTTTGATACGTATGCATTATATGAGATATTATTCGAGCGTTATATTATGTGTGTATTTTTTAACTTTAAAGGTTTTTTTTAAACAATTGTTACTAAAGTAACATTCTTGATAATAAAAATTAGCCAATTAGCTCAATGGTAGAGTGTGTGCGACGCACAAGATGTAGGTTCGAATACTACATTGACTACAAATTCGAATCTTAATATTTTAGGTTTATAACCTTCTATTTTAACCTGAAAACCTTACATTTTAACTTGAAATACTTGAGTCAATTAAAAAAAAAAAAAAAAAAAAAAAAAAAAAAAAAAAAAAAAACTAATGTTTTGCACAACACAATTTCTTGTGTGAGACGGGCCTAACGATAAATTTATCGTAAGTCCTCTCACACAAGGTAGTTACGAGTTAGTTTTTTTTTTCTTTTCTTGCTTGTGTCTTACGTTAATTATCGTTAGGCCCGTCTTTCAGGAGAACTACTGTTTACACAATAATTAAACAAAAATTTGTAAAATGTAACATTAGTACTAACCTCCCATTTCTTTTGATCTTCCCACTTGTTTATTAAATGAGTATATTATTTTAATCAAGTGGGAAGATCAAAGAAAATGGGAGGGAGTATATGTTATTTAATATCATCATTCATTATTTAAACATAGATAAAGAAAATGTAATAAGTTTTCCACAATGTAGGTGGTTTTTTTGCCCCATGTGTAACATCATTTTTTTTTATTTTTTTATTTTTCATATTTTTTTTTGTTATTGGGCTTTATTATTGGACTCGTCTCACCATAAGCTATGGTGAGACGGTCTCATAGGAGAGTTGCTGCTTCTATTGGGTCTGTCTTAAAAAACCTGCAGAATTTTTACAATTACGCTAACAACAAATATAAATATGATAATGTGTGGTGTTGTTTGATTCATATTCTTAAATAGAATATTAATATTAAGGCGCCTAATTTAGAATTTGATAACTTTTTTTTATGTGTAATTATAAGTCTTATCGTTGTAAAATACGCCTCGACAAACGTGCGATGACATCACCAATGGATTTTTTCAATCCTAGGTTAGGCATAAGATAAATGCTTAAAAAAAAAAAAAAACGTTTCCACCATTTTTCTCATTGAAAATTTTAAAAATTAATTAAAATGATTTTTTTTTTTTTTTTTTTTTTTTTGCATTAGTTAAACTGGGATTGCATTAATTTGCTTTAATATTCCCAACACTGACCACCGCAACAACGCTCCCTCCCGCACCCTGCAGTAGTCGTGACCGACAACCGCCCCACATTTTGACTGATCGACCAAATCCTGAGAACTCACCACCAACCTCCATTTAGCTTGGCTGATACATGTGTTTCGCACAACAGAAGGGCACATATTCGACACACCAAAATCAGACATTCGCGAAAGGATGTAGTAGTAACAGTTGAAATTCGCAGAGTATTTGGGGGATATTCAACATTTCCGACATCAAAAGGAATCTGATTCGTGTTGAGCGTGTAAATACTGTATAGCTGTAATTTCAACCGTACTCTAATATGATAAGTTTCACCGAGCGTCAGTAACAAAAAAGATTTGGAAATTCACTATCTGCCGAAGTCAATTAAAGAGCCTATAAGTTTACCAGACAACTAACGCGGATTTTATCTGCTTAGTTATACGAAAAAAAAACATGAGACGGGTTAATAATTCCTCAATCATGGCGCTCTTGAATTTCTGCAAGTATGCGGATGACATCAAAGATGTTTATCCAGCGATTGAAGAAAAACAGCGGAGGAATATATCCACCAAAAACTAGCACACCGTGACATCATTGAGATTAGCAATAAACGAGTAAGCCTCGTTTTTCTTTTTCAGCCAGATCAGTCGCTTGTCTGCCTTTTTAAGCAACTCAGCAACTCCAACGCTGTCTACCAATTGAGCTCCTATATAATGCTTTGCAGCAACAGCATATGGCATCCAGTCAAGTGCGAGTTCGCAATCAGAATCTATTTTCGTCAAAAGGCTCTAGAGTTTGTCAACGTCACGATCACTTCCGTATGAGTTCAGAAGGACGCTGTACGATAGCCGTCATACAATCAGAAATTGCATGGCAGATGGCACTAGAGAGGTACAAAATTGCTGCGACAGAACTATATAAATTTACGGGAAAAGGAAGTCAATATAATATGACAGTAGAGAAGAACAATATAATATGAATTTACGGGAAAAGGAAGTCAATATATAAATTTCGGTAAGAACTGCACACAAATTTAGACCAGCTTGCCCATAAGAAACGCTAACTTGCTTATAGACTACAGACGAATTTAACAGGAAAAGAAAGGTGCTGTGAAATGTTGTCCACAAAACGTTTCAAAAGGTGGAGGCTGACGATTATGAGAGCCTGGTGAGAATCGGGCGAATTTGAATGTTTAAAGTCACTAAAATAGTAGTAGTAACTTTAAGCGTTGACTTAGTCACATTTTAGTCGTAAGGAGCTCGTAGTACGCATGGGCCGGTCTAACACAAAACTTATTTGTTTTGTGAAATACGGGTTTATCTTCAATAAATAACAAGGTCTAACTTAAGTCCGTCGATTTTTGTCTAACATTAAAAAATGGCAAGTTTCTTCGAACTTAGCTAAACTTCGTTGTTGATTGTCAAACTGTATGCAACTAACAATCTCAACTTTACCCATTTGGCCAAGTAAAAAACACAAGCAAAACAGTGTATAAACTCCACCATCGACAAAAACAAACGGACAGACTCGGATATCAGTGTCCCGACCTAATCATCAAAACCCATCATTTTCAACATCTACATCACCACCCTTCTCCTCATTATCTTGCCTCAATTTTTCCAAAAGACGTAATTCAGATAAGAAGTCTTGACTCACACATGCGACAAGAGAGAGAAAGATATGAGCAGGAACTTACAGTTCTTGGTGCGTCCTTTACCACAAGCTTCCCCTTATGACGTTCAATTTCATCCGTACAAGTAGTGATGGCCTTGTTAAGGATTGAAATACCTCGTTCCTAGCATTGCCAAAAACAAATTAAACGACATGCATAATTTACAAGGAAGCACTAAAATCCAAAGGATGTAGCTAAACATGAATAACATAAGCAATTTACAAGGAATATGGTGCATCCATAAATTTGCATAGCATCGGAAACGTAGAGTGTGTCCAAGTTAAGACCACGCTAATTAAGGGACAAGACCCCAATTTCTTTATGGTACGAGTAGAAATCATAAGCATATGTCTATAAGTAAAGAGAAATGACAGTATGACACTCTTAGCCACCCAAAAGACCGTTTTAAAAGAAAGAAAATAGTTGGATACAAAAAGAAAGCTAAAATCGCAAACATAAAATGAAAGAAAAATAAAGCGGACAACTAAGTTCCTTTGATAAAAGACACATGAAATAAATAAGAAAGAGCGAAACAAATTCTAAAGAAATAACACTAGAGAGAGCATATCCAATCTAAAGGAAGCGACAACGCCACAGGAAACCCAACCCATACAACGATGTTTGATTAAAAGTGTCTCGATTATCGAATGAGGGGAACAGAGTGAAATATGTCATCATCATCTTCACCATCACCCTATATATGGGAAGTGTGGGAGATTATTGAATTAATTTTGTCAACCAGCAGTTCCTGAAATTTATTAGTTGTCGCCAGAAAAATCGTGTTCCTTTTTGTTTGAAGTCTCTTCTTCATCATCATCCATTTTGAGTACATCTTCGATATCACATTTGCCGGAAAGGTATTCCACCATTTTTTCGAGAACCTTGGTAGGGATCAGACGCTTGTCCTTCAACGTCTCAATCATGGCATTTAGTTGTTCTTCTGAATCTTCTTTATCTTTCAAATACTTAAGACAGGCCGCAAGACTTTCCCGCCTATCTTTCCGAAACACCAGACGGTTAGTTTCCGAAAAAGCAGATTTTACCGCATCCACGGCCTTATCCATCTGGTTTATTTTGACGTACCCAAATGACATCCAAGACCATGCGTATGAGTCGAGGTCTAGCCGTTTTTCGAACTTTCTTCTCTCTATTAAAGCCTCGGCCTTCTCCATCAGACCCTCTTTGCAATACAATTTTATCAAGAAATTTGGAATTCGTATATCTTTGGGTAAATTACTATCTTCCCATTCCTTGTATATATTTTCCGCAGTATCCACGTCATTGAACTTCAAAAAAATGGGAAATAAACTCATGTAGTCTCTATTGTTCGCCCTGCACTTTTTGCATTCCTCCCAAACTCTCAACACTTCATTTTTCTTACCCAAGGCACCATAGAGATTAATAATAAATGTGTAAGCCTTGTTCTTCTTTTTCGATAGATTCACTAGTTTCTCCGACTTTCTAAGTAAATCCAACGCCTTGTCTTCCAATTGAGCTCCTATATAATGGTGTGCAGCAATAGCATAAGTAATCCAGTCAATATTTAGCTCGTTATCAGATTCCATTTTCGTTAGAATCCTCTCGAGTCTATCAATGTCATGGACACGTCCATATGCATTCAACAGGATGGTGTATGTATAACGGTCATACTTTATATTATTAGCTTCCATTTCAAGTAAAACTTCAGCTAATTTATCACGGTTATGTGTTTGGCAATAGAGATTTAACATAACATTGTGTGACAAGGTATAAGAAGCGAATCCCAGATCTCTCATCTTCTGCATGACACCCTCAGCTTTCTCTACACATTTTGCTTGTGCATAACATTTAAGTAGTGCACCATAAACTTCTGCTGTTTTCAACTTTTTCGAAATCAAATTGAAGTAATTTTCCGCTTTTTCTACACCATAGACCTTTGAAATCAAGTCCAAACGTGTAGCAGCATCCTTGGGTGTAACTTCTACGAATCTTTTCTCGGTCATCCATGTTGATACCTACACTCAGCAATCATATTACCGTCTGTCATAATCCATAACAACACAATTTTGTTCTAATAGTAAATACTTCGTATATTCTCTACGATTCAGTCATTTGTTCACCTTTCTATTCAGGTAATGAGCAAAAATTGACGGTTTTCTATGCCTAAAGTAAAAAATATAAGCTCTAACCTAAAGTCCGTAGCGTCTTCCCACAGTCACACTCCTCCCAATTCGTGACGACCAAAGCGCTGTCACAAATTCTCAAATGAGATGATCAATTATAACGGTCACATTTTACGCAATAATCGCATCAAATAGTCACAATAAACATTATAATAGTCACATTTTATTCGAAATCAATCAATCAAAACCACATCAACATTGTATCGTATAAACCCTAACAAAACAAACCAATTAAAAACAACTAAAATAAACCTCAAGAGCATGTGTAAAGCGACGACATTGACGGAGATCCTTGACGATGAAGCGCAAATTGATAGCATCGATAGAATTACCCTGATTAATCCACTCATCAAGCACAGGTGTGATTGAAATATTAGGGTTTCCTAAAGGTGATATTCTTTCGTACAACGAAACGTTTTTTTCTTCGTTCGTGCGTTTCGTAGAGTTGTTAGTGAGTACAGTGGAGGTGCAGTAGGCGTTTCGTAAGGCTGTTGTTGTTGAAACGTTTCGAAACGGGGATTGTGTTAATTTGTTGAGCAATAACCGAGTTTGATTCATTTTTGATGGGGATGACTACTTCCGGTTTTGGAGGATGGGGTTAGGACTTAGGAGGTAGTTTGAAAGGTTTTATTTGGAAAAACTAGATGAAAATTGAAAAGTTACCTGATATTAACAGATCGATAAGTTAACTGAAACTAATTATATTTTTTTTTTATTAAAATAACCTGAACTAATAACTGAAATAAAGTAATGACATAATTATTGTTTTATAGATAAATTTACATAGATATAATTGTAAACAAACTTGTAATTAGCTACTCCCTCCGTCTCAGTGATTTGTTTACGTTTACTTTATACCATTTATCGATGTGAAAAGCGAGGTAAAAAAAAACTATTAAAATAATAATATAAGTACAAAGGGGTCCCGCTTGCTTAAAATTATGAAATGTAATTGGTTAAGGGAGTAGGGGTCCACCTCTCACATGGGTCACCTATGACCATTTATGAAAAGTGTAAACAAATGACATGTAACCCACAAAATAGAAAGTGTAAACAAATGACCGGGACGAAGGGAGTAGCTTATTTTTTACGCCATAAGCTACTAAAGCAGCTTTTTCTTTTTCAGCTAGCTGAAATAATTTTCAGTCGACCTCAACAAACACTTCAAATAAAATCGGTAGCTTAAATTTTGGTCAAACCGGCTAACTGATCAAATAAGTTAGCTGATTTATGCAACTAAACAGAGCTTAAGAAGTGAAAAACGAAATGAAACACACATTTTTAAATGGCTAGTATGAGTTTTTTTTTCTTTATTTTAAAAATTTTTATTCATCTTGTTGCGCTACTTGACCTTGTAAACAGCAATAGAATAATTCGTAAACGACAATTGAAACTAATGAAAACAACCGCCGAAATTGGCAGTAACTTCTATGAGTCTTTTGTCGCTCATCGATCTCGATAACTACGATCAGAAATGCATGGCACTAGAGGTACACAATTGCCGCCAATAACATGAATTTAAGAGGTAAAGGAAGTCAATACTCCAATAATGCTAAGAACCACAGTCGAATTTAGACGAGTTTGTGCATGAGAAACGCAACTTGCTTACAGGCTAGTCTACAGACTAGCGACAAATTTAACAGGAAACGGAAAGAAAGTGTTGTACTCCGTTAACTTGTAGGGAGCTCGTAGTACGCATGAGCCGACACACACAAGACCTAATTGTTTCGTGAAAGTCGGGTTTAAGTTTTCAAATTCTGCTGTTGATTGTCAAACAGTATGCAACTAACAATTTCAAATTAACCCATTTGGCCAAGTACAAAACTCTATCAAATCAGTGTACAAACTCCACCATTGACAAAAAACAAACAAAAAGTCTCGGACATCAGTGTCTCCTTACTCGTGAAACCCAGCATTTTCAACATCGACATCACCCATGCCTTCTCTTCATCGGTATCTTGCCTCAGTTTTTCCAAATGGTCTAGGAACAGCTTATCAGCCAGACGACATATATGTCCGAATCTTGAAATCAGCACAATAATGAAAACAATTCTAGCTTTGTCAAATCAGGTTTAATCATAATGAGAATTCAGGTTGCTATCCAAGTGTGAAAACATCAACATATGATAATTGATATGAAATTTGTCAGATCGAAACTAAAGCAAACAACATTTGATGGAGATACATGGAGGAGAAGGCAGAAACCTTGATATGAAGCACACCATCGAACTGGAAACATTTCATCTCGATATCAGCACGAATTTTGAGGGGCTGAGGGGTCATTCTGCGTCTAACATTTTTTATCAGAGCATCCTTGATTTCAGGAGTCACAGCAGGGCGCACCTCTGTTGTCTGAAAACCGCACAGTTGCCATCAATAAATAAAAAAATGAATAAATAAAGGTAATAGAGAGTGAATATGATGAGAAAAAAACGAGTACCTCGTGACCATCAGCATCAGTAACCTTGCCTTCATAGGTAAGTTGATCCAACACAGAGTCAGGGTCAGTCACGATTGTTTTGAAGGCCTAAGAACAACAAACAGTGCGTCTCATGAGACTGTCTCACATGTAACATACTAGAAAGAAACTAAAGAAAACCACCGTCTCACTACTTTGTCAAGAACAAAGCACGACATGATAATTAAAACTAAAGTCATTGATTTTTCAAACAATAAGTTAGTCGGCCATATCCCGGAAGGCCTTTCAAGTCTCGTCGGTTTAGTGTCCATAAACCTATCAAGAAACCATATGAGTGGAGCTATTCCGTCAAACATAGGCCAATTGACGTCTTTGGAAATTCTTGATTTATCTCATAATCATCTTTCTGGTGAAATTCGTACGGGTTTGGCTAAAATCACAACTATGGCAATATTGGATTTGTCGTACAATAACTTGTCTGGGAGAATTCCAACGGGACCTCAGTTACAAACTTTCGACAGTTCAACGTACATGGGAAACCCTAGACTTTGCGGAGCCCCACTTCCAAAATGTGCAGGGGATGAAGCAGCCACTATCCCACAAAACGGTGATAACGCCACTCATGATGTGCAACATCTCAATGAGTATACGCTAGGAATGTACATTAGCGTGGTGCTAGGACTTATAACAGGATTTTGGGTGGTTTGTGGTACTTTAATGCTCAAAAGATCTTGGAGACGTGCTTTCTTCCGATACTATGATGACATGAAAGACAAAGTAGCAAGAGTTTGGAGGAAACCCTGACACCAGTTGGCACGTATGTCGAAATTTTAGTTAATCACTAGATTTTGTGTACGTAACACGTAAAATTTCATTGTGTTACTAAGATGTTCCACATATTTATTTTAGGCAAATCTACTGTAATGCTCTGCTTTAATTGCTTTTGTAATGAAGACTGTGGAAAATAAATTAAGAATTTAGCAGTAGCCTTTGTTGTGAGTAAATATCATCTTTGCTTTGGTTAATTTAGTAATTGCTTTTGCAAGAGACTTTGTATCATTTTGTTTGATTAAGTATAATAACTGATGCTGCTTCTCTTCTTAGAGACATTTTCATTTTTCACTAACTGAACAACAATATTTGTTATGCATCCGTATATGAACTGCAAATTTTATTGGCTAAATCAGCAAAAAACGTGAATGGAAATGAACCAGCAAAAGTGATATTAGCTACATCTTTTAATGAGAGCGTCCACGGAATTACACATAAAATTACACAAGTGGTAGCAAATAATATCATGTTCAATTGAAGAATGCAACAACATCAGAGCATGAAATGTCTTGAAACCTCCATCTATTTCCAAACGAATACGAAAATGTTACACATAAACTCGTCCTTACTTCTTGCTCTGATCATAAATACTTTGAAGGTCGGGAATTTCTGTAGAAAATTGTTTAATATATGATTCAGTGAAAAACTTCTCAGATTTAGCAACCAGCGGTACAAATCTCGTCTTTTGTATCAGGCCTTGATCCGTTAGCATCTTCCAAACTGTATACCTTGGAACAATTCGTTTCTCCAATGAATACGTAAAAATGTTAGGGTAACTGATAATAATCTTAGGATCATACTTCACAGTGTTAACCAAAAAATCCATTATATCTCTAACTTTCTTCTCAGAAAGACAAAAACAACTTGGATAACACACAAACATGGAAACAACCTCATCATAGGACCACCCCATGCTCTCGAAAACCTCCACTTTCTTCTTCCACGACAACTCGCTGAGGTGCAGGACTGCGCGCAGAGCGTAAATAAACTTGTTGTCGCTAGGTTTTACCCCCATAACTCTAATTCTGTCAATTGCACTAGCAATTCTCTCGAGTCTGTGATAAAACAATCTCCTAGGATCCAGCACAAGCATGTCACCGATACGATTCTTAGGCACACCTTGCTGAATCAAGAACTCGACATTCGGCATTAACCTGTTCTTGAGGTCGCGGCGAAAAATCGAAGAACCACGCAAAATGGCAACCTCAACTTTATCATCAGAAGTAATATATTTCCTAAGAAACTGCATTACAGGCCTCAGCTGCGCGTCAAGGCTCCTCCTAAAGATGATGTCTGGAACCGACAGGAATATTTTGGGAAGGACCGAAGACGAGACACCGTTTTCGGTGAAAAACTGAAACTTTGGTTGGAGGGTGGATATTCGTGACGAGAGAACAACAGGGTACTTCTTCACAAGTTCGACGACTTGTGTTTCACTGAATTCATTGGATTTCAGGAAATTAACAACAGAATCATAATGTTGTTTGTTGTCTTCAACTAATTTTACCGTTTTGGAAGCTGAAATCGCTGATTTCAATGAAAACCCACATGAATTAGTGAGGTAATCAATGGTGAAAGAAGATGAAGACGCTGCTGCATATTGTGATGTAGTAGTATTTGTTGTGGGTGTAGATTTGTGAAGGGGTTTTGCAGAGAAGAAGCGTTTGTGGATGTTAAATGTTAGCCTTGTAAGTGTAAATTTTGACATTTTCTGGTGATTTTTTTTTAGGAGATTCAAGTGAAAATTGCAAGGAAGTAGGCGGAAGTGAAAGAGAATAGGGTTAGTTCACCTGCTAATGAAGTTCTAGGGTTTTCATTTCATTTCATAAATGATGGGCCTGCCTCAAAGCTTCTAACCCGCTTGTCTGTCGACTGAAAAATCATGTTAGATGGGTTTGCATCGGCCATAAACCTGCTTTTAATTATTTATATTCAATATTTAATATTCAATATTCAACAACTGATGAACTGAATTCCTAACGAGTACTTAGAGTTAACGGTGACCAAGGATTGGGCAGAGTCGGGTCTTGTTTTGCTTGACCCAGAACCGATCCTTTGGTGTGGTGCACCGAGCCTGGGAAAAAAATAAAAATTGGCCCGATTGACGGATTGGGTCGGGTTAGCCTACTCATTTAGCCACCTCCATATAAAGTGTTAGGTGCTCTCGCTAGTATATAGTCCATGTGGTTAAAACATGAGGGTTCAATCCCTTTCCAAAAGAAATCTTGTTTGAGAATTATGGTTTGAGCTATGCAATATGGTTTTAGGTCAATTCTCATGTCACCGAAATTGAAAATTTGTGCGACCAAGGTTACACGATGTCATTATAATGGCAAATGAAAAATCAAACATGTAACCTATCAAGATACTTTCATACTTACATTATGACAAATAGAATAGAACATCTTATGTTCGATCAGGGTGTTTTTAAAGTATAAAGTCAAAGTAATTCCATCACCAGTAACATCTGTACAAATTCAAATTCAAAATCAATTTCTAAATGGACCTGAATTTGTTGCTCGTTAATTCTTTCGAATTTCGATTGAATTTGTTGCTCGTTTTTAATATTTGAGGCAGTAGTTCATCATACGATTATGCTAATTGGACCGAGTGTATAAGAAATCTTGTTTGAGAATTATAGTTTGAGGTTTTTTTTTTTCTTCCTCTTGTTACGCTACTTGACCTTGTAAACGGCAATAGAATAATTTGTTAACGACAATAGAAACTAATGAAAACAACCGCCGAAATTGGCAGTAACTTCTATGAGTCTTATGTCGCTCATCGATCTCGATAACTACAGTCAGAAATGCATGGCACTAGAGGTACACAATTGCCGCCAATAACATGAATTTAACAGGTAAAGGAAGTCAATACTCAAATAATGCTGAGAACCACAGTCGAATTTAGACGAGTTTGTGCATGAGAAACGCAACTTGCTTACAGGCTAGTCTACAGACTAGTGACAAATTTAACAGGAAAAGGAAACAAAGTCTTGTACTTCCGTTAACTTGTAGGGAGCTCGTAGTCCGCATAAGCCGACTCACACAAGACCTATTTGTTTTGTGAAAGACGGGTTTAAGTTTTCAAATTCTGCTGTTGATTGTCAAACAGTATGCAACTAACAATTTCAAATTAACCCATTTCGCAAAGTACAAAACTCTATCAAATCAGTGTACAAGCTCCACCATTGACAAAAAAACAAACGAAAAGTCTCGGACATCAGTGTCTCCTTACTCGTGAAACCCAGCATTTTCAACATCGACCTCACCCATCCCAGTATCTTCTTCTTCGTCTTCTTCGGTGTCATCATCACCACCCTTCTCTTCATTATCTTGCCTCAGTTTTTCCAAATGGTCTAGGAACAGCTTATCATCCCTTTCACTCACCTGCGTCCAAAAGTCGTAATTCATATGAGAAGCCGTAACTCGGACATGCGACAAGAGAGAGAGGGAGAGAAAAAAGATATGAGCGGGAACTTACAGTTCTTGGTGCGTCCTTCACCACAAGCTTCCCCTTATGACGTTCAATTTCCTCCGTACAAGCAGTGATAGCCTTGTTAAGGGTTGAAATACCTTGTTCCTAGCATTGCCAAAAAAAAAAAACCAACCCACGCATAATTTATAAGGGAGAACTTATATCAAAAGGATGTAGCTAAAAATGAATAGCATAAGCAATTTAATTTCATCTCTTCTTTACCGGGGGGGAGAGTGAACAATAGTGCATTCAAAAAATTGCATAGCATCGGAACGTAAAGTGTGCACGAAAAAATAGACAAACAGAAGTGAGCGGGTATGATGATTAACCCTTCGGAACTGAAATATAATAATACGATTAAGTGCAGAACGATTGCTAGGTTTCGCGATCTAGCGAAGATAGAGTATTGTTTTGGGCTTGCAAGTTAATCACTAGATTATTTTGAGGAACGAGATTGAAGTTGGTAACTTGATAAGTGCAAGCATTTGTAACTTCCCATGGCAAGAGGTCGGAGGTCTGTTAAAGCATTTTACTCGGCTGTGATTTCTTTTTCTCTATCAGCTCTGTAAATTTTCGTTTCCTCCCCTATTACTCGGTCTCTTAATAGGGTGGAGCTAGATTATCTACCTTATTTTCCTTAAGTATTAATCTTTGACGTACCTTGGTCGTTTGACCTGAACAAATTTATCATAAAAATACAGGGCTAACTAACACAAAGTACAGAGATGCAAGTAGTACCACGCCTATTAATAATCTCGTAAATTCCTCCCTAGTTACATTGAAAGACCTTGACACATGATGTAGAAATACCATACCATAAAACCAACTCACACTTAGATCTTGTTTCAAATGTTTGATAATCGACAATTTCCAAAAGACGAGAATACGAAGATTGTGTCCAGCATTGAATCAACTAATGAATTCTTCACTTAGAAAGAAAACATGAATTGCCAGTTTACTTAAGACGACATTTTGCACGATTCCGGCATAATTAAAAAACAAAGAGCAATGGCAATGGCAATGGCAATGGCATAATTGACAGTGGCAAAATATTGGTGTATATTGAAGGGAGCCAAACGAGCTTACTTTATCGAGGGTTTGAGTAGTGAGAACATAGAGAGGTGGAGCAACTAGTTTGATCTTCACAGGGCAGTCGTTTGTTCCTGCTGCTTCTGCTTTACGCATGGCTTCCTGTAATTTGGCCGGTCATATCAGCCAAACGATATATATATTCGACTCTTGAAATCAGCATAAGGATGACAACAATTCTAGCTTACAAACTGGTTTAATCATAATGATTTCAGGTTGCCATCGAAGCGAGAAAACATCAACATTTGCTAATTGATATGACTATTTAAACTCGGAATGTAATGCCGAAGCCAAACAGAAAGCATACGTGAAACTTGTCAAGTCAAAACTAAAGCAAACAACATTTAATGGGGAAACAGGGAGGAGAAGCAGAGACCTTGATATGAAGCACACCATCAAACTGGAAACATTTCATCTCGATATCAGCACGGATTTTGAGGGGCTGAGGAGTCATTCTGCGCCTAACATTCTTTATCAGAGCATCCTTGATCTCAGGAGTCACAGCAGGGCGCACCTCTGTTGTCTGAAAACCGCACAAATGTCGTTAATAAATAAACAAATGAATGAATAAATGAATAAATAAAGGCACTAGAGAGTGAAAATGATGGAAAAAAAAAAAAAAGTACCTCGCGACCATCAGCATCAGTAACTTTGACTTCATAGGTAAGTTGATCCAAGACAGAGTCGGGGTCCGTGACAATTGTTTTGAAGGCCTAACAACAAACAAACAGCACGTCAAGGCGGTGCGTGTCTCAGATGAGACCATCTATCATAAGACCGACTGACCGAGTCAGGGTCAGTCACTATTGTTTTGAAGGTCCAAGAACAAACAAATACCACGGTTCATGAGACCGAAACTAAAGAAAACTACCGTCTCACTCAAGCATCAGTCAAGAACAAAGGGCGACATAAGACGACAAAGGACAACACAACAAAACATACTTCAAAGGCATGGCCGTACTTGTTTTGAAGGCCTAAGAACAACAACAACAAACAGACCGTCTCACACGTGAAACCAACTAGCTGCTAAAGAAAACCACCCCCACTAATTAAGTCGTCTCAGCTGTGATACCGTAAAGAAAACCACCCCCACTGAAGGAACAAAAGACGATAATCGTAATACCGTCTCAACTACTAGCTGCTACTAACATAGTTCAAAGGCGAGGCCTTCTCAATCAAGAATAACTACCACAAATTGTAAAACGTCTCACCCAAGAATTTGTCGATGAAACACAAAATTCACAAACAAAACAAACAAAACCCAAAAACAAAAAAGAAAAAAAGACGAAGAATGACAGACATACTTCAAATTCAGACCGTCTCACATGTGAAATCCGCGAGTTACTAACAAAAAAACGCCCCCACCAATTAACTAACTAGTAATTACCCTTTATTATAGAAATCACAAATCAAACCAACCCCCCTCATTATCATCACAAAACCGTCTCACCCAAGAATTAGTCAAGAATACAAAAGACAACATAGCATTGAAAAAACATAAAATTCAGAAATCCAAGAAGACAAAAGGAGGTGGACAAACAAGCAACATACTTCAAAGGCGTGGCCGTACTTGCGATAAAGAGGCCAGCCAATACGATGATACAACTCCTCAAGATCAGTCTCAAGCGTCTCGGCCACGTGACGCATAATCGAATGCACAAGCTTACTCTTATTAAATCGATCCTCACAATGAGAAATATCTTCCTCAGAAACCCTACGCTTACTCAAATCAATGTAACCCTTCTCCTTATCAACACGAAGAACCATCACAGGCTCGATTCTCCCCACCTTAATCAAGCTGTTAACGCTTCGAATACGACGTCGAGAAAGTTCCGAAAAGAGGATCATACCCTCGATGTTGTTGTACTCAAGGAGTGAAACGTACGCGCCCATGTCTGCTATGTTCTTCACTTGTATCATCACTGAAGTATCCACTTCTGGGTACTTCTCTTCGTACATTCTGCACTCCAGATTCACCATCTTCGTCTCTCTTCTTTCAATTTCTCTCTCTTCTTTCGATTTTTCTCTCTCTTTTTTTCTAGGGTTTATCTCTGATGATTCTCTTCAATCTTCTTTTTTTTCCCCTCTTTTGTTTATTTTAGTTGTATATATATATATATATTGTTTTGGGCTTTTTTTTTTTTTATATATTTGGACATGTTATTTCGACTTTTTAGAGCTGAACGAATAGGAAATGAGCTTATAGCAGCTGAGCTGAATTTATAAAAGCTGAACCTATATTCCTTTTGTATCAGTCATTTGTTTACACTTCTCTCAAATCCCCTCACAAAAAAGTCAAATTGTAAACAATTCACTGGAACGGAGGGAATAAGAGATAATTTATAGGAAATTTGAGTCATCAGAATCGCTTCTATAAAGTCTTGAAGTTATTGTAAATAAACTTATAGGAATTGAAATTTAAAAGAACTTGACCTTTATTAATTTAAGGGTTAGTCTATTCAGAAATACTAGTTTGAAATTTGGGAAGTATTACCTTATTTTTTTTTTTTATTTAGAAAAAACTACCGAAAGTCATTTTCAAGCAAATATTAAATGGAATCGTTATAATTCTTTTTTCTTTGTTTTTTTTTTTTTACCAAAGGTTAGATTGTTTTCTAAGTCAAACACCCTATTATTCCCTATTAAACTCCTATGTATTCCTTTTCTCTCAATTAATTATCGTTCTTCCTTTTTTTTGTAGCATTTAAAAAAAAGAAAAAAAAAATTATTACGAGTCTATGTAAGCGGCCACATAGGCGTAAGTTTCGGAAAAATGACCAAATTTAATGGAGTATTGTTTTTTGGTAGTTTTTTGTCCAAATAAAAAACAATTAAGGTAATACTTTTCAAAAATTTATAAAATAAATATAGTGTTTCTGAAAGAGGAGTATAAATAAGGTAGTTTTTGACAAAATACACATTGCGAAGCCATCTTGTACGTTAAGCGACCTTCACTATTATGAGTATGAGTATTAAAAGAGGTACTGACAAATTCTCGAAAAATGACAAATTGTAGTATAATGTCGTCTTCCGATATAAGACAAACCCATAACAATAACAACCCAAAAGTTAAGCTATTAACTTCCCAAGTTTTTAATAAGATAAACTAGCATGGTTGAGGTGGGCTAGTCTCTTTTAAGCCCATCCAATAGCATAAGACGATCTTATATAGTTGTCGAGAAAAAATCAATGTTCTTTTTTTTCTTTACTTAATCAATGTTGGATTAAATTGATTTGTCATTGGTGCTATAATTTTGGGGCTTAATCGAAGTTGTGTTGAATTGCAAAAATTTACAATCCCTTTTTGTTCCAAAACATGAGAAATAACACTAATTCTTGTGTAAGTCAGGACTTACAATAAATTATTGTAAGTCCGTCTCATTTGTATCCGATTATATAACTTTTGTACTATTTAAGTGATAATTATGATTAATTGTTACTAAATTTTTTTAGTACCTCTGTTAGTGACTTTAGTAGATTTGTTTCATGTTTTTGTACCCCTTTAACTGCAATTTGTACCTTGGTCTCACATTAACTTAGTGTAAGTTGAGCCTTACAGGAGAATTACCGGAGAAATAAATGTCAATAGACTCAATACGTTAGTCAGAGTAGTTCTTGTGTAAGACCGTACTTACGTTAATATAATGCAAGTCACACATGAAAAAATATTAAAAAAAAAAAAAAAAAAAAAGAAAAAAAAAAAAAAATTAAGAGTAACTACCCTCATGTGAAATAGTGTACTTAAGTTCAGAGCTATGACAATTTTAATCTCTAAAAAAACAGTTTTCACTTTAGTCAAACCAAAGTTCCTAAAATGGATTAGTTGTCGTCTCAAAAGAATTTACAAAGGCCCAACACACAAAACCGTCCCAAACCCACTAGAAAGCTTATCCGTGGGCCAAATACCCATTCAAGAGTCAAGACATCCTTCGGTCCGAAACCAGCATTTGATCGCATAATTGGTACCAAACCAACATGGGTAACTGGAACTTCCGAAACTTTTAAGAACCGCAAAGGGTTCAACCTCGTATTAATCAGCCCGTTGTATTTGAGATCTTTAATTGCAAAACACTTCGGGTTAATAGGGATGCCCGACGGCCGACGGCTACAATAAAAATTATCACGAAGAAGTTACGAAAACGAGTAACAATAAAAATGTACCAACCCGACAATGCATGCATACACTGAAGGAACCGAAACTAGTAGAAACAACTAAATCAACGCATAAATGCTGCAAAATAAAGAGACACTAAGCATTAGTCCTAAAAATGAGCACTCATGTCAATCACTGACTCTTGTCTCGAATAATTTCACGGGTTCCTGCTTTCCTACTTGTTTGCAGTCTCTTCTTCGTCACCCGCTTTTAGTACATCTTCGATATCACATAAACCAGAAAGGTATTCAACCAATTTTTCGAGAACCTCATCAGGGATGAGCTGCTTGGTCTTCAGTGTATCGATGACAGCATTCAGCTGTTCTGAATCTTCTTCGTCTTTCAAATACTTAAGACAGGCCACAAGATTTTCCCGGTTCCTTTTCCAGCATACAGGAGACATAGGGTCCAATAATGCAGATTTCAACGCCTCCACAGCCTTATCCATCATGTTGCTCTTTATATAGCCAAATGTCATCCAAGACCATGTGAATGAGTCGGGTTTTTGCCATTTTTCTGACTTCACTTTCTCTAGTAAAGCCTCGGCCTTCTGTGTTAAACCGTTTTCGCAATACAACCTGATCAAAATGTTTGAAACCCGGATATCTTTGAGTAAATTACTACCTTCCCATTCCTTGAATATCTTTTCCGCAGTTTCCAAGTCATTTAACTTCAAAAGAGCACGAAACACAGACATGTAGTCTTTATTTTTAGCCTTGCACTTTTTGCATTCCTCCCAAACTCTCAACACTTCTTCTTTCTTGCCCAAGGCACCATACACTTCAAGAATGAACGAGTAACCCTCGTTCTTCTTTGTCGACGCGATCACTCGCTTCTCCGCCTTTCTAAGCAGCTCCAGCGCCTTGTCTCCCTGTTGAGCCTCTATATAATATTTTGCAGCAACAGCATATGTCATCCAGTCAACATTAAGCTCAGGATCAGATTCCATTTTTGTCAGAACACTCTCGAGTTTGTCAACGTCACGATCACGTCCATATGCATTCAGAAGGATGCTGTACGTATAGCTGTCACAATTTATATTATTTGCTTCCATGTCAAGCAAAACAGCAGCTAATTTATCATGGTTATGTGTGCGGCAATGGAGATTCAACATAACATTGTACGGCACAGAATATGAAGCCTTTCCCAATTCTTTCATCTTCTGCATGACAGCTTCAGCTTTTTCTACACATTTAGCGTTCGCAAAACAGCTAAGGAGTGTAGAATAAACTTGATGGAGTCTCAACTTTTGCGGAATATTGTTGAAGTATTTCTCTGCTTCTTCGACACCGTAGATCTTTCCAATCAAGTCCAAGCGGGCAATAACATCCTTGGCAGTAAGTACTATAAATCTTTTGTCGGTCATCCATCTAGATACCTACAATCAGAAATACATGGCCCTCAATTTAGGCAATTGCAGCCATCAATTAACAGGAAACGAAGCCAATACCACAAACAAAACTATGAACTGCAGACGAACTTAGATGAGCTTCCACATGAGAAACCTAAACTCTAAAATCGAACAGTAGTTCTACAAGAAAATTGTTGTAATCTTACGATAGATAGTTTGCTTCTAACACGTGACCAGTTAAACGCTTGCTTATCTTGAACATTAAAAACCTCAGAAAGCATAACGTTTTACTTGATAATGGTCCTCACAAGTGTCAAAATGGTTACTTTTTTAGCACAAACAGACCATCATACGAACACGACCGTCTTATTGAAAACCCAAAATAAACCTAAACCCCAAATCCTTAAACCCTAAAGCCTAAAAATCAAAACCATAAACCTTCAGACCCTAAACCTTAAAACCCTAAACCCCATTATTGTTCATAATTATTCATGATTTTGATCAATTCACAAAACCAAGCTACATTTCCGAAACAAAGATTACAACCTAAAACCCCAAATCCTTAAACCCTAAACCTCAAAAACCAAAACCATAAAACCATAAAACCCTAAACCCTAATTTTGTACATAATTATTCATGATTTTGATCAATTCACAAAACCAAGCTACATTTCCGAAACAAAGATTACAACCTAAAACCCCAAATCCTTAAACCCTAAAGTCCTAAACCCCAAAACCAAAACCAAAAACCATAAAACCCTAAACCCTAAGTTTGTTCATAATTTAACCAAGCTACATTTCCGAAACAAAGATTACAAATTTACAACCTAAAACCCAAATCCTGAAACCCTAAACCCCAAAAACCAAAACCAAAAACCATAAAACCCTAAACCCTAAATTTGTTCATAATAATTAAAGATTTTGTTCAATACACAAAACCAATCAACATTTCCAAAACCAAGATTAAAATCTAAAACCCCCCAAAAACAAAACAAAAAATAATAAATAATAAATAATTGACAAAGAAGAAGACCTCAAGGGCGTGTTTAAAGCGGCTATAATGGCGGAGATCCTTGACGATATCGCGCAAATCATCTTCATTGACAGATTTACCATGATTAACCCAGTCATCAAGCACAGGTGTAATTGAATCATTTGACCTTCCTAAAGCTATGATTTTACTGTACAACGAAACGTTTTTTGATGGGTCGCTGCGTTTCGTGGCGGCGGCAGCGGCTGTGGTGGTGCAATAAGTGTTTCGAAATGTCGTCGAAACGTTTCGAAACGTGGAGGAGGATGAGGAGGAAGTTGATGATGATTGTGAGAGCCTTGTGAGAATCAGGCGAGTTTGATTCATGTTTGTTTAAAAAACGCAGTGTTAGAGTGTGGGAAACAGGGCAAGTGTTGGATACTTGAACTGCTAAACGGATTATCCATCTTAAGCTTTAAGACGGTCAAGTACTCTCCCACTTGCACACAAAAAACAAATTCATATACCCGTCAAAATAAGATTTTGTGTTATATGATTAATGGTCAAACATACATTTAAATAACCCATTTTGTCAAACATCATCTTAAATTATCACCTTTAAATAACTATTTTTTGTCAGACCATGTTTATTGGTAGTTGGAGTAAGTAGTTGAAGAATAGTTTAGATAAATATTTGAATAAAAATAAAAGAAAATTAAAATAAAAAAGCTAAACTAGTTGGAGGAAATCTCCCAACTAGTTGCCCCAAAGAACACTTTCAACTAGTTATAAACTAGTACACATGTCAACTAAATATTGGTCAATTAAATTTGCAAGTGTTTTATTTTTCAAACTTTAATTTTATATTTAATTTTACAAAATATAAAAATTTGAAAATTATATCATAATTCATAGATTTTTGTACTCTACAATAGAGATCCATTTTTCATATATTTCGGAGTATATTTATTTTTTTATTTTTTTTTTTTGTGTTGAGATTTTTATATTTATCAATAATTGTAAAATTAGCTCTTATGAAAAATACTATAAAAAATATTTGGTCATAATTTAATAAAGTATAGAATATATAGGTTAAAGTAGTTTAGGTTAAACTACGGATAAAGTGTGAAAAATTAGAAGTAGTTGAGGGAAGTAGTTGAAGAATAGAAAAATAATATTTTATTGTCTAAACTACTTTAAACTAGTTGGAGCTAAACTACGGATAAACATGGTCTCAAGGGTTTATTGTCAAACACCACCTTTAAAAAATTTATTTTGTCAAACACCACCTTTAAAAAAAAAATTGCTAATTACCACCTTTAAAAAATTTATTTTGTCAAACACCATCTTTTGGCCTGAGTTTGACTTAAGTCAACTAAATTCCGATTTTTTTGTTACCGGAGTACATAATTTTGGGATGAATTTCTAGGTTTTTAGAGTAAAAGTTTTAGTTTGAGGGGGTATGTTATTGAATTTGCAGGATGAAATTCGGATTTGAGAGTAGTAAGGAGAAAAAAAATGAAGAGAAAACACGATTTCGGATAAGTCAACGTCGGAATTTAGTCAACTCAAGCCAAAAGGTCATAGTCGACAAAATATTTTTTTTAAAGGTGGTAATTGGCAAACTTTTTTTTTAAAGGTGTTGTTTAACAAAATAAATTTTTTAAAGGTGGTGTTTGGCAATAAACCCTTTTTGTCAAACACGACTTTTTGGTTTGATTTTGACTTAAGACGACAAAATTTTGACATTTTGGTCTCTGGAGCACGGTTTTTTTTTTTTTTTTTTTTTTTTTTTTAAAGTTGGAAGGATGAATTTCTAAGTTTTAGTGGTGAAATTCTTGGTTTGAGGGGGTGTATTTTGAGTTTTGAAGATTGAAAATTCTAATTTGAGGAAGGTAAGAAGATGTAGATGAAGAAAAAGCACGAGTTTTGGTAAGTCAATGTCGGAATTTGGTCAACTCAAGGCCAAAAAGTCCTAGTGGACAATTTTTTTTTCTTTTTTTTTCAAAAGGTGGTAAACGATAACATTTTTTCTTTTTGTAAAGGGGATGTCTGACAAAACTTTGTTTTTTAAATGTTGTATTTGACAATTAATCCTTATTTATACTAAAAAGTAAGGCAACAGTGCAACGCTGACTTGACCTGAGCCTGAGCAAACACGACCCATTACACTCGAAAATATTGTGACCCGAAACCGACCCGACCTTACAATAACTCATAACTTGACATTACTCGATAATCAATGATCTAAATCTATCCTGACCCGATCTGACCCGACTAAATTGATGATCAGATAATTATTAAACTATATTAATTAGATTGAAAGCAAATTTATACTTATTTAATACCTTTGACTTAATAATAAAGTAATTAAATCAAATATTGGTCGAAAATACTTATTTTAATGGCTTAAAATAGAAGTAATTTGATAAAATCACATAGATCCGCTAATCAACAGACCCATCACCGACCCAACACGATACACTATTTAACTTGAAAGGCCTAATTTTTTTTTTCGGTTTTTATAACATGCAAGTTTTTTTCTTCATATTAGTCTAAGCACCAATAAATACAAAACAATAAAACAAACTTTAGTTACTCAATTTTAGTCCAACATTACCAAATGGCAAGAGGTCAACATATAAAATGTTCACAATTTGGTTTGGACCCCAACAACCCAAATTCACGTAGTGAGCTATACCGCGATCAGCCTCGTTGCAACAGAGTTCAAAACTAAACAAAACAGAAGCCGAGTAATTCGACACACCCGATTTCTTTGTGAGAGAAACAATTTTCTCAAGACATTAATCGTAAGCAAGTGCCCATAGGTTAAGGCGGACATGAAACTTTTAATTTCTCGGAAGAGCATTTTACATACGAGGATATAACCGAAAGAAAGTAAAAACTAGTTATCCATGGACCAAACACTCGCATTTGATCACCTAATTATTACCAAAAAAATACGACCAATATGGCTTCCCTACTCAAACCAGCATGGAGTATGTGTCGTGCTGAAACTTGTAAAATTATCACGAAGAAGTTACGAAAACGAGTTGCAGTAAAACACACACCTTAAAATACATGCTTAATCCAAACGAAGCGAAACTATTGGAAGCAACTAGATCAATGTATAAATGCACCAAAATAAAGGGGCACTAAGCATTAGTCCTAAAAATGAGCACTCATGTTAACCACCGACTCTCGTCTTGAATTAGTTCACAGATTCCTGCTTTCCTACTTGTTTGCAGTCTCGTCTTCATCACCCGCGTTGAGTACATCTTCGATTTCACATTTTCCAGAAAGGTATTCAACCAATTTTTCGAGAACCTCATCAGGGATGAGCTGCTTGTTCTTCAGTGTATCAATGACAGCATTCAGCTGTTCTGAATCTTCTTCGTCTTTTAAATACTTGAGACAGGCCACAAGATTTTCCCGCTTACTTTTCCAACATACTGGAGGCAGAGGTTCCAATAAAGCGGATTTCATCGCTTCTACGGCCTTAACCATCATGTTGCTCTTAATGTAACCAAATGTCATCCAAGACCACATGTATGAGTCGGGTTTTTGCCATTTTTCCGACTTCGCTCTCTCTACTAAAGCCTCAGCCTTCTGTATCAGACCGTTCTCGCAATACATGCAGATCAAAATGTTCGGAATGCGGATATCTTTGAGTAATTCACTATCTTCCCATTCCTTGAATATCTTTTCCGCAGTTTCCATGTCATTGAACTTCAAAAGAGCGCGTAACACAGACATGTAGTCTTTATTGTTCAACTTCCACTTTTTGCATTCCTCCCAAATTCTCAACACTTCTTCTCTCTTGCCCAAGGCACCATACAAATTAAGAATAAACGAGTAACCCTCGTTCTTCTTTTTCGACCCAATCACTCGTTTTTCCGCCTTTTGAAGTAACTCCAATGCCTTGTCTTCCAGTTGAGCTCCTAAACATTGGTTTGCAGCAACAGCATAAGTCATCCAATCAATCTTGAGTTTGGGGTCAGATTCCATTTTTGCGAGAACGCTCTTAAGTTTGTCGGCGTCACGATCACCTCCATACGCATTCAGAAGGATGCTGTATGTATAACCGTCAGGGTTTATATCATTTGTTTCCATTTCAAGCAAAACAGCAGCTAACTTATCATGGTTATGTGTGCGGCAATGGAGATTCAACATAACATTGTACGGCACAGAATATGAAGCGAATCCCAATTCTTTCATCTTCTGCATGATAGCCTCGGCTTTTTCTACACATTTAGCGTACGCAAAACAGCTAAGAAGCGTAGCATAAACTTGATTGTTTCTCAACTTTTCCGGAATCCCGTTGAAGTATTTCTCTGCTTCTTCGACACCGTGGACCTTTCCAATCAAGTCCAAATGAGCAGCAACATCCTTGGCAGTAACTTCTATGAGTCCTTTCTCGTTCATCCATCTCGATACCTACTATCAGAACTATATTAGTCTACAATAATTTAGGGTGGACTAAATGACAGTAGTGGAAGAACAATATAACATGGGAATAACAGGAACACGAAGTCAGTACACAAGTAATAGTAAGAACTGTAGACGAATTTAGATGAGCTAGCACACGAGAAACGGTAATTTGCTTACAGATTATAGACTATGTCCACATACTTGGGAATGACAACCTGAAGAGTAATTTTACAGTAAGGTGGCGTTTGGCAACTAAAATTTCATTTCACAATTTGGATTTAAAATTTGACATTTGAAATTGAGCTATTTGAAATCAAATCCCTAGGTTTTAACTAGTTGAATTCGGAAAAGACATTGTCTTGAATTTGAGTCAAATCCAAAATCCAAATTCTTGAACAATTTTACCCAAATCCGAAATTTCAAATGAAATTCTTATTACCAATCGCGCCATAAAATGGTGGTAGTACGTGGATCGCAAATCGTTTGCGTCTAAATTTGTGACCACTTAAAACGCTTATTGCGACTATTTTAACATTAATTGAGATCATTTAAAAACCTCTTTAAAAGTGATAAACTTTACCCAATAACGGTCCTAACAAGCGCTAAAGTGGTCAACTTTTAAGCATAAACAGTTCGTCCCACTCGTATAACCGTCATTTACAAAAACCCTAAACCCCCAAAACCTTTAAACCCCTAAACCATAAACCCAAAATCCTTAAACCCTTCAACCCCAAACCCTAAACCCTAAACCAATTGTCGAATTCACACACAATACACTAAAGTGGTCAATTTTTAAGCATTAACAGTTTGTCGCACGCGTATAACCGTCATTTACAAGACCCTAAACCCCAAAAACCTTAAACCCTTCAACCTTAAACCCTAAATCAATTGTCGAATTCACATACAATACACTAAAGTGGTCAATTTTTAAGCATAAACAGTTTGTCTCACGCGTATAACCGTCATTTACAAAACCCTAAACCCCAAAAACCTCAAACCCTTCAACCACAAACCCTAAACCCTAAACCCTAAACCCTAAACCCAATTGTCGAATTCACACACACACACACACCAAAAAAAAAAAAAAAAAAAAAAAAAAAAAGGTGAAAGAAGAAGAAGACCTCAAGGGCATGTTTAAAGCGGCGATAATGGCGGAGTTCCTTGACGACGCTGCGCAAATAATTACCATTAACAGGATTACCCTGACGAAGCCAATCATCAAGCACAGGTGTAACTGTATCATTTGGGTTTCCTAAAGGTGTTATCTTTCTATACAACGAAACGTTTTTTGATGTGTTGGTACGTTTCGTGGGTGTGGTTGTGCAGAAATTGTTGTGAAATGTAGTCGTTGTCGTCGTCCTCAAAACGTTTCGAAACGCGCAGGAGGTTGATGATGATTGTGAGAGCCTTCCGAGAATTAGGCGTATTTGATTCATATTGAAACGAAATGAAAGAATTGATTGATTGAAATGAAATTAGCTGGAAATTAGGTTGAAAATTGAAAAACTGGGTAAAAGTCGGGAAAAATTACGGAGTGATAAATTAGCTGAAAGCCTGAAAATAATAAGCCGTGTATTAAAATAACGTGAAATAACAAATGACGTACGGAGTAAAAGAATAAGATTATTATTAGTACTCTATCGGTTCCAATCATTAGGTGTAAGACCATCCCATCCAGAAATCACACCAAGTCACTAATTAAGAACCTGTTCTTTTGGACTTTTAAATCGAATCGAATCAATCGAATGAATCGAATCAAGTGGAATGAATCGAATCGAATCGAATCGAATAAATCGAATCAATCAATGAAGTTCAATTAAATAATATAAATCTTTGAATCGAATCGAATCGAATGGAATCGAATCAAGGCGAAGTGAGTTGAATTAAATTGAATGAAAATAAAATGTAACAATGCGCCCTAATTCACCATCTACTTTGACTCTTAATCTCATTTTGATTAGTTTGACTCACTTTTTACTCTCATCCAAGAAATCACCACCTAACCTAAGTTAGAGGTGGCTCTACGGGCCGTGGGTCGGCCCATAGGCTAGCCCGTCGGGCCACAACATTTTTTTTGGTCCGTCCATGCCCACACTTTCCGGGCTCCGGGTCGGGCCGGGCCCATTATATTTTTTGCGCCCATGGGCCGTCAGGCTCAGGCCGGGCCTAGCCCATGGGCAACCATGGGCTAACTTCGGGCCGGCCCATGAGATTGATGTTTTTTTTTGTTTTTATTTTTTAAATTTTTCAAATTAATTTGTAAATTGTAATTTTTATATTTTAAGTTAATTTTTTTTTTTTAAAGTTGTAACACTTCTAAGTTGTTACTTGTAAATAAGTAAGTATTTTATAATTTTAGTTGAATATATAAATTCACTTGTTAGTAAATAAAAAAAATTAATTGGAAAAGAAATTAATTATATTAAAAGAAATTTAATTAAAATAGTAAATATAAATTCAACGGGTCGCCCACGGGCCAATTCAACTAGCCCCGGGCGGGTCGCGCCAAATTTCACTTTTTTTGTCCACGGCCCGTGGTGATGGGCCACGGATCGGACCGGACATGTCTTGGGCCGGGCCAAGCTGGGCCGCCCATGGGTCGCGAGCCCAAATTGCCAACTCTAACCTAAGTCATTAACCCATCATTTCTAACTTTTTTTCATTCCAATCATTTATCTTTTCCATCTTATCTACCCACCATATATTCTCTTAAATTTCTAATTTTACCAAAATATTTCATTTTCATTTTTTAAAATATTATTTTATAAATATAAATTTACCATATGATGAATATATATATTTTTTATTCTGATATAATACATTCAAAATAAAAATTGTACACTAAATTTTTTGTAAAACATTTAACTGATAATAAAATTGGTACGATAAAAAATCTTGCAGAACATATACGAAGTAAAATATAAGCATGTACTCCGTATGAGTTTAAATTGAAACAACATGAAATAATCTAGGTATACAACACATGGAATTAAAACAACGCACAACATTTTCTCTCTTACTTTTCTACTTACCAACCCAATTTTAATTTTATTTTTGTACTTATTTAAATTATAAAATTACTACATGATAAATATTTATTGTTATTTTAAATATAAAATAAATAATAATTTTTCAAATAAATACTTCAATAAATTTTAAAAAGGAAAAAAATAGAAATAAAAAAACAGAGTGAAGTGTGTCAGGACTCAGGAGTCCTCATGACAAGTTCACCTGCAAATTGACATTGTTGGCTATTAGTCATGATAATTAAGTTGTTAATACGTCATTATGATTACTTACGGTCTTTGTGCCAAAATAAAAAAATAAAAAAATAATCGGAACAAAAAAAGTATTGTTATTTTTATTAAATAATACGGCGTCTATGACCATTACCAAATGGCAAGTTCCATCAAATTTAGTTAAACTCCGTCGTTGATTGTTGATGTTTTGGCGCTACGTAACTACAATACCCTTTATTTTTTCTTGAGCTAAAATATACTCGCAAGTGATTTTATTGATCCATCGAAAAATGGCAGCGTAATGTCGAAATATTAAAATGTCCGCAATTTCGTTTGGACAACGTCACCCAAATTCACGTAGATAAATCTAAGCTATACGGCGAGCAGCCTCGTTGCCGCAGAGTTCAAAACTAAACAAACCCAAATAAGATAGAAATAAGAGTTTACACACCCGATTTCTTTTGTGAGGGAAACCATTTTCGCAAGACATTTAATCGTAAGCGAACGCCCATAGGTTAAGGCGAACATGAAACGTTTAATTTCTCGGAAGAGCATTTTACATACGAGGATATAACCGAAAGAAAGTAAAAACTAGTTATCCATGGACCAAACGCTCGCATTTGATCACCTAATTATTACCATAAAAATACGACCAATATGGCTTCCCTACTCAAACCAGCATGGAGTATGTGTCGTACTGAAACTTGTAAAATTATCACGAAGAAGTTACGAAAACGAGTTGCAGTAAAACACACACCTTAAAATACATGCTTAATCTAAACGAAGCGAATCTAGAGGAAGCAACTAGATCAATGTATAAATGCAGCAAAATAAAGGGACACTAAGCATTAGTCCTAAAAATGAGCACTCATGTCAACCACCGACTCTCGTCTCAAATAAGTTCACAGATTCCTGCTTTCCTACTCGTTTGCAGTCTCTTCTTCATCACCCACGTTGAGTACATCTTCGATTTCACATTCACCAGAGAGATATTCAACCAATTTTTCAAGGACCTCGTCAGGGATGAGCTGCTTGGTCTTCAGTGTATCAATGACAGCATTCAGCTGTTCTGAATCATCTTCGTCTTTCATATACTTAAGACAGGCCACTAGATTTTCCCGCTTACTTTTCCAGCATACCGGAGGCAGAGGTTCCAATAAAGCAGATTTCATCGATTCCACTGCCTTATCCATCTTGTTGCTCTTAACATAAACAAATGTCATCCAAGACCACGTGAATGCGTTGGGTTTGTCCCATTTTTCCGACTTCCCTTTCTCTACTAAAGCCTCGGCCTTCTGTATCAGACCGTTCTCGCAATACATCCTGATTAAAAAGTTCGGAATCCGGATATCTTTGAGTAATTTACTATCTTCCCATTCATTGAATATCTTTTCCGCAGTTTCCAAGTCATTGAATTTTACAAGAGTGCGTAACACAGATGTAGTCTCTATTGATCGCCTTGCACTTTTTGCATTCCTCCCAAATTCTCAACACTTCTTCTCTCTTGCCCAAGGCACCATACAAATTAAGAATAAACGAGTAACCCTCGTTCTTCTTATTCGATAGCTTAACTAGTTTCTCCGACTTTCTAAGTAGCTCCGACGCCTTTTCTCCCAGTTGAGCTCGTATATAATACTGTGCAGCAACAGCATATGTCTTCCAGTTAATATTAAGCTCAGGATCAGATGCCACTTTCGTTAGAATCCTCTCGAGTCCATCGATGTCACCGACACCTCCATACGTATTCATCAGGATGCTGTACGTATAGTTGTCATACTTTATATTATTAACTTCCATTTCAAGTAAAACTTGAGCTATTTTTTCACGGTTATGTGTTCGGCAGTAGAGATTTAACATAACATTGTACGTCAAGGTAGATGAAGTGAATCGCAGATCTCTCATCTTCTGCATGACACCCTCAGCTTGCTCTACGCATTTTGCTTGTGCATAACAGTGAAGTAGTGCACCATAAACTTCAAGTGTCTTCAACTTCATTGAAATCAAATTGAAGTAATTTTCTGCTTCTTCTACTCCATAGACCTTCGAAATCAAGTCCAAACGTATAGCAGCATCCTTGGCTGTAACTTGTACGAATCTTTTCTCGCTCATCCATGTCAATACCTACACTCAGCAATCAATCAGAGTTAGACGATTATAGTTCGTATTAGTCTCTAAGAATTTTGGGTGGACTAATTGACAATATAACATGAAACAACATGAAAAGTAAGTCAATATGCAAACGATGCCAGTGTAAAAAAAAAAAAATGTCGAGAACTAAGAACCTAACCATGCTTGTAAAGTACTGAAATAGGGGTACATAAACCAAGAAGTCATCCAAAGTTACGTCGTCACATCGTGTCACTTGTCGTCAATCGAAACACAGTACGTTCACATTAGTGCTTTTACTAACAAAAACATTCCAAAACAAAGATTTTTACCTATAGCATCTGTCATAATCCATAGCTTTTATTGTAGTTTTGTGCACATTTCTAGCTTAAACGATTTTAAGATATACACTCTCTCTGAATCTCTGATACGGTCATTTGTTTACCTTTCTAGAGTATGCCAAAATTGACGTTTTCGTTTGCTATACACAGAATTATATATGATCCAATCGTCCAGCAAAAATCATCTAGGTTAGATTGTAACATCCGAAATTTCAACAACGATAACAACAACAAAATTAAAGCTACGCTTTTACCAATTTTCAGATGAGATGATTGTACGCGTGCTTACAAATTTATTGTGGCCAATATATCACCGGTGATTGTGATCATCTCTAAGGACCTATTCTTTCCAAATTTCACTTTGCTCAATTCACTTCGCCTTCGATTCTATTCGATTCGATTCTATTCTCCTGGGATTCACCACTTCAATTCCGATTCGATTCAGCTTTATTCAGTACAACACAACTATATTATTTAATTGAACAACATTCATTTCGATTCGATTCGATTCATTATCTGGATTCGATTCACTCGATTGATTCGATTCATCTCATTTTGATTCGATTCAATTCAACACGATTCGATTAAATTAAGTTAAGTTCAGCTCTAAAAAGTTCGAAAGAACAAGTTCATAAGTCTAAGCTTAAAACGGGTCAAATACTCATCTACTTGCACACATGAAACAAAACACTACTTTTTCCTACACTTTTTACTTTTGTTATCTTAACTATTTGACTCATCTTAACTTAAGACGGATATACCCGTTTTATATGAAAAATTTTGTTTTCCATGTGGTGTCATTATACCTTTTTAATACTCAAACTATTAAAAATCAAAGTTTTTTTCACTATCAAATTATTCAAAGAAACTATATTTACGATTAAGTAAATGATACTCCGTATTTATGTTAAGATAATGCCACAATATTGCGAAAAAATCAATCAAAAATACATGAATGAAACATTTAAATGCGGTAGAATATAGCATTTTGGGCACCGAAAAAAATACGACCAATATGGCTTTCCAACTCAAACCAGCAGAGTTGTACTGAAACTTGTAAAATTATCAACAAGAAGTTGCGAAAACGAGTTGCAGTAAAACACACACCCAAACAATACATGCTTAATCTAAACGAAGCGAAACTAGCGGAAGCAGACACTAAGCATTAGTCCTAAAAATGAGCACTCATGTCAACCACCGACTCTCGTCTCGAATAAGTTCACTGTTTCCTGCTTTCCTACTCGTTTGCAGTCTCTTCTTCATCACCCGCGTTGAGGACATCTTCGATTTCACATTTTCCAGAAAGGTATTCAACCAATTTTTCGAGCACCTCGTCAGTGATGAGCTGCTTGGTCTTCAGTGTATCAATGACAGCATTCAGCTGTTCTGAATCATCTTCGTCTTTCATATACTTAAGACAGGCCACTAGATTTTCCCGCTTACTTTTCAAGCATACTGGAGGAAGAGGTTCCAATAAAGCAGATTTCATCGATTCCACTGCCTTATCCATCTTGTTGCTCTTAACATAACCAAATGTCATCCAAGACCACGTGAATGCGTCGGGTTTGTCCCATTTTTCCGACATCCATTTCTCTACTAAAGCCTCGGCCTTCTGTATCAGACCGTTTTCGCAATACATGCTAATCAAAAAGTTCGGAATCCGGATATCTTTGAGTAATTCACTATCTTCCCATTCCTTGAATATCCTTTCCGCAGTTTCCATGTCATTGAATTTCAAAAGAGCGCGTAACACAGACATGTAGTTTTCATTGTTCACTTTGCACTTTTTGCATTCATCCCAAATTCTCAACACTTCTTCTCTCTTGCCCAAGGCACCATACAAATTAAGAATAAACGAGTAACCCTCGTTCTTCTTTTTCGACACAATCACTCGTTTTTCCGCCTTTTGAAGTAACTCCAATGCCTTGTCTTCCAGTTGAGCTCCTAAACATTGGTTTGCAGCAACAGCATAAGTCATCCAATCAATCTTGAGTTCGGGGTCAGATTCCATTTTTTCGAGAACGCTCTTAAGTTTGTCGGCGTCACGATCACCCCCATACACATTTAGAAGGATGCTGTATGTATAACCGTCAGGGTTTATATGATTTGTTTCCATTTCAAGCAAAACAGAAGCTAACTTATCATGGTTATGTGTGCGGGAATGGAGATTCAACATAACATTGTACGGCAGAGGATATGAAGCGAATCCCAATTCTTTCATCTTCTGCATGAAAGCCTCGGCTTTTTCTACACATTTAGCATACGCAAAACAGCTAAGGAGCGTAGCATAAACTCGATTGTTTCTCAACTTTTCCGGAATCCCGTTGAAGTATTTCTCTGCTTCTTCGACACCGTGGACCTTTCCAATCAAGTCCAAATGAGCAGCAACATCCCTGGCAGTAACTTCTATGAGTCCTTTCTCGTTCATCCATCTCGATACCTATTATCAGAACTATATTAGTCTCTAATAATTTAGGGTGGACTAAATGACAGTAGTAGAAGAACAACATAACATGGGAATAACAGGAAAACGAAGTCAGTACACAAGTAATAGTAAGAACTGTAGACGAATTTAGATTAGCTAGCACACGAGAAACGGTAATTTGCTTACAAAATATAGACTATGTCCACATACTTGGGAATGTTGTCAGACTTATCAAATCCCTAGGTTTTAACTAGTTGAATTCGGAAAAGACATTGTCTTGAATTTGAGTCAAATCCAAAATCCAAATTCTTTATTAATTTTACCCAAATCCGAAATTTCAAATGAAATTCTTATTCCTAAACGCGTCATAAGACAGTAGTACGTGGATTGCAAATCGTTTGCGTCTAAATTTGTGACCACTTAAACGCTTATTGCGACTATTTTAACATTAATCGAGACCATTTAAAAACCTCTTTAAAAGTGATAACCTTTACCCAATAACGGTCCTAACAAGCGCTAAAGTGGTCAACTTTTAAGCATAAACAGTTCGTCCCACGCGTATAACCGTCATTTACAAAACCCTAAACCCCCAAAATCTTTAAACCTCTAAAGCATAAACCCTAAACCCTAAACCCAAAATCCTTAAACCCCAAACCCTAAACCCTAAACCCTAAACCAATTGTCGAATTCACACACAATACACTGAAGTGGTCAATTTTTAAGCATAAACAGTTTGTCTCACGCGTATAACCGTCATTTACAAGACCCTAAACCCCAAAAACCTTAAACCCTTCAACCCCAAACCCTAAATCAATTGTCGAATTCACACACAATACACTAAAGTGGTCAATTTTTAAGCATAAACAGTTTGTCGCACGCGTATAACCGTCATTTACAAAACCCTAAACCCCAAACACCTTAAACCCTTCAACCACAAACCCTAAACCCAATTGTCGAATTCACACACACACACACACACACACACACACACACACACACACACACAAAAAAAAAAGTTTAAGAAGAAGAAGACCTCAAGGGCATGTTTAAAGCGGCGATAATGGCGGAGTTCCTTGACAACGCTGCGCAAATAATTACCATTAACAGGATTACCCTGACGAAGCCAATCATCAAGCACAGGTGTAACTGTTTCATTTGGGTTTCCTAAAGGTGTTATCTTTCTATACAACGAAACGTTTTCTGATGTGTTGGTACGTTTCGTGGCTGTAGTTGTGCAGAAATTGTTGTGAAGCGTCGTCGTCGTCCTCGAAACGTTTCGAAACGCGCAGGAGGTTGATGATTGTGAGAGCCTTCTGAGAATTAGGCGTATTTGATTCATATTGAAACGCAAAGTCGATTGATTGAAAGAATTGATTGATTGAAATGAAATTAGCTGGAAATTAGGTTGAAATTTGAAAAACTAGGTAAAAGTTCGAAAAAAAATAACGGATTGATAAATTAGCTGAAAGCCTGAAAATAATTACACCTGTATTAAAATAACGTGAAATAACATATGACGTAAAAGAATAAGATTATTATTACTCATTCGGTTCCAATCATTAGGTGTAACCGTGTAAGACCATCCCCATCCAGAAATCACGCTAAGTCACTATCCACTTTTACTCTTAATCTCATTCTGATTAGTTTGACTCACTTTTTTACTCTCATCAAAGAAATCACCACATAAGTTAGAGGCGGCTCTACGGGCCGTGGGCCGGTCGGTCGAGCCACAACATTTTTTTGGCCCGTTCATGCCCACACTTTCGAGCCTTTGAGCCAGGCCCGTTATATTTTTCGGCGCCATGGCTCGCGTGCCGGCCATGGCCCGTCGGGCTGGGGGCTAGCCCATGGGCAACCATGGGCTAACTTGGGGCTCGCCCATGAGATTGGTGGTGTTTTTTGGGATATTTCATGATCTGTGAGCTTTGGCGGATTCTGGTGCACGTGTGAGGTTTGTTCACATGGTGCCTTAAACTTTGTAAATATGTCACGATATACGTTTGTGACGAAAAACTTGACGACGTTAAGTTTAAAGAAGAATGCACAAATTATGAGTTTAGAGTACAATCTAAGCCACATTATTCCTCAATTAAATGCTATTATGTGTTGATTAATTAGTATAAATTTTGTTGATTAAAGTACAAATAATAGCATTTAATCGAGGAATAATGTGGGTCTAAATGTACCCTAAACTCATAATTGGTGCCTTCTTACATAAAATTAACGTCGTCAAGTTTTTCCACACAAACATATATTGGAGACATATTCACAAAGTTTAGGTACTATGTGAATAAACCTCACACATGTGCACTACGCAGAATCCACAAAGTTCGACTTGAGAAATATCCCTTTTTTTTTTTTTTTTTTTTTTTTTTTAAATTAATTTGTAAATTAATTTTTAACACTTTTAAGTTGTTACTTGTAAATAAGTAAGTAATTTTTATAATTCAATTGAATATATAAATTCACTTGTAAGTAAATAAATAAAATTAAAATAGTAAATATAAAAAATTTAATTGGAAAAGAAATTAATTATATTAAAAGAAATTTAATTAAAATAGTAAATATAAATTCAACGAGCTGCCCACAGGCCAATTCAACGGGCCACGGGCGAGTCGTGTCAAATTTCAATTTTTTTGTCCACGGCCCGTGGTGATGGGCCACGGGTCGGGCCGGGCCAAGAGGATGACGGGCCACTAGCCGGGCTGACTCGGGCCGGGCCGCCCATGGGTCGCGAGCCCAAATTGCCCACTCTAACCTAAGTCACTAACCCAATCATTTCTAACTTTTTTTCATTTCAATCATTTATCTTTTCCACCTTATCTACCCCACCATACATTTTCTCTTAAATTTCTAATTTTCCCGAAATATTTTCAATTTCATTTTTTAAAATATTATTTTATACAATACGATGAATATATAATTTATACCATATGATGAATATAGCAATAGAATATTCACATTCGTCGTTAAAATATCTTTCCAAAAATTATATTTTCAACCAAAAACGTCATCTACGGCCAAAGAAAAAAGACGGTCAAACTACAACGTTGGAGACTGTGTATAAAGTAAATATGATAAACATTTTTTTTTTTTTTTTTCTACTTTTCACATCAAACCATACAAATTACAATGACACGTACTAGATCAATAGATAGATCAATTTTTGCAAAGGGAGTCACCAATTGACCTTCTTTCCACTTGAGTCATGATAATTACGGAGTAAGTGTTTTTTCATTGGTTTTATGGTTTTTGTGCCAAAATAAAAAATAAATAAATGATCGGAACAAAAAAAAGTATTGTTATTTTTATTAAATAATACGGCGTATATGACCATTACCAAATGGCAAGTTCCATCAAATTTAGTTAAACTCTGTCGTTGATTGTTGATTGTTGATGTTTTGGCGCTACGTAACTACAATACCCTTTATTTTTCTTGAGCTAAAATATACTCGTAAGTGATTTTATTGATCCATCGAAAAATGGCAGCGTAATGTCGAAATATTAAAATGTCCGCAATTTCGTTTGGACAACGTCACCCAAATTCACGTAGATAAATCTAAGCTATACGGCGAGCAGCCTCATTGCCGCAGAGTTCAAAACTAAACAAACAAAAGCCAAATAATCCGACACATATAAAGATAGAAATAAGAGTTTACACACCCGATTTCTTTTGTGAGGGAAACCATTTTCGCAAGACATTTAATCGTAAGCAAACGCCCATAGGTTAAGGTGGACATGAAACATTTAATTTCTCGGAAGAGCATTTTACATACGAGGAAATAACCGAAAGAAAGTAAAAACTAGTTATCCATGGACCAAACGCTCGCATTTACGCTCGCATTTGATCACCTAATTATTACCATAAAAATACGACCAATATGGCTTCCCTACTCAAACCAGCATGGAGTATGTGTCGTACTGAAACTTGTAAAATTATCACGAAGAAGTTACGAAAACGAGTTGCAGTAAAACACACACCTTAAAATACATGCTTAATCTAAACGAAACGAAACTAGAGGAAGCAACTAGATCAATGTATAAATGCAGCAAAATAAAGGGACACTAAGCATTAGTCCTAAAAATGAGCACTCATGTCAACCACCGACTCTCGTCTCAAATAAGTTCACAGATTCCTGCTTTCCTACTCGTTTGCAGTCTCTTCTTCATCACCCACGTTGAGTACATCTTCGATTTCACATTTACCAGAAAGGTATTCAACCAATTTTTCAAGGACCTCGCCAGGGATGCACTGCTTGTTCTTCAGGGTATCAATCACAGCATTCAGCTGTTCTGAATCATCTTCGTCTTTCATATACTTAAGACAGGCCACTAGATTTTCCCGCTTACTTTTCCAGCACAGCGGAGGCAGAGGTTCCAATAAAGCAGATTTCATTGATTCCACTGCCTTATCCATCTCGTTGCTCTTAACATAACCAAATGTCATCCAAGACCACGTGAATGCGTTGGGTTTGTGCCATTTTTCCGACTTCCCTTTCTCTACTAAAGCCTCAGCCTTCTGTATCAGACCGTTCTCGCAATACATGCTGATCAAAAAGTTCGGAATCCGGATATCTTTGAGTAATTTACTATCTTCCCATTCATTGAATATCTTTTCCGCAGTTTCCAAGTCATTGAATTTTACAAGAGTGCGTAACACAGACATGTAGTCTCTATTGATCGCCTTGCACTTTTTGCATTCCTCCCAAATTCTCAACACTTCTTCTCTCTTCCCCAAGGCACCATACAAATTAAGAATAAACGAGTAACCCTCGTTCTTCTTATCCAACAGCTTCACTAGTTTCTCCGACTTTCTAAGTGACTCCAGCGCCTTGTCTTCCATTTGAGCTCTTATAAAATGATTTGCAGCAACAGCATAATTCATCCAGTCAATAACAAGCTCGGGATCAGATTCCATTTTCGTCAGAATCCTCTCGAGTCCATCGATGTCACCGATGCCTCCATACGTATTCATCAGGATGCTGTACGTATAGTTGTTATACTTTATATTATTAACTTCCATTTCAAGTAAAACTTGAGCTATTTTTTCACGGTTATGTGTTCGGCAGTAGAGATTTAACATAACATTGTACGTCAAGGTAAATGAAGCGAATCCCCGATCTCTCATCATCTGCATGACACCCTCAGCTTGCTCTACGCATTTTGCTTGTGCATAACAGTGAAGTAGTGCACCATAAACTTCAAGTGTCTTCAACTTCATTGAAATCAAATTGAAGTAATTTTCTGCTTCTTCTACTCCATAGACCTTCGAAATCAAGTCCAAACGTATAGCAGCATCCTTGGCTGTAACTTGTACGAATCTTTTCTCGCTCATCCATGTCAATACCTACACTCAGTAATCAATCAATGGCACCAGAGTTAGACGATTATAGTTCGTATTAGTCTCTAAGAATTTTGGGTGGACTAATTGACAATATAACATGAAACAACATTGAAAAGTAAGTCAATATGCAAACGATGCCAGTGTAAAAAAAATGTCGAGAACTAAAAACCTGACCATGCTTGTAAAGTTCTGAAATAGGCGTACATAAACCAAGAAGTCATCCAAGTTACACAAGCTAGCACACAAGAAGGGGGGGTAATCTGTTGCGCTTAGATGATGCAGACTATGCTAAACACATTTGTACATCGTCAAATCATGTCACTTGTCGTCAATCGAAACACAGTATGTTCACATTAGTGCTTTTATCGTAGTTTTGTGCACATTTCTATCTTAAACGATTTTAAGATATACACTCTCTCTGATACGGTCATTTGTTTACCTTTCTAGAGTATGCAAAAATTGACGTTTTCGTTTGCTTTACAAAGAGTATATATGATCCAATCGTCCAGCAAAAATCATCTAGGTTAGATTGTAACATCCGAAAATTCAACAACAATAACAACAGCAAAAAAAAAAGCTACGCTGTTACGAATTTTCAGATGAGATGATTGTATATGCGTGCTTACAAATTTATTGTGGCCAATATATCACCATTATAACGGTGATTGTGATCATCTCTAAGGGCCTATTCTTTCCAGCTTATTTTCAGCTCACTTCAGTTTAGTTCTATTCAGTTCAGCTCACTTCAGTTCCGTTCAGTTCAGCTTTATTCAGTTCAATACAGCTATATTATTTAATTGAACTTCATTCGAAATTTCATTCGATTGATTCGATTGATTCATTAATTTCGATTGATTCAGTTTAACTCGAAATGGTCACATTTTACCCAATAATCGCTTGAAATGGTCACATTTTAGTCGAAACCATCCCATCGCACGCATAAATTACACAAAAAAATTGCTTACTAAACACCATATCTTCCTCGAAAAACGCATTGCCAACAATTAAACACCACCACATTTTCCCGGAGAAAAAAAGGGTTCCATCCTAAAACCAATTCTCGAAAATTCGATATCATACCTAAACATACTCACTGAAATGTTAAACCCTAACCAAAAAAACAAATGAAAAACAATTAAAGTAAACCTCAAGAGCGTGTTTAAAGCGGCGATAATGGCGGAGTTCCTTAGCGATGAAGCGCAATTGAGTGGCATCGACGGAATGACCCTGACGAACCCAGTGATCAAGCGCAGGTGTAATTGGAATATTAGGGTTTCCTAAAGGTGATATTCTTCTGTACAACGAAACGTTTCTTTCTTCTTCGTTGGTGCGTTTCGTCGTGTTGTGAGTGACTGCTGCTGTGTTGTACTGCGCGTTTCGTAAGGAGGTTGTTGAAACGTTTCGAAACGGGGTTTGTGTTATTTTGCTGACCAACAGCCGAGCTCTACTCATTTTTTTTGGGATGGAGGGGATGAGCACCTGGGTTTACAAAGGGTTTAAGATTAAGGGTAAAAAAAAGGATTTTTTTTGGGGAATAACTTCAGCTCATTTCAGTTCAGTTCAGCTAATTTCAGTTCAATTTAGTTCAGTTCAGCACAACTTTATTATTTAATTGAACTTCATTCATTTCAATTCAATTTAGCCTCATTCGCCTGGGCAATTTCACATTCGATTCGATTGCCTGGATTCATTACCATTTCATTTCGATTCGATTCAGCCAAAGACGATTCGATTAAGTTAAGGACAGTTCAGCTCTAAAAAGTTCGAAAGAGCAAGTTCATAAGTCTCTCTTAAGACGGGTTATCCGTCTTAAGCTTAAAACGGGTCAAATACTCATCTACTTGCACACATGAGACAAAACACTACTTTTCCTTACACTTTTTACTTTTGTTATCTTAACTATTTGACCCATCTTAACTTAAGACGAATATACCCGTTTTATATGAGAATTTTGGTTTTCCATGTGGTGTCATTATACCTTTTTAATAGTTAAACTATTAAAAATCAAAGTTTTTTCACTATCAAATTATTCAAAGAAACTATATTTACGATTAAGTAAATGATACTCCGTATTTATGTTAAGATAATGCCACAATATTGCGAAAAAATCAATCAAAAATACATGAATGAAACATTTAAATGCGGTAGATTATAGCATTTTGGGCATCGAAAAAAATACGACCAATATGGCTTTCCAACTCAAACCAGCAGTGTTGTACTGAAACTTGTAAAATTATCAACAAGAAGTTGCGAAAACAAGTTGGCAGTAAAACACACACCCAAACAATACATGCTTAATCTAAACGAAGCGAAACTAGTGGAAGCAACTGGGTTAATGCATAAATGAGGCAAAATAAAGGGACACTAAGCATTAGTCCTAAAAATGAGCACTCAAGTCAACCACCGACTCGCGTCTCGAATAAGTTCACAGATTCCTGCTTTCCTACTCGTTTGCAGTCTCTTCTTCATCACCTGCGTTGAGTACATCTTCGATTTCACATTTTCCAGAAAGGTATTCAACCAATTTTTCGAGCACCTCATCAGGGATGAAATGCTTGTTCTTCAGTGTATCAATGACAGCATTCAGTTGTTCTGAATCATCTTCGTCTTTCATATACTTAAGACAGGCCACTAGATTTTCCCGCTTACTTTTCCAGCATACCGGAGGCAGAGGTTCCAATAAAGCAGATTTCATCGATTCCACTGCCTTATCCATCTTGTTGCGCTTAACATAAACAAATGTCATCCAAGACCACGTAAATCCGTCGGGTTTGTCCCAATTTTCCCACTTCCATTTCTCTACTAAAGCCTCGGCCTTCTGTATCAGACCGTTTTCGCAATACATGCTAATCAAAATGTTCGGAATCCGGATATCTTTGAGTAAATTACTATCTTCCCATTCCTTGAATATCTTTTCCGCAGTTTCCACGTCATTGAACTTCAAAAGAGCGCGTAACACAGACATGTAGTCTTTATTGTTCACCTTGCACTTTTTGCATACCTCCCAAATTCTCAACACTTCTTCTCTCTTGCCCAAGGCACCATACAAATTAAGAATAAACGAGTAACCCTCATTATTCTTTTTCGACACAATCACTTGCTTTTCCGCCTTTTGAAGTAACTCCAATGCCTTGTCTCCCAGTTGAGCTCCTAAACATTGGTTTGCAGCTTCAGCATAAGTCATCCAGCCAATCTTGAGTTCGGGATCAGATTCCATTCTTGCGAGAACGCTCTCAAGTTTGTCGGCGTCACGATCACGTCCATACGCATTTAGAAGGATGCTGTACGTATAACCGTCAGGGTTTATATCATTTGCTTCCATTTCAAGCAAAATGGCAGCTAACATATCATGGTTATGTGTGCGGCAATGGAGATCCAACATAACATTGTACGGCAGAGAATATGAAGCGAATCCCAATTCTTTCATCTTCTTCATGATAGCCTCGGCTTTTTCTACACATTTAGCGTACGCAAAACAGCTAAGGAGGGTAGCATAAACTTGACTGTTTCTCAACCTTTGCGGAATATTGTTGAAGTATTTCTCCGCTTCTTTGATACCATAGACCTTTCCAACCGAGTCCAAATGGGCAGCAACATCCCTGGCAGTAACTTCTATGAGTCCTTTCTCGCTCATCCATCTCGATACCTACTATCAGAACTAGATTAGTCTCTAATAATTTAGGGTCGACTAAATGACAGTAGTAGAAGATCAATATAACACGGGAATAATAGGAAAACGAAGTCAGTAAACAAGTAATGGTAAGAACTGTAGACGAATTTAGATGAGCTAGCACACGAGAAACGGTAATTTGCTTACAGACTAAAGACTATGTCCACATACTTGTGAATGTTGTCAGACTAGTTAGTTATCGTAAGACAACTGGCTAGGATTAAATACTAAAGCCCTGAACCCTAAAACTGAAAGAGTAATTTTACCGTAAGGTGGCGTTTGGCAACTAAAATTTCATTTCACAATTTGGATTTAAAATTTGACATTTTGAAATTGAGCTATTTGAAATCAAATCCCTAGATTTTAACTAGTGGAAGTTCACAATTGGGTGAAGGCTGGGTTTGTCTTGGATATGAGTCAAATCAAAATCAAAATCCAAATTGAAATCCAAATTCTTGAACAATTTTACCCAAATCCGAAATTTCAAATGAACTTCTTATTCCCAGACACGCCATAAGATGGTAGTAGTATGTGAACTTCTTATTCCCAAACAATTTTACCCAATTCAACGCTTATTGTGACTATTTTAACGTTTATTGTGACCATTTAAAAACCTCTTTAAAAGTGACAACCTTTTACCCAATAATGGTCCTAACAAGCGCTAAAGTGGTCAATTTTTAAGCGTAATCAGTTCATCGCACGCGTATAAACGTCATTTACAATACCCTAAACCCCTAAACCATCCATAAACCCCACACCCAAATTCCTCAAACCCCAAACCCTAAACCAATTGTCGAATTCACACACAATACACTAAAGTGCTCAATTTTTAAGCATAAACAGTCTGTCACACGCGTACAACTGTCAGTTTACAAAACCCTAAACCCCAAAAACCTTAAACCCTAAACCCTAAACCCTAAACCCTAAAACCAATTGTCGAATTCACACACAATACAAAAGGTGAAAGAAGAAGAAGACCTCAAGGGCATGTTTAAAGCGGTGATAATGGCGGAGTTCCTTGACGACTCTGCGCAAATAATTGGCATTAACAGGATTACCCTGACGAAGCCAGTCATCAAGCAGAGGTGTAACTGTATCATTTGGGTTTCTTAAAGGTGCTATCTTTCTATACAACGAAACGTTTTTTGATATGCAGAAATTGTCGTGAAATGTCGTCGTCGTCGTCGTCGTCGTCGAAACGTTTCGAAACGCGCAGGAGGTTGATGATGATTGTGAGAGCCTTGTGAGAATTAGGCGTATTTGACTCATATTGAAATGCAAAGTCACAAGGTTTTTTTTTTTTTTTTTTTTTAGGTTATCAGAGTGATGATCTGCCTCCTTTTTAAATTTAACAATAACAAACAAACAATTAGTCCCCGCCAGCCCGTTGGGAGGAGTTTAAAGTCTTAACCCCGGGACACGCTTTGAAATCGAATTAATCGGCCCAAATGGGTTCGGATATCGGTTGGGAAACCAAAAAAAAATAAAAAATTTAACAATAACAAACAATATGACTAATAAGAGGAAAATATAAATAAAAATAGAGAAATTCTCACTTGTACAGTTCGTTTTCTTGCAAAAGTGGTAATGTAACCTTAACTATTACGGAGTAGCAATTGTGAAATTAACTTTCAATTGGAGCAATTGTCCCCCTTTAGTTTTCCGACAAGATATTGGTCGAAAAAATTGATTAAGGTTAAATTTCATATTAAGGTAAACTAAAGGGGACCAATTACTCCAATTGAAAGTTAAGTATCTAATTTCACAATTGTTGATAGTTAAGGGATTAAATTACCACTTTCGCGGTTTTTTATATTCTCCGTGTCAAAATAAAAGGTAAAAATGATCGAAACGAAGAGAATATTATTGTTTTTAATAAATAATACGGTGTATATGACCATTACCAAATGGCAAGTTCCATCAAATTTAGTTAAACTCCGTTGGCGCAACGTAACTACAAAACCCTTTTTTTTCTTGAGCTAAAATATAAGTGATTTTATTGATCCATCGAAAAATGGCAGCGTAATGTCGAATATTAAACGTTATTGTTCAACTGTAACCAAATTCACGTAAATAAAATCTAAGGGAGCATATGAGCTTCACAGTGTGCAGCCTCATTGTCAACCAACAGTATATGAAATCAATTAGTTGTCGTCTCGTAAAAAGTTCAGTCTTCATTATTCGTTTTGAGTACATCTTCAATATCACATTCGCCGGTAAGGTATTCAACCAATTTCTCGAGAACCTTGGCAGGGATAAGACGCTTGTCCTTCAGCGTCTCAATGATGACATCTATCTCTTCTTCAAATTCTTCTTCGTCATTCAGATACTTAAGACAGGCAGCAAAACCTTCCAGCTTACTTTTCCGTAACACCAGACAATTAGTTTCCGACAAAGCAGATTTCAACACTTCCACGGCCTTATCCATCTGGTTTCTTTTGATGTAACCAAATGATATCCATGGCCACCACATGTATGAGTTAGAGTTTTCCGCATTTTCCGACTTCATTCTCTCTATTAAAGCCTCGGCCTTCTCTATCAGACCATTTTTGCAGTAAATTTTTATCATATTATTTGGAATTCGGATATCTTTGGTCTTCCCAATCCTTGTATATATTTTCCGCAATTTCCACGTCTTTCAATTTCAAAAGAGCGAGAAACACAGACATATAGTGTTCGTTGTCCACCTTGCGCTTTTTACATTCCTCCCAAACTCTCGACACTTCTTCTTTCTTACCCCAGGCACCATACAGATAAACAATGAACCAGTAAGACACGTAATCCTTGCCGAGCAAGATCCGCTTCTCTGCCTTTTTAAGTAACTCTGTCGCCTTGTCTACCGATTGATCTTCTATACACTGCTTTACAGCAAGAACATAAGTTACCCAGTTATTCTTGTGTTCGGGACCAGATTCCATTTTCGTCTGAAGGCTCTCGAGTCCATCGATGTCACGATAACTTCCATACGCGTTCAGAAGGATGGTGTACGTATTCCCGTCATACTTTACATTATTTGCTTCCATTTCACGCGCAACAGCAGCTAATTTATCACGGTTATGTTTTCGCCTATGAAGCTTTAACATAACATTGTACGGCGCAGAATATGATGGTAATCCCAACTCTTTCATCTTCTGCATCAAATCCTCGGCTTTTTCTACGCAATCAGCATCAGCAAAACAGGTAAGGAGTGTAATATAAACGAAACTGGTTCTCCATAGTTGGATTACCAAAACATCACACCCCCCTTTATAAACCCATCCAAACACTTTGTCTCCACCAATGTGACAAGTTTGGAGCAAAAACTCCAACAGATTTCAGCGAGACGGGAAAAACTATGGCTATTCCACACAACTACACCTTTCAAAAAACAATAAAAGGTTGTTCAAACACTCTTGTGACCGATATCATTCATACACAATAGTGGCAATAAGTTGAAAAATCAATGGCTATCAAAAGAAAATTAAGTTTAAGGTAATTACTTACAAGTTCATTGATGATAAGTCGATAAGATAAAGCCTTCGATTTTGGCAGTGAACAGTTTGTTGTTCACAGGCCCTCCCAAATTCCATCCATTTAACCTGATACATTAGGCTAACAAAAGAAACAGATACGAACAACACAAGCATTTTCAAAAAAAATTCGAAGACCCAACCCAGAAAGCTATCCCAAAACTGCTAACTACGTATCTGTGGGCCAAAAACCCATGCAAGACCCCACTAACGTTAGGTCGAAATCTAGCATTTGATCACCTAGCTATTACCAAACAAATACAACCAATATGGTAACAACAACCAATTATAAGAAAAATGTCAATACATTAATCACAAGGAAATTATATTCTCAAGACATCACTCATGACAAAAAATCCATTAAGTTAAGAGACACACTTTTAACCTCAAAAAAGAAATTTTATTTTGTCAAACCAACAGTTTCTCAAATCGATTACTAGTCGTCTCGAAAGAGTTCACCTGTGCCTGTGTTCCTACTTGTTCGAAGTCTCTTCTTCATCATCCATTTTGAGTACGTCTTCGATATCACATTTGCCGGAAAGGTATTCTACCAATTTTTCGAGAACCTTGGCAGGGATGAGACGCCTGTCCTTCAGTGTCTCAATTATGGCATTTACCTGTTCTTCTGAATCTTCTTTGTCTTTCAAATACTTAAGACAGGCCGCAAGACTTTCCCACCTACTTTTCCGAAACACCAGACGGTTAGTTGTTGATAAAGCAGATTTCATCGCTTCCACAGCCTTATCCATCTGGTTTCTTTTGACGTAACCAAATGACATCCAAGACCACAAGTATGAGTTGAGGTTTTGCGATTTTTCTGACTTCATTCTCTCTATTAAAGCCTCGGCCTTCTCTATCAGACCATTTTTGCAATAAATTTTTATCATGTAATTAGGAATTCGGATATCCATAAGTAAATTACTATCTTCCCATTCCTTGTATATATTTTCCGCAGTTTCAACGTCGTTGTACGTCAAAAAAGTGTGAAATAAAGACATGTAGTCTCTATTGGTTGCCCTGCACTTTTTGCAATCCTCCCAAACTCTCAACACATCTTCTTTCTTACCCAAGGCACCATAGAGATTAGAAATATATGTGTAAGCCTCGTTCTTCTTATCCAACAGCTTCACTAGTTTCTCCGACTTTCTAAGTGACTCCAGCGCCTTTTCTTCCATTTGAGCTCTTATATAATGTTGTGCAGCAACAGCATAATTCATCCAGTCAATATCAAGCTCGGGATCAGATTCCATTTTCGTCAGAATCCTCTCGAGTCCATCGATGTCATGATCACCTCCACACGCATTCAGGAGGATGCTGTATGTATAGTTGTCAAACTTTATATTCTTAGATTCCAATTCAAGTAAAACTTCAGCTACTTTACCACGGTTATGTGTTCGACAGTAGAGATTTAACATAACATTGTATGACAAGATATATGAAGCAAATCCCAGATCTCTCATCTTCTGCATGACACCCTCGGCTTTCTCTACACATTTTGCTTTTGCATAACAGTTAAGGAGTACACCATAAACTCGTACAGTTTTGAAATTTTCCGGGGTCACAGAGAAGTAGTTTTCCGCTTCTTCTACTCCATAGACCTTTGAAATCAAGTCTAAACGGACAGCAGCATCCTTGGGTGTAAATCCTAAGAATCTTTTCTCGCTCATCCATGTCAATACCTACGCTCAGCAATCAAAGGGACCAGAGTCAGACAATCACAGCCAAAGAAGCATCTTACTATCTGAGTATCTGTCATAATCTGTAACAACACAATTTTGTTCTAGTTTCGTGCATGAAATCTAGCGTGTACAGCGGATGATTTTTGACTAAAATGTGACCATTTTAACGACTATTTAGCGCTTCATGTGACCAGTTTTTTTTAAGGTGTTAAAAGTGGTCATTATAATCCGGGGCTTAAAGAGGTCATATTTTGCTCCCTCCATATAAGAACGCTGTTATGAAACCGTCTTACCAAAACCACATTTTACTCGTTCCATCCTAAAACCAATTGCAATTGTCGACATCATGCTTAAACATTACACAAGAAAACTCAGCTGAAATGTTAAAACCCTAAAAAAAAAAAAAAAAAAAAAACCTCAAGAGCATGTTTAAAGCGGCGATAATGGTGGAGTTCCTTGGCGATGAAGCGCAATTGAGCAGCATCGACATAATGACCCTGGTTAATCCACTGATCAAGTACAGGTGTAATTGAAATATTAGGGTTTTCGATAGGTAAAATTCTTCTGTACAACGAAACGTTTCTTTCTTCGTTGGTGCGTTTCGTGGTGTTGTGAGTGAGTGTTAAGTAGGCGTTTCGTAAGGTTGTTGTCGTTGAAACGTTTCGAAACGGGGTTTGTGTTAATTTGTTGAGTAACAGCCGAGCTCTACTCATTTTTGATGGGGAATGAGTGAATGACTTTTACCTGAGTTTGGGAGTTTTCTTGGGTAGGACGTAGGAGGTAAGTGAAATGAATTAGAGTTTTTGAAATAAAATATTTAGCGTTTTGGGTTGGTTTGAAAACTATTTAGTGAAATACGGTGCACGTAGGCTTGAATAAATATGGACCCAAAAACGCTATTACGCGTGGCGTTTTTTATTTTCCGTGTGTGTTTCAGAAAATAAATAAAGAAAAAAATTAGATGGCTGAAAACGCCATCCCGAATGGCGGTTTCACTGAAATCACAATGAGGAATGGCGTTTTCAGCCATCTAAATTTTTTTTCAATGAAATCGCCATGCAAGGTGGCGTTTTCAGCCATCAATTTTTTTTTGTTATTGAATTTTTTTTTTTTTGGATGGCTGAAAATGAAATTCTGCATGGCGATTTCAATAAAACCGTCATTCGGGATGGCGTTTTCAGTCATCTATTTTTTTTTTTTTTTTAATTTTTGTAACACACCTGGAAGGTGGAAAACGCCACGCGCAATTGCGTTTTTGGTTCCATAATTATCCAAGCCTACGTGGACCCTATTTCGCTAAATAGTTTTCAAACCGACCTAAAAGGCTAATTATTTATTTTAAAAACCATATTTTAACAAAAGTTTCGAGGTAAGTATCTTGTGAGACGGTATTTAACGGGAGAATAAAGTATAAATTATAATTGAAAGATACATATGAAATATATCTAATACAGTCATTAATAAGGTTATTAAAAAATTTAATCACAACTAATCGGAAAAGGTATACAAATATTAATAAAAATTTTACGAAATCACGGTATCATAATTATCATTAAAAATGGTATTAAAATTATATTATAAGGTACAAATGAGACAAAAACCATATAATCAGATAAACTAATTAAAACACTTTTTTAAATGCAACATTAATATTAAATTTATATAATTTTTAATAATGTTTGAAAAATACTAACATTACAACATGTTTATCAAAGTTTGTGACATTTGGAAAGAATAAAATTGGATGGATAAATAGTCGTCTACCAAAAAAAAAAATTGAAGCCTCAAGTTTTAACCACAAAATCTATTATTCTAAATTTAAAACGTCAAAGTATAATGTTAAAGCTCGATTTTCGTTTTTCAATTTTAGCATCGATGTTACGGACTAATTAAAAAAAAAAAAAAATATATCTCAAACTGAAGTTATAGTCATAGTTTTAGAGCTTAAAAAATGAGAAACATACGCAACTCGAATTTTTTTTGTCACTCTTTCAAAGAATTACATTCCAAGACCAAGACGCGTTGATCCGACAAATAAATGAATACAATTACAAACTCGCCGATGAATTTCATACACAGTCTCACCGATACAATTACAAAATGATACATGCTCGATTCTATTTTAGTCACTAAAACCCCATTTGAGTTTTGTTTTGTGAAAAGAATTTTAGACAATTGTGGGGAGGCTTACGACTGAAATGGCGTGAGTAAAGAGCGTAGCATAAAGACGTGTTCAAGCACCGTTCTTGTTTTGCCACGGCTTGAGGACGCCAACTACGATGACAGCAACTATGATAAGAAGGATTAATATAGCAATGCACATCCATTTCCTCGAGTTCTTCTGCAGGCTCTTTGCCTTTTGAAGAGCTGTATTTCCCGAGTTCACATGATCTACCGCATTTTGCACCTGCGCAGGTTTTTAAGACACATCGAGTTTAAGTTCAAGAGTCATCTGAATAATCTACGACAACAGGTATCTGTTACTATGACTTTCCGCTGCATTAGATTCTTCCGGTTGTTTAATTTACCTGTAGTTCTATATTGTCGAGTATATCTCCTTGTGCATCAACCAAAACAGCCATATCCATGAAAATCTGCACACGAAGAAACAAAGTAAGAAACTAGGTATTCGATACTCATCACGATTGACCTGCAACTCTCGACACAGCTAAGGGTTAGTGAAAGTTGCAAAATTGCGATCACAAGTGTTTCCAAAACATGATTGATGAAGACATAATATACGAGCTTCAAGCCAATGATATGCCAAAATCTTCAAAAATTACACGAAATATGCCAAAAACAAACACTAATTGCATAAATCCATGCAAGAAGTATGTTTACACAAGCTTCAAGATGTATATAGAAATGCTCCTCGAACGTAAATATATGCTTGCATTCTGGGCTAATATGGATATCGTTAAATAAGATCCGGAATTGGATCATTTTCTCCTAAACATAGCGCAGGAAAATGGTAAAGTAACTTTGATACGCTATTGACAATAAATCGTTTTTGGTTTCACATATTCCACACGTCTCTTTACAGTATGTTGCTTTGAAACACCACTTAGCTTAGCCGACATAGTGTGTTTTCCGCACAACACAAGGACACATATACCGGACACCAAAATCAGACATCAAATGCATCATCAAAATTAAACACAATTACCGACACTTGATCTATAAAACAAGAGAAAGGCAAAAGCAAAAGGATGTGATAAGTAACAGTGTAAAATTTGAAGAGAAGAATATCCCGAGGAATATTTCAACATTTCCGACAAAGAAGGAATCTGAGAGGCGTTGAGTGTGTACAACATGGTCAACACACTTGTATATCCGCAGAGCTATAATTTCAAAATCCTACGCCAAAGAGACTAAACAAAAGATTCGGAAATTTATCATCTACCGAAATCAATCAAAGACCTCATATAGGTTTAACCAACAGCGCAAACTTTATCAGCTTAAATATACAGAAAAAAATGAGACAGATTAATAATTCCTTAAACAGCGGATTACCTGTTGCAGCTCAAGTAATTTCCTCTCCACATCCCTAACAGCATCATGACGCTCTTGAATTTCTGCAAGTGTGTCCATTACCTGCAACCAAAAGTATATGGATAACATCAAAGAGATCCATACAGCGATTGACGTATTATCACCCACGAAAAACACTGAAGAAATCTATCCACCAAAAACTAGCACTGTGGGTCGAAAAGATAAGCCTTGCGATTATATCGGATGAATCCACTGACTAAAAGCTAGCAGAAGCTTGAGAAAACAGGCAGGAATAATGAAGGCACACCTGACCTCGGCCTTGCTCCTGTATTGCTTTTTGAAAAATCTGTTCACTATTACCAGTCTCAATCAACCGATCAACTGTCTGTGGAACACAGAAGAGAAGATCAGTATACAACAGAAACGTATATAGAATTGCTTGCTTATCAAATATTTGGGATGAATATATTCACCTCTTCATCAGCACGTTGACCGGTAACTGTTGATTAAAAATGAAAAAAAGTATCATTAGTTCACAATTAATCATCACAATAATTATCAATTTCTCATATAAATACACGAAAAAGAACCTGTATAAACACGACGCTCAACCACTTCCCGGTACTCTTCTTGAATATTTTCGCGTAATTTCTGTTGAGTTCATCAATAATTAGAGGAACTCGAGAAGTATTGAAAGTGACAGTAACCTGAAAAGAGAGACGGCTACCTGAAACTCTCCCATTTTGTCTCTCAATTTCTTTTTCAATTGACTGCAACAAACGAAACACGGCTATGGTATCAAACATGACAGACTTTTCTAAGAATTTTTATAATTCTTACATTATGGTTTTCAAGGAAATTTTGTAAACTGCTACATATGCTGCAAAGATTTATAGCGAACAATTGAAACAACTCAATAGTTTAAACTTAGCATACAGAAACTATTCGATAAGTCCATACATGCATTGGACAGGGGCCAGTTAAGCTTGTTTATCAGAAGTATACGAATAACATTAACGTAGCATTTTGTTAGCCTACCAGCATGTTCAATACACAAATAGTTTGAATGAGGTCCTACTGCATGCTCATTAGGCCTAAACAGCTAGTCGTAACTGCTCGCCAGTAGTCGGAATAACTCAAATGCACAGATATGGTCATGAAAACTAAAAGCATATACCATTTGTAAACTCTGTGTTTGCATTAAGCTATGTAGGGAGTGGTATTCTACTCCTTGACGAGGTTAATCTAGTCTAAACACAGTCGGCTATGGTGGTTCATTATCAAGGCTTGAATGCTTATTGTTTCTGTTTGTGATAAAGATGAGTGACTGAGAGAGTATCAACGATGAATAGGTACCAAAGATGCCAAAGGAATGACACTCACATGCAAAGAAGAGATAGAATATTGAAAATGTGTTATCTTTAGCTATCAAAGTGACTTGATCACTGCTCTTGGAATGTATATTTAAATAGAAAGTAAAGAACCATAGAAACCGACAAATTGACTTGATAGAGAATGTTCCGGCGACAAAGGAAACCAAGAAAGATGGGGCTGGGGGAAATATTTTTATAGAGATAAAGGTGTCCTAGAGTTTCTCTCTGCAACAACAGTAACAATTACGAGCAATATCCGACATAGAACTTACACTGTTTGCATTGTTCGAGTTCGCTCAATGGCAGTACCTTTACCACAACCAGGCTTCTGCAAACTTGATGAATTCTGAGAGAAAACACAATGGATGTTAGTAGGATTACATTCAGACCTTTAAATCAATCAAGAAGAAAGAGCATCTTACATCTTTGTCCAGGTCCTCAATCTTTGATTTTATAAGTCGGGCAATCTTCTGGACTTCATCTACATCTTTCTCCATGCGCTGCTTGATAGCTACAGAAAGCATTGTAATATTCAACGACACTGAATAAACTAATTGCTATAGACTGCACTCAGAATGCTATTATGTTCTTCTCCTCAAACATTATACAAATGTAGCACAGAATATTCCATAGAACCGAAGTAACAGGGATTTTTACTTATGAAGATATCTGCCTTAATTATAAGGGTAGAGTTTTTCTAACCAACAACAGAGCGAAAACACGAATTGACATTTGAAATTGAAGCAAAAGCGCTATAACTACTCATAGTAGAGTGAAAATGGAGAGAACAAAATCAAGTATCTTAAAGTTAAAATCTGTTAAGCTAAAAATATTCTTATAACAAATTTTGCAAGCATTGAGAACTTTTGAATGACGGTGATACCCCAAATTTCATTTTTCCATTTTAAGTACAAAAATAGAATTTAGAAAACGTGGCGGTGAATGCACAGCTGAAAGAAAATACTCCGTAAGAATAGTTTAGAAGATCTTCATGTTCATCTTTCAGATAACCTCTATAGTCGGTCTATTCCTCTAAGTTTGTGCAGCAAATAACAGAAAATGAAAACCGATAGACGTAAGGCTCTAGGCAATCAACAAGATGATGACCGCGCGAAAGTCCACACATGGGTTACAAGAATAGTGTTTACATTTCATAGCAGCAGCCTTGGTAACGGATTTCGATTCTTCATGCGCACCCTGCATGTAGATTGATTACAAGTCACTAGAAATACATCAAATAATAGTGGCATTACAGTCGGTTCCAAACTGCTTATGTAACCGCTATAGAGTAAGAGAATTCCATAATCTATTACATTATTAACCGTCAAACAATGCTCGATAAACGAAAAGCCAATACTTTAGCTTCAACAATCGATACTTCAAGATATTGTCAGTTCTTCACTGATTCTTCCACATCTTAATTTATGATGTTAACACAAATGTTTGGAAAAATGTATGTATTGGTGACCAAAAAAAAAACCATATGAGAGAGAACATAGGCTATTAAAATGAAATGTCGGATGCCGATTTCACAGAGAAGCAAAAGGCCAAGATATATGACAAATATTTTAGAAATTATGATTGCATTGCCCTGTGTACTCTTGCGTTGTTTATACGACAATAAAATACCTAAACTTTGCAAAGTTGACATTTTTGTAGTCAGGGCTCAGCTCACACAACAACTAAGAGTTTATAAATGTACCTGCAGCTTTCTAAGAAGAACATTGATCTTCTCATACTGTTTCTCAATCTCTTGAACCTGACATGAAACAACACATTGCTCAGCATACAATATTCCCGAGGAAACAACCCCTTGTCATATTCAATATTGTAAAAAAAAAAAGTTCTTCCGAAGTTCCGAGAGCTTGAAAGTTTTAATTACAAATCACCTTTTTAGAGAAAATTTGCAAGCCCAGTTCTCCAGAATTGTTAAGTCCCGTCTCGAGATCATTTTCTCTAGTTGACTGGCCACGAGGAAGATCAAATGAATCCTGTGAAGGAGAAATAATTAGAAAATAGAAACCTGCCGTAAACAATGTACTTACAACAAAGTATGCAGTGAGGCAAGTAATCAATCTCCATTTTAGACTCCGTTGAATATTTACATACTCATTACAAGATTGTCAAACTGCCAAAAACGGCAATCACAATAGCATGAATTGGTTTAAAGGCCAAGACCAGTAAATAAGACAGTTTCATAACCATTACGCGTGCATGAGATGCTTTCATTTTGACAGTCAGGCACGAGTTTATCATTTTATCAAATACGTGTTTACCATAGACACAGAAAAAGGGTGAATTCATCAAAACATGGCTCATTATAAGCAAAAAGCGGAGTTATATGATAAATTCTGAGAACTTTTTGTTAGCGTAAACCTCTTGCAAAACACGTTTCATTGCTATGTGGCAGCTACATTGTCAACACACAATTTGCCACCATAGCTCTCATACCGAAACTTCACTCCACGTCCCATAACCTCCCTACACTCTTGCCCTCCACTCATTGAAGAGCTCACGTTCATAATCCCCCTAGAATCGTAGGAATGCAAGGCACGACACTCCAACACTTCAGTATAGTCCGGAAACATGAAGTGTTTTCACACGATGGTCGTATCACATAGGTTCCAGTATCGAAGTTTTCGTACTTCTTCCACCCCACTGTCTAAACAAACTCAGGTAAAAATCTCTTCTAAACACAAATCTAAGAAAAAAACCTCATCTTCCTTCATCTAAAAGTTGCAATCTTTAAGCACAATAATAACAAAATTCACCAGCATTTTTAGCTGCTAAACATCAATGACCTCATTCTAACAACATGGATTAAAAAACCAAAAAAAAAAAAAAAAAAAAAAAACATTAATTAAGCAAATTTGGCAACCATGATCAAATTATAAGACATTCTAATTATAATTTACTTTATGATTTATAAAGTGTTCATATCAGTTTTTAATAATTACCTAGTTTTATTTCCTCATTATTTTACAAATTTCATTAATTAAGTTTTTTGATTTTAGAATTTTTAAATATTAGTTTTGCATTAATCTAAAATAAGAACGTCCAATCAAAATCAAAACAACAAAATCCAGCTCAATTTTAACCCAGAAATACCAATTAAACAAAAAATAACATGATCACACCCAAACAACAGAACAAAATTTAAAGACAACATCTTTAGAACAAACACATTGAATTCAAAAAAGGGTAATCAACAAAAAAAAAAAAAAAAAAAAATTGTATGAATTACCGAAAGAAGATTATTCATTGCTGCAGTTGAACCAAAATCAAAAAAAAATTAACCCTTTTTGAAGATTTGGTTAAGCAAATCACAAAAAGGGTTAAAATTTTATATAAAATTAACACAAAAAATAAAAAATAAAATAAAATAATGAGGTAAAATTTGGTTGTGGAATTTTGGGTGATGACTGAAGAGGGAAAATAATGAGGAAAAATTAAGACCCTTTTTGGAATACAATTGCAGAAAATTGAGGAAGGTGAGGATTATTAATTACAAGTAATTGAAGGGAAAATAATTACTAAAGTTGGGAGAATATTTGTGTTATAGATTTGAATCAAAATTATGAATTATGAATGAACAATTAAATTAGTGGGATCAAATTAGTATTTATTTGTTGTGACCGTATAAATTGCAATTAAAAGGTACAAAATTATTAAACAAATTTAATAAAGTCACTTGCAGTAGTATTAAAAAAAAATTAGTAACAATTAATCATAATTATCACTTAAATAGTACAAAAGCTACATAAATGGGTACAAATGCAGTGGACTTATAATAATTTATTGTAAGACCTGACTTACACAAGAATTTGTGAACATCATTTTGATGGGTGAGATTTTTTAATAACGTTATGGTAAATTTTAGGCTGAGTTTTATGGAAGACGGTCTTTACTTTTAAAAAGTAAATAAATATTTTAATATTTAGAAACTTTTATACTTTTTTATTACTTGATGCGAGTAATAATTAGGATCAACTTGGATCACGTTTTATGCATCAAAAATTTTGTTTCCTTAGCGAATTACTTTGTATTTTGTAGTCCGTATTTGTTTACAAAGCTCAAATCTAACACTATTCAAAATAAGGAATAATTAACAAGAATCTCAACTGACCCTTATCTTAAAAAATAATTTTAACTTAAATAATCTGAGAATAACCTCAACTATTGAAAAATCATTCCAATTAAATATTGTGGCCAATTTTACCCAGCTATAACAGGTAAAAAAAAAATAAAAAAAAAAGGTGAAATCCTTTAATTTTAAATAAATTAAGTGTAAGGACAAGTTAAAAGCGATTTCCCCGTTAGAGTCGGTCAAAATTGGCCAAAGTATATCATTAGAATGAATTTTCGAGATTAGGTGTCAGTTAAGATTATTCCTGTTGAATATTCCTAAAAATGACTAGTTCATGTGAATATTTCACGTAAGAAAATGGTAAATTCTACTATGAAACTGTTTCATGCGTGAAGCGCACCATAGAATTTAACACCTTAATGCTCATAGTAAATGAAGTGTTAAGAAATTTTATTACCCGTTTCAAGCATAAAACGATTTAATAATACACTTACTCAAAAGTTATAAATACTGTTTAGTGACTTGTATCATTGGCAAAATAAAAGAAAAATTTTTATTTTTATTTTTTTTTGGTTCAAAAAATAAAAGAAGTTGTTAACATGTTATCAACTCCATTTGAAAAACTTGTAAAGGACAATACCTTTCAGCCAACCTATTATTAGTTGGCTGACAAAATAAAAACAATAAAACAGGTTGCCTAATTTTATTTTCCTTTTTCAAAGATAAATTGATTGAAGATGGCTATTAATATAATAATAATAATAATATTAACCAAAAAGAAGACTGAGGTGCATTTACATCATAAACATCAACATTTTTATTTAACACTCTTTACTTTAAATAATTTTTGATCCAATGTTCAAGCAATATAACATAAGTACAACTATTTTCTTTCCGTCTAATCATTTCTAAAGTATTAAAAAATAATTTTACACGATAATAATAGGAATATGAAGAGTGTATTGAATAATGTAGTGATAATGGCTAGTAATAAGTATTAGTATTAATGTGAGACTCTTAGTTATCTCCATAATTATAAACCTACTTTGTATATATATATCATCTCATTTGTAGATCAAATCAATAATAATACAACAATATTATCAATGAAATTATATTCCTCAAATCTTATCATGGTATCAAAGCCATCCAGGTTCTGAGTACCGATCACGTAAGTTTTCCGCTGCCTCGCCGGTGGGTTTATGTCTATACCCACCGGCGGGATTTCGATCATTGTTAAAAAACAAAAAATAAAAAAAAATACAATATAAAAATCTGTTGTTTAATCTTAATGGCAGCATGAAATAATTTCTTTAACAATAGTATTTGCTTTAATAATAATAATAATAATAATAATAATAATAATAATAATATGAATGTTTTTCGGCATGTGAAACTATTGATGTCATTTTTCAGTGGTCTTTGTTTCTACCCTCAAACTCTCAAAGAAAGCACTAATTGAAGTTTTGGTTTTTCCCAAACACTCCAGCACCACCCTTCTTGTGCTGTGGTCCGTTTTTTTAAGAATTCCATTCCCTTGATAATCCATTATGGGTCTTTTCTTCAATTCGATTATTCAACTTCGTTACTACAGATTGAAAATTACCTTGAAGTTACGCGACCGAAAAATTATCAAGCGAGTTACGCACCGAAAAAAATTACTGGCGAGTTACGCACTGAAAAATTACTGGCGAGTCACGCATTTGAAGATTGTCTGGCGAGTCCTATACGCACTTATTTTACCACTATTGCCGCGATGAAGTCTGAAGATGAAGATTGAAGATGAAGACATCTTTTCCAATCGCAACGTTCGTTGCACTACCGTTACGATTGCGGGAGGGTAATAGGAATATGAAGAGTGTATTGAATAATGTAGTGATAATGGCTAGTAATAAGTATTAGTATTAATGTGAGACTCTTAGTTATCTCCATAATTATAAACCTACTTTGTATATATATATCATCTCATTTGTAGATCAAATCAATAATAATACAACAATATTATCAATGAAATTATATTCCTCAAATCTTATCAGATAAAAACCGTCAATTTACGTTCTTATCAGGAAAAAAAGGTATACAAACGACCGAATAGTCCGTAACAAAGGATGCATTAACAAGGAATGAAATGGCAAAGAACATGTGCATATCCCAAATTAGCCAACCAATGTTGCGCATGCTCTCTTCTGGGCTTCTGGCCATTTGAATGCCATAACAAAATATATAGAGAATTTAACAACAATCATTTTCCAACGAGACAAATTTTTATTTACGACGGATATATCCGTCTCAAATTAAGACGGGTCAACTATTACGAATAAGACAAAAGACAAGTAGATAAAAAATATGTAATATATTTGTCTTTTATGTGCAAGTGGAAGATTACTTGACCCGTCTTAAGCTTGAGACGGATAACCTGGCTTAAGTAAGACTTATTGTTCCGACAAATCTATCAATCTTCTACTTTAATATTAATCAAATACACAAATATCATATGTACTTTGCCTGAATCAATAACAAATGAGAAGATTATATTACAGATAATTATTTAAATTTTAAGAGAAAAGGTCAAGTTATCCGTCCAAAAAAATTGTAAACAACTACGGAGTACCTCACTTCTAAAATGAAAACTGACTTAAAATTATAATTTCAAAAGAATTGATGTCAAACCAAATAATTCATCGCCTTGTTAAATACTCGCATGGCCGCGAACAGCTACGAATTATTTAGGGCATAGGTACGCATGTCTATGGCCACAGACGACATCTTTATGTCGAGCTGAGTTATGCGATCAACTACTAACATGAGTAACAGTGTCGTGGGATGCTAGTTTTGTCAGAAGCATTCCAGTTTAATGTTAATTACGGATTAATTAGGAGCGAATGAGCAATGAGAATATTAAAAAATAAAAAATGAATAAATAGTTTGCCAACAAGTAAATCAAAGTAATTACAACAACAATAGTTACCACACCCCTAACATTGACCAGGGGCGTAAACGGAACATTGATACAGTCATACAACAGAGGGTACAACCCGTGGCCACGTTTGGTACATCGACGTTTTTTGGTAAGCAAAAATTTGCTGCAAATTGATGACAGAAGTCCCTACGTAGCGAAAACCTGCTTTATAACTGCCCCAACCGTTCCTGTGCGACAAAAAGTTCATGATCAGAAAAATAGAAACACCTGACAGCAGAGGGAAAACGATAATAGAAGCACTTCTAGACATTTGATGATAGAATCCCGTAAAAACTAGATTCGCCTGAAGCACTGAGCAATAAACATAGTTAAAATCAATATTCCGACAACGCAGTAAAGTATTGAATATTTCCATTTCCATTGACACCAAAGGCTCGCTTCTACAGCTCTAAATTATTAACGCAAATTTCTTTATGACATAGTAAGGGGCATACACTCAAAACCCTTTAAGGCAGTTTGAGCGATGTTGAAGTAGCAGTTGAGAAACCTTTATTCCTAAGTTTCTAGTTCATAAGTTCTACCTCGAACAAAAAACGATTAAGTTCACAAAGTGCAAAAATAAAGACTACTACCGACGGGTAAGCATAACTAGTTTTCAAACCTGAAGCATCTGCATCAACTTTGGGTGTTGCTCAAGGAGCTGACAAAGTTTATCACGATCACTCAACAAAGACTGCAGTAAAATTTTCATTCCATCAGAAACAATGGAAAAAGAAAAAACAAAACGGAAACAAACAAACCGAAAGAAATCACCACCTGAATAGCCTCAGGAGAACTGAAATATTGTTGCAGTGTCATTGCAGAATCCATTTGCTGCTGCGCAGCAGCGTCAACTTGCTGAAGTAGTGCTTTCTGCTGTTGCTCGGGTCATTCCGCATGTCTTGACCTGAACCCTGGAAAACCCAAAACTGACCCAACCTGATTGACCCAGGTTTTTATGCTCGGGTCATTCTGCATGTCTTGCATTCTGTTTTCATGGGGGTGTAACTGGGCTATGCACTGAATGTGTTTCTGAGTTTTGTCTGCTTATACATTAAAATTATTGATCATATCTACATGTGTTTCCGAGTTTTGTTTGCTTCCACCAGTCTCATACTGTCTCCTCCCACGGGTATACTGGTTGCTGTTATATACGGTAGTGATTCTGAAAATCCTGTCAGAAATTAGAAGGGACGATAATTAATTCTAAAAGTTGAAAATTCTGCAGACTTGTATTCAGTCGCTTACAATTCGACTCTAAGAGTTGAGAGTCAAAAGGCATTCAGAGCAATGGATGCATCATCGTTTGCTTCCCCGGGGAAGAAGGGAACATATTAGATGTTATGATCAGTACAAATGGCCGTCACGTGAACTTGATTAAGAGAACTTGGTCACTAGTCTACCAAAGGACCTGCGTGTGGACGTAAAGCGCGGAGGGTTAGTTCCTTTATTTTACTCTTGTATTCGATCACTTGCATGGTTTATCTTTAAATGCGACATTCACTCTGATATGTTAAAATATATATTACGGAGTATCTTTAACACTCCATAGATAGATGTTCCTCAATTCATATTTATAAGCTCAACTCACGTTCCGCCCGGTTTGTTCAAGTCACATGGCGCCGTTAGGTGAAAAGGAGAACGGAGATGCGTCGAAAGGAAGAGGAGGGAGGTGAAAAGGCGTCTTTAAAGAACGTGGTAGGGGGTCATATAGCCTCAAAGCTACCCTTTTAGCTTCGAGATTTGACGGAAAAGTCCTTGGTGGCGTTCATCACAGTCGACTTTCCGAATGTCCCACTGCCAGAGTTCCAGGTATTTGGTGAAACTCCCCCAAACCTCCTGAAGTCAAGTTTTCTGGTGGTGCTGACTAATTACATACTGTTTGGAGCAAGTCTTGCGTCACACCGTCTGACCGAAGGCTTCGTTATTCATAAAACTGATCATCATATTAAGACTTATCGTCACTATTATTGATCTACTAAATGTTGATCACTTTTATGCGTCTGAATAATGATCACATTTTACTCAATGATATTCACGATTAGCTTCAGTATGATCACACATTAACATTATGCATCATGAAAAAAAAATAATAATAATTAGACGGTGTGATTTAAGATTTGCCGTACTTTTTGTATGTAAAATTCATGAAGAAATTACAACTTTCTTTTTTTTTATTTAGGTTACACTACTATCATTCCGAGGTCGAGTTCAAATCTTATGTCCGTAAGAACTGATCACATTTCATTTCATTCGTTTGTAAATTTTTGTTTTGTCGAAAATATAAATATGAATACTCCGTATTTATTTATCAAACTATATGATATCGACTTTTTTAAGTGTGTCAATTGGTGATATGTTAATGATTCAAAAATGCATATCTTGAGAAAAATCTCATAATAAAAATGAGAACTGACCAATATTTAAATTTCTCACAAGAACATCTTTTTTTAATATGTAATTCATGAATCATTACAATGTACTTCGTATCTGTTTGGTATACCCTAAAAAACTACTCTCTCCGTTCAAATCCATTAGTATTCCATCACTTTTTGACACTATTTATATAGGCGATAAATCTTCGAAATAACTCGTAATGTATAAATAAAAATATAATCATGTAGGAAATGGTTTTATTCGTCTTGATAAGTACAATATTAATATCAAATTTTTATATTTTTTTTATACAATTTAGAAAACTATAGATATTGTTGTTACAAAATGCGTCTTGACAAGTGTGAAAAAATGAAGGATGTCATTAGATTTGAATGGAGGGTATATATAGATAATCTATATTTTTCAAATTATTTATGCTTATTTTTTTTTTTTTAAATTAATTTATAAAAAGTAATGGGAAAGGAACATACTAACACACACATTACAAAGTTAATAAACATTAAAAAAAAGTGTCTTAAAAATGTGAAAATATAATAATAATACTTGGAATGTCATAGCAATAGAGGTTGATGACTTAATCCTTATGGGAACAATAAATGCAATTTTACAGCTATAAAAATCAGATCATGCATCCCAGTCAGTTCCAATAAATGTCAAATTATAATTCTCATTATTTTTAGAAAGATATGGATGATTCATTTTCTCATATAAATGTAATTAAAATAGTTAGTCTATTATGAAACGGTTTCACGTGTAAAGCGATGTTAATAAAATATCTCGGTACTTCATTTACTAAGTAAAAGCATAAAATGAAGTGCTGTCGAATTTTATTGATTGCCTCATGCATAAAACGATTTCGTTTTAGTATTTGCCTAATTTTTCAATTTGAACCATTAAAAAAAATTGTAAATAGAGTAATAGAGAGGAGGAAATATATGAATAACTGTGCCTCGTGAACCCAAATGCTAAAATAAACTGACATACTCGAGTATGTCTTAGTCTAGTGGTTAAAGTTGAACTACCAATAACAAAAAAAACCAATAAATACTCGTATTAAAATTGTCCTTTTTTTAGGAGTAAGTCTTGCAAAAAACCGTCTTACGCGTGCGATGAAGTTCTTACGATTAAAATGTGATTATTTTAATGTTTAAAGTGATCAAATTGCGATCTTATTTGATCAAATTGCGATCGTTTTAGAAGTCTTCATAAAATTGCGATCTTATTTGAAAGGGATCTGTTTTATATGCTCGCTCGTTCCTTTGCATCTTTAAAATAGAATTAAAAAAGTCATTGTCAAAAGTGTGTCCATAAATAGCCCATGCAAATTAAAAAGCTTAAAATCATTGGATATACCAACATCTATCTACTCTACTTCTCTAACAACATTTTTCTTTGTAAGTTCTTTCTACATTTCCAATTCTCTAATGTTAGCATCCTTTTTTCTATGTTCTCTTTAGCTTCCTCTTTTAAGTTTGGTAGTTAAGTGTTTTTTTTTCAAGCATTTCATAATAATCTGAAGTATTCTCAAGTTTTTAAAACTGGTTGATACGTTAGAAAACGATGAGTTGTAAGATAATCTTGAACAATTATTACAATGTCGTACCTAGAGTATTATTATTAATAAGTCAAAACTTATTAAAATTTGAATATAATGAAAACAAGTTTACATTTGTTCTAATGAAAACCGCAGTTAAAGTGTCGTATTGGAGACCTCGTAGAGTCATTGCTAAATTGCTAACTTTGTACTCTTGTATTTTTGTTACATGAAGGGAAGAAGAACCAAGAGAAGTAACAAAATGGGTAGAAATCCAATTTTATGGGCAACAATTGTGGTGTTGTTATCATGTATTTTGGCACCAACAATGACAAATGCAAAGTACTTGAAGTACAAAGATCCTAAGCAACGCTTGAATACTAGAATTAAGGACCTTTTAAGTCGTATGACACTCGCTGAGAAAATCGGACAAATGACTCAAATCGAACGTAGTGTCGCCTCGACTGAGGTCATGAAGAAGTACTTCATTGGTAATATTACTACCTTCTCGTGTTTGGGCGTGTTTTGTCCACTTACATTCATCTACATTTCTTGTTAAATGTGTAATATGAAATGAGTCGTTTTCGGAATGATTGGGGGGACTGGGGAGTATATCATAAAACTGTCTTATACAACGATTTGATGTGTTAATTGTTGGATTTGACGATGTAGGGAGTGTGTTAAGTGGAAGAGGGAGTGAACCTGCGAAAAAGGCCTCGCCTCAGACATGGATCAAGATGGTGAATGAGTTTCAAACCGGGTCGCTTTCAACTCGTCTTGGGATTCCCATGATTTACGGGATTGACGCCGTTCATGGTCACAACAATGTTTACAAGGCCACAGTTTTCCCTCACAATGTGGGTTTAGGAGCAACTAGGTATTTTGTTTAATTACTCCCTCCGACTCTTTGAAATCGTTGCATTTTTTTCGTAGGTGAAAAAGTGAGAATCGAGTTTAATATGGAGAGGTTTGAAGTTCAGAAGTCGTCTGAAATTGTTTGAAATTGCGTGAAATTTCCTGAAATTTAGTGTTTTTTTTAAGTATTTTATACCATGAAGTTTCCAGAAGTCATCTTAAATTTTCTGAAATTTTCAAAAGTGTTTGATAAATTCTGAAAAATAAGATGAGGAAAACAGCTTTTGAATCGTCAAAAAATGTAAAATTTGGCAAGAGCATAACAGTTTGTATGGCCGTTGTTTTTTTTTTAATAAATCAGGGACCCTCAACTAGTGAAGAAAATCGGAGCAGCAACTGCGCTAGAAGTTAGAGCTACGGGAATTCCTTACGTGTTTGCCCCTTGCATCGCGGTATGTATGTGTTTTAAAATATAAGTCGTTGACAGAAACATCTACTACGTGACTACGTGCGTGTGACTTACAAAATAGTTTGTTTGCCGTAACTTTGATTATAATACGGAGTATTTAAATAAATAAACAGGTGTGCAGAGATCCGAGATGGGGAAGGTGCTATGAGAGTTACAGTGAAGACCCTAAAATAGTGCAGCAAATGACTCAGATTATCCCTGGTTTACAGGGTGACCTTCCACATAATGTCAAGGGTGTCCCTTTCGTTGGTGGACAGTAAGTTCTTTCGCTTATTATATTTCTCCGATGTCCTGCCGTTGTTTGATTGTCGATTTTAACTAACAACTAACACCACCCCGGAGTACCTTCTGCACGGGTTAAGAGGTCGGATATTTAGGTTTTATTTGACCGCAACATATCGTGATATTTTGTATCCCCAAGTCTCCGACCTTGTATTTGTTAGAGTATAAAGTCGATCTTGGGTCTTCATCCATCAGTTTAAGCTTGAGCTTTTAGTTGAGTTGGTTTATGACCAGGTACCTATCGGCATTGTGACCAAAATCCAAAAACCGTAAAATAGTGAGTCTATGGGTTTGAGATGATCCATCCATGAATGAAAAATTGCACCAAAAATTGTATTGCTTAACTTTTACTTACTAATATAAGAATTATAGACGCTTTACATGTACACGATTAACCTAATTCCCACGTACGATGAATCAAATGAGGCTAATCCGCTGAAATAAAACGTTTACATGTACATGATTAACATGCAGTGATCTCGTACCGACACTACTATGATTTCACTTGGCATACCTTTGCTATAATTGTATGGGTTGTTACATCAAGTTTCTTACAAAAACCTAACTCTTTTTTTTTATCAGCTTTTCATATAGCATGGGTGTTATAGTAATGATTTCATGAATACCCTTTACAAAACTAAATTAGTGCACTTTTGAGAGTACATGGACCAACACACTGTGCATCTTATCATGTGCAGCTTAAAATAATAATGCACCTATTTTTCTCCTTCTTGTACTGTTGGTTCGTCAGTCGTTCGATTCAACTGATAAGTTCAAAAGAACAAGGCCTTATGTTTGTTAACCATTTTGTATCTAGGAACAAGGTTGCGGCTTGTGCTAAACATTATTTGGGTGATGGTGGCACGACCAAAGGAATTAACGAGAACAACACGGTCATAAACTATCACGGGTTGCTCAGCATCCACATGCCTGGTTACTATAACGCAGTCATCAATGGAGTTTCGGCTATCATGGTGTCGTACTCGAGCTGGAACGGTGTTAAGATGCACGCTAATAAAAATCTCGTGACTGGTTTTCTTAAGAACAAGATGAAATTCAGGGTAACCTTGTTATGAAATAAATCGATCTGTAATTCTAAATTTACGTGTTTTTTCTGTGCAGCAAAAATAAAAGATGTGCTGATGTATCAATGGGTTTAATATGGCAGGGGTTTGTAAGCTCGGACTGGCAAGGGATCGACAGGATCACGTCACCGGCTCATGCTAACTATTCTTACTCTGTTTACGCAGGAATACATGCTGGTATCGACATGGTTAGTAAATTCGCATATAACGAGTAGACGTAGATAAGTCTTACAGTTGTGTTGATGAAACCCTAGATTGTATTTTGGATGACCCCTTAATGGAAATTCCAACGAAACCTGCATTGATCGAAATGATCGAATTCTACTTGAAAATGTACAAAATTGTAGCAATTTCGTGAACCGTTACTTTATTTTTTTCTTTCTATCAATTCGCAAAGCCATAGAAAAGTGAAATTTTGGCTCGACTGAAATTGAAAAAATAATCATGTTACCACGTTGCAGATCATGGTTCCGTACAACTACACAGAATTCATTGACGAATTGACGTTGCAAGTGAAGAACAAGATCATCCCAATGAGCAGAATCGACGACGCAGTGAAAAGGATTCTGCGCGTAAAATTTCAGATGGGTCTGTTTGAACATCCAATAGCTGATACAAGCTTTGTGAACCAACTCGGAAGTCAGGTTGGTCATTCATTCAATCACATAAGATGAGTTTTAACTTTCCGAAATGTGTATCACATAAATCAGAGTCTTATAAACTATTTATATGGCGCAAAATGAAACAGGAACACAGAGAACTAGCAAGGGAAGCCGTAAGAAAATCACAGGTGCTGTTGAAGAACGGTAACAACCCGAATCATCCAATGTTGCCGCTTTCAAAGAACGCAGGCAAAATTCTTGTCGCTGGAACTCACGCCGATAATCTTGGGTATCAGTGCGGTGGATGGACTATCGAGTGGAAAGGACTCAGTGGAGATAACCTCACTGAAGGTAATTGTCATAGATTGGTACCACAATTTCAAAGGACCATCTTTAACTTTGCGGTCCTCTCTTCTTTTTTCACTTGAAGAATACTCCTAGTTAACGGTCCATCTAATTAAACACGGTTATAATCGCCTCATTTCAAGTCCAAAGCAATGATTACACATTTGGGTAATCACAAAGAGATCGCCGTATGGATAGACGTTGATACGCCACAAATGACACTTCTTTTTAAACAAAAGAAAAATGGAACTTTGTTACAATAAGGTCTTGTCCTACACTTGTAAGCTTAAAGTCGAGTTTGAGTAATGAATCCGCTCGTCTTTCAGGGACAACAATCCTCACAGCTATAAAGAAAACAGTCTATCCGAAGACACAAGTAGTCTACAAAGAGAACCCGACGCCAGACTTCCTCAAATCCAACAACTTCCCCTACGCCATTGTCGTGGTTGGTGAACGCGCCTTTGGTGACAGCTTGAACCTGACAATTCCCGACCACGGATACGACATCATCAATAACGTCTGCAGCCACGTCCAATGTGTCGTCGTTATCGTCTCTGGCCGACCTGTCGTAATCGAGCCCTACGTCAGCAAAATCAACGCCCTCGTGGCCGCCTGGCTACCAGGGACCGAAGGCCAGGGTGTCGCTGACGTCTTATTTGGCGACTACGGTTTCACTGGCAAACTTTCTCGGACTTGGTTCAAGTCCGTTGATCAGCTGCCTATGAATGTGGGTGACCGGCATTACGACCCATTGTATCCATTCGGGTTTGGACTTACTACCAAGCCTACTAAGGGTTATTAGGGTTTTTACTTTTTCCATCCCTCGGATTTAAGTCCCGTTGTTTTCGTTCGGGTTTTTAGTTACTACCGAGCCTACTAAGGCTAGTTAAGATTCACGCCCGGTAGTCGGAAGTCAGATTTTGAATATTTACCGGTTGTTTCGATTCAAAATAATAAATTTATTGCCACGAAATATGAATTGAGCAATTCATATAGAGAACTTCCAAAAATGTAATTGTAGACTCTTGGTTTTTCAATCTATGATGAGTTTTGTTCCCTTATTGTTGTTATCTTCATTTTCGTTTGCAATTACTGAAAGTGTAACGCGACTGTTAGAATATAAAATCGAACTGGATGACTAATTTTCGTTTTCAGTACCATCATTTGATTTGACACAAATATGAAAAGAGGTGGTGTAAGTGAAAGTCTAGCTTCATTTTCGTGGGTAAAATGTTACCAAGAAATGATAAGAGTTGAAGGATTCTTCTAAATTAAAAAAATTAGTCCATACGAAGGATAAGATAACTTGAATTTCGTGTATCAAATGCAATTGCCCGTATACCCTATCTCCTTTACTTTTACAACAAGTTTTCCTTAAGGCGAACATTTTTTATCTTAAGTTAAAATGAACAAAATGTGACCAATTTATAATATTTTTTTGGGCTAATTGTGAAACCGCTAATGTCCAAGTTGGCAACCATGTTGAGATTCAATCGATGGTAAATGCTTCCAAAGTTCCAATCCACAAAGATTACTAGTACAAAGTGTACAACTAATGGGCCAAACAAATATTTTTGGGTCTATCACTCTACCCTATCTTAACTAGTGTGATTTGGGGTGGAGTTAGGAGTTTACATTTTACAACTAGATCCGGTAAAATCGACCCGACTTAAATAATCAGATTTAAATTCGATCGGACACTTAAACTCATGACCCGAATTTGATTCGAAACCCGAGTTGACTTGACTAAATATAACCCAATCTAAATATTTGTTGCATCAAAGAAATTATTATTCGTGAATAAATCAATATTAGGTGACTAGAAAATGACCCAAACTCGAACTAGAACCGCAAATAGCAAACTTGAAATTAATCAGACCCAAACTAATCCGATCTGAACCCGACTCGATTGACCCGTTCGTTAGGCTTACATCTTGGAAGGTGTGCTCACCTCTCCTTAAGAATACAATGTTTTTAACTTTTCACTAGAGTTTTTGAAAGTTTTCAAGTTTCACTTCTTAAAAAAAAAAAAATAATAAAAAAAAAAAAAAAAAAACGATGTTGCCAGTGGTAATTAACATTTCCATTATCTAGAGTTACACTATAAATCACAGTATGTTTATGAGAAAATATAAATAAATACTCTATGTATCACAATTTATTAAATATGTTTTCTTATTCTAATTTATAACTCCGTATAAAAATAATCTAATACCAAGAAAATGACCCGAACCCGAACTAGACCCGCAAATAACAAACCTGAAATTAATCAGACCCAAACTAATCCGATCTGAACCCGACCCGATTGACCCGTTCGTTAGGTCTTACATCTTGGAAGGTGTTCTCACCTCTCCTTAAGAATACAAAGTTTTTAACTTTTCACTAGAGTTTTCGAAAGTTTTCTGGTTTCACTTCTTTAAAAAAAAAAAAAAAAAAAAAACGATGTTGCCACTGTAATTGACATTTCCATTATCTAGAGTTACACTATAAATCACCGTATGTTTATGAGAAAATATAAATAAACACTCTATATATCACAATTTATTAAATATGTTTTCTTATTCTTTTGTATTTTATATAGTTTAACAATTTATTATTCTAACATGATTACTTGTATATGGCCTGACTCACCAGACACTACCACGCGCCGGCCCGCGGGCCTATAGGACCGTTGGTGCTGGTGCCCCGGTGGTGTTGGTAGAAATACTTTTTTCACTTGAAATTACTACGACAAGGACTTTTTACTGGAATACTCAAACAAGTCCTTGCAACTTGTAAAATATATTATGTCTAAGGAATAATGAAAATGTTTATTTGCCATAACGACCAAGGGTATGGAGCACTGTATCACTACTTGCACAAGCAAAACGCAAAACGGTGTTAATAGAGACACCGACCTGACCACGATCAGAACCACCAGGTAAGTCATGTAAATAAATAACTACGTGAGCTTTGATTCTGTTAAGATACGTAGACATCTTAACTGTTACTTGCTCTGATTCAGTCATTTGTTTAACTTTCTATTTTGGGACGAAACATAAACGCGTCGTTTTTTCTATACAAAACTAATATGTAATTCAATTGTCATACAAAATCATTTAGGCAAAATCAACATCTTTTAAAATTTGTCATCGTTTTGGATCAAATTATTTTGTAATTTGATGAAAAACGCCAATTAGCGCTCAATCTAAAAATAGAAAGGTAAACAAATGACTGAAACAGAGGGAGTATAATTTTTAAAATTATACGGAGTAACAATTTTGAGCAAGCCCTTTATTTTGTAAAACGTCGTTTTCTTTCTTACAATTGGCAGGCTAGCCCGTGGGCCCATTCCATAAAGCCTGACCCGTTTCAGCTTGGCCCTCCCGTTATGTAACACCCCGTGTTTTTGTAACACAATTTTATAAAAGAAATTAATTCCTTAAATTAAATTCATCCTTTTTCATTATAATAAAAATGCGACTGAATTTTTTTTCGCCAAATACTACTAAATTTCTTAAGTCCAAATTTAAAAATTTTGAAAAATAAAGTATGTTGTATTATATTCAGAATCCAAAAAGAAACACAATTCAAAATTTTATAAAAGTCAACACAAAACTTATATCGTCTTTCAAATTTCAAAATGGTCAAGCCTAGTTTACTATTCACAAAGATAAAAGTAAAACCTTTTATTCATAAAATTCAATTTCGAACACTTTTGATTTTCAAATAAAAGTGGACCCTTAAATTTTCTCGTCTTTAAAATTCAAGTCAACAATTTCAAACATTACAATTTTCATCACGACTAAACTAAAACTATTGTTTTATATATATCGAATTTGAACTTTATTTTTACAGATTTGGATTCGATAAATAAAATGACAAATCAACGACAAATTTTAAACGACAAATTTCGACGCGCAAAACGAGGCGAAAATGGGCCCAAGTGGCCGAGCTACATGGTGACTAAGTCACACCATAATCCTCTTCCATTTTTCTTACACAAATTCAACACTTAACATCAAACCTTCTTTTAAAAGAAATTTAATCATTTTGATTTTTATTTATAAATTCTAATTTCTTAATATCTAAACACTATTTCGTTTCTATTAAACTAACACTTTCGCAAAATGTCGAAATAATCAATCACACTTAATTTAAACTGATAAACTTTTTGACGTTTGATTATAATGATTTAAATCGTTAACATTCAATGAAAAAAATAAACATTTCGACCAAATAAATTTTTATTCAAGTTTCGAGGGTTTTAAACCCAATTTTTATTTTAATTCCTTTTCGAGGTTTATTTTCATTTTTATTTTCGATCTTACTTCGAAACATTATTTTAAGATCATATATTTTATTTCGAGACTTTTCGCCTGCGCGTAAATCGAAAAATTGAAAAACGAAAATCGAGCCCAAGTGGACTCAAAGTGGCCGAGCTACTTGATGTCACTTGACCAAGTCTTAGCTTCTTCCATTTTTCTTTCTCTTACACAAGTCTAAGACTTACCATCCTACATTTCCATCATCACTTCTAATTTAGCTTAATTAAATTTAAAGATTTTATTTTCTAAAATACTAAATACATACACATACAACTTACATACTACACTTTCATTTCTACACACAACCTTTAAACACACTCACAAAAACCTCTCTAAAACAAAACCAATTTATTTCTAAGTAAGAACACTACCTTGGTGTTCTTTATTATCATGAAGATCTTCATCTTCTTTTTCTTCATTTTTATTTTCCTTAATTTATTTCACTTATGTTTATGTTTATAAATTACTCCACTTAGTTCACTAATTTGCTAGGATCATTTCTACATAAATTATACTACTACTACACTTATAAAATGAAGCTTAGAAAATTAAAGTGTGTGTAAAAAAAAAGTATTCAATATCTTCATCTTCTTTAAGTAATTTTTCCACTTAAATTTTCACTATTCATTAAAATGAAAATTCTTCGTAAGTTAAATTAAATCACTTCCTCTTTTTCCTACTAAATTTTAATGAACATAAATCATAAAATAAAATTAAACTATACTTCACCTAAAATAAATTAATTTCTAAAACTATAGTCTTAATTTATTTTAGTAGGAACTTCTTACTAACTTAGTTAATTTCTTGTATGTACTTTGAAACCTAAAGACGAGGAGCCAAGTGACGGGGTGGATTTAAGCATATTCGACAATATAGTGGATCCAGATAATTGCTAGAAAAATCATACCGAGTAAATTAAGGTGTCCCCGCACACTAGTTTTAATTTTGTAAATCGCATGCTATAAATGTTTATGTGTTATATTCATTGTGTTTATGATCACCTAGCATCACATGTTAAATTAGGAGACAAAAATCGAAAAATAAAGTTTTGTGCTCACCTAAATTCTACACGGCATTACCCTTAATTTTTCACTTAATTTTTCGTTTTAATTTTTGTTAATCATATGTTTAAAAGACTTAAATAAATGAGTACTAAAAATATTGTTCATATGTTGATATTCATTTCCTTGTATTTTATTTTGTTAATAAAGGTGTATGTGTGAAATGATTTGTTCTTAATTATTAATGTTTCATGTATGATTTTCACTTATGTTATTTATACATATAATATAAAGGAAATTAGATATAGAATTAGTAGTATAAAAATCAAAAATAAAAATTGTGAATAATTATACAAGGGCCACGGTTTTCATGCTAATTTTGGACCTATTTTTAGTTTTAATTTTTGTAAATAACATATTATAATTAGTCTAGGTAAATTAGACTTACTACTAAAATTTGAGAAAATAAAACGATAATATAAAATTTGAGTTAAAAATGTTCATTAGGAAAGCATAAGTGTTCTTTATTTTCTTCTTGTGTTCTTGGTGATTTAGCTTAATTTGATTTATAATGTTTATATGTTGTTATTATTTATTGTTTTTATTAACTAGTAAGTAATTACAAAACTAAATATATAAGTTAAATAAACTAAATCTTTAAAATATAAAAGTTAGAAATATAAAGTGTCACAAATCACTATTCATAAATAAAATAAAATGTTTAGTGAAAATTTGTAAACTAGTTAAATCACTTTAGTATAATTTAACTAATTAGTATATAAAAACTTTAAGTCAAAAACCGATAAAATAGAAAACGAAAATAAATTACTTAAATGTTTAGGGGCCACGGTTTTAGGGTCCTTTTTGGACTTAAAATGAATTTGTCACTTTTCATTTTTATCATCTAAATAAATTAATTAGTTAAAGTAATGAATTTTAATAAAAACAAAAAAAAGAAACAAATGGGTAAAATACATAAAGGCTACGGCCTTCCCAATTAAATTGGACCTATTTTTGGTCAAAATAAATTTGTCACTTAGTCACTAAATTTGAATAGTAAATAGGATTATATTAGATTGTAAAGCGAACCGTTAATAAAAAGAATCGACGAAACCGATAAAAATATTGTACATGTTTTAAAATGAACAAATTCGAGTGTTACTACCTTTGCTTAAATTTGGATGTGGATATACGGACTATTTAAAATGAACTATGACAACCTCGCTAAAAATGGAAACCGTTAAAATTTTAGTTAAGTATATGACTAAACTTAACCGAGTTTCACTTTTTAAATAATATTTCAAATCACTAAGTACAAAACGAACTTAACGACTTTGAAACTAGAAAACTATACTTAGTAAATAAAAAGGGTCTAACTTTTCACTTAGTATAAATACCAAGTATAAAAATATGAAGTATAAAAAAAATACTAAGTATAAAAACACTAAGTATAAAAATACTAAGTATAAAAATATGTACAAGTATAAAAATACGTATAAATACGAAGTATAAAAATACGAATACGTATAAAAATACGTAGAAATACGAAATACGAAAATACGAATACGTATAAAAATACGTAGAAATACGAAATACGAAAATACGAATACGTAAAAATATACGATGAATAGTAAAATGATGAATAGTAAAATAATGAATAGTAAAAATATTTAAAATTTACAAACGGACTCAAAATAAATATTTAAATTTCCTATGTGTTTCCGCTTACCTGAAGAACTGTTAGAACTAGAATTTCATTATACAAGTTTGCCGATAATAATTAATATGAACTATCGCTTGCATAATAAAAGAATGAGAAAATGATAAAGAAAGTAAGTGTGAAATACTCGGGTGTCTGCGATGTTAAACGCTATAGGGTCAGGGTTGGTAAGGTAGCCGCATATGGGGACACTATCATCGCTATTTGGTGCTAGTGGTAATCTAATGACTCTCCTAGTCGTTATTTAACGTTATTTTTATTTAACGTGATAGTTGTTATTATTTTTAATCTAATGACTCTCCTAGTCGTTATTTGGTGCTAGTTGTAATCTAATGACTCTCCTAGTCGTTATTTAACGTGGTAATCTAATGACTCTCCTAGTCGCTATCAGGCTTGGGGGAGTTTGATAGTTGTTATTTTTATATGATTTTACGCCCGTCCCGAGCTGCTTTTTATTGTCAAAATGCGTCCTACGGGGCCATTTTGTTCTCACATTACGTCCTAGAGGCGCTTTTGTTGTATTTCCGTGTTTTGCAGGATTTTATACATTTATTAGGCATTTGAGCTGAAAAGTGGATAGACGGAAATCCAAAAGACGACGTGAAGTTGAGCTCGGGACCGGAAGCCGAGAATTAGATCATTGGGGCCGAAATGTAGAAGGATTTAGCAAAGGGCCCAAGTTATTAGAAGATGTAGCCCAAAACGGTGGGCTAAAGTCAACAAAGCACCGGAGCCGGTCAGACTGACCGGCGGCCGGTCGACCGGCCGTGATGCAAATTTAATTACGGAAGCTGCTAATTTATGATATATTAAGGAGAAACTCTAAGTGTCAGATTATCTTATGTTTTTAGACCTAGTTGCACGAAAATACTTTCTTAGTTCTCTCTCTAGTTTATTTTACTGCTCTTCATCTTCCACTCTAGATTTAACTTTGGATTTCATCTTGAACTTTGTAACCGTCGGTACTTCGTGATTTTAATTCAAGCATTCAGTTCTGGTAATTATGTTTCTACTTTATTCCTTATTTAATTTATGTTTTGCCCTAATTATGAGTAGCTAATCCCCCAACTAGGGTTGAGGGGGAATTATGCCTTTAATCCGGTGTTTTGGTTAAATTGTTGTGATTGATTAGTTTGTGCTTGTGCGATTTCTTCCTGTGCGATTTAATTGACAATTGAATTTAAGAACGCCTTGATTTAATTGAACTTAGGGTTATATTGATTTAAGATCGAAAGCCTAATCAGTATTAGACCACTACGCGTAATTGATAAGTTGATTTAGTAAGTCGCGAGAGCCCGCTAAATTGAACTTAAGGGAACATTGACTCGAGAGAGCGTGTTTTACCCTAATCGCCTTGCATATTCTGAATGATTGCTATTTTGGTGAAAGTTATATTATCCGGATTATTGTCATAAGGAACCCGAGACCCTAGTCTTTTTACCTATCGTTTAAACCTTCTTTTATCGTCTTAGTTTGTTCTATTAGTTCTATAGCTTATTACAAAACCCCCAAATTTCATACCTTAGGAATAGCCTAGACTTAGTAAACCTGCGAGTATACGTTTCCCTGTGTATTCGATCCCTTCTTACCACTAGCTATCGTTAGTAGTCCGTAGGGTTATTTTGATAATGCCATTAACAAAATATATAATTTCAAAAGAATTTATGTCAAACCAAATAATTCATCGCCTTGTTAAATACTTGCATGGCCACGAACAACTACGAATTATTTAGGGCATAAGTACGCATTTCTACGGCTGCAGAGTCGCAGACAACATCTTTATGTCGAGCTGAGTTATGCGATCAACTACTAACATGAGTAACAGTGTCGTGGGATGCTAGTTTTGTCAGAAGCTCCAGTTTAATGTTAATTACGGATTAATTAGGAGCGAATGAGCAATGAGAATATTAAAAAATAAAAAATGAATAAATAGTTTGCCAACAAGTAAATCAAAGTAATTACAACAACAATAGTTACACACCCCTAACATTGACCAGGGGCGTAAACGGAACATTGATACAGTCATACAACAGAGGGTACAACCCGTGGCCACGTTTGGTACATCGACGTTTTTTTGTAAGCAAAATTTGCTGCAAATTGATGACGGAAGTCCCTATGTAGCGAAAACCTGCTTTATAACTGCCCCAACCGTTCCTGTGCGACAAAAAGTTCATGATCAGAAAAATAGAAACACCTGACAGCAGAGGGAAAACGATAATAGAAGCACTTCTAGACATTTGAAGATAGAATCCCGTAAAAACTAGATTCGCCTGAAGCACTGAGCAATAAACATAGTTAAAATCAATATTCCGACAACGCGGTAAAGTATTGAATGTTTCCATTTTCAATGACACCAAAGGCTCACGCTTCTACAGCTCTAAATTATTAACGCAAATTTCTTTATGACATAGTAAGGGGCATACACTCAAAACCCTTCAAGGCAGTTCGAGCGATGTTGAAGTAGCAGTTGAGAAACCTTTATTCCTAAGTTTCTAGTTCATAAGTTCTACCTCGAACAAAAAACGATTAAGTTCACAAAGTGCAAATAAAGACTACTACCGACGGGTAAGCATAACTAGTTTTCAAACCTGAAGCATCTGCATCAACTTTGGGTGTTGCTCAAGGAGCTGACAAAGCTTATCACGATCACTCAACAAAGACTGCAGTAAAGTTTTCATTCCATCAGAAACAATGTAAAAAGAAAAAACAAAACGGAAACAAACAAACCGAAAGAAATCACCACCTGAATAGCCTCAGGAGAACTGAAATATTGTTGCAGTGTCATTGCAGAATCCATTTGCTGCTGCGCAGCAGCGTCAACTTGCTGAAGTGGTGCTTTCTGCTGTTGCTGCTGTAATTGAGGTGAGTTGTCTCGTTGTGGTGCCTGATAATACATTTGATATTGCGACATCTGTGATTGTTGCTGTGGTTGTTGAGGCTGCATCAACATCGGAACATGGCCTTGTGGCATGTTACCACTTTGCTCGGTCTGGTGCGAAATTTGCATCGGAGGTCTTAATTGGTGAGATATCTGGGGTGGGCGAGGCATCTGTGGAGGCTGCAAGGGCTGTAATTGAGGAAGTTGATGTACCGACTGCATTTGATGATGTGGAGCGTGGGGATTCTGAGCTATACCACCGACATTATCACTTTGTTGCACCTGAAAATTACTATGGACAGGAAATGGGACAGATAGCGGTCTGCTAAACCCTGGAGGCGCCAGCGGCGGTGGAGCATACTGCGAAAGCTCAGCTCCCGCGTTGTTCTGACCGTAAACTGATGATTGAGGTGTGGAAGGCCTCGATGGCATGTTCACAGGGTTAGTTGAGAAAGAAGGTTGTGACGGAGGCAGTGGTGGCAAAGGCCTAGCAGATTCACCGGAGGAGTGAGAAGGCCTAGAATAACGTGAATCCAACATAAATCTGGACGTCGATGGAGATGATGCAGGGTTGTTGTAAGAGGACTGATACTCTCTTTGAGCCTACAAACAAGGAAACAAACTTTTTGTTAAATATTCACAATTTCAACGGGAAAAAACCATCATAAATGAAATATAAATAAAAACAGACACACAAACATGCAGAGACTGTGGGGCAAGGGGGAAGGGGAAAAGGAAGAAGTTAGCGACAAATGACAAAAAAAAACATCGTATCTTACATGGTAGTTCGGAAATACGGGAGGCAGGTCATTGTGAGAGTTAATAAATGGAGACGATGATGGATTAGGTTCAGATCCCTGGGATCTGGCAGGGGAGATTATTTGCGGAGGAGGAGTCGGGGGCAAAGGAGGCTGATTCGGCAAATGTTTTTGCTCATGGTGACCTTGTGGTCCACCAACCACTGCATTAGCACCTCCTCGATTATTATTTTCTGGTGTGAAATTGGGAGGCATTGGTGAGCTTCTACCGTATGCCGAGGCCGCAAACCGAGGCTTGGCTCCTAACGACGGATCAAATCCTCCAGAAACACCCAAGTTATTCTTCATGTCATCTGATTGCTCGAAAAACTTCTTTTCTGAAGATACACTAGGTTCACGTCTCAAGTTCACCGGATGAGACACGGACATTCGGGTGGACGGCTCACTTTGTGTGTTAGGAGCCAAAGTCATATCCATATCTTTGGCCTCACTTTCAGTGTCTGCCACGATCGAATGAGGGGGACTTTGCTGAGCTGCTGAAGCAGATGCAATCTGCGGTAGATTGTCTTGGGAGAAAGGTAGTTTATCGTCAGGTTCAGCCTCCTCAGCGTCAAACACTATGTCGATTCCTTGAAGATCGTCATCAAGATCGATTTTGAGCTGCTTCGATTTGCTCGCTTTCTCTGCATTATTATCATTTTCAGGTGCAACCTTTTTCGCTTGAGACACTGACTCTACTCCTGCCATAGCATGAGCATTTTGACGATCTCTCTGTCTAGCCATAAACTCATCGACGTGTATTGATGGAGGCCGCCCACCAGATGAACCTAGACGCGGGATCGCAATAACATTAGAATTGGTAGACCCATCAGCATTTCTTTCTCGGGCAACATAGTCGTCAACATGCATAGACGCAGTTCTGCTTGAATTAGGCTTGCGTTGCCGGAAGGTGTCCCGACGAGTTGGCGCAGGAATAACAGTAGATCCAGAACCTCGCACATCGGTAGCAGTATTTTCTCCTTTACCAAGTCTGTTACCAGCATCTACTGCTGATATCTTTCTCTTCCCAAGGAGACCTGCTTGCGACAATCTATTGTGCAAATTTTCAGGGCATTCCCACAGGAATCGGTCACCCAGCTCTCCAATATTCAGCTCACTTTCAAATCTATCTACATCGTTATCAGCCAGTAGATGTATCTTTGAAGATACAGAGTCAGACAAAACCAAGAGAGTTTCCTCAGATATAACATCAGTATCACTCTGTGAATCGATGGGCTTCAACAGTATCGAGGAAAGAGTTTGAGCAGAATCTAAAAGCTGTGGAGTTCAGAAATAAGGAAACGATCAGTCAATTGTCCTAATAAAATTTTAAAGAAGAGCAGATGGCTCATGACTGAGCTCTCGTAACGAAATACCTGATGCATGGTACCCTTTAGATGTGAGGGAACCAAATATTCATCCTCGGTCATCTTTGAACTCAACAAAGTGGGCCAATCTCGAACATATCTAATTGTTTCTTCCGAACCAACATCTGTTTCATCCACGCCACTGGATAGCCCAAAAAAGTACTTCAAGGCATCAATTTTTCCCTCACTGAAACTGGACAAAGTAAAGCCGTCAGCAATCACCGTCAGGAAGATCAAATGTAAAGTACAAGATACTAAAGCCAAACCGCAAATTCAAACAACGCAGTCAAATAGATACGCATTAGCAGGTTCATAACCTCCATAGATCCATCGTAGTGTCTAGTGGGTATGCTTTCGAAAAGAAAACGCATTGTCGGTAATCAATTCAAGACAGCTTGAGATGGAAAAGCCAATTTTAGTTGCCAAATACAAGAATGAGAACGGTGCTGCATCACTTAAACTGTCAAAAGATCTCATGAAAGCAGACGTTTTGAATTATATGTGCGCAACCACAGAGGCGTGAACTGTAGAACTTTATATTTAATGTCCCTCAATCAAATAGATAACCATAAAATGTGCTTATGCTCCAAATGTACCTATGATTCAAGTTTTAATTTACAAAGACACCAGCCCTTAGAACGGGCCTTTGGGTCGGGCATCTTCAAATGTGTTCTACAGTTCGGGATGATCGGGTCAGTTAGGGTCTTGGTCAGAGATGGGTACACTTTGATCCTGTCGTTCAAACCTTTGGTTACAAGGCCGGTATAATAGGTTGAACTTGAAGGTTTCAGAATTAACAATGTATACAATGTTAAGTTAGATGTCAAATCAGTCAACATTAGGGGTCTTCACAAATTTTCCGGGTCAGGTCAATTTGGGTCAAGGTCTGCTCGGCATCAGATCATATTCAAATTGATCAGTTCGGATCCAATCTGGTTCTTAAGTCACGCTTGACGGTCCGTTCGGTTTAGGCAGGTAACAAGAACAAGTCAAAATATCTGATATGAACAATTTTCAAGAGATAAGTCAGAACCACTACAGCAACTATGTCCAAATATGCTAACCTTTTCCCATCCATGCAAAATCTGATAGCCCCATTAGTCAACATCGCAGCCGCTTCAATTGCATAGGTAGATAGGCCCCCAGTTTCTACGGACCTATACAGATTCATCAGGCAAAATAGGAGAGGGCAACTCTTCCACTCAGCGTCAACCAAGCGAGTGTAATACTCATGACTGTCCTCTGCTCTTCCTGACGGGTTTTCATTACTTTGTCCAGATTTGACAAACCGAAATACTTCCAGCAAAACTTTCTGACCTTCTACGTGAGAAACTAACCCATTGAAAACAGCTAAACATGCTAGCAATTCTTTACTCACTGGTAGGACCTGAATATATATAAAGCGCATAAACCAATAACAATATCAAACATTAGCACAGAGAATTTACGATGCATTAGATTGTTAAATTACATAGTAAATATACCTTGCATAATGTGCATCGTAAGGACAGTCTGCACATATAGGAAATATGGAAGTGATGGGAGAGAAAACGAAGAGAATACCTGACAAAATTTGAAAACATAACTAAAAATCTTGGCACAATCTTCACTGCTTAGGTACTCTTGGCTACAAAATAGAAATAAAAAAATTACAGGAATAAACAAGAGTCTAACAACTAACATAAGGGAAAAACAAGGCATCCTATTATTCCCTATCATAAAATAACCCACAAAATTGATTGTGCTTCTCTACGCTATTAAGCAGCAATCATTCACTGCAGTTCTCAAAGACATGCTAATTACACGTCATTTGAAATAGCCTCTCGCATTGTTAAAACACTTGTAAGGTTGCATATAAAGTAACCCATTATCCCACCATTTGCTGTAGCCTTTCAGGCAAATCCGTATGTTTCATGAAAGAACCATCGGTATCCATCCAAGACATCAAATGAAGACTTTTGGTTCAAACTTCTAAACCTTTTATCACATCAAACCTTGAGACCTTTACACTGGCAGCAAGCAGCTTAACACGAGTAACAAATCTTAAAAAGCCGTGTCAGGCAGCTACCAAAACTTAAAATTCATGTTTGGACAAGAGCACTCAATGCTAGAAACTACATGTAAGTCTAGATGACCTACAAAGGACAGAATTTTTAGCACTACAGCATCCAACAATATACGGTATACCATGTAATGATATTCAACCATTAGCAGACAATTTCCTTCAACTTAATTTGGCATCTATTTTTCGTCACTTTCCTTGACGGTAAATTTACGCCACAATACCACACGTCCACACCGCAACCGTATTAGATTTTAAAGGCTATTAGGATCCCATTTGCGTTGCGGTGATTAAGATTAGACCGCGAAGAACTATTCTAAAATGATGAGTCAAAAGGAAAAATTCAATATCATAGGGACTGAACCAATCATGCTTTGGCAAACCAGCGACAGTTCCAGGCACGTTGATGTAGGCAAATGAGAGAGAATTACACTAGTAAATTTTCTCATAACTTATAAGGTACAAGCCAAGTGAATACAACAGGGGTCAAAGTTGAAAAATATATCAGCTACGTATGACACATACGCTATTATATTGCCAAACAAGGGTTGAAGATGAAAAAAAGAAAATAAGGTGTAAACATATATTCACTAACCAATGGTATGATCCAAGAAGCTTTGCAGTGGATTGACTTTCACAAATTAGAGACAAGGATCTCAATACTGGCAGAAAGCAATTAGAGATATTGAATCCAGAACTTCCATCTGTAGGCACCTTCCCATGTGCATAAATCCTTCCCAACACTTTTATAAGCATAGAAACAGCCCCGTCTTTAAGCAACAATGGCTGGCGATGAAGGAAGTCAGTGTCAGCAAGATATTGGTGGAGATAGGTTAATAGGGCTTAAGAGAAAAAAAAAAAGTAAGGCTGAAAGTTTACCTTGGCAAGTGGATGTTCAAGCACTCGAGAAAGGAAGCCAAGTAGCTTATAGCCCTAAAGATACAAACAATGAATTGAGCATGATAATCGGAGTATAGGACAACATAAACAAACAAGAGCAACAGATTAGAGAACCTTGTATGCAACTATCTCTTCCAATGAAGAAGACTCGATTAACTGATCATGAATCCAAGATACAATTGGCTGAAGAAGCACAGAAGCACTTTCAGGTCTTTGGCGTGCAATTCGAAGGATGAATACACGGAGCATATCTTGAATAACACCCAATGTCTGGAGAAAGAAGAAGATAAGTACAAGAGAAGATTAAAGCACGACAATCGATGTAATAGATAATTTCTATAACAAGACAGCTAAATTGATAGAGTCAAGTCAAGATATAAGAGATAACATACACTAACAGCATAGTGACGGACAAGTTCTGCAATTTTCTGGAGGTGAGGACCCAACTGAAAAAGAAGAACCTCTAGATGTTGCTGCTCTAAGTACCAGTTTACTTTCCTCTCCTTCAAAGACCCTAAACACGAACCAATGGCTAACGAACGGACAGCAGTCAGCAAGGGAAGCCCATTCTTCCAATGCCAGATACCCTCTTCAGGAAAGAGATCAATCTAAGACAAACAAAAAGAATTTGCATTAGCAGAATGGCTGGCAAAAGACAAACACACATAAATCAAATTATGAAGTACTCAAAATGCAAATGTTAGATAATCAAGTAACTGTGTCAACTGTGAAGTGTATACTGATAAGCACCCTCCACCTGAACGTAAACAACTATAAAGGTGAGTAACTCGAAGTCACATATTTATCCCATTTATTTTGAGTAATGGCCAGATACAAATCACTGCACCCACATAAGCAGTAAGGAAAATTATCAACCAGGCACTGACTAAGATAGGTTCAAACATGCAACTATAACTACAATCGATGTCATAATTCCCACATATTGGGCTAAGCGTGCTCTATCATAGGATATGACCCAAGACAAACCTTAACCTAATTCACATAAATTTCATGTGTTACTTGGTGATTCAACTATTTGTCACATATTTAGATGAGCAAACTCTTTCCACAATAAGATAAATCCTGATTCCTGAAAATACAGATAAATTCCACCCATAAACAACACATTCTAACACAGTTCGTCCCACATTTCCTTGAAAAACTTTGGCAGGAATTCAGTGAACACATAAAAGTCTGCATACCAGTAGACTCAGCATGCTGCAGGTCTCCATGGGGCCCAGTGCTAATGAAGAAGCAGCCTGAACACTATCAAGAAGTGTTTGGAAAAGGCTAGGAGCCCAAGAATGTACAGGCCAACAAGCAAGCGCTGATGCAATTAAATGGCATATTGTTTCTAAACCAAGGGCAGCAGAATCAGGATAAGACGAAGACAGATCTACGGCACAAGCAGCTAACTTTGGGCTGCAAAAACCAAAATTGCGTTAGTTGGACTTCTCCGATTCATAAAATAAAATTGAAGTAGTTCAAAGGTTGAATCAAATTTAACATTACCTAATCTCACGGTGCAACTGTAGAAGAACATTCATTAGCTTTGTATTTCTGTACTGTTCTTTTGTTTCCTACAACATATGAATAAGATGTACATACAAGAATCAGAAATCCTTCCAATAGGGTATCCAAATATAGAAAGATCCTAGCCTATCAACATGTAATAGTCAGTTGTCACCGATAGCCTGATGAACCCAATCACCTTTATCGTAAGAACTACAAGCGTGAAGCATTTATTGACTCTCCAAATAATTCATATTCTGCTTATTAAGCAAAAACACACTTTGAACCACAACGCTTGAGTGTCCACAGTTTATACACATCTATCATGTCACATTACATCATTATATGGAAGAATGAAGAGAAATAAACATTTTCACAAAAATAATAAAGAAACCATAATTCCAAGTACAAACCTTTAATCTTTGCAGAAGTTCCAAAAGTAACAAAAGTGATGGAATCAAAAGATCAACCAGGTTTTTTTCTCGATTACGCTCCAAAACTAGATCAGACGTGGAACTACCATCTACGCTGTCATCAACGAGATAATCTGTTCGGACAAGAGAGAAAGTCAAATCACCAACTCAGCTAGTAATAAGCATAACCAATAACAGAAAGACCAAAAAAAATGCATCAGCATACTGATCGAATTGAGAACAGCACTTGACAAACCACAATGGATTATTTGATTTCATCAAGGGTTGCAACAAAACAACACCAAACTCTTATTTTTGACTCTTATTTCTTGTACCGAGTTTCTGTCAAATGGCCCAAATAATTAATATTGTTGGCCTATTGTATTATTGCATTTTTTGATGGTATGCCTCACCATGAATAACTTTTAGAATGTTTTTTTAGCAGGCACGTGAATTACACATTCACACGTGAAACCAATAATACACTGGCCATTTTACAAGAAAAATCACAGCTGGGCTGGTAAGACCGCGAATTGATAGCGCATAGTACTAAACCTTGAGAATAGTTTTTATTTGTTACTATTAGCAACAGAGACCAAAGATTGCTATCACACATCACGTTTGTCTACTTACTAACTTCCACACTTAATTGGATATCACCCCCAAAAATCCACTCATTTGTCATTACACGGTGGAACCCTGAATTCTTATGGAGAATCTAATAAAGCCACACACAGGCCACGTCGTCAACCCACCAGCAGATGTTAACTGTTACTTTCTAAAAATTATTAAACTCAACACTGGAGGAAAAATATATCATCAAGGTAGTGCCAAGCTTAGGCAAGGTACACAGAAAGGACTGTTGCCTTATAATTCAGAAGCTATGGCCTATGGGTAACTTGAATTACATAAAAATTATCATAACAAAAAGGATCATATCATTATCAATAAGTGGCAATAATAAACTCATTACCATAGTTATTGGAAGACCTCTCAAGCATTGATCTACAGTTGACAAGAATAACATATATAATTGTCATGGCACCTTCATCATACAGTGAGGCTGCAACTTCCTGTGTCAATGAAAATCAACGAGTTGAAAACAAGACGTCAAATGGTGCTTTAACAACAGTTCTCTGAGCAAAACAAATTCTAGCCTTATTATATGGGTTAGAATGCATTAAAGGCTATGTAATGTACTCGTGGACTCCGCAATGCTTGTTAGTTTAGATTGCACTTGGTTAACATGTAGCGCATAGTTTGGATCAAGAAAAGGGTTGAAGAACGCGCTGGAACATGATACGAACATGATACTAGTTTAGTGTAAAAAAACACATCGGATTAACAATATTGTTTCAGCCGGAGTTTCAGTCTTATACAAAGTATACTATATGTCTATAACGTATTCGTGTAGTAAAGCCGTATTTAATATTTTTGCTCACCCTGACAAGTAAAACATTACATAATAGGACATCTATATCAACAGACAGTGAGCACAAATTCGGCAACCACAAAAGATCAAATTACAAAAACTCTCCAGCTTCTTGAACATTTATATACTTGTGCCAATGTGAAGAGATGACTATAAAATTGGACGAATTGGTAATCCTCGTAAGTAATATTACTCATACACAGCTTCAAGTATCAGATCCAGGTGGGTGTCAAATCCAACCAGTAGGGAGTCAGAGTGTTGAGGCATGAGTATCTTGTGAAAAGTTTGTTGGCCTAAAAATAAGTGTTCATGTTGACATGCTACTTAATAAAAGTGAAGAGTCAAATTGACAAAGCCCAAAAGACCCATGTCGTTTATTCTCCGCCATATAGTTTTATCATTACTAAGTTCATCCAAAAGTGCAAAAAGGAAACATAAGCTTTCAGCCATATCATACATACCGAATTTTCTGCAATGTGTGCCAAAATTCTAATAGCTGTTGTCAACTGAGCCACAGAAGAATCACGGAGGGGAACACCATCAAAGAACTTCTCGGAAACAAGTTTTCCAAGCAAACTCTCAACAAGATTGATATCAGTTTCATTAGAAGAATAACCTAGAGCACTATCCACGTCCATAGAGTCTAATACCAAAACATCTGTTGAGGTTATATGAGCATCACCGCCTGAGGCTAGAACAGCTGCATATCGAAGAAGACCCACAGCCCCATTTTTATGGTAAACTACTCCAGCATCTATCCACTCCAAAAGCCTTGTCGGAGCATCTTTTCTGTTAGATCCAGGAGAAGAGGAATGCAGAGCTTTATGGAGATCAGTTGCATGGTCAATCCAAGCACTCATTGAGGTTGAAGCTGAATCAGTGACAATAATCTCACAGAGCTCAGCAGCAGCATGAAATATTGCAAGATTTAAAGGAGTACCTGAAACAACGAGAGAATATTCATGACTCCACTCAGGCAATTAGAATTTATGAAATAATGTGAGAATTTGACACTAGAGTACCACTTGTCAACGTAATTGGCTCCAATTCCTTGGCAGAATGTAAAGCTTCAATCAAAATCTTAATAGCCTGCCAATGGAAATTAGTTATATTTTAGGGGACCGCAGAAGTAAAAACGGGATAGTGCCTGATATTCGCCCATAACAACACCATACAAAAACCATTGTCAAGTTAAAAAGAATAGATTCCCCAATACCGTCCCGTGTGAAGGAATATGAACATGGGAACAACATCAAATTTACAAATAGTTAAATCAAGAGACATGTGTCAGTGAACATATGGATAGTTACAGATCCTAGAACACTAATAACAAACATACAATCAAACAAATAAATAAATTATTCGCATACGCCATAAGACAAGTGCATGATGAACACACTAACAAACAGGTCAGATGCAGCCATAGCTTGTATGATACAAACATTAGTCTATGCAACCTAAACATGTTTGCTGTTATTCACGATCCAAGCATACATATACCAGAATGACTGCATATAAAGACAACTTGCATGAATGACAATATAATCTATTCCTTAAAAGAAAACTCAAACCTCAGGAAATAGTGCAAAAGCAAGCAATGCTTGACGTCCACAATCAGACCTGCAGAAAACTCAGCTTCAGTCAAAGAAAACAACACAATAGAATAACATACAATCAATCGAGAACAGCACAGACTTAGACATAAATGTGCTTATAGCATCCCCTCAGAGCCATATACATAAGACTCCAGAATTTTAATAGAAACACATTTAGCCAAGCACAAGTGAGCAAGTGCGTACCAATTATAAGATTGCAGAAATATCTAGATTCGTGATACCAACACTAAAAATTGTGAAAGGAAGGTATTATCTTGATATTGCTCCACAACTTCCTTTTTGTCATCTTTTTAATATGTCTCTATTCCAAAATATGGACACTCATTTCTAACAATCTAACATTTACCCGGAAGCTCAGGCAATACTGAGGTCCAACAGCGTTAACAAAAATGGAAAATAATGAAATAATGAAGCAAGAACAATAGAATAAAGCATCACAACCAGTGTATCACAGATTCACAGGGGTGCCTTATATATGTGGGGTAGCTATACAATTCCAATCAAAGGCTCAAAGCTGTATAGTGTAAAAATGTCCCCATAGTTTACACGCCTTAGAACAGTTAATCCTGTGACGCAATGAAGCACCAATAAAAAGTAAAAACACCCCTGTGCATCATAGGTGCGCCTTATAGATGTGGGGTAACTAAGAAGGCGAACTACTATACAATTCCAATATATTTTTTTCATAGTAGTTCTATTGCAGTTACTTTACCAAAGATCTAAACAAGGGGTAATCGAGAAACAAAATTTATAAGGACAAAAGTGTGCCGTGTGTCTCAGAGGCGTGTGCTTTCTCCTCACACCATGCGCCAAAAGTCCTCCAACACCTCAGGACTCATTGCCTTGGTGAGCCTAACTCGCTCTGATAATTTTAAGAAAAGTTTTCTGACAGTAATTTCAAAGACCTTTTCATAATAATTTCAAAAATGTTATCCATATATTAATTTTTCATATTGCAAGACTTACTTTAGTAGTCAATTTTACGTACATTGACATTAAAAAGTAATGAGACAATTGAATTTGCAGGGAGAGAGTAATACATATGCAAAACTATGCGAAGGTTTTGGTACAACCTAAAAAAATAACAAAGCAAGCATCATCAAAGGGAGTAGTAGTACAATTAACATACAGTACATAAAACATTAGCAAAAGCAAAAGGAATAGCAAAAAGAACCTACCTAGAAAGACCACAAAGCTCCCACAATACCCAAAGAAATTCCTCTGAATGTGGCGTTGATGTTAGCAAACGGTCAAGAGCGTTAACCTGAGAAAAGGAAAATCAAAAAGAGATTGCTACAGATTCCAATTTCACCCAAAGAATGAAGAGACAGTAACAAATACAAGAACAGAAATGATAAGAACATGAAGACAACGATGACAGCTACTGACCACCCTCAGATGCATCTCGAGATTTGCTCCAATCGATTGCAAGCGGCAAAAGAACCCTTTTGTTATTAAAACGGACGCATAGCGTAGAGGAATACACTCATTAACATCCTCTCCATCGTTAAATGCGTGAATCATTGTTGAAGAAAGATCAGGATGCTGCAACAAGAAGATCAGACCTGAAAATTGTACGCATTTGGTTAAAACACTAAGCTGGAACAAAAGGTACACCACCACCACCACAACAACAACAAAAATTGCCATTGACCATCCAATAACCTGGGCGACAGAACATAAGTGAAATGATCACAGCTTGAATTGAGGATGTAACATCCAAAAGAGCTTTGAAAGTACGCCCGGTTTCTGTCCGTAACTCAGAAGATGATACCAATGCGACCGACAATGGAAGAAACCCCCTCTCCTTCAAAAAAAAAAAAAAAAGAAAAAAAAAAGCTGCGTCAGCTATTAAAAGATAAGCAACAAGGCAACAATAATCACAAAGAAGTTCTAAGAGATACAGAGTAGGAAATCAAATGCGCTGGACTAGCTGAACTACCAAGCATTGGAAAGCGTAAAAAAGGGAAAAGTAAACTAACACCAAATAGTATCCAACTATCCATATAGATTCAAAAGCTGGTGCCTATTCTTTAACACGCAAGACTCAGTAGGATTCAAGTGAAGGAGGATCGTTAACCAGCACTCCAAGATTTATGGAGAAGAAATATGCCCGGAGTGTTCAAGCTTCTCATTCAATTTTGATTCAGCCCCGATTTGGTTTCATTGCTTGCTTTGTCTATTTTCTAGAGGTCTATATGTAGGTTCTAGTGTAAACATATCACACAATATTAAATCATCAAAATTATAATTTAGATTGCTTAGTGTAAATGGAAGTTATGAAACAAAATTGCCTAATGTAATAGCAAAAGTAGTTCTAGGAAATGAAACTATGAACCCAAAATGTCATAAAAGCAAGAGCGCAACCACCAGCAATGATCAATGCTCACTAGTTTACCTTCAGAAGGGAGAGCAACTTTCCATCAATTTCCTGATCCAGAAAGCGGCAACTTGAAGTAGCAATTAACTTACTGGTTGTTTTATCAGTCAATAAACCTTCAAAAGGAACCATCATCAACGATCGGATCGCACCAGCTACAGGAGAAGGATCCTCAACCCAACCATTTGAATTCATTAATTTCTGTATCAAAATATGTCAGCAAATATAATCAGAAAGTAAAATACTGTTTCGATCTAACATGTTTCAAATAAAAACAGCATTAAAGAACAAAAGTCGACTTTGCTCTACTAGATAACAAGCATAGAAAATTCCTTCAAATAAACCATACATGGGCACAAGATTGACCCAAAGAAGCTGCTTAAAGTACTATCATACAAAACCCAAAGGTAGGCCCGCTCCTGTGGATATAAGAATGGCATAAACCTATCTCGCCAAAAATAACAAATTAGAAAAAGAGTAACCATGGATTAAGACTAGAAAACCCTTAAAATTGACCAGCACAGGTTTATTAGGTCAGGAATCAGTGAAATCTTGACTTGTGACCCAGAATGACCAGTAAATGTTACGTCATTAGCCATTCGGTCCTCCCAAGTGTCCAAGGTGGTTCATAAGCCATAAAGAAACATAAAATTTGTTCTTCCGTGGAAATTGGTTGCCCATATGCTTAGTTGCAAACTGGGTGTTTCCAAAGACAAAAAAAAAAAAAAAAAAAAAAAAAAACCCGAGTTTATGCGTAACATCTCTCTAGAAGTAGAAAAACAGTGATGTTCAAACTTAAATCTTAGTACTCCCCTTACTAAACTTTGCCTTCTTATTTCTTGTTGTCACAAATATAGGCCAGAGAAATTAGATACTACGGAGTACAAAAATTGATACAGCCAAACTACAAAAACAAGAATATCCATTTGGTCAGGAATGAATACCAGCCTTTTCCCATCAGGAAAATCATGGAGATGGAAGCAATTCACACACATATCCCAGTAAGGCAGAAACCGAACCAAGTCTCACCCATACCAACCCCCACAACCATCCCATCAGCGAAATTGCAAATACAATTACACATTTGTAAGTGAAACTAGCTGGAAGTAGAACTCGTAAGTCATAAATTACCAATACAACAGCAAAGAAGTAGCACTTATAATATTGACTGAGACTGAATGCTAGTCTCCTTAAATTTTAATCATATAATATAAAAGAACAGGTAAGTCAGCAAAATGTTACCAACCAAAAGCGTCCTTAGCTGTGACTTGGCGCTAACAAGTATGCTTGAAGTCGTAGTAGAGGCAAGTTCAACACCAGAAGACTGTCCCAATATGGATAGCACTGCATTCTGTCAAATAAGTTAAAAAGATTACGCAGAGTAGCTGGTACCAAAAAAATAAAATAAAATAAACACACATCCATGTCCATACCTCATATCGAGAAGCAACTTCATAGAAACGTAAACGATGAAGGATATAAGTTGCCAGTGCAGCAATATCATGACGTTGTTTTTGCATCAGTAACTTTAAAAGCTGATTATAACCCTCACTTATACCAGATGGAACAGTAACATCTTCACGAGGCCACCAGCCTAACAGCCCTTCACACCCAACAGAGTGTCGAGTTGCTAGTTCAATAACTCCAAGAAGCATTAAAGGAACTGTGGAACCATTCAAATCCTTGCTAAGAAGAGCCACCAGCACTTCCATTCCTCCTCCACTTACATAATGAAAACAGCTTTCTTTTCCAAAGCAAATCATGAGAGCTAAACTTAACCAAAGAAGGACGCTGTTGCTCTGAAAAGTGAGAAACAAGCATAAGAATTAATCAATCAATGAATAAAATTGTCATCTAAAAATAAAGATACATCTCAAGTGTAATTTTTTCAAATATGTGCTTCACTACACCGGAGGCATACGACGCTACAAAATTTCAAGGAAGAATTTCACCACGAAAATAGAATTTTTCAATAATGCTGCCTTTAGAAAAAGTTGTGCCCCTGTGCTAAATTTGCTAATAAGGCTCCATAATAATAAACCTGAGCAAACTTTTCTGCCTAACAAATTCATCAAGAAGCAGTAATTCCCATTGATGTCCGTACTATAAATGTCACATTGTCCACCACTATCATTTGACAGTTGACACTTGAAAATATATGAACCTTAAAGACATATTTACTTACTGGGTGAGAAGTGACTGAACTGAAAGTCCAAATATATTTTAAAAGATTGTTATACTTAATGCAAATACGGAAGTTCAGTACAGTGAAATTCTAATGGGAATATTCAGTAGGATCACATGTCAATTATGGCTGTCAAGTACATGTTAGTTGCATGTGAAAGCAACACCTTCGAATATCAGAAATCAAGTTTCTGCTAGTTGATTACTAGAAATACAGAAGAACAATATTAAGTTTATTCCCTCTTGCCTAGAAAGAAATTCTCACAGATGAATCGTGAATCCTCCCATGGCTTCTCAGGAAACGGAAAAGTCATGAGATCGATAATCTCTTTTTTCGAGGTGGAGGGGAAAAAAAAAAAAAAAGCCTTCCTTTATTGCCCCAGCCGCACTTAATCTATACACATGCTCACTCAATGCAAGGTCAAGGATAGTTTTTTACAGTGGCCATTAGTTGAATACAGCACAACTATTCTTGTCAAGGAATATTGGAAAACCATCAAGGAAGTGACACTATGGTAGAAAAATGAAGCCAACAAATTTCCTTGAAACCTTAGATTTGATAAATGTGCCTAATTCTGGATTCTCGCCGTGCCACTTCTGTACTCATCAAGCTAACGTAGTTGAAGAATTATTATTTTCTAAAAAAGCTGTATTGGAAAAAAAAGAAAAACAGGTCTAGTCCTAATTCCGACCAGTGTTGCATGGAATAAGTGCTTGGCCGGCCCAAATCTTAAATGGAAGGCTAAACCATGCAACATCATCCCAAGGTATAGATGAGCCTGCTCTTGAGATATTATTTTAACAAAGCTGCCGCCAAAAAAAAGAGTAAAAAAAAATGACCATGTTTCTAACTTCAACATTATATCCAAAATGCTTATTTTATTACAAAAAGGAACAATTTTCTATTTTTAAACTTTTCAACCCATATAGCATTAAAAAGATAATAGCTTACCCGTGATATATGAGGATGTCCAACAAATGAGCCATCTTTATCGAATTGAAACTGCTGAAACAACATATCCACCAGCTCTTTAGAAGTGGCTAAATCAGCTTCAGACTCAACAAAACTACACTCTTCCAAGAAGTTGCCAAGTATATCTCCAGCTTCCATATGCTTTTTACAATTATCAATGAGACTCTTTTTACCGTCAGATAAAACAAGAAGAGGCTCTTTCACATCAACTGAACCTCCCAAATTTAACTGTTGAAGGCTCAATCCAGTGCTAGCTAAGTCACTGGCAAAGAAAGAAGCAGCTGTTGTAGTAACTATTGATATAACCTCATCACCTAAAACATCAAAATTCTCAATGCTCAACATCCTAAATGTAAGTTGCAGAAACTGGCGTATCTGTACAGATATATCTGCTAACGGGGGAACTGGGCATAAGGCCTTTAGTGAACTAATTGACTCTTCAAGTTTAAGATGTCTTGTATGAAATAAAGGTGGCAAGTCCTCAAGTTTTGCATCAGACGCAGCAACAAGATTCGCCAAAGAGCTGTCGGAATCAAACTCAACATTAAACTGGCCCAGATCTTCAGCTGTGTTTCCATACACAACTAAGCTTAGGCTACGATAACTTCCCCGAACAACCAAATGATTAGTCACAACAGCCTGAAAAATTACATTATTAGTTAGAAAGCCAAACAAAACATCTCCATCAACTCTAGAACAAAATAAACCAGAAAAGACGAGAAATTTATCTCCGAGAAAATAATCCACTAGGTGTCCATAAAAGCGCACTGCTAAAAAAATTCTTTCTCCTTCCTAACTAGATCGTCATAATAAGTAAGTGAACGGTCCACAATACCGGAAGGACATACCCAACTCAATAATTCATCTTGCAAGAGTCATTTTATAAATATTTTCTAACTAGGAATGATGTTCATCTCAATCACTCATCCACCCTCCTAATCAATCAGATTTTTCTATAATAGCACACAAATAGTTTGATCTATAAATTACACAAAGAATTAAATGTACAAAATAACCAGAATATAAGAACTTGTTGAATGCACATCAGGCACTTTTACAGACAGACCTCAAGAAAAAGAAGCGCATTTTAATACCTCAACTTCAAGCATATTTGATGAAGAATGGGAATAGAGAAATGGTTGGCAAAGACGCCTAAATCTCGCTTCACCTTCACACTGAACAAAGACCTCCAAAGCAAATGAGGGAGGTGAAGTAGCCCTGTAAAAAGTCACAACAGGGATGATGAAGAAAATGAATACACACAATTCACAAAACACACACAATCAATGAAACTTGAAACCTGAACAAAGTATATGCAGATCAAAGCCTATAAAATTTTAAATTACAAAAGAAAACCAAATGCATGTTCAAAAGAGCAAAATAAGCAACTGCATAAAGATGTGGCTTTCCAAAATCTTTGAAAGAAAGGAAAGGGGCAGCCCAGTGCACGGCGACATCCTCGCAAGGCGAGAGTCCAGGGAAGGTGCGGATCCGGGAAAGGGTCCCACCATAAAGGCTTTCCAAAGAATATTATTCACCAAAACTTGCATGAATCAGTCAAAAAAATTCACCTATAGTATATGATCCTGAAGATGAGAACGCTTCATGTACAAAAAATAAGCCAATAAAACGTTTCTCAGAATGCCTAGCAAGCACAGAACAGAGGCATCCTACATTCGATGCTTAGTTATACAGCATGCCTCTAGAATTCTAACAGCAATCAAACCTACAAGCACAGTAGCACACAATGTAGCATGCCTACCAATCTTTACATAATTGCAGCTCAACTGTTCTCTGTATGAGTTTTCTTCCAAGGTACGTCGTACGTGTATAACAGATAATCGGAAATTTTCCCAGCTTTGGAACTACCATCATAAGTGCTGTGAGAATACTAACTTTCTGTTTCCTTTCCTTAAGATTCCTCATAGAAAGGTAAATTAAAAAATACTAACTTAAAGTTCCTCCCTAGTCCCTCTACTGGTTTCACTTAGTCCACCAACGCTGGCAAGAAAGAAAAGCCCATATGATATGAGCAAGGTTCATTTACAAAATGACATAATCATATTACATGAACCCATGTCCCCTTTATTAGTCTAATAAAACAGAAACTTAGTAAACTTATTTCACTACATATTACATGAACCCAATAGTAAATTTTGGGTTCATTGCCAATCACCCTATATAAATTTTGAGACTTTATTTCACTAAATATTACATGAACCCAATAGTAAACTTATTGCCTTAATTATTTCAGCAAACTTGTCCATATTACTCGTATTTCTTTCTAGCTGTCCCTAATTGCTTCTTTACCAAACTCTTTTGTTAACTAATCTCAACTTGAAAAATAAAATAGAAATCATCCCTAGTTATTGGCACAAAGATACGGTTGGATAAATCCAACCCCATAGTCCCACACAAAGATGGGGGCTTTAACATACTACGGTGACATAGCGGTTTACACAAGCTCGAAAGTTCAAATAGAAAATGAAAATAATTTCCTTCATCCCACTAAAACTACAACTTTATGCTTTAATTTAACAAAACCAGGGTAAAATCAGGTCAATTCATTCCTAATGGAATGAATTACAATTACTTAATCAGGGACAATGTTCGATGCTCACTATTTTTTTCTCACTAAATTTTAAAAGAGGCCAATTAATTCGAAAAGGGGACAATGTACGGAATTGAGTAGTACGTAACCAAATCGTTCATAGAGTCACAAACCTAAGACGGTATCAATTACGCACGAATCCAGCCAACAGAGTCACTACCCTAACCCCCTAAACAATTACTTTTATCGGCAATCACACATTCTCGCCAAAATTCCAAATAAATGAAACATAAAACTCTTCGCAAAACACCCTACATTGTCTCATCAAAGTACCAATAACGCCAACGTAAAACCCTAACTACGAAAGTGATACCAAAATTGACATACCCAAGAAGTGTAATGACAGACGACACCGACGACGCATTCTGCTCCAGAAACTCACACGCAGTTATCACCACCGGCTCCGCAAACGTCACCTAAAACACAATCAATCAATCAATCAAAAAATCAATGCAATTCAAATACGAACTTACGAAAAACATTCAATCGACGAATTAACACAAGAACAAAACCAAAAGCGAAAAACGTACCTCGTCGACGTATTCGTCGAGGTGAGGGTGAACGAAGGTCTGGGAGAAGAGAACACATGGTTCGGGTCGACCCATGGGCGGACGGAAACGGTAGGTTTAACGAGATTTCGGATCTTTTCGAAATTAAAATTGAAATTGAATTGAAATTAGGGTTTAGGATTGAAATTGGGGAAAATCGAGGGTTTTGGAGGGGTTGTTTTGAGGGTGGGGGAGAAGGTGGCTGAGAGTGAAGTGCAAAAATTAAACCGCCGTGTTTTGGTAGCAAAGCTTTCTCGGTTCTCTGAAAAATTTACAAATAAATACCAGTAGTTTTTAAATTGACTTTTGTGGATATGGGTATTTATTGTTGATTTTTTTAATTTTAAAATAAATTAATTTAGATTAGAAGACAAAATATTTAAAGAAAATGTGAGGGAGTAATTTTTTTATAAAATTATTTTAATTTTAGTTTATATAATTTTATCGGGTGAGACTTTTAATTTATCAGATCAGATAATAACAAATTAACAATTATACAAGTAATGATTATTATAACACTTGTAAGTTAGGACTTACAATAACTTATTGTAAGTCCGTCTGACCGTCTCATTTGTACCCGATTATATAGGTTTTGTACTATTTAAGTGATAATTATAATTAATTGTTTTTAAATCTTTTTAGTACCCCTGTTAGTGACTTTAGTAGATTTGTTTCATGTTTTTGTATCCCTTTAACTGCAAATGTACATTAATCTCACATTAACTTGGTGTAAATTCAGCCTTACAGGAGAATTACTGTTATTATAATATCTAATATTACCGCTAAATCCACTTCTAACCTATCATCCTCGACACCGTCGGGTAGTGGTGGCCACGGGCCAGGCTGGACCCGTCACAAGACGGGCTACATTTGTGAGGCCCAGGCACGACCTTTGTAACGGGAGGGCCAGGCTGAAACGAGTCAGGCTTTATTGAACGGACCCGCGGGCCAGCCTGCCAATTGTAAGAAAGAAAACGACGTTTTACAAAACAAAGGGCTTGCTCAAAATTGTTACTCCGTATAATTTTTAAAAAAAAAAATTCCCTCTGTTTCAGTCATTTGTTTACCTTTCTATTTTTAGATAGAGCGCTAATTGGCGTTTTTCATCAAATTACAAAATAATTTGATCCAAAACGATGACAAATTTTAAAAGATGTTGATCTTGCCTAAATGATTATGTATGACAATTGAATTACATATTAGTTTTGTATAGTAAAAACGACGTGTTTATGTTTCGTCCCAAAATAGAAAGTTAAACAAATGACTGAATCAGAGCGACTAACAGTTAAGATACAAAAGAATAAGATACAAAAGAATAATAAATATTTTGTTAGAATAATAAATTGTTAAACTATACAAGTAATCATGTTAGAATAATAAATTGTTAAACTATACGGAGTATAAAATACAAAAGAATAAGAAAACATATTTAATAAATTGTGATATATAGAGTATTTATTTATATTTTCTCATAAACATGCTGTGATTTATAGTATAACTCTAGATAATGGAAATGTCAATTACTAGTGGCAACATCGTTTTATTATTATTATTATTATTATTATTATTATTATTATTATTTTTTTTTTTTTAAGAAGTGAAAACCTGAAAACTTTCGAAAACTCTAATGAAAAGTTAAAAACTTTGTATTCTTAAGGAGAGGTGAGCACACCTTCCAAGATGTAAGACCTAACGAACAGGTCAATCGGGTCGGGTTTAGATCGGATTAGTTTGGGTCTGATTAATTTCAAGTTTGCTATTTGCGGTTCTAGTTGGGGTTTGGGTCATTTTCCGTTCACCTAATATTGATTTATTCACGGATAATAATTTCTTTAATGCAACAAATATACGGATTGGGTTATATTTAGTCAAGTCAACTCGGGTTTCGAATCAAGTTCGCGGTCATGAGTTTGAGTGTCCGATCAAATTTAAATATGATTATTTAATCAGGTCAATTTTACCAGATTTAGACTGTTTCTTTCGCATTTTTGAATTAATCAATCGAATCAATCGAATGAATCAATCGAATCAAAGAAGTTCAAATTTATAACATATGTCTTTGGAATCAATTGAATTGAATCGAATCGAATTGGATGAATCGAATGTAATCGAATCGTCGAATGAATCAATCGAATCGAAATGAATGAAAATAAATTTGGAAAAGAATGCGCCCAATGTAAAATATTTGTTTGGCCCATTAGTTGTACACTTTGTTTGGCCCAAGAATATTTGTTTGGCCCATTAGTTGTACACTTTGTACTAGTAATCTTTGTGGATTGGAAGCATTTACCATCGGTTGAATCTTAACATGGTTGCAAACTTGGACATTACTCGTTTCACAATTAGCAGAAAAAAAATATTATAAATTGATCACATTTTATTTGTTTTAAGTTAGGACAAAAAATACTCGCCTTGAGGAAGACTTGCTGTAAAAGTACTGGCAATAGGGTATACGGTCAATTGCATTTGATACACAAAATTCAAGTTATCTTATACTCCGTACTTCGTACGGACTAATTTTTTTTAAGGAAAATTCATAATTCTCACCTATTCTATACCACTTTCTCAAAACTCCCACCTATTGTAACCTTTTTTCATAACTCCCACCTATTGTAACATTATTTGTACAAATCTCCCACCTTTTTTGAGTATTTTATTCTTAAATTACTACTAATTGAATATTCGACACGTTTAAGTTATATTTTCAATCATAATTTAATTTAATGTTATATTCTCTTTTATCCTTATTTCTTATGTCTATCTTTAGTTATAAGGTGTTTAGTTGGTCATTATTGTCAAACCGACTGTGTTCAATCCTTTAACTTTTCCTCTACTAAAATCAAGTTAAATTTTCACCGACCCATCGAAAGACATTATAAGTGAAGAGGGTGAGTTAAAATAGAGATAAAACTTAATATAACTTCAATGTTCAATTGAAATTATAACTTTAAAGAGACAAACTTTCCAATTTGTGGTAATTTTAGAAAAAAATACTCACAATAGGTGTGAGTTATGAAAAAAAAATTACAATAGGTGGGAATTCTGAAAAAGTGGTATAAAATAGGTGGGAGTTATGAATTTTCCCTTTTATTTATGTAGAATAATCCTTCAACTCTTATCATTTCTTCATAACATTTTGTTAGAGTATATAATCGATCTTGGGTCTTCAACCATCAGCTTAAGCTTTTGGTTGAGTTGGTTAAGAATAATATCGTGAGCTCAGAATTAAAGGCCCAAGTGCTCAATCTCACCTTGCAGCCAGGCAGAAGTTGTAGCGTTTATTTCAAGGGGCATTCGAAAATGAAGATAACAACAATAAGGGAACAAAACTCATCATAGATTGAAAAACCATGAGTAAATTACATTTTTGGAAGTCCTCTATATGAATTGCGCAATTCATATTTCGTGGCAATAAATTTATTATTTTGAATCGAAAAAACTGGTAAATATTCAAAATCTGACTTCCGACTACCGGGCGTGAATCTTAAATAGCCTTAGTAGGCTCGGTAGTAACTAAAAACCCGAACGAAAACAACGGGACTTAAATCCGAGGGATGTAAAAGGTAAAAACCCTAATAACCCTTAGTAGGCTTGGTAGTAAGTCCAAACCCGAATGGATACAATGGGTCGTAATGCCGGTCACCCACATTCATAGGCAGCTGATCAACGGACTTGAACCAAGTCCGAGAAAGTTTGCCAGTGAAACCGTAGTTGCCAAATAAGACGTCAGCGACACCCTGGCCTTCGGTCCCTGGTAGCCAGGCGGCCACAAGGGCGTTGATTTTGCTGACGTAGGGCTCAATTACGACAGGTCGGCCAGAGACGATAACGACGACACATTGGACGTGGCTGCAGACGTTATTGATGATGTCGTATCCGTGGTCGGGAATTGTCAGGTTCAAGCTGTCACCAAACATTTCTGCGTAGGCGCGTTCACCTACCACGACAATGGCGTAGGGGAAGTAGTTGGATTTGAGGAAGTCTGGCGTCGGGTTCTCTTTGTAGACTACTTGTGTCTTCGGATTGACTGTTTTCTTAATGGCTGTGAGGATTGTTGTCCCTGAAACAAGAGCGGATTTGTTACTCAAACTCGACTTTAAGCTTACAAGTGTAGGACAAGACCATATTGTAACAAAGTTCCATTTTTCTTTTTTCTAAAAAGAAATGTCATGTGTGGCATATCAACGTCTATGCATACGACGATCTCTTTGTGATTACGCAAATGTGTAATCAATCTTTTGGACTTGAAATAAGGCAATTATAACAGCGTTTAATTAGATGGACCGTTATCTAGTAGTATTCTTCAAGCGAAAAAAAGAAGAGAGGACTGCAAAACTAAAGATGGTCCTTTGAAATTGTGGTGCCAATGTATGAAAATTACCTTCAGTGAGGTTATCTCCACTGAGTCCTTGCCACTCGATAGTCCATCCACCGCACTGATACCCAAGATTATCGGCGTGAGTTCCAGCGACAAGAATTTTGTCTGCATTCTTTGAAAGCGGCAACATTGGATGATTCGGGTTGTTACCGTTCTTCAACAGCACCTGCGATTTTCTTACAGCTTCCTTTGCTAGTTCTCTGTGTTCCTGTTTCATTTCACGCCATATAAATTGTTTATAAGACTCTGATTTGTGTGATACACATTTCGGAAAGTTAAAACTCGTCTTATGTGATTGAATGAATGACCAACCTGACTTCCGAGTTGATTCACGAAGCTTGTATCAGCTATTGGATGTTCAAACAGACCCATCTGAAATTTCACGCGCAGAATCCTTTTCACTGCGTCGTCGATTCTGCTCATTGGGATGATCTTGTTCTTCACTTGCGACGTCAATTCGTCAATGAATTCTGTGTAGTTGGACGGAACCATGATCTACAACGTCGTAACATGGTTATTTTTTCAATTTCAGTCGAGCCAAAATTTCACTTATCTATGGCTTTGCGAATTGATAGAAAGAAAAAAATAAAGTAATGGCTCACGAAATTGCTACATTTTCGTACATTTTCAAGTAGAATTCGATCATTTCGATCAATGCAGGTTTTGTTGGAATTTCCATGAAGGGGTTATCCAAAATACAGTCTAGGGTTTCATCAACACAACTGTAAGACTTATCTACGTCTACTCGTTAAATTATATGCGAATTACTAACCATGTCGATACCAGCATGTATTCCTGCGTAAACAGAGTAAGAATAGTTAGCATGAGGTGGTGTCGTGATCCTGTCGATCCCTTGCCAGTCCGAGATTACAAACCCCTGCCATATTAAACCCATTGATACATCAGCACATCTTTTTTTATTTTTGCTGCACAGAAAAAACACGTAAATATAGATTTACAGATCGATTTATTTCATAACTAAGTTACCCTGAATTTCATCTTGTTCTTAAGAAAACCAGTCACGAGATTTTTATTAGCGTGCATCTTAACACCGTTCCAGCTCGAGTACGACACCATGATAGTCGAAACTCCATTGATGACCGCGTTATAGTAACCAGGCATGTGGATGCTGAGCAAACCGTGATAATTTATGACCGTGTTGTTCTCGTCAATTCCTTTGGTCGTCCCACCATCACCCACATAATGTTTAGCACAAGCCGCAACCTTGTTCCTAGATACAAAACGGTTAAAAATATAAGGCCTCTTTCTTTTGAACTTATATTCAGGTCCATTCAATTCAGCTCGATTCAGTTCAGCAAAACAAAATCTAAAGGAACATGACGTGACTACAACTTGTCCATCTACGTGACGACTTTTTAATCCCTAACAATAGTCACAATGTACTTAATAATAGTTATGAGAAACAATACACATACAACAATCTTATTATAGAAGTTGTCGTCTAAAGCTAACGTAATCAACATAATCATTATCGAGTTTGTTAATCACAAAACTTGAATATATTTTAATGCTCAGATCTCTTAAGTTATGCTAAACATGTTGAAGATATCAGGTCATTATCAGTCATAGTTTATTAAGCTTGATTAGAATACACTTACATTATCCAACACAAAAATAATCTATTCTATAATTTTATTGTTATTATAACTTTCAAGTTGTATCAGTTGAATTGAACGACCGACGAACCGACAGTAGAAGGACATAAATAGGTGCAATATTTTTAAGCTGCACGCCTGCACATGATAAGATGCACAATTATTTTCCTCCCACTTTTAGACTAAAGTGTGTTGGTCCATTGTACTTGTCAAGAACCAACTCAACCAAAAGCTTAAGCTGATGGTTGGAGGCCCAAGATCGGTTTTATATACTCTAACACGCCCCCTCACACGAATGCCCTTTGGGCTTGAAGTGTGGACGCAACTACAGGCCCGCCATACCTGGTGCGAAATAATCCACTTTGAAAGGGAGGGGTGGTGAGATTCGAACCCGTGACCTCTTGTCACAAGGCTTTGATACCATGTCAAGAACCAACTCAACCAAAAGCTTAAGCTGATGGTTGGAGGCCCAAGATCGGTTTTATATACTCTAACAGTACTCTCAAAAATGCACTAATTTAGTTTTGTAAAAGGGTCTCATGAAATCATTACTACAATACCCATGCTATATGAAAAGCTGATAAAAAATGAGTTAGGTTTTTGTGAGAAACTTAATGTAACAACCCATACAATTATAGCAAAGGTATGCCAAGTGAAATCATAGTAGTGTCGGTACGAGATCAATGCATGCTAATCATGTATGTGTAAACGTTTTATTTCAGGCAGACAGGCAGTTAGCCTCATTTATGATTCATCGTACGTGGAAATTAGGTTAACCATGACTAGAACCCGGGTTTGGAATGAATATAGCATAAACAAGACATTAAACTGCCCATTATTCATGGATGGATTATCCCAAACCCAAAGACTTGCTATTTTACGGTTTTTTGGATTTCGAGGGGATATAGTATAGCTGCATTTTTATTTATGGAGCAGTATCAGTCACTTAGACACAATGTTCAACACAATTTTCGTTGTGGGTCATTCTAAAACGGCCTCTGTGTTCACACAGAGACCTTTAGTCACAATGTCGGCTGATACCTGGTCATAAACCAACTCAATTAAAAGCTTAAGCTTAAACTGATGGCTGAAGACCCAACATCGATTTTATACTCTTAACAGATACAAGGTCGGGGGATACAATTATATCACGATATGTTGCAGTCAAAAGAAACCTAAATATCCGACCTCTTAACCCGTGCAGAAGCCGTCTAGGCACTATTTTATACGCTTGTTCTTTAGCGAAAGTACTCAGGGTGGTGTTAGTTGTTAGTTAAAATCGACAATCAAACAACGGCAGGACATCGGAAAAATATAATAAGCGAAAGAACTTACTGTCCACCAACAAAAGGGACACCCTTGACATTATGAGGGAGGTCACCCTGTAAACCAGGGATAATTTGAGTCATTTGCTGCACTATTTTAGGGTCTTCACTGTAACTCTCATAGCACCTTCCCCATCTCGGGTCTCTGCACACCTGTTTATTTATTTAAATACTCCGCATTATAATCAAAGTTACGCAAACAAACTATTTGTAAGTCACATTCACGTAGTAGATGTTTCTGTCAACGACTTTTTTAAAACACATACATACCGCTATGCAAGGGGCGAACACGTAGGGAATTCCCGTAGCTCTGACTTCTAGCGCGGTTGCTGCTCCGATTCTCTTCACTAGTTGTGGGTCTCTGATTAAAAAAAATAAATAAATAAAAGGCCACACAAAGTTGTCATCCTCTTGTTGCATTTAACATTTTTTAACGATTTAGAAGCTCGCTTTTTCATCTTAACTTCCACTAACTGATCAAACAATTTAGAAGCCTTCAAACAACTACAAATGACTTCAGAGAACTTCCGACAATTTCACAACTTGAAAGCTCTCCATATTAAACATTATAATCACGTTTTCACCTACGAAAAATTGCTACGATTTCAAAGTCGCAGGAAGTTATTAAATTAAATACCTAGTTGCTCCTAAACCCACATTGTGAGGGAAAATTGTGGCCTTGTAAACATTGTTGTGACCATGAACGGCGTCAATACCATAAATCATAGGAATTCCTAGACGAGTCGAAAGCGACCCAGTTTGAAACTCATTCACCATCTTGATCCATGTCTGAGGCGAAGCCTTTTTCGCAGGTACACTCCCTCCTCCACTTAACACACTCCCTATCATCGTCAAATCAAACCAATTTAACACATCAAATTGTTGTACTATAAGACAATCTTATCATATACTCCTCTGATCATCGGGAAATGAGTCATTTCATACACATTTATTAAGAAAACGCTCAAACACGAGAAGGTAGTAATATTACCAATGAAGTACTTCTTCATGACCTCAGTCGAGGCGACACTGCGATCGATTTGAGTCATTTGGCCGATTTTCTCAGCGAGCGTCATACGACGTAAAAGGTCCTTAATTCTAGCATTCAAGCGTTGCTTAGGATCTTTGTACTTCAAGTACTCTGCACTTGTCATTGTTGGTGCCAAAATACATGATAACAACACCACAATTGTTGCCCATAAAATTGGATTTCTACTCATTTTGTTACTTCTCTTGGTTGTTCTTCTAACAAAAATACAAGAGTAAAAAGTTAATTAGCAATTTAGCAATGACTCTACGAGGTCTCCAATACGACACTTTAACTGCGGTTTTCATTATAACAAATGTAAACTTGTTTTCATTGTATTCAAATTTTTAATAACTTTTGACATAATTTTTTTTTATCAATGTTGTAGAAATTTGACCCAAAAAAAAAGAGTCAAACAGTAAGCTTTCAAAGAGATGGAGGGAGTAATTTATTTCATGGTAGTTTTTTGAGTGATGCTTATATAGGAATACTAAGTGTAGTAAGGAATGTTTAAACATTAGATTGAAGTCTAAGATTTTGATAAGATCACAAGAACAAAACAAAATTTTAAGGTGTTTAGGGAGTTGTATAAGTTTGTCTATTTTAGTGATGTTAACCCCCACATTATCTTGTCGCAGTAGTGTCACTATAGTGCCCAATATAACACAAACCCAAATACTAACACTTCACCATAAAAAAAATGGGGACTACTATTATCGAAAGCACAAATTCTTATCAGTCATAAGCTTAATTAGACGGGTCAAATATTAATAATAAGAATCTGTTTTTTCGGACTTTTTAGAACTGAACTGAATTGAACTGAATCGAGCTGAATTGAACAGAAATGAAATGAGCTGAACTGAATCGAATCGAATCGAATCGAATCGGTGAGCGAAGTTGATTAAATAACATATTATCTTAACTTAATCTGAATCAAATATCTTTGAAAATTAGTTGGAAAGAACCTGTCCTAAGACAAAAGACAAGTAGAATTGAAAAGGTGCAATATATTTGTTTTTAATGTGCAAGTGGGGGTACTTGATCCGTTTTAAGCTTAAGACGGATATACCCGTCTTAAGTAAGACTTACTCGAATTGTTTGAAGATAAGGAGTACGGAGTAGTTTATAAGGTACGTGTTCAAGCAGCTATTTACTCAACAATTAACATACCTTAAAAACTTACTTTTCTCACATTATCTTACAACTCATTATTTTCTAACGTATCAACCAGTTTAAAAAAAACTTCAGAGTACTTCAGAATATAAAATGCTTGAAAAAAAAAAAAACACTTAACTACCAAACTTAAAAGAGGAAGCTAAGAGAACATAGAAAGAAGGATGCTAAATTGCTAACATTAGAGAATTGGAAATGTAGAAAGAACTTACAAAGTAAGATGTTGTTAGAGAAGTAGAGTAGATAGATGTTGGTAGATCCAATGATTTTAAGCTTTTTAAGTGGCATGGGCTAACCACATGTGCCAGGTAATAAGTCATCCCGTAAGATGGCAGGTATCCAGTATCTTTGCCCTTGCATGAGAGTCGAGCAGGGCCTCGCCATGATTCACTGCCACTGCGCTTTGAGCACACTGAATTTCCGACTTGGCGGGAGACACTTGGTTATGGACACACTTTTGACAAAGACATTTTTATTTTTATTTTAAAGATGCAAAGTAACGAGCATATAAAACAGATCCCTTTCAAATAAGATTGCAATTTTATGAAGACTTCTATTAGGAGAATGCTTCTAAAAAACACAAATGCTCACAAACGAAAATGAAGATAACAACAATAAGGGAACAAAACTCATCATAGATTGAAAAACCATGAGTCTACAATTACATTTTTGGAAGTTTTCTATATGAATTGCTCAATTATTCATATTTCGTGGCAATAAATTTATTATTTTGAATCAAAACAACCGGTAAATATTCAAAATCTGACTTCCGACTACCGGGCGTGAATCTTAACTAGCCTTAGTAGACTCGGTAGTAACTAAAAACCCGAACGAAAACAACGGGACTTAAATCCAAGGGATGTAAAAAGTAAAAACCCTAATAACCCTTAGTAGGCTTTGTAGTAAGTCCAAACCCGAATGGATACAACGGGTCGTAATGCCGGTCACCCACATTCATAGGCAGCTGATCAACGGACTTGAACCAAGTCCGAGAAAGTTTGCCAGTGAAACCGTAGTCGCCAAATAAGACGTCAGCGACACCCTGGCCTTCGGTCCCTGGTAGCCAGGCGGCCACGAGGGCGTTGATTTTGCTAACGTAGGGCTCGATTACGACAGGTCGGCCAGAGACGATAACGACGACACATTGGACGTGGCTGCAGACGTTGTTGATGATGTCGTATCCGTGGTCGGGAATTGTCAGGTTCAAGCTGTCACCAAAGGTTTCTGCGTAGGCGCGTTCACCAACCACGACAATGGCGTAGGGGAAGTTGCTGGATTTGAGGAAGTCTGGCGTCGGGTTCTCTTTGTAGACTACTTGTGTCTTCGGATTGACTGTTTTCTTTATAGCTGTGAGGATTGTTGTTCCTGAAAGACGAGCGGATTCATTACTCAAACTCGACTTTAAGCTTACAAGTGTAGGACAAGACCATACTGAAACAAAGTTCCATTTTTCTTTTGTCTAAAAAGAACTGTCATTTGTGGCGTATCAACGTCTATGCCTATGACGATCTCTTTGTGATTACCCAAATGTGTAATCATTGCTTTGGACTTGAAATGAGGTAATTATAACCGTGTTTAATTAGATGGACCGTTATCTAGAAGTATTCTTCAAGCGAAAAAAAGAAGAGAGGACCGCAAAACTAAAGATGGTCCTTCGAAATTGTGGTGCCAATGTATGAAAATTACCTTCAGTGAGGTTATCTCCACTGAGTCCTTGCCACTCGATAGTCCATCCACCGCACTGATACCCAAGATTATCGGCGTGAGTTCCAGCGACAAGAATTTTGCCTGCGTTCTTTGAAAGCGGCAACATTGGATGATTCGGGTTGTTACCGTTCTTCAACAGCACCTGCGATTTTCTTACGGCTTCCCTTGCTAGTTCTCTGTGTTCCTGTTTCATTTTGCGCCATATAAATAGTTTATAAGACTCTGATTTGTGTGATACACATTTCGGAAAGTTAAAACTAATCTTATGTGATTGAATGAATGACCAACCTGACTTCCGAGTTGGTTCACGAAGCTTGTATCAGCTATTGGATGTTCAAACAGACCCATCTGAAATTTCACGCGCAGAATCCTTTTCACTGCGTCGTCGATTCTGCTCATTGGGATGATCTTGTTCTCCACTTGTAACGTCAATTCGTCAATGAATTCTGTGTAGTTGTACGGAACCATGATCTGCAACGCGGTAACATGATTATTTTTTCAATTTCAGTCGAGCCAAAATTTCACTTAAGGGGTCATCCAAAATACAGTACGTCTAGGGTTTCATCAACACAACTGTAAGACTTATCTACGTCTACTCATTAAATTATATGCGAATTACTAACCATGTCGATACCAGCATGTATTCCTGCGTAAACAGAGTAAGAATAGTTAGCATGAGCCGGTGTCGTGATCCTGTCGATCCCTTGCCAGTCAGAGATTACAAACCCCTGCCATATTAAACCCATTGATACATCAGCACATCATTTTTATTTTTGCTGCACAGAAAAAACAAGTAAATTTAGATTTACAGATCGATTTATTTCATAACGAAGTTACCCTGAATTTCATCTTGTTCTTAAGAAAACCAGTCACGAGATTTTTATTAGCGTGCATCTTAACACCGTTCCAGCTCGAGTACGACACCATGATTGTCGAAACTCCATTGATGACCGCGTTATAGTAACCAGGCATGTGGATGCTGAGCAAACCGTGATAATTTATGACCGTGTTGTTCTCGTCAATTCCTTTGGTCGTCCCACCATCACCCAAATAATGTTTAGCACAAGCCGCAACCTTGTTCCTAGATACAAAACGGTTAAAAATATAAGGCCTCTTTCTTTTGAACTTATATTCAGGTCCATTCAATTCAGTTCGATTCAGTTCAGCAAAACAAAATCTAAAGGAACATGACGTGACTACAACTTGTCCATCTACGTGACGACTTTTTAATCCCTAACTATAGTCACAATGTACTTAATAATAGTTACGAGAAACAATACACATACAACAATCTTATTATAGAAGTTGTCGTCTAAAGCTAACGTAATCAACATAATCATTATCGAGTTTGTTAATCACCAACTTGAATATATTTTAATGCTCAGATCTCTTAAGTTATGCTAAACATGTTGAAGATATCAGGTCATTATCAGTCATAGTTTATTAAGCTTGATTAGAATACATTTACATTATCCAAGACAAAAATAATCTATTCTATAATTTTATTGTTTGTATAACTTTCAAGTTGTATCAGTTGAATTGAACGACCGACGAACCGACAGTAGAAGAAGGAGAAAAATAGGTGCAATATTTTTAAGCTGTACATGATGAGATGCACAATCATTTTTCTCCCACTATTAGACTAAAGTGTGTTGGTCCATTGTACTCTCAAAAATGCACTAATTTAGTTTTGTAAAAAGGGTCTCATGAAATCATTACTACAATACCCATGCTGTATGCAAAGGTATGCCAAGTGAAATTATAGTAATGTCGGTACGAGATCCATGCATGTTAATCATGTACATGTAAACCTTTTATTTCAGCCAATTAGCCTCATTTGATTCATCGTACGTGGGAATTAGGTTAATCGTGTACATGTAAAGCGTCTATAATTCTTACATTAGTAAATAAAAGTTAAGCAATTCAATTTTTGGTGCAATTTTTCATTCATGGATGGATCATCTCAAAACCATAGACTCACTATCTTACGGTTTTTGGATTTTGGTCACAATGCCGATAGGTACCTGGTCATAAACCAACTCAATCAAAAGTTCAAGCTTAAACTGATGATGGCTGAGGACCCAAGATCGATTTTATACTCTAACAAATACAAGGTCGGAGACTTGGGGATACAAAATATCACGATATGTTGTGGTCAAATAAAACCTAAATATCCGACCTCTTAACCCGTGCAGAAGGTACTCCGGGGTGGTGTTAGTTGTTAGTTAAAATCGACAATCAAACAACGGCAGGACATCGGAGAAATATAATAAGCGAAAGAACTTACTGTCCACCAACGAAAGGGACACCCTTGACATTATGTGGAAGGTCACCCTGTAAACCAGGGATAATTTGAGTCATTTGCTGCACTATTTTATGGTCTTCACTGTAACTCTCATAGCACCTTCCCCATCTTGGGTCTCTGCACACCTGTTTATTTATTTAAATACTCCGTATTATAATCAATGTTACGCAAACAAACTATTTTGTAAGTCACACTCACGTAGTCACGTAGTAGATGTTGAGAATTGATTCTAATTGATTCAAACTTTTAATTCTCAACTAATTGTTGTTGGTTACAACTAGATAATTTATGAGCCCTTAATTATAGTTTGTTGAGTCATTATTGTGTGTCTATTAGAGTCCCTAATAAAGAGGTTAGGTACAACTTTTCTAGTCCTATAAATTTGATAGTTGTAACTCATTTTCTGTGTGGATGAATAAAATATTTTTTCCCCTTCATTACATTGTCTCTCCATATTAGTGTTTAACATGTGGTATCAATCGCGAGGTTAGATCCACTTCCAATAAAAAAAACAAAAAAAAAAAAAAACAAAAAGTGCAGACTCATCACAAGTCCACGTGCACTACTCCTGTGTTCGATCTCCACCCAAAATTTTACTTTCCTTTTCTTCCCAAATTAAACATCAATGGCTAACAATGGAATCAACTCTTCTTCTCAGTCTCTAATTCCCATTTTTAAAGGGGAAAAATATCACCTATGGAGTCTCAAGATGAAGACCATGTTCAAGTCCCAAGAGTTGTGGGACTTGGTTGAGCACGGCTACACGGAGCCGGATCCCGCCCCGGCTGCTCCTGATCAACAACTACGGGATAATCGCAAGAAGGATGCTAAAGCTTTGTTCCTAATTCAGTCTGCCCTGGACGATGAAATTTTTCCCCGTATTTCGGCCGCTCAGTCAGCGAAGGAGGCGTGGAATATACTCTCGCAAGAGTATTTAGGTGATCAGAAAATAATTAAGGTACGATTGCAAAATTTACGTCGTGATTTTGCTGAAATGATGATGGGTGAAAAAGAATCCATCCAAACTTATTTGTCTAGGGTGACTGAAATTGTTAGTCAAATGAGGTCATATGGTGAGGATGTTACAAATGAACTTGTTGTGGGAAAAGTGTTGCGAAGTTTGAATGAGAATTTTGATCATATTGTGCCTGCAATTGAGGAGTCGAAGGATTTGTCGACTTATACATTTGATGAGTTAATGGGTTCTTTGTTAGCTCATGAAGCTCGGGTGAGAAAGTCGAGTAGTAAAGGGGAAGAGAAAGTATTTCAAGTGAAGGGGGATTTTTCATCTAAGGGGAAGACAGAGTATGCAGGAGGTCGAGGACAAACTCGAGGCGGTTTTCGCGGTGGCCGTGGTCGAGGTGGCAGCAGAGGCCGAGGACGCAGCAATGATGGGCGTCCAACCAAGTCTTCTATTCAGTGTCATTACTGCAAAAATTATGGACACAAGGAGGCAAATTGCTGGACAAAGCAGAGAGATGAAGGGAAGGCAAATGTTGCTGAAAAGATAGAGGAAGAATCGAAGCTGTTTATGGCTCATTCTCAGATTACTAATCCCGCTGAAAGTGTTTGGTTCGTTGATAGTGGGTGCTCGAACCATATGTCTTGTTCAAAAGTCATGTTTAAGGTTCTCGATGAGACTCTCAAAAGTGAGGTGCGACTCGGAAATGACAAGTCGGTCCAAGTCGAAGGTGAAGGTATCGTTGCCATCAAAACGGACCAAGGTGATGTTAAACTAATTCATAATGTCCAATTTGTGCCTAGTTTAGCATATAATCTGTTAAGTGTTGGCCAGTTAATGAGTAGTGGATTTTCTGTCACGTTTAAGGACGATTCTTGCACTATTAATGATAGCAAAAGTGGAAATACAGTAGCTGTTATACCCATGGCTCAAAACAGAATGTTCCCACTTGATATTTCTCATAATGTAACTCGTGCTTTGGTCGTTAAAGGTGACAATGAAACTAGGCTATGGCACTTACGTTTTGGACATCTAAATGTGAAGAGTTTAAAACTCTTGAGTCGAAATGAAATGGTTATCGGGTTGCCAAAAATGAGTGATCATGCTTTTTGTGAAGGGTGTGTGTATGGGAAACAGTGCAGGCTGCCGTTTCCGTCTGGGAAGTCTTGGAGGGCTTCAAACTTTCTTGATTTGGTGCATTCTGATTTATGCGGCCCCATGAAAACCGAGTCGATTGGAGGGAGTCGATATTTCTTGTTGTTTACAGATGACTATACTAGGATGAGTTGGGTTTATTTCTTGAAATTAAAATCTGAGGCGTTTGATTATTTCAAGAAATTCAAAGTTTTGGTCGAGAATCAGAGTGATAAGAAAATTAAAGTGCTTCGAACTGATCGTGGTGGCGAATTTTTGTCTAATGAGTTTGTTGAATTTTGTGAGGAACATGGGATCCGTAGAGAGCTTACAGCTCCGTATACGCCTCAACAAAATGGCGTAGCAGAGCGCAAAAACAGGACCGTCGTTGAAATGGCTAGAAGCATGCTGAAAGCGAAGGGATTGCCCAACAAGTTTTGGGGGCAAGCTGTTGCTACTGCTGTTTACTTACTGAATATCTCACCAACGAGAGCAGTGCTAAATCGAACTCCATTTGAAGCATGGAGAGGTAAGAAGCCTCGGGTAAGACACTTGAAAGTTTTTGGTTGTATAGCTTACGCTTTGGTCCCTTCAAACTTACGTAACAAACTTGATAGTAAGTCTGAGAAATATATTTTTGTTGGGTATAGCACTGAATCCAAAGCCTATAAGTTGTATAACCCGTTGAATGGAAAGGTTGTTGTTAGTAGAGATGTCAAGTTCAATGAAGATGACAGGTGGGTTTGGAGTCATGAAAAACCAGCAGCTGATTTCCATCCTTCTACTGACGAGCTTGAAAATGAAGAGGAGGAAGTACAGGAAACTGAACCTGCACAAAACATCAGCACCCCACTGTCGTCTTCACCTGATTCAAGTCCACCAAGTACTCCAATCAGTAGCACCACATCTTCTCCAGCTGGTTCACCTTCTAGTGTGTCAAGTGACTCACCACCGAAATATTATCGATCACTCAAGAATGTCTATCGTAATTGTAATTTTGCCCTACTTGTTTCTGACCCTGTCACTTATGAAGAAGCTGCAGAAAATGAAGTTTGGCAAAAAGCAATGAGTGAAGAGATGATGGCCATAGAGAAGAACAATACATGGGAGCTAGTTGATCAACCCGAAGGCAAAAATGTTATTGGGCTCAAGTGGGTGTTCCGCACTAAGTATAATTCTGATGGTAGTATCCAAAAGCACAAAGCAAGGCTCGTGGCTAAGGGGTATTCGCAACAACAAGGTGTAGATTTTGATGAGACTTTCTCTCCAGTTGCACGTTTTGAAACGGTGAGATGTTTTCTTGCTATAGCTGCCCAATTTCAGCTACCGGTTTATCAATTTGATGTGAAGTCAGCGTTCTTAAATGGAGACTTGAAAGAGGAGGTTTATGTCTCACAACCTCAAGGCTTTGAGGTGAATGACTGTGAGAACAAAGTTTATAGGCTGAAAAAGGCTCTTTACGGGCTAAAACAAGCACCGCGAGCATGGTATAGTAAGATCGACTCATTCTTTCAAACTACCGGATTCAAGAGGAGTGAAAACGAGCCCACTCTTTATTTTAAACAGCAAGGTAAGTCTGATTTTCTGGTGGTTTGTCTTTATGTCGATGATATGATTTATATGGGTTCGTCTCAATCCCTTGTTGATGAGTTTAAGTCATGTATGATGGGTAAATTTGAGATGACTGATTTGGGTTTGCTGAAATATTTTCTCGGGCTTGAAATTAAGCAAGGTGCAGACGGTATATTTCTTTGTCAAGAGAAGTATGCCACTGATATGTTGAAAAAGTTCAGCATGTCAAACTGTGACGTTGTGAATACACCGATGAATACGAATGAAAAGTTGCAGCGAGACGATGGAACCGGGCCTGCTGATGGAAAATTATACAGAAGCATTGTCGGAGGTTTGAACTACCTTACTCATACAAGACCTGACATTGCTTATTCTGTGAGTGTTGTGTCCAGGTATATGCATACTCCAACCAAACAACATCTTGGTGTAGCGAAAAGAATTCTCCGCTATGTTGCTGGTACTCTGAATTATGGCATTTGGTATACTCAAGTACCAAAATCAGTTTTTAAATTAGTTGGGTATAGTGACAGTGATTGGGCAGGTAGTATTGATGATCGGAAGAGCACTTCCGGGAGTGTTTTTAGCTTGGGTTCTGGAGTGATTACTTGGAGCTCTAAGAAGCAAGAGACTGTGGCTTTGTCGTCTTCTGAAGCGGAGTACGCAGCAGCTACTGCAGCAGCACGACAAGCACTGTGGCTGAGGAAGTTGCTTGCTGACTTCCACATTGAGAATTCTGATGCTACACTTCTTTATTGTGACAACAGGTCGGCGATAGCTATGGCAAAAAATCCGGCATTTCATGGCCGAACGAAGCACATTGATATACAATACCACTTCATCCGAAAGCTGGTCGCTGATGAAAAAATTGCGTTGAAGTTTTGCGGTACAAATGAACAAGTAGCTGACATCTTCACTAAATCGCTTCCGCAAGCCAAGCATCAATTCTTTGTGTCCAAGTTAGGAGTCGGCGAGTTTGAATCAAGGGGGAGTGTTGAGAATTGATTCTAATTGATTCAAACTTTTAATTCTCAACTAATTGTTGTTGGTTACAACTAGATAATTTATGAGCCCTTAATTATAGTTTGTTGAGTCATTATTGTGTGTCTATTAGAGTCCCTAATAAAGAGGTTAGGTACAACTTTTCTAGTCCTATAAATTTGATAGTTGTAACTCATTTTCTGTGTGGATGAATAAAATATTTTTTCCCCTTCATTACATTGTCTCTCCATATTAGTGTTTAACAGTAGATGTTTCCGTCAACGACTTATATTTTAAAACACATACATACCGCGATGCAAGGGGCAAACACGTAAGGAATTCCCGTAGCTCTGACTTCTAGCGCGGTTGCTGCTCCGATTTTCTTCACTAGTTGAGGATCCCTGATTTATTAAAAAAACAACGGCCGTACAAACTGTCATGCTCTTGCCAAATTTTACATTTTTTGACGATTCAAAAGCTGTTTTCCTTATCTTATTTTTCAGAGCTTATCAAACAGACAAACACTTTTGAAAATTTCAGATGACTTCTGGAAACTTCATGGTATAAAATACTTAAAAAAACACTAAATTTCAGGAAATTTCACGCAACTTCAAACAATTTCAGACGACTTGAAAGTTCAAACCTCTCCATATTAAACTAGATTCTCACTTTTTCACCTACGAAAAAAAAGCTACGATTTCAAAGAGTCGGAGGGAGTAATTAAACAAAATACCTAGTTGCTCCTAAACCCACATTGTGAGGGAAAACTGTGGCCTTGTAAACATTGTTGTGACCATGAACGGCGTCAATCCCGTAAATCATAGGAATCCCGAGAGGAGTCGAGAGCGACCCGGTTTGAAACTCATTCACCATCTTGATCCATATCTGAGGCGAAGCCTTTTTCGCAGGTACACTCCCTCCTCCACTTAACACACTCCCTACATCAAATACCAACAATTTAACACATCAGATCATCCTATAATACAGTCTTATCATATACTCCTCGAGTCCGATCATCCTGAAACGACTCGTTTCATATTGCACATTTAACAAGAAATGTAGACGAATGTAAGTGGACAAAACACGCCCAAACACGAGAAGGTAGTAATATTACCAATGAAGTACTTCTTCATGACCTCAGTCGAGGCGACACTGCGATCGATTTGAGTCATTTGGCCGATTTTCTCAGCGAGTGTCATACGACGTAAAAGGTCCTTAATTCTAGCATTCAAGCGTTGCTTAGGATCTTTGTACTTCAAGTACTCTGCACTTGTCATTGTTGGTGCCAAAATACATGATAACAACACCACAATTGTTGCCCATAAAATTGGATTTCTACTCATTTTGTTACTTCTCTTGGTTGTTCTTCTAACAAAAATACAAGAGTAAAAAGTTAATTGGCAATTTAGCAATGACTCTACGAGGTCTCCAATACGACACTTTAACTGCGGTTTTCATTAGAACAAATGTAAACTTGTTTTCATTGTATTCAAATTTTTAATAACTTTTGACATAATTTTTTTTTATCAATGTTGTAGAAATTTGACCCAAAAAAAAAGAGTCAAACAGTAAGCTTTCAAAGAGATGGAGGGAGTAATTTATTTTGTTTGATAAGTATAATTAAAAAAAAAAAAACCAAGAAGTTGTTATAAAACAGTAACTTAAAAGTACAGCAAAAGAAAAACACACACCAATTACAAAAGACATAAGAGTTTAAAAAATAAAACTAAGCACTCAAATTTTGTACATGGTAGATTTTTGAGTGATGCTTATATACTACTAAGTGTAGTAAGGAATGTTTAAACATTAGATTGAAGTCTAAGATTTTGATAAGATCACAAGAACAAAACAAAAATTTTAAGTGTTGTATAAGTTTGACTATTTTAGTGATGTTAAACCCCACATTATCATGTCACAGTATTGTCACTATAGTGCACAATATAACACAAACCCAAATACTAACACTTCACAATAAAAAAAAATGGGGACTACTATTATCGAAAGCACAAATTCTTATCCGTCTTAAGCTTAATTAGACGGGTCAAATATTAATAATAAGAATCTGTTTTTTCGGACTTTTTAGAACTGAATTAGGCAATCAAATTTGAATTGAGCAAATGAAATGAAATTTGAATTGAATCGAATCGAATCGAATCAGTGATCAAGCTTGATTAAATAACATAGTTATCTTAACTTAATCAATCAAATATCTTTGAAAATAAGTTGGAAAAAACCTGTCCTAAGACAAAAGACAAGTAGAATTGAAAAGGTGCAATATATTTGTTTTTAATGTGCAAGTGGGGGTACTTGATCCGTTTTAAGCTTAAGACGGATATACCCGTCTTAAGTAAGACTTACTCGAATTGTTTGAAGATAAGGAGTACGGAGTAGTTTATAAGGTACGTGTTCAAGCAGCTATTTACTCAACAATTAACATACCTTAAAAACTTACTTTTCTCACATTATCTTACAACTCATTATTTTCTAACGTATCAACCAGTTTAAAAAAAAACTTCAGAGTACTTCAGAATATAAAATGCTTGAAAAAAAAAACACTTAACTACCAAACTTAAAAGAGGAAGCTAAGAGAACATAGAAAGAAGGATGCTAAATTGCTAACATTAGAGAATTGGAAATGTAGAAAGAACTTACAAAGCAAGATGTTGTTAGAGAAGTAGAGTAGATAGATGTTGGTAGATCCAATGATTTTAAGCTTTTTAAGTGGCATGGGCTATTTATGGACACTTTTGACAATGACTTTTTTTAATTACATTTTTGGAACAAAACTCATCATAGATTGAAAAACCATAAGTCTACAATTACATTTTTGGAAGTTTTCTATATGAATTGCTCAATTATTCATATTTCGTGGCAATAAATTTATTATTTTGAATCAAAACAACCGGTAAATATTCAAAATTTGACTTCCGACTACTGGGCGTGAATCTTAACTAGCCTTAGTAGGCTCGGTAGTAACTAAAAACCCGAACGAAAACAACGGGACTTAAATCCGAGGGATGAAAAAAGTAAAAACCCTAATAACCCTTAGTAGGCTTGGTAGTAAGTCCAAACCCGAATGGATACAATGGGTCGTAATGCCGGTCACCCACATTCATAGGCAGCTGATCAACGGACTTGAACCAAGTCCGAGAAAGTTTGCCAGTGAAACCGTAGTCGCCAAATAAGACGTCAGCGACACCCTGGCCTTCGGTCCCTGGTAGCCAGGCGGCCACGAGGGCGTTGATTTTGCTGACGTAGGGCTCGATTACGACAGGTCGGCCAGAGACGATAACGACGACACATTGGACGTGGCTGCAGACGTTGTTGATGATGTCGTATCCGTGGTCGGGAATTGTCAGGTTCAAGCTGTCACCAAAGGTTTCTGCGTAGGCGCGTTCACCTACCACGACAATGGCGTAGGGGAAGTTGTTGGATTTGAGGAAGTTTGGCGTCGGGTTCTCTTTGTAGACTACTTGTGTCTTCGGACTGACTGTTTTCTTTATAGCTGTGAGGATTGTTGTCCCTGAAAGACGAGCGGATTCATTACTCAAACTCGACTTTAAGCTTACAAGTGTAGGACAAGACCATATTGTAACAAAGTTCCATTTTTCTTTTGTCTAAAAAAAGTGTCATGTGTGGCGTATCAACGTTTATGCATACGACGATCTCTTTGTGATTACCCAAATGTGTAATCATTGCTTTGGACTTGAAATGAGGCGATTATAACCGTGTTTAATTAGATGGACCGTTAACTAGGAGTATTCTTCAAGCGAAAAAAGAAGAGAGGACCGCAAAGTTAAAGATGGTCCTTTGAAATTGTGGTACCAATCTATGAAAATTACCTTCAGTGAGGTTATCTCCACTGAGTCCTTGCCACTCGATAGTCCATCCACCGCACTGATACCCAAGATTATCGGCGTGAGTTCCAGCGACAAGAATTTTGCCTGCGTTCTTTGAAAGCGGCAACATTGGATGATTCGGGTTGTTACCATTCTTCAACAGCACCTGTGATTTTCTGACGGCTTCCCTTGCTAGTTCTCTGTGTTCCTGTTTCATTTCGCGCCATATAAATAGTTTATAAGACTCTGATTTGTGTGATACACATTTCGGAAAGTTAAAACTCGTCCTATGTGATTGAATGAATGACCAACCTGACTTCCGAGCTGGTTCACGAAGCTTGTATCAGCTATTGGATGTTCAAACAGACCCATCTGAAATTTCACGCGCAGAATCCTTTTCACTGCGTCGTCGATTCTGCTCATTGGGATGATCTTGTTCTTCACTTGCAACGTCAATTCGTCAATGAATTCTGTGTAGTTGTACGGAACCATGATCTGCAACGCGGTAACATGATTATTTTTTCAATTTCAGTCGAGCCAAAATTTCACTTAAGGGGTCATCCAAAATACAGTCTAGGGTTTCATCAACACAACTGTAAGACTTATCTACGTCTACTCGTTATACGCGAATTACTAACCATGTCGATACCAGCATGTATTCCTGCGTAAACAGAGTAAGAATAGTTAGCATGAGCCGGTGTCGTGATCCTGTCGATCCCTTGCCAGTCAGAGATTACAAACCCCTGCCATATTAAACCCATTGATACATCAGCACATCATTTTTATTTTTGCTGCACAGAAAAAACAAGTAAATTTAGATTTACAGATCGATTTATTTCATAACGAAGTTACCCTGAATTTCATCTTGTTCTTAAGAAAACCAGTCACGAGATTTTTATTAGCGTGCATCTTAACACCGTTCCAGCTCGAGTACGACACCATGATTGTCGAAACTCCATTGATGACCGCGTTATAGTAAGCAGGCATGTGGATGCTGAGCAAACCGTGATAGTTTATGACCGTGTTGTTCTCGTTAATTCCTTTGGTCGTCCCACCATCACCCACATAATGTTTAGCACAAGCCGCAACCTTGTTCCTAGATACAAAACGGTTAACAAACATAAGGCCTTGTTCTTTCGAACTTATTTTCAGGTTCATTCAATTCAGTTCGAATAAGTTCAGCAAAACTAAATCCAATGGAAAATGACGTGACTACAACTTGTCCACCGTGACGACTTTTAAATCCCTAACAATAGTCACAACGCTCTCAACTACTTAATAATACTTACAAAGAAACAATACGCATACAATAATCTTATTATAGAAGTTGTCGTCTAAAGCTACCCTAATCATTATAATCATTATCGAGTTTGTTAATCACCAACTTGAATATATTTTAATGCTCAGATCTCTTAAGTTAATGCTAAACATGATGAAGATCTCAGGTCACTATCAGTCATAGTTTATTATTAAGCTTGATTAGGATATACTTAACATTATCCAAGACAAAAATAATCTATTCTATAATTTTATTGTTATTATAACTTTCAAGTTGTATCTGTTGAATCGAACGACCGACGAACCGACAGTAGAAGAAGAAGAAAAATAGGTGCAATATTTTTAAGCTGCACATGGTAAGATGCACAATCATTTTTCTCCCACTTTTAGACTAAAGTGTTTTGGTCCAATATGTACTCTCAAAAATGCACTAATTTAGTTTTGTAAAAGGGTCTCATGAAATCATTACTATAACACCCATGCTGTATGAAAAGCTGATAAAAAAATAAGTTAGGTTTTTGTGAGAAACTTGATGTAACAACCCATACAATTATAGCAAGGTATGCCAAGTGAAATCATAGTAGTGTCGGTCTATGAGATCAATGCATGCTAGTTTGTACATGTAAACGTTTTATTTCGGTTAATTGGCCTCGTTTACTTCATCGTACGTGGGAATTAGGTTAACCATGACTAGAACCCTGGTTTAGAACGAATATAGCAAAACGAGACATTAAACCGTCTATAATTCTTATATGGTATCCGCTTCCTAGGGAAAGATCCTCAAATCGCTTCCGCGCAACCCTAGCAGCCGTGTCTCCTTTTCACGGCCACCATCTTTCTTCTTCAATTCTTTTCTTTTCTCTGTCCTCACGACACCATCCATGGCACCCGACACTCCCAAGTCTGGTTTCCATCCCGCTCTTGCTGTGAATAACATCAAAAACCATGTCACTGTCGAACTCGGCATGGACAATGATCAATACCCACTTTGGGTGATTCTTTTCAAGAACCACGCAAAATCAAATCGCGTGCTTCATCATATTGTTGAACCGAAAGGTGGCTCGAAGGCTCCGTCTACCGAGGAAGAGAAGGAGCTCTGGGAAACTCTCGACGCTACGGTTCTTCAATGGATTTATTCCACCATCACCACTGATCTTCTGGAAACAATTGTCGAATCCGATACGACTGCCATGGATACATGGAAACGGATTCAAAATATTTTCCAGGACAATAAAAACTCTAGGGCGGTGACCCTTGAACAAGAGTTTTCCCACATTTCAATGGCAGATTTCCCATCTGCCTCAGCCTACTGTCAACGACTAAAGTCGGTTGCAGATCAGTTGAAAAATGTTGGGTCTCCGGTATCGGAGAAGCGCTTAGTCTTACAATTGGTATCTGGTCTCACTGATGCCTATAGTAACGTTGCCACGTTAATTAGACAAAGCGAACCTGTGCCTCCTTTCTACCGTGCTCGTTCCATGCTAACGCTGGAGGAGTCCGGTTTTGCTAAAGCAGCAGCCACGGCTTCCTCGACTGCTCTCCTTGCCCAAAGCGGAGGAGGTGCTGGCAGCCCTTCCGTACCCAAGCCACCTGCTCATAAGCCTAATCGTGGCTCGAATGGTAAGAAAAAGAATGGCAGCAACAAAGGAGGGAAAGGCCCGAAAGCACAAAATTCTGTTTCGTCTGCTGCTGTGAACGGTGCAGGCTCTGGTCAGCCTTGGCCTGGCTCTTACGGTCCATGGGGGTGGCCTCCTTCCCCTTGGAGCTATCCCCCCTGCCGTGTCAGTCCGACCCAGTATCGACCGGTGTGTCTCGCCCTCAAACCGGTATTCTTGGACAGCATACCTTTCGAGCTCACGTTCTTTCTCTCTGAGCTCATCGAGCCAGACCGATATAGAAGCTGCCATGCTTACTTTGGGCCTCACACCACCGGACCCGACTTGGTTCATGGATACAGGCGCTACGTCTCACATGACCTCGAGTTCAGGTACTCTCTCGTCTTTTGTTAATTCGAGTACTCAAAATGGTATAGTTGTCGGAAATGGTCATTCTATTCCTGTCACTGGTTACGGTAATGCTACGCTGTCAAAACCTAACCCACCTTTTATCCTTAACCAAGTCCTACACGCACCCAAACTTGTCAAAAACTTAGTTTCGGTTCGCAAATTTACAACTGATAACTCCGTTTCCGTTGAATTTGACCCATTTGGCTTTTGTGTGAAGGATTTACGGACGGGGATGCGTCTGATGAGGTGTAACAGTAGCGGCACTTTATATCCCATTTCCAATTCATCTTCCCTCGAGTCAAGCCCTTCAGCTTTGGTTGCTGTCACACCGTCACTCTGGCATGCACGATTAGGTCACCCCGGGGAGCCGGTGTTTAATTCTCTTAGGCGAAATAAACTTCTTGAATGTACTTTAAATTCCAAACAGTCTTTTTGTCATTCTTGTCCGCTTGGAAAACATATTCGTTTGTCGTTTAACAATTCCATTACTCGTTCGCATTTGCCTTTTGATATTTTGCATTGTGATCTTTGGACGTCTCCTGTTCTTAGTTCATCGGGTCACAAATATTATCTTCTTGTTTTGGATGATTTTAGTAATTATTTGTGGACGTTTCCTATTGCCAACAAGTCTCATGTATACTCCACAATAACTAAACTTCATGCGTACATCCAAACACAATTTGAGCGTAAAATTAAGTCCATTCAATGTGATAATGGTACGGAATTTGTCAACGGTCCCATTAAAAGTTTCTGTGAAGTTCATGGCTTAGTCTATCGTTTGTCGTGTCCTCACACTTCTCCACAAAATGGTAAGGCTGAGCGCAAAATTCGTTCCGTAAACAACATTGTTCGTACTCTTTTACTCCATGCGTCTGTACCCGCAAAATTTTGGCACTATGCTCTTGAAATGGCTACGTACTTGTCAAACATCCTTCCGAGTAAAGTTCTCGCTTTTGCTGCTCCGGTCTCCATACTTTTTCAGCGTCATCCTACGTATTCTCATCTTAGAATATTTGGGTGTCTATGCTTTCCGTTAGTTCCGGCAACAACTATCCACAAACTACAGCCTCGTTCTAGTCCATGTGTCTTTCTTGGTTTTCCGTCGAGTCATCGTGGGTATCGGTGTTTTGACGTGTCGTCTAACAAAATTATTGTCAGTCGTCATGTCATTTTTGATGAGTCAAGCTTTCCCTTTTCAACGGTCCATCGTCCCGACTCCGGAACGTATGAGTTCCTAAATGATGCTCCTCATCCGTATGTCCTTCACCACCTACTTCACGACTCACCTGCTACACCTTCCCCACCACCTGGACCCACAACCGAGCCTGTGCAACCCAGCCCCACGGTCCCTACAGCTTCCCCACGGCCCCTGCACAGTCCACCCCTACGAGTGTATACTCGTAGGCAACCCCCACAACCGGCTTTGCCACCTGCTGTCCCTCCCGAAACCACTGCCCCGCCACTGTCCACGGCCATACCCTCTTCTGTACCCACTCAATCCAAGCCAATAACCCGCTCTGATCACGGCATTTACAAGCCGAATCCCCGTTACGTAAACCCGAGCTCCCATCAAGCTCACACAGCGTCTCACCTCGGCTCATCCCATGCTATATCTCCCTTACCTCGTAACCCGGTGTTAGCATTACGTGATCATAACTGGAAAATGGCTATGGATGACGAATATACCGCTCTAATTGACAACAAGACGTGGGAGTTAGTTCCTCGTCCTCCGGATGTTAATGTTATACGGTCTATGTGGATATTTCGTCATAAATTTAATGCAGATGGTTCTTTTGAAAGGTATAAGGCTCGACTTGTAGGTGACGGCAAAACTCAACAGGTTGGCATTGATTGCGGGGAAACCTTCAGTCCGGTGGTCAAGCCGGCCACTATACGTACTGTCTTGTGTATTGCCCTGTCGCGGAAATGGGTCATTAATCAACTTGACGTCAAGAACGCGTTCCTTCACGGAAATCTCCATGAAACGGTATACATGCACCAGCCTCTTGGGTATCGGGATATGCGCTACCCTAATCATGTGTGTTTGTTGCAAAAATCATTGTATGGTCTTAAACAGGCACCCCGCGCGTGGTATAAACGTTTCGCTGACTACGCTACGTCTATTGGATTCCGTAATAGCAAAGTTGATCATTCTCTTTTTGTCTATCAACAAGGTAATGACATGGCTTATTTATTACTCTACGTTGACGACATTATTTTGACATGTTCCTCTGTCGCGCTACGGGTTTCCATTATGAAACGTCTGCACTCCGAGTTCGCCATGAAAGATTTAGGGTCTCTCAATTTTTTCTTGGGAATTTCGGTTGCCCATCATACTCACGGTTTGCTTCTGTCTCAATCCAAGTATGCGGAGGATATAATTGAGCGCGCCGGGATGTCCTCCTGTAAACCGTGTGCAACTCCCGTGGACACCAAGTCCAAACTCAGCGCTCTCTCGGACACTCCGTGCTCCGACCCGTCGCTGTATCGCAGCCTCGCTGGCGCATTACAGTACCTCACCTTCACTCGCCCAGACATTTCCTACGCCGTACAACAGGTTTGCTTATTCATGCACAACCCTATGGACTGTCACATGCAGGCTCTCAAGCGTGTCATCCGCTATGTTCGTGGGACGCTGTCGCGTGGTCTCTGGCTTCGGCCATCTTCTCTGACCTCCCTCACGGCTTACACGGATGCTGATTGGGGTGGGTGTCCTGATACGAGACGCTCTACTTCAGGTTATTGCGTGTTCTTAGGCGACAACTTGATCTCCTGGGCTTCTAAACGCCAACCCACTTTGTCCCGGTCAAGTGCTGAGGCCGAGTACAGAGGTGTGGCTAATGTCGTCGCCGAATCCTGTTGGCTGCGCAATCTTCTAGTTGATCTTCATGTGCCCTTATCCAAGGCGACATTGGTCTACTGCGATAACGTGAGTGCAATTTACCTATCTGCTAATCCCGTCCAGCATCAGCGGACAAAGCACATAGAAATGGATATCCATTTCGTTCGTGAGAAGGTAGAAAAAGGGGAAGTTCGAGTTCGCCACATCCCCTCTCGTTATCAAATTGCTGATATCTTTACCAAAGGCTTACCATTGGTTCTGTTTGATGATTTTCGAGACAGTCTCAACGTCCGTGATCCTCCCGCTTCGACTGTGGGGGTGTGTTAGACTACGTAATTAATGTAATTAATTTAGTATGAGTATATTTCCTCTTTTAGTCATATATTATAGCCTAAATTATAGCCTAGAATATTGTACTAACATTCCTTGTATTCCTGTATATATTCACATTGCAAATCAATGAGAAATCAAGCATTACATTTCTAATAATTAGTAAGTACGGAGTAAAAGTTAAGCAATTCAAATTTTGGTGCAATTTTTCGTTCATGGATGGATCATCTCAAACCCATAGACTCACTATTTTACGGTTTTTGGATTTTGGTCACAATGCCGATAGGTACCTGGTCATAAACCAACTCAATCAAAAGCTCAAGCTTAAACTGATGATGGCTGAGGACCCCAGATCGATTTTATACTCTAAAGATACAAGGTCAGGGACTCGGGGACACGATATGTTGCGGTCAAATAAAACCTAAATATCCGACCTCTTAACCCGTGCAGAAGGTACTCGGGGTGGTGTTAGTTGTTAGTTAAAATCGACAATCAAACAACGGCAGGATATCGAGGAAAAAATAAGCGGAAGAACTTACTGTCCACCAACGAAAGGGACACCCTTGACATTATGTGGAAGGTCACCCTGTAAACCAGGGATAATCTGAGTCATTTGCTGCACTATTTTAGGGTCTTCACTGTAACTCTCATAGCACCTTCCCCATCTCGGGTCTCTGCACACCTGTTTATTTATTTAATACTCCGTATTATAATCAAAGTTACGCAAACAAACTATTTGTAAGTCACATTCACGTAGTAGATGTTTCTGTCAACGACTCTTTTTTAAAACACATACATACCGCGATGCAAGGGGCAAACACGTAAGGAATTCCCGTAGCTCTGACTTCTAGCGCAGTTGCTGCTCCGATTTTCTTCACTAGTTGAGGGTCCCTGATTTATTAAAAAAAACAAAGGCCGTACAAACTGTCATGCTCTTGCCAAATTTTTCATTTTTTGACGATCCAAAAGCTGTTTTCCTCATCTTATTTTTCAGAACTTATCAAACACTTTCGAAAATTTCAGATGACTTCTGGAAACTTCATGGTATAAAATACTTTAAAAAACACTAAATTTCAGGAAATTTCACGCAACTTCAAACAATTTCAGACAACTTCGGAAGTTCAAACCTCTCCATATTAAACTCGATTCTCACTTTTTCACCTACGAAAAAAATGCAACGATTTCAAAGAGTCGGAGGGAGTTAAACAAAATACCTAGTTGCTCCTAAACCCACATTGTGAGGGAAAATTGTGGCCTTGTAAACATTGTTGTGACCATGAACGGCGTCAATCCCGTAAATCATGGGAATCCCAAGACGAGTTGAAAGCGACCCGGTTTGAAACTCATTCACCATCTTGATCCATGTCTGAGGCGAGGCCTTTTTCGCAGGTACACTCCCTCCTCCACTTAACACACTCCCTACATCAAATACCAACAATTTAACACATCAGATCATCCTATAAGACAGTCTTATCATATACTCCTCGAGTCCGATCATCCTGAAACGACTCGTTTTTGCACATTTAACAAGAAATGTAGACGAATGTAAGTGGACAAAACACGCCCAAACACGAGAAGGTAGTAATATTACCAATGAAGTACTTCTTCATGACCTCAGTCGAGGCGACACTGCGTTCGATTTGAGTCATTTGTCCGATTTTCTCAGCGAGTGTCATACGACTTAAAAGGTCCTTAATTCTAGCATTCAAGCGTTGCTTAGGATCTTTGTACTTCAAGTACTTTGCATTTGTCATTGTTGGTGCCAAAATACATGATAACAACACCACAATTGTTGCCCATAAAATTGGATTTCTACCCATTTTGTTACTTCTCTTGGTTCTTCTTCCCTTCATGTAACAAAAATACAAGAGTACAAAGTTAGCAATTTAGCAATGACTCTACGAGGTCTCCAATACGACACTTTAACTGCGGTTTTCATTAGAGCAAATGTAAACTTGTTTTCATTGTATTCAAAAGTTTAATAAGTTTTGACATATTGTTTTCATCAGTGTTTTAGAAATTTGACCCAAAAAAAAGTCAAACAACAAAGAAGTTTATAAAACAGTAACTAAAAAGTACAGCAAAAGAAAAGCACAAACCAATTACAAACACACAAGAGTTTAAAAAGCACTCAAATTTTGTACATAGTAAAGAACATTTGATTGAAGTCTAAGAATTTGATAAGATCACAAGAACAAAACAAAATTTTGAAGTGTTTAGGTAGCTGTATAAGTGATGTTAACCCCCACATTATCATGTCACAGTAGTGTCACTATAGTGCACAATATAACACAAACCTCCCTCCTCTCTCCGTTCCAGTGATTTGTTTACAGTTTGATTTTTTTTATAAGGGAAATTTGAGTAAAATGTAAACAAATGACTGAAATAGAGGGGGTAACAGTTTACAATAAATAAACTGAGGACTACTATTATGGAAAGTGTATGTACTGGACTCATAATTCGTCATCTTATTATAAGACTGTGATATTACTCTAGGTACGACATTGTAATAGTTGTTTGAAGATAAGGATTACGGAGTAGTTTATAAGGTACGTGTTTAAGCAACTACTTACTCAACATACCTTAGAAATCTACTTTTTTTGCATTATCTTACAACTCATAACGCAATGTAATCTAACGTATTAGCCAGTTTAAAAAACTTCAGAGTACTTCAGAATATGAAATGCTTGAAAAAACACATAACTTAAAAGAGGAATGAAGCTAAGAGAACATAGAAAGAAGGATGCAAACATTAGAGAATTGGAAATGTAGAAAGAACTTACAAAGTAAGATGTTGTTTTAGAGAAGTAGAGTAGATAGATGTTGATAGATCCAATGATTTTAAAAGCTTTAAGTGGCATGGGCTATTTATGGACACTTTTGACAAAGACATTTTTATTTTTATTTTAAAGATGCAAAGGAACGAGCATATAAAACAGATCCCTTTCAAATAAGATCGCAATTTTATGAAGACTACTAGGAGAATACTTCTAAAAAACACAAATGCTCACATAAAACCGTCCCATGCGTGCGACGGGGCATCTATAGCTAAAATATGTCTACTTTAAGGTTTAAAGTGACTGTTTTAATGTTTAAAGTGACTATTTTATAGGGCTTTAAAGTGATCACTTTAAGCATTAAAATAGTCACATTTTAATCATAAGAAATTCGTCGCACACGTGAGACGGTTTTATGCAAGACTTACTCCTAAAAAAAAGGACTATTTTAATACGAGTATTTATTGTTTTTTTTTTGTTATTGGTAGTTCAACCTTAACCACTAGATTAAGACATACTCAATAATACGTGTATTTATTGTGATCACTTTAATGTCAGTTTATTTTAGCATTTGGGTTCACGAGGCACGGTTATTCATTTCTTCCTCTCTATTACCCCATTTACAATTTTTTTTTTATGGTTCATATTGAATTTAAAACAATTCAAAGATTATTATATAGCTCAACAAAATTATTAAAAATACTAAAAATATACCCTAAATTTTTAACTATGTAAATACTAAAAATGAAATCGTTTCATGCGTGAAGCAATCAATAGAATTTGACAGCACTTTATATAATGCTCTTAGTAAATAAAGTACCGAGATATTTTATTGATCATTTTACACGTGAAACCGCCTTATAATAGACTAACTATTTAAACACAAATTCTTGTGTAAGTCAGGACTTACAATAAGTTATTGTAAGTCCACCTCATTTGTACCTGCTTATATAGTTTCGGTACTATTTAAGTGATAATTATGATTAATTGTTACTAAATTTTTTTAGTACCCCTGTAAGTGACTTTAGTAGATTTGTTTCATGATTTTGTACCCTTTTAACTACAATTTGTACTTTGGTCTCACATTAATTTTATGTGAGTTGTGCCTTACAGGAGAATTACTGCTATTTAAATTTTATTTTTTTATTTTTTAGGTGAGTTTTTTAATTATATTTATATGAGAAAATGAATCATCCGTATCTTTCTAAAAATAATGAGAATTATAATTTGACATTTATTGGGACTGACTAGGATGCATGATCTGATTTTTAAAGCTGTAAACTTGCATTTATTGTTCCCATAAGGATTAAGTCATCAACCTCTATGGCTATGACATTCCAAGTATTATTATTATATTTTCACATTTTTGAGACACTTTTTTTTTTTTAATGTTTATTAACTTTGTAAGAGTAAGTCTTTCATAAACCATTTTACACGTGTAATGGAGTTTTTATGAGTAAAATGTAACTATTTTAATGCTTAAAGTGACCTTTAACGCTAAATATAACCACTTTAAAGCTCTATAAATTGGTCACTTTAAACGTTAAAATAGTCACTTTAAACCTTAAAGTAGACACATTTTAGTTGCAAATACCCCGTCGGGAAGTTGATTGCAAGTTGATTGCATTACCCAAAGGGTAACCAAGAATTGTTACCCTACCAGTAAAATAATGCCACGTGGAAGTGTAATTTTCTTGTTTTGCACTTTAGCAAGTATACTCACGTAATTGATGGAGTGAAAGGATTAGTTTAGTTTTTTTTGTTAATTGATGGAGTGAAAGTATACTCACGTAATTTTTTTGTTAGTTTAGTATACTCACGTGGAAGCATTTCTTGTTTTGTTACCCTACCAGTAAAAAATATTATACTTTATACGAATTAGCTTTGCAAAACTAAAAAAAAAAAAAAAAAAAAAAAAAAATCTGATTAACACAATTAAAATTAATTAGGCTAGTTAACAAAAATAATTTAATTAACGTAATTGATTTTCCGTATACGGATTTTACTCCCGTTGTATACTTTTTTCATTTAGTTTACAAACCCTACCCTTTTTTACTCCCATGATATACAAATTCTCTATTCTTTTTCCCCAAATTTTTCTTACTTAAATTCAATCAATTGTTCAATTATTCAATTATTAATTTCAATAAACAATTCAATGAAGTAATAATCACTTTCAATTTCAATTATTGTCATTAAATTATCAATTTTTATTAATTCTAAATGGATTTAATTTAAAATCAAAATTAGGGTTTGCATAAGAAAGAACTTGGGGCGGCGGTAGGCACTGACTTAGGGTGGCGGGAGGCGGTAGCGGCGGCCGGAGAGGGTGGTCGGAGGTGGCGGCACCGACGTGGGTGGGCTTAGTGGTCAATATGGTGGTGTAGTAAATTGTGTTAGTTTGTGAGTTTTGTGGGTAACTAAGTAAGACCGGTCACCGGCGAGGGTGGGACCGCCATGTGTAGCCGGCGGTGAACTCCGGCGTGGTGGGCGACCGGTATGGTGGTGGTCGAACTCGGTGGTGGCCGGAGGTGATGGTGGTCGGAATAGCTTGTTGATTCATTGTTTTTTTTTTTTTTTTTAATTTTTTTTTGTATATTGTGATAGTAAAAAGGGTATAGTTGGAAAATCAAGTGAAAAAAGTATATAACGGGAGTAAAATCCGTATACGGAAAATCAATACCCTTTAATTAATTGTACTAATTAATAAAATTAAATTAACCCAATTAATAAAATATAGAAAAATCCCTAATAAAATTGGTAAAATCTAATTTGAACAATATACTCTAGCAAGAATTACGCATGACTCCCTCATTCATACCTCCTGAAATCTTAAATTGCAAACGTCGGGTGGACGATACCGATTGGGTGGGTAATGAGAGCTTGTTAACCCTGGCAAAAGTTACTGGTAGGGTAACAATTCTTAAAAAAATTAGAAAAGTTATAATAAACTATTTAACAACATATAATTTTAAATAAAATTAAAATGAATTACCTTGAATATATACTCCGTATTAATTAGCTTATATTTTATATAGTCATTGAAAATATTTACATCAACTTAAAAAATTATTTACATCAACAAAAAAATTATACTTTATACGAATTAGCCACCCAATCGGTATCGTCCACCAAACAGATACATTGTAATGATTCATGAATTACATATTAAAAAAAGATGTTCTTGTGAGAAATTTAAATATTGGTCAGTTCTCATTTTCATTATGAGATTTTTCTCAAGATATGCATTTTTGATAGAGAATATAATATAATAATATTATGATAATATGATAATAGTATATTTAGGTATCTAGAAATATTATGAGATAATAGATTTGATTATACTTCCTAGTTTATCTAGAATTAGGACCTCTATATAAAGAGGGTTTAATTATGTAATCGATTGACAACAACTATTCATAATAATATTCTCTTTAGAGTAAATTGACGATTACATCCACCGTTTATGGCCAACTTGAAACTTACATCCACATCGTTTTCGACTTTGTAACTACTACCACTATCTTTGGTTCGGTTAATGGTTACTACCATGTATTTAACCCGAAAAAGAAAATCGAATCTGAGCCGTTGATCTATGTTTGGGTTATTTAATGATAATTTGAATACCTATTTTACCCTTACTCTTCTTTTTACTACCTTATACTCTAATTCTTCAGCTGTACTTCTTCCATCCCCATTTTTTTTCCCCTCAAGCTCTTCCTTCATTTGATGTGCGTTTGAATTTCGTTTTCAAGCTCTTCCTTCATTTCGTTTTCAATCAGGTAAACTTCTTTTTTTTCTGCTTCTTTCGAATTTCTTTTCAATTTAAAAGACTATGTTCATTTTCGTTTTCAATCAGCTAAACTTCTTCCTTCAGTTTGTTTTCAATTTTGTTTTCAATTTTGTTTGAACTCTAAATTTTTTGCGAATTTGAATTGATTTCATACAAATTCTTGGATTGTTGTCATCCTCATTCTTATTTAATTTCGTTCAATTTCTGGGAATTTCAATTGATTTTGTGAAATTAGGGTTTTTCTGGGAATTTAGGGTTTTCTTGGAATTTAGGGTTTTCTGCATTTCAGTTGATTTCAGTAAGTGTTTGTCTGGGATTTGATGTTGAATTTGATTTCGTTCTTTTGTTTTTGATTGCTGTTTGTTTCAGATTTGTTTGAATCACTTTGAATATTTGTCATCCTCGTGAAATTGAAGGAAACGGAGAATTGGATTTCTGTCATGATTTCTGGAAATGTTTCGGCTTTGTTTTCTGTTTGATTTCTGGTTGCATTTTGTTTCGGATTTGTTTGAATGACTTTGAATATTTGTCATCCTCGTGAAATTGAAGGAAACGGAGAATTTTAACAGGTTGGAATTACTTAGAGACTGAAGAAGGTGATGATGGTAATGACTGTAGGTACTGAAGTGGGAGGAAGTTGAATTAGGGGAGCTTAAAGAGGGTGAGATTCGTGTGAGAAACAAAGCAATCGGTCTCAATTTCATCGATGTTTATTTTCGTAAAGGAGTGTACAAGCCTGCTACAGTACCCTTCACACCAGGTTCATACTCTTTTCTAACCTCTGCACGATTCGGATCGTAACTTTTATTGATGGTGAAACACTCTTGTGTGATCTTGGGGTGGAATACGCGTAATTGAATGTTTGATCATGAGTCATATCTGTGATTAACTGGCAGGCAGGTATTGTCTCGACAAAAGAGAAAGCAGTTCAAGCCAAAGAGGATGGATGCCACCATGTTATAATAAACAAGGAAGAGGACTTTGTGACTCGTGTTAATGAGATTACAGAGGGCCAAGGCGTAGAAGTGGTCTACGATTCTGTTGGAAAGGACACTCTTCAGGTAGTTCTCCAGGCTTAATCGTTCATTTGTTCATTATGGATGAATTCATAGAGTTATTGAAGTATGTGGCCTAAGATAAGGTCTCACAAACTGGGTTCGTATATCAGACACGTTGGCTTGAGCCTTTATATGGTCAACTTCGTTTTGCGTAAAGTGCATGTACCCTTATGCTAATGTTACGATGGAATTCCTATGTTCAGGGATCATTGGATTGCTTGAAATTACGAGGACTCCTGGTGTTGTTCGGCCAATCCTCGGGGACACCCGACTGCCCAAAGGTTCGATCTTGGCACTCGCAGTGAAATCCCTCTCCTTATCGAGGCCTTCACTCATGCATTACACTGCGACCCGAGACGAGCTGCTGGAAGCCGCTTGAGAATTATTTGAAAATGTCGCTAAAGGCGTCCTACGCATTCGTGTTAACCACAAGTTTCCGTTATCTCAAAGTACGAGGCTCATACAGCCCTCGAGAACCGCCAAACTACTGGATCTGTCGTTCTCATACCCGATGCTTGACTGTGAAACAATGTTCTACCTGTGAGGCTCTTATGTTGCTACGTTCAATGTGTAATGTAGAAATGCGTTTTAATCAAGGATAACCAAAATTAATTTGTCGTTTGCAGATTTTATTTTGTTTCATCGATCACAACTCTGGAATGCGTTCATGGGATAATACTTGCTCTCGATGGAGAAATAATAAGTTGTTGTTTCGTCTTTTCGACATGTGTACATCATATTTTGTTTCATCGATCACAACTCTGGTTACATTTAGGAGATGACATATCATACTCTGTCGACTTTGATGCTTGAGTCGAGACTAACACGATTCGAATTGAACTCGAACTATAATATTCCATTGTGAAACTACTTAGAGCTTGTTTTTTGATTTTCAAACACGCCAAACAAGCACGTAAGAATTGTCACAATCCGCATCTCGTTTTCTGAAATTGATGTTGACAGGATCTGACCATGGGTTGTGAGTACATTTTCTCAACGATACGAGGGTGCTACCGAATGACGAACACATGCTCAAACACAGATGAAAAGGTTTCACAACAAAAGAAAAAGTTTACTCGAAAAATAATGTCGCCTCATCTATGTACAAAACTAAATCGAGAAATCTAACTACTGCAAGCTCTATAGAAGCAGTACAGTACATAAGTCCTCAAGTATCTACATGCTCAAGAAAATCCATAGCTCTAGAAATGCCATGAACGACAAACATCCGAGAACTGAACATCTCAGGCACGACAACATCGACTCCATTAACAGCCAAACCACGAGAAACATTACCGTTCACACCAACCTCGACAACATTCCCTGCTAACAATGTCGCCAGATGGCGTAATGCGGCGTACGCAAGTTCTGCGCAAGTGTACCTCCGACTCAAAACATGGTACCTCACAACCCTATCCAACAACCAACCTGACGAACTCACGAACCCGAATTCCATCGGTGCAAGGACCGTCACCGGGCCCAACCCCGGGTTGTCGTCGAGAACCCGACCCATAACTGAATTCAACCCGATTGCAAACGACACGAATCCACTTGAGCTCAATGCTCTTATCATCTTCACCCATTCAACATGATTCTTTGAAATATTTGAACTTTGATTATTAAATTCATTATTTTTCCTAATTCACTTGAGCTCAGTGCCCATAACTGAATTCCCTAATTTTGCTAATTCACGAAATCAGAAATTTGCTAATTGACGAAAATAACCAAATTCATGAAGATAATCCCAGAAAAATCGAAATTGGGGATGAAATTCATGAAATCAGAAATTCCCAGAAATAATTCAACAAAAAAAAAAAATGAAATTGACATACCTAATCGAGATAATAACAACACGCAATCATGAAATCAGAAATTCCCAAATTTTCGTGGTTGAATGAAAATGAGCTTACTCAATTTAGTGGGAGCTCAGTAATTTGAAGAGAAATAAGGAAGTGCAAGGTGACTAAAAACCAAAGAAGGAAACAACGAAAGAGAGAGGGTTTTTAAAGTAAGGGTATTTTAGACTTTTCAAGTGGTGTTTTTAGGTTCGGGTTAAATATGGTAGTAACCATTAACCGAACCAAAGATAGTGGTAGTAGTTACAAAGTCGAAAACGATGTGGATGTAAGTTTCAAGTTGGCCATAAACGGTGGATGTAATCGTCAATTTACTCTTCTCTTTATGAAACTATTCTCCCTTATATATCTTAACAATTTTTGAATCATTAACATATCACCAATTGACACACTTAAAAAAGTCTATATCATAGTCTGATAAATAAATATTCATATTTGTATTTATCATCACTACGGATCAGAATTTATATTTTCAACAAAGCAAAAATTTACAAACGAATGAAATGAAATGTGATCAGTTCTTACGGACATAAGATTTGAACTCGAACTCGGAATGATAGTAGTGTAACCTAAATAAAAAAATGAAAGTTGTAATTTCTTAACGAATTCTACATACAAAAAGTACGACAAATCTTAAATCACACCGTCTAATTTTTATTTATTTTTTTTTTTTTTTTTTTTTTTATTATCAGGACGATTTCATTATGCATAATGTTAATGTGTGATCATACTAAAGCTAATCGTGAATATCATTGAGTAAAATGTGATCATTATTCAGATGCATAAAAGTGATCAACATTTAGTCAATAATAGTGACGATAAGTCTTAATATGATGATCAGTTTTATGAATATCGAAGTCGTCGGTCAGACGGTGTGACGCAAGACTTGCTCCAAACAGTATGTAATTAGTCAGCATCACCAGAAAACTTGACTTCAGGAGGTTTGGGGGAGTTTTACCAAATACCTGGAGCTCTGGCAGTGGGACCTTCGGAAAGTCAACTGTGATGAACGCCACCAAGGACTTTTCCGGCAAATCTCGAAGCTAAAAGGGTAGCTGTGAGGCTATATGACCCCCTACCACGTTCTTTAAAGACGCCTTTTCACCTCCCTCCTCTTCCTTTCGACGCATCTCCGTTCTCCTTTTCACCTAACGGCGCCATGTGACCTGAACAAACCAGGCGGAACGTGAGTTGAGCTTATAAATGTGAATTGAGGAACATCTATGGAGTGTTAAAGATACTCCGTAATATTTTAACATATCAGTGCGAATGTCGCATTTTAAAGATAAACCATGCAAGCGGTCGAGTACAAGAGTAAAATAAAGGAACTAACCCTCCGCGCTTTACGTCCATACGCAGGTCCTTTGGTAAACTAGTGACCAAGTTCTCTTAATCAAGTTCACGTGATAGGCTCCGTTCTTCCCTGGGGAAGCAAACGATGATGCATCCATTGCTCAGAATGCCTTTTGACTCTCAACTCTTAGAGTCGAATTGTAAGCGACTGAATACAAGTCGCAGAATTTTCAACTTTTGGAATTAATCATCGTCCCTTCTAATTTCTGACAGGATTTTCAGAATCACTACCGTCTATAACAGCAACCAGTATAGCCGTGGGAGGAGACAGTATGAGACTGGTGGAAGCAAACAAAACTCGGAAACACATGTAGATATGATCAATAATTTTAATGTATAAACAGACAAAACTCGGAAACACATCCATTGCATAGCCCAGTTACACCCCCATGAAAACAAAATGCAAGACATGCGGAATGACCCGAGCATAAAAACTTGGGTCAATCAGGTTGGGTCAGTTTTGGGTTTTCCAGGGTTCGGGTCAAGTCTGGTTGGGTAGGGTCCGTTCAGGTTTTGGTCATATTCTAGTTGGTTACTATCAATTTTATATAGATAAAAGTTAGTAAAGTATGCAATAATACACATTTAGGTCAAGTCAAATAGGGTGGGTTACTCGAGTCAATTCGGATTTCAGATCATGGTCAGTTCTTTGGATCGAGTGTCGGGCCAACATACGGGTCAGGTCATTCGGATTGGGTCGGAATACAAGGTCTGCGTAGTGCCGAATTTTAGTTCGGGTAAGTTATTGAACATTGTGCTTTTTACTTGGTCTGACTGACATTCACTCATTCTTACCAGAGCAAAACTAGGAATAATATTTTTAAGAATCTCAAACTCTAAAAGACTGCAATTTAAGTAAAAACGATGTTTGCAATGATTCGTACCTGCATATTTCCAAACAAAACTGTACATAGGATCGATCTGAATATGGCTAATGCAATGGGAAATACGACCTCCCACGGAAAGGCGCTGTTTGAAGACCCTGATCCAATGTGCTGAAACATGACAGAGTGGTCCAATACGTCAATGCCCATGATTTTATGTGGAAATTTCCGAAAAGTCGGAGAATAGAACTACTTGCACCAAGGAGAAAGAGCAGAACTGTCAGTTCTAGTGGCATTAAACATGCATAATATGTTTTGAACAACCAGCAAATAATAAAATTTAAAATATTTACCGTACCTTATAAGGATATTTACTGATTCATAGAGAGATACTATATATAACGATACTGAAAGTAGCGTAAATAAATCCAGAAAGTTAAGGGCCAACTTTTTTCTTTTTTATGTCTTTCCCAAATGAACACGAAAACTTATAAGAGGCTACAATAATAACAACCAGAGACCATGATAGTAAATAGACGAGAAAAATTTCAGGAAAAAGATAACTACGATCAGCACATACAGTTCTAAAGGGATAACAAGAAGTTAGGCAACACAGCCATCGATGATCAAAGTTCACGAAGACATATGAAAACAGACGTATGTATAATTTTCAGCGGCTACACGAACCATTCATATTGCTACTGTACACAAGCAACCAACAATTCGGACACATACGTGTAGTTTCCTCAGAGTTTGGAAAGAGAAATAATACAGCCGAATAACACCATGATAAAAGAGAATGCAATTGTAACCCAAAAATACCTTAAGTTCTGCATCCCCCACCATAAATAGCATGGAGTAACTTGTATCAGTACCGTTGCAGCCTGCATCTAGAACTGACTTAGGACCTGCAGCCTGCTCTCCTCATCGTATTTACTCGTAACTTATCACTCACTTCAAAAAAAAAAAAAAAAAAAAAAAAAGTTCAAGGTTACGACAACTTTGGTTACATGTTACCCATCTCTCTAGTAGATGGATAAAAACTTCACAAAACATGAAAATATTTCATATAACTTCGGAAGTAGTCAGAAGAAAGACTATTTAATAGTAAAATACTAAAGTTCAGAAACAGTGAGACAACTTCAGATAAGTTCAAAAAGTTTCAAACTTCAAACAATTTCAAAAATCCGAAGGGCATTTTCCCTAGTTAATCTAGAAGTTTTCTACCAACAACTATCATTCCGTTCTATCCCTTCTGGATACCATCAAGCACCAACTTCAAAGATCGGAAGATGAATACGGGGCCGACAAAAACCGAGAATTTACATAAAGCGACAAAGATCGAGCTTATTCCAAAGTTGAAGGAACTTGTCTTGTGGGTCGAATATCTTTTTCTAAAACACCTTCAAATCCTAGGGAAATACTGCCCAAGATAACCCAAATTTAAGTGATATATCAATCAAAATCCCTCTGAACTTTTCACCATCCCTCTCTTAAAAGAATTAGATGGAATATTGATTTTAGGTACTATACAGAAGATGACGAGACTGGAGAACCAAAGGCATCTATGATATGTACTATACAATAATCGACCATTGCTACGTATGCTAAGGGCCGAGCTAGGGAGGACTGAGGAGCGGCCAGGGGAGATCACCTCGCTAAACTATGGAAATATTCAGAATTTTAGTTAAATTTTTCAGACACTTTTCTAGATTACCTTCTTATATTGGTAATCCCTGCCGCCTACGAAGTACAAACCCTTACTCGCCAAAAGTTTTCGCCACCCCGTAACTGTGAATCATGGCTAATCCGCTGCTCTATGACAATTACATCACAGCAAAAACAAGCCGACACAGTTTAAAAATCGATTTCCCCCTTCTAAAATTTTTAATTTAGAGACAAAAAGTGGTATAATTTTTTTTTAAGAGTTGTCAAACGTTCGTCAATTCCAATTCTAATTCCAAAAGTTGCCAGACATCATCGTGAAATTGAAATGAAAAATTTCAAATCCTACAACTGAATTTGAGGATTCCAAAACCAATAATAAGTTCAGAAACACTACCAAACAGAAAACCTTATAAAATTTCACTGTTTTTACCTTCAAATTTATCCTTCTGACAAATAACCACAAACTAATTAACCTTACATAATTTCACTGTTTTACCTACAAATTTATCCTTCTGACAAATAACCACAAACTAATTAACCTTACATAATTTCACTGTTTTACCTACAAATTTATCCTTCTGACAAATAACCACAAACTAACTAACCTTACAAAATTTCACTGTTTTACCTACAAATTCAAAACAATCCACCATAAACAAAATTGCCCATTAATCCTACATCAAAAAGAGTTAAATTGTACACATTCAACCCAAATGAAACCTCCACTAAAAAAAAAAACAGTGAAAAAAATGCCAACTTTCCAACAATAATAATAAATTCACCCACTAATTAATCCCCAAAAACAGTAACAGTAAACAAAAAAGACTTGTAATTTCAACGCATTGATGATCATGGTTTGATATACAGAAATGGGTCAGCACAAAACCAATGAAAAATCAGTTCTTTTTCATCAATTTGGTGACATACGTACAAATAATGCAACATTTTTACGCGAAAACTGTAGGGAAAATGAAAAGAAAATACTTACATGACTTTTGGTGGGTGCTTGTAAAATCTACAGTGAGTAGAGTTTTCACTTGAGTTGACAAATTCACCAGAATTGCTGTTTTTTTTTACTGATGATGAAATGATCTCACGATAAATTAAACGTGACATATCTTACATTAATAGAAACTTTAATAATATTTTGACAGTCTCATAATAAATTTAGTGACATCTCTTGCATTAGGGGTTGTTACTATTTTTTATCGGTATTACTCATTTATGTACTTAATTACTCAATTTTGTACACTTTTTACCCTAATTTTTCCATTTAATATCCTTCACTTCTTTTCAATAACAGTTTTTGCTCTCTTTCATATTTACAATTATATTGAATAGTTTCACTATAATCAAGCAATTATGATTTATGACGGATAATCTACCCTTTCATGAGATAAATCTAATTTTTTGAACGATTGTGCGAATAATTCAACTAGAATATTATTTATTTTAACGGTTTATTTAAAAATACGATTTTATTTTGAGTGTTAATGGTGATATAATACGGAACATATTGTTTTCATAATGATGAAGAGACGAGTAAGATCGCATCGGTAGCGGTACTCGGTACCGAGATCGGTGCCGCTGACAAAGAATCGGTGCTTAGAATCGGTGCTTAGAATCGGTGGGGGTGGATGGATTTGTGCAGCGTACTACTCTACCTCTTTTCCTTTTTTTTTTTTTCTTTTTTTTTTTTTAGGGTAATTCTCTTGAAAAACAGGACTCACACTAAATTAGTGTGAGTCACAAGCAAGAAAAGAAAAAAAAATAAAAAAACAAAAAAAAACTAACTAGTAATTACCCTTGTGTGAGAGAACTTACGATAAACTTATTCTAAGTCCCGTCTCACACAAGTATTTGCCTTTTTTTTTAATATAATATGTTATTTTTAATTAATTTTTTAAGTGAATTAATTTAGAGTTTTTTTGTTTTTTTAAATATATTTCAATATGTTCAATAAAATATTTAATGTTTTTTACTATATATAATTCAAAAATTAAATTAATTAAAAAAGAAATTAAAATTAAAAAATAACTAAGTAACTAAAAAAAACTTATTTAAAAAAGTGTACAAAATTGAGTAAAAAAAATGTACAAAAATGAGTAAAAATGTGTACAAAAATGAGTAAAAAAAAAGTGTACAAGTTCAAAAAAAAGAAAAAAAGTGGGAGATTAGAGAGAGAAACAAGAGAGAAAGAGTAAAAGAGGTTGTAAAACATCAAGGGTATTAAATGGAAAAACGTATACATGATTGAGTAAATCATGTACATGAAAGAACAACACCCTTTTTTATAATAATCGATAGGTCTCATGATATGAGACGGTATCACTAAAGACCTACTGTTTCATTACTTTTTCCGAAGAACTTTTGCTTAGTTCTTACACGTGAGACCTATTGGCTACTGTTTGGTAAATTGATTTATTCTTGGATTGCCAAATGCGGTTAAAGAAAACACAGTTCTAATCCTTTTCAGTGGATTATTAGCTTTAAATTTATAAAATTTTTATAAAGCCATGACTTGATTTGAAAACAAAAAAAATACATCTTTTTGGTTTGAGAGAGCTACAATGCTCAGGGTACATCTGTGATGACTGATAACCACTAGACTAAAACATCTTTCATAACAAAAAAAAAAAAAAATACATTGAAAATGAAAGAACTTTTAACCTTATGATGATTAATAAATTTTAGTACAAGTAACGGTTACGGAGTACTCCGTACATAACAATATAAGAGTGAGTCTCAGGTATCATGGACTCACAACAAATTAATTGTAATATTTACTACTTAGAAATATAAATAAATTACTCCATAATTTAACCACTTCATTATTTATTCAACCACTACCAACTATGCCTTGAGTACAGTGGTCTTAGAAATTTAAGCTTGGTAGGGTGAGCAGGGTTCGATCTCGCCGTTGGGAGGAGTTTAAAACCTTAACCCCGGGACACGCTCCGAAACCGAATTAGTCGGCCCAAATGGATTCGAATATCGGTTGGGAAACCAAAAAAATTATTTATTCAACCACTTCATTGAACTATATGAACCTTACACAATTAAAAGTTTAAAAACGCTCACAAAATTTCTATACAATTTACCATTCGACACGAAAAAACACGTGAATAATTTGACTGATCAAAAGGAATATATACAAATTCGGTATTTTTTTTTTTTTTTTTCTGATGACAAAAATATAAGAAAAAAAAAAAAATCAAGTAGTCCTTTGACATCCAAAAACACGTTCTCGAGGATGCTTAAAAGACTTGGTCCCTTCCAAAACCACCGCCTTATTTTGCTTCTTCTCGACATTCAACTTCGCCCTTACGAATTCTTTGCTTTTCGTTGTATTTGGTTTCAATGAACGACTCGAGTTTGTTGTCGTCGACATGGCATGGGGAATTACATACCACCCTATCGATGTACACATAATTGCAAAGGACTTTCCAAACACCAACAAAAACACCATGATCATTATAACTATAATGGTTAAGTATATCTTTGGGTAGTAGTAGTACTCCCATTTCACCCTCGTGTTCTTCGTTGTCGTTGTTGTAATTTCGGGTTTAACCTCTTTGGTCGCCATTGATGGCGACAAAGAAGACGAGAACGACGAAAATTTTCGTGAAGGAACTGTTTTTTGAGGTTGTTTTTTACTAGGTTGTTGTTGTTGTTCAGTGATTGGTGGTGGTTTAGCTTTAACTATGATGGGCTTGAACTCATGATCTTCGGCTTTGTACACGAACCGAACCAAGGAGATTTCGTTCGGGTCGTCGACCTGGGAGTAAATTTTCTGTCTCTTCTCCTCGATTTCCGACAATAGGGCTGAGAACCTATCCAGCCCGCGGTCTGAGTACGGGTTGTTGTGGCCATGGCCATGGCCATGGCCATGGCCGCTCTTTGGTCTGGACTTTCTAGGGGAAGAGTCAGCACTGCGAGTCTTCCTCTCGTGCTCGCAGTCCTCCTCCTCCCCCCGTGGTAAAGCACTTGTGCCACAAATTAGACCACTCAGAGTCATTTTTGTTATTGTTTTCTTTTATTTAGTCTTGGGAAAATTTGAAGACAATGTAATGTAATGTAATAATAATAATGGATAGATAAATCATAAATGTGTGTGTTGTATGTTTCTTTTTAAATAGGAGATAGAGACTTGAAACTAGAAAGGTAGGGTAATGTAAGGAGGGAAATAGTCAAAGGGCAAAAAAAGTTTGACAAATAATAAAATATTAAGAAGTCATTGTGGAAAGTTTGAAAGAGAAACTTCTATTATTATTAATTGAGGTGACTTGGGCTACAAATCTAAAATGAAGGTCTTCACACGATAAACATAAAGAAATTTATATAATCATATAATTTAAATTATTAGGTTGTATTGCTATGTCATGTGTGAAGTTGACGGCTTCTAGAGACATGATCAATAATTTACATATTTTATTCTAGTTTGATTTTAATTGATCGTAAATTTTTATTTATAACGGATATATTCATTTTAATCTTAAGACGGGTTAAATAAAGTGAATAAGATAAAACTTACGGAGTACATGTTTGAGTTATAACAAAATATTTGCCTTATGCATATAAATAAACACAAATTCTTGTTTTATTTTTAAAACGGATAATTCATGCACAGTGTATAAACATTATGGTTTTTTTTTTTTTTTTTTGGCCTGCTACAAACGTTCCTGCAATTAGGAGACCATACTCAAACCCTTTTTAGCTAGGTTGTGAGCATGTCTATTGCCGGACCGAGGGATATAAGTTAAAATAAAACAGTGGAAAAAACTACAGTAATCTATTATGTCTTCGTAAATACTCCAAATGCTGTGATGCAGACTTGATTTGTTTGTGATTTGGTTTATTAGCGCCAGACAATCCATGTGAACAACAACATGTAGAAGTCCCTTGTTATTTGCCCACTCCATTGTCGTTTTTAACCCTATTTGCCTATGCTTGTAATGCGTTTTCCGCCCAAAAAGCCTTTACAAATTCGCCAACCTCTCCATCCCTATCCATGCAAAACCATCCGGCAGATGCACGTCTGCTACAGTTCCATGCTGCATCTACAAAAATCGCTTTCAACGCACATGTTCCTTCCTTTCCTGTCAAAACAAATCTTAAATCTAAATTATTTGTGTGGCCAACTTCCTCTTCTATTGTTAGTAACCTGTTTCATAGCAACTCCATTTCCGAACTTCTCTCCGTAATTGCAGTTATTACCGATTCTGTATCCTTACTTATAGTAATCATTACTGCTGTTGGATTTGGTTGATCCCCATCATGAAGTATCCTGTTTCTATGGATCCAAATAGACCATACTGTCGATATGAAATAAATATAATAGAGATCCATGACATTTTATTGCCCCTTGATTGCTCCTTTTCCTTTTTATATAGATATACAATCCAATTTCCTATCCATTCTTGCAATGAAATCTCCCCGCCACTTTCACACTCTTACTTTGTTTTTCTAACTTTTTATCGTTTTTTAATCGGTAATAAAAGATACGTTTAGTTACATTACGTGTTCATTATATAATTTAGCAACATATAAGCAACGCTATCAAAAAATTTAGAAATAAACATACTTTAAGACAATGAAAGAAAAAGGCTCAATAGTTAAATTTTTTTTTTTTTTTATCACTTCAAAAATTATATTCAGCTGCTTCAAACTACTGAATTTATTGACAATAAATCCATTGAAGCCAAAACCCTTCAGCAGACTCGAGAAATTTGTACCGAAAAGCTATAAAATAATTTATATATATTTCAATAGAAAAGCCCCATGCGCCCACTTTTTGTGAGGAGAAAAGTGGGGCCATGGGGCTAAATGAATGAAATAGAGGGAGTAGTAACAAATACGGAGTATTTTTTGTTTACAATGATTTAAGCAAAAACATTAATCAAAATCCACAAAAATTTGACCGGGGCCGGGACCCGTATCTTACAACATGAGACATGGGTTCGCCAATGGCTCTAGTGAGAAGTTCGCTTGGCATGCTACTTCTATCTACGAAATAAAAAGAATCTCTTCCCTAGATCGTCAGTCTCTCCGACAATCTACTCTCACAAACACTTAAAATGATTTTACGAGCAACTGGAATGTGGTTCGCTACTACATAAGTACGCCTTCGACGTTGTTAAGGGCTTTCTTAGCAAGTTTAAACTTGGCACCGAAATCTTTGTTGCCCTTCACCACATATTCCTTGATGAAGAACTCCATACCATTCCGGAGATCTTCCAGCTCTGGAGTTACAGCCACCCTCGTAAACACGTTCCACACGACGTTCTTTGGGTGCTCGAAAATTGCTTCAAACAGCATCCGAAAATGCATTATCCTCTTTGCTGTGAGATGGATGACATCTCCAAGATCAACGACCTTGAGGAGTGCCAGCGAAAGAGCAAAGTCGGCAATCATATCAGCCACAAATTTGGCCAGGTGCATCGATCTCAACATTGGCATCGACTCCAACTCTCTGAATTGATCCCAAAGGCAATACTGCATCGTATTATAGTTTTGCATCAGAAGGGCACTAGTTACTGACTAAAAAATCAGAACAGTTGTTAAGACGGGATTTTGTTTGTTGAACTATACAAGTGTTAGGACATGTGCTCTTCGTCTTATGCATTCACGGCTCACTATAAGGACGCATGAAATACGAAGAAATGTAGGAAATAATAGAAAGGAAGACAGAGATTCGTCTGAAACTTGATCACAAACCTGCAGACTGAACTTATTATTCTTGTCGTGACTGCAAAGCTTTAAAGCAAGTGCAGTATAGTACTTATTGTAGACTTTCTCCTGCAAACAGCACTCCAAAAGAACCCGCATTATCTCTCTATCCTGCAATGGCATTTAACACGGCTTAGTTCTATTCATACGCCAGAGAATAATTTCGCAAATTTTGATCCAAAATTACAGGTAACTAACCTGCTTTCCTTGCAAATTTAGGCTCAAAAGCTGCTCAAATGCATCAATGTAATCTTCTGCACTCATTATGACGCAGAAAATCGCCCTTCTAGTGTCCGTATTCATTCTTTGCTTTGCAGCTAGTTTGAGCATCTTTTCGGCCTCGTGAACGTCTTTGTCCATTTTACCAGCAACTTTGCCGACTTCTTCACTTGCAGCAGGTAAGTCTCCAGCATGCCACCATTGTCCTTTCTTTTCAGGATCAAGTAGCTTATTCCAATCAACTCCACTTATAGTAACATTTTCAACTTTTAGCTGAGAACGAAAGGAAAACCATTGGTATCAGGTTAACCAATATAATATATGTACCAAGCACACTGATTCACAGACACGTAAGGAGGCGCGGAACCACAATGGATCTAGGATGTGCGGGAAGATATTTGCAGATCGTGATTCAAAAGGGACGTGAAGATCACACCTTCACAATAACTCGCGAGAACTCCTTGATGCCCACTTCATAGTTCATACACCTCATGTTGACGCAAGATTTTTTTTTTTATTGGCAAAACATCTAACAGACTTTAAAGATTGTTAACAGGGAATATTTAAATGACTAGTCTATAGTTTATTATCCGACTCATTATCACAGAGCATCGGTTCCCACTGAGCAACAAGTACGTTTACATTGAGTCATTGATCAGTATCACAGTAAATATAGCTGGCTTGCAACAAACTTAACTACAAAACAGATATGAAAAGAGGCTGCTACGGTACAGGAGTTCAGTGTTTAGGAGATACGACAAAGTTGACTTAATAAATATTTTACGAGATAAAATATGTAAATGAGACATGGGGTATACAGTGACAAAGTAGTTCGGAGTACTATTAACTGACAAAAAAAGATTTATTAATTCTCTTGCAGATGAACACATCAAATATCATCATTTTATTGCACATAGGCAGTTTGGCACGCATTATGTCTCGATTTTACTTGGTTGAGTTTCATATGAACACACAACTACACTAAAACGGCAATCATATTTTCAAATGGATATTTGCACAACCCAAATCAAGAACGAAGACAAGTAAGAGATTTGTTGGAAGAGTACGGGAGAGAAACCTTCTGCAGCCATTTCTTTATGCGGGTTTGCGGTAAAGAGTCCTCCTTCGCTCTCTTTTTATTGTTCTTGATGTCACAAATAGTCTCCAGCATAAATTCCATCTGCACCAATCAATTTATGCTGAATAAAGCTGTGCAATAAACTGAAAGGATTAATCGACACATGAACTTATAACCCAGAAGACCTACTCTTTTGCCGTAGACAATTGCCTCCTCGTCTCCACAGCCAGCCTTTAACTCATTCACTCTTGCCTGAACTCTCAGGATAAAGTCTTTCATGGCAGTAGGATCATCACCCCTTAACTTCATTCCACAAGCTGACGGGAAGATACAAAATAGAATTAGTTGCTTAAACGGCACTTCACTAAATCAGTATGATTGTAATAACATGTACTCCGTAAAGGATTTCCAACTTCTCGTGACATCAATTGAAATCAAATATACCAAAATCACCATGTCTTTTGAAAGTATTTGTCGATGGCAATAGGCGGGATTGACGGACCAGAGGATGGCCTCAAAAGTGGTTCTTGTTACTCTTAGTTTATAAATAAGAAACTGACAAGATGACTTTAGGGCATTAGGCAAGGAAGAAGAATCTTACAGTTCAAAACTGACAAGATGGTCAAGACATCGACTTCCGTCAGCCGTTTGGTTAACTTGCTCAGAAAGCTATATATCAAGTCACTGGAAAAGAGAAACAGAAGGCGGTCTTACTCAAGATAAGAAAAAGAAAAAAAAAAAAAACTTGGTTTACTTAGCAGTCTAGGAAGCTTAGCTAGTGATATGTGCTAATGAATTGGACATAGTCAAAATGCATAAGCATTGCTTTAATTCAAAAAAACAAATAAAATAAATATCATAAACTTTGCTAAAACTAATAGACGTAGTATATAGACACACAACTATTACCAATATAGTTTTCAGTAACGATTCTAACCATAGCAACTATAGGATAAACTAGAACTTGATATCAAACAGATGTTAAAGACATCTTCACAACTCACGCCTAGAAAACATAAAAATGTAACCCTGCCAAAGTGAAAATATCTCGAACATATTGGCCATCTAGCTCCCTATGGAAAGGAGCATTCAACCGTACATAAAGCCAGAGTTAGCAAGTGACGTCATTGAAATCACCAAATTATACAAGCACAAGTCAGAATTAACGTTCAAAGTCAATATGGTCAAGCCACCCTCCCCCTTGCTGAAGAAGAGGCAAACATACAATCATAATTAAAACTAAATATTCGCCACAGAACATAGATAAGGACTAACTAGCAAAATACTTATATGATCACTGGAACCGCACAAAGAGATCAAAATATCCACTAGAATATTAATTCACTAGCAGATTCCCAATATGAAAACTGATTTAGAACACAGGAAACCAATTCACAAAAAAAAGGACCATTGATAAATGAAAAGTTGTAAGAAACAATAACATAGCCAACAATCAATAAATTTAATAACAATAGAGGCAAACAATTCCTCATACTTGTACGCTAGATCTCAAAGGAACGCCTTGTGAACTTATCCATTACACAACACAACTTTCAAACACCACAAACTAGCAACGTACAAGAGGGATACTTGAATATAGTATCGGCAGATAGTCAAAGTATATAGCGGAAATATAAGCACAAGTGAACAAACTAAAAAAAAAAAATTGATTGTCCACGAAGCTCATTTGATGCTTCGAACCCTCAAAAACAACAAAATCATAGGCACTATATCATCAACTGAAGTCAATAAATACATTTTAATGGCATTGAACCCCTTAGTACAGAGAAACGTGTCAAGCAGCCTAAACATGTACACAGGCGGATATATGGATATTGGAAACAAATAATTGAGTGCATCCTTCAGAACAAAAGGAAACATTACAGATAGCCGAACCCATGTAAGCAACTTCTGAAAGGTCAGGATGACATTACATGTCAGCATCATGTACCAAAACTGAAAAGAGCAAAAATCCCACAAACTGGAACAAAACCTCCAATTTCGAACATCTTAAAGCCACAAACCACTCAGCATTAATATTCCTCGAAGAAATTTAGATGTTTAAGCAGAACATTGACCAAAACATAGCATAATAACGCTCAAAAAGTAACTGAGCCTGAAAGTGTTCTAGTAAAAAACAGTGAGTCGTTTTTAGCAGATAGAACTCACTTGATGATGACCGAAAGCAGACTCAGATTTACGTAGGGTAGAAATAAATAAATAAATAAATAAAAAAACACGATGTAAGAACAACAAGTAATAGAAATACGAATGAAACATATAGCATAACTCAGGGAATCACCTGGAGCATACTCCAAATATGCACAAGTAGGAGAGGAAAAGGGACAAATTTCTGAGTGATAGATTGTCTTCCTTTGAATACTCATCCTAAAATAAAAACAGCAATTAAATTGTAAGTGCAATGCACAAAGTAATACACAGATCTAGAAGACAAAAAGTCTGATGAAAAAGTATATAACAATAAACAAATGCAAAGATTTCACCTCAAAGCATTTAGCAAGAGAAGCCAGGAGATTTGCACCAAAGTCCATTCCAACCATAGAAGCCATTCCAGCCACAAATGCAGCAAACACAGAAGCATACCTTCACATAAAAATAAGCATTTGTCTAAACCATGTTTGAATATCAATGCACTAGAGAAAGAATAATTAGATCTTTGGACACATAGGACCTGAAAACTTAAATTTTCGTGTTTATAAATAGTTAAAGACCATAAACAAGACAGTAAATTGTTAATGTCGGCAATCACAGTGGCTTAGTATAAAATTGATAGATGTTGGCCCATAAGAGTACACGTATATTCTTAAGCATTAGCAGCATATGAATAACATATGAGTGATATGACAGAGATACAGGTACTAACAAAACACAAGTAGAAGAAAATATCAAACTCTTACTGTTCATTACCACGTGGTCCTCCAGAACATGAACCCAAAACCTCTTCACTGACAATTTGTGAAGCATAAGCACGAGGGACAGACTGTATAAATAAAATAACACACTTGTGAGGCAAAAAAAAATTAGAAAAATAGAATAACAAGATGCAGTCTCTTAGTGCAAACAATTAGACATGATCGTGACCTGCACACAATGCAAATAAGGCACAGGTTGCAGACCTTAGGTTACAAAAGCAGACACAAATCCACACTTGAGGTTGCATATATCCTTACCAGCATAAAAAAAAGTATATTATCTAAAACAACCGCGCATTTTACACAAAGGCTAAGCAAGTAAAATGAAACAAAACTTCAAATGTAGAGTTTCATAGTTCATACAGTACCTTAAATATGGTATATACTTCCCCTGTAACTGATTCCAAGTTAGACTCAGACATCCTGTTCAGCAGTCCTACAAACAGAAGAAGCACGTAAGCATTCAGTTGATTGATAGGAGACAGAAAAAATGACGAGAATCAAGAAGTACCCCGTATTTGTCTTCGAATATGTGAATATTTCTGCAAATCATCAGAACGAGATCGCAGATGTGGTGGTACGTATTTGGAAACGTCTGCAGCGTGTTTTATATCGCAAGGGTTACTGTCCGAGCTCTGTAGGTCTGGGTTTTTATTTTTTCTCTTCCTTTTCTTTTCACCTGTCTCAGCCTTCTCCGCTTCACTATCCAAATTTGCTTCACCCACTTCATCGGACTCAAGAAGCACACCCTCCTCGACTTGTTCATTATGAGATACATCACAGCCAGAATCACTTTCAACCACCAATTTTTCACTCTTCTGCTTTTTCTTCTTCTTCATCTTCTTCTTCGTCTTTTCCGTACTTTTCTTAGAGACGCCATTTTCTACGCCCATTGTATCACTATCCGAGTTACCGTCATAATTTTGTTCGGATAAATCAAGAACCGAAGAAACACCTTCGAATAAAAAGTTGAGTCCATCATCATCATCTTTGAGTTTCCCATTCTTCACTTTCAATTTCTTTGCTAATCTCCTTTCCATCTCCAAGTCCTCCTCCATTGAAGCACCTTTAGTTTCCATTTCTATGTATTCCTCGAACTTTGTTTTTTTTCTACTGGAACTTCGATCTTTCTTCATCGACTTCCTCTTTGCAACAGAATCCAAGGGCACAAGTTCATCCCCTTCACCATTACTCTCTGTGGCGAGGAAACCGTTCTCATTCACACTTTTTGTAGTCAAATTTGCGACCTTTGAACCATGTGAATCATCACATTTAAACATTGTAACTTCATGTGGTCTATCGTCTCTTTCACTATCGCTCTCTTTAAACAAAGTTACATCTTCCACTTTACCGTTCCTCTGACTAGTTGACCGTAAATAATCTTTTTCTTTCTGTTTTCGTAATTTCTGAAAGCCGAAAAGTTGTTTAGTAACTACGAATTTCTAAATACTGGATACACTACACAAAGAATACAAAAAATCACTCCACTACTTTAACAAGAAGCTCACTAAAATCAAAATAATAAACGAAAATCGCAGAACAAACATTCTAACCTAAAAAATTGAAAGATGCCAATTGTCAACGACTTCACCTAAAAACATCGATATGAAACAATCAAACGTAACATAAAAATTCAGAACATCGATTTCACCGTCAAAACATGATGGAATATACCAATTCAGTTTCGCAGACTACTTCACATATGAACTTTGACAACTGCTACCTAAAAGTTGCAAAAACGGCAGACTAATAGAGCTCGACAACGAAATGAATGTAACTGATCCGCAACAATAATGCAATGTAAATTACATTTGTGTCAGGAACCAACTCAACCAAAAGCTTAAGCTGATGGTTGGAGGCCCAATATCGATTATATACTCTAACACGCCCCCTCACGCAAATGCCCTTTGGAATTGAAGCGTGGACGCAACTACAGGCCCGCCTACCTAGTGCGATATATACCACTTTGAAAGTGAGGGGTGACGAGATTTGAATCCGTGGCTCTGATACCATGTCAAGAACCAACTCAACCAATCGATTATATACTCTAACAATTTGCGTAATAATCATCAATAAACACGTACCAAAATCAATTCGATACCCCCAAACTATTTCAATAAAATTTATGTTAAAATTCTAGTTAAAATTTATCCCTCACACAATACAATCGCATAATATCGACTAAAAACCAATCAAAAATCAAACGAAAACAAACTAATTGATCGAAGAGAGTAAAAAAAAAAAAAATTTAACAACAAAAAAGATACCTGGTGTTGAACTAAGAATTGATGTTTCTGCTGTTTCTTCTGTTGTCTGGCAGATTTACGCTTCTCCTTACGAGATGCAATTTGTTCTGCAAAAAAAATTAGGTTTTACTCCAAATTATTCAATTCAAAAAACGTCACAAAAAAAAAAAGGAATGAAAAATTGTTCGAAAAAACTGCAGAAATCAACTACTGCAATCATATGAAGAAATAAGTAGAAGAGTATGAATTAGTAGTAGTAAGTTAGCGCAGAAATTTTACCCATTGTAAGTTGTAAGAGATGATGCAAAAACCCAGAAGATGATGAACTGTGTTACAAAATACAAGGGTTTTTCCAAGCTTTTTACCCTTTTTTTTTTTTTTTTTTTTTTTGGTAGTGTTTCTTTTGCGTTAAACGGGTCTTAGGATTCAATTTCGGGTTGGGTAAAATTGATTGAGAGTTAGTTTTGCGTAAAACCGTTTTACGTTTGTGAAGGAGTTCTTATGAGTAAATTGTGACTATTTTAATGCTTAAAGTGATCAATTTAAACCTCCATGCGTGCAACAGTTTTATGTGAGCATTTGTGATTGATGTAATTTAATGGGTTAGTCACTTAATCTTACTCACTCTTGTATAAAACGGATTATATTCGTTTTAAGTAAGACGGAACTTTTTGTTAATTTTTAGAGAATATATTTTTTTCATTTTATTCTAATATTTGACTCGTTTTATGTATAAAACAAATATATATTCGTTGTATGGAAGAATTTGTACGAAATACGGAGTATAATTTAATGGAATTATCAATTTGGTTTAGATTAGCATAAATAAATTTTAAATAATAATTTTAGGTCATTTTTGGTACGGAGTAATTTGTAATTGATGATTTAGAACCATTATATAATTTTAGAATCTAAAAAACTTTTGCATTTTAAATTACAAGTTTAATTTAATTGCTTGATAATGTAAGTATGTGACTCGAGAAATTTGAATTGAAATTATAATTGGAAATGGAAATGATAATTTATAAAAGTTGTTAAAAATATATAGTATTATCCAAATTAAAATCATATGACTACTCTATAGAATTAGGGTGAAAAGTGAAATTGACTCAACTTCTTTCGTTCCATTTAGTTGTATACGTTTGATTAAAGTATTCCTCACAAAAGAATAAATAACCAAATGGAACGGTGGAAGTATATTTCTTTTGACACAAATTCTTATTTAAAACGGATATATCATTCTTAAATTAAAACGGATCAAGTACTAATAATAAGACAAAAAATAAGTGGGGTTGAGAAAGTGCAATAAATTTGATTTTTATCTGCAAGAGGAGGGTACTTGACCCGTCTTAAGCTGAAGACGTATACAGCCGTCTTAAGATTACACTTCTTTTGAACACCATTTTGTCAGAAAAAAATTCTTGAAAGAAGGTACTCTTCACAACCAAAGGGCAACAAATACAGAAACAACAATAGCTAATACTTAGTCCAGCACACTGATGAGTAGACAGTAGTACTGATGGACACAACTAAAATCAGAGCTCTTCACTGAAGAAACAAAAATTACAAAATCGAAATTAAAATCCGACAACCAGAAAACAAAACTAAAGCGGCTCCTCTGAGCAAAACCCGACAAACAATAAGAAAAAGATCCAAATTCATAGTGTCGCGGCATAAACCGGACAGTGTAGGTGTGTATAAGGTCATCTGTGTTCACAAAACCCTTCATTTCGCAGTAGCGAGTTCTTTGCGCAGCTGCTTGGCAGCGGCAACCATGTTGGTTAGAGCCGGGTTGACCTCACCGTACTTGCGGGTCTTGAGACCGCAGTCAGGGTTCACCCACAAGACATTCGACTCCAAAACGGCAAGCATTTTCTGAATTCGGTCAGCGATTTCCTCAGTGGATGGAATCCTGGGAGAGTGAATGTCGTAGACACCAGGGCCGATTCCAGCGCCGTATTTCACACCCTCGCGGAAAACGGATAGCAGCTTCTCGTCTGAGCGAGAGTTCTCGATGGTGATGACGTCGGCGTCCATGTCGATGATTGAGTGGATGATGTCGTTGAAGTTGGAGTAGCACATGTGGGTGTGGATCTGATGACAAAGGAAAACCAGACCACAAACAATTTAGAAAATTTTAGACAAATGACTTCGGAAAACTTTAAACTACCTAAAATACACTGAACTTCAAAAAACACAAATTCAGATGATTTCAGAAAATTTCAGACTTCAAAATTGAAACAACTTAGGACGAAGAGACAGTCAAAGATCTTTAAACGAGCACGAGCACGAGCACAGCATAGAAAGCAAATACACTTAACACTAAGAACATGTGTTCGTAAGGGAAAAAACATGATTGACGTGAGGACCTGCGCCAAGTGATCATTTATCTGAGCGCGAGTAAGACGATGCAAATAACGGCAGCTAAAATTATTACCTGAGTAGTGTCTTGGACACCGACATTGGTGATGCGGAAGGAGTGAACAGCCCACTTCAAGTAGAAGTCGTGCTCCGACTTCCTGAGCGGCAAACCTTCTCTCAAAGCAGCCTCATCAATCTGGATAACGTTGATGCCAGCTTTCTCGAGATCCTCAACCTCGTCCTTGATCGCAAGTGCAATCTGGTAGCAAGTTTCATGCCTGCCAAACACAATTTTTACAGCTTGTAAGAACTAAAATAAGATCATTAATCAGCAGCGTCAATTTATGTATGGAGTACTAGGGAAAAAGAGCAATAATTACCTCGGTTGGTCATTTCTGACGAAGGACCAGTTAAGAATGGTGACGGGTCCAGTAAGCATACCCTTCATTGGTCGGGAAGTCATGCTCTGAGCCATAGACGACCAGAACACGGTCATTGCCTTTGGGCGGCTCACGTCACCGTAGATAATTGGAGGCTTCACACAACGAGATCCATATGATTGAACCCAACCGTTAGCAGAGAATGCAAAACCCGACAGCTGCTCTCCAAAGTACTCAACCATATCATTCCTCTATAGAGTTGAAAATACAACTAATTAGAAGACGGATTCCTAATAATGCAATAAACATAAACATGAGTATTTAAATAGTATGAAATTCTGAAAAGTGACCTCAGGCTCTCCATGTACAAGGACATCGATGTCGAGTTCCTCCTGAAGCTTGACAACCTTGCTGATTTCCTCCTTGATGGCAGCAACATAGTCCTGTTCGGAAATCCTTCGGGAACAGAAATTCAGGCACATGTCAGCATCAATTGAGATACGCAAAAAACATAGTGGTAAAATTTTAAAAATTAATGAAAACTGATATGATACTCACTTGTTTCCTTTGTACTCACGACGAACCCTCCTGAGTTCTACAGTCTGAGGAAAGGATCCGATGGTGGTCGTGGGGAGGATAGGAAGGTTAAGCTTCTTCTGCTGAGCATCAAGCCTAGTGCTCACATTTGTCGCACGACGGTGGTCAGAGCCCTTTAAAGCAGCAGCCTAAACACGTAAAATAGCACAAGTATCAGTATCATATCATATAAGGAGTACCAAATTAACACCGGGAATTTAGTACTCCATAGTAAGCATCAATTCAAAATTAATATTGCTCTGAAACTACTTACAGCCTTCTGAACAGCTTCGTTTGTGACTCTCGGGGAAGACTTTCGTGAAGCCTGGGCCGCAGCATTGGAAGAGAAAACGGCCTGCAAAAAATAAAAAGATGAATTTGAGCTAAATTCCCCCATCGTTCACAAAGGAGCAAACTGATTACGTTTCAAGGACAAGAAATATAATTATAATTATAATATAATTGAAGGTCACCTCATCCTTTTGACCAGCCAATGCTTTAGCCAAGGCATTCACTTCCACAACTTTCTGCGCAGCAAATGCAAGCCATGACTTGATTTCATCATCCAACTTGGTCTCGTTCACAAGGTCGACAGCAGTGTGGAGAAGTGAACAGGAGGTCGAGACCACTAGCTTGTCTGCAGTAATTAAAAATTTAGTAGGTGAACTCCTTAAACTAAACTTCTCGAAATTTACTTCGTGTGATAACAGTCAATAATCTTAAAAACCGTGTAAAAGCAAATGATAAGAAATGACTGGATCAAAGGGAGTATGATTCAGTGACGTCTTAAATAATATGAGCAATGGGATCCTCACCTTTTCCAACAATGCCTTCGAGGCTCTCAAGGGTTGCGAGGGAAGCCGCAAGATCGTTAGCCCAGATGTTCCTTCCATCAACAACACCAGCAAAAAGGTATTTCCCTGCTGGGAAATCGCTTTTGATCAAGTCCAACGTCTTTGTTCCACGAATCAAGTCAAATCCGAACCCAGAAACACCCTTCAAAGAGACAAGAGTCTTGTATGCCTCAGGGGTTAAATCAGCGAAGTAAGTCTCGACAACGACATTCAAGCCAGACAAGGAAGATTCCAATGCAGAGTAAGCTTCGGTGAAGGCCTTGAGTTTATCGGAATCAAGGTCCATCACCAGAAGAGGCTCGTCGAATTGAATCCATGACGCACCAGCTGCCTTAAGTTCACCCACAACTTCCCTGAAATAATAGTAAAACAATGATAATTCAGTGAGCACCCCACAAATCAATTGAATATGAGGAAATCAAGCCAAGAGAAATTGTCCGTTGATTCTCACTTGTAAATTGGTAGGATCTTGTCGAGAAGAGAAAGAAGGTTGAATGATTTGTCGACTCCCTTGGCAGGCTTTGACAATAACAAGTATGAGACTGGTCCGACAAGAGTTGGGACAGTATCAACTCCGAGCTGTTACATACATAACAATTTATAATACGCTACTTAGATCATTTCAATAGTGAGTCACTCAACAACTATAACATGAGAATACATAACTTGGACAGAAATGAGACATGACGTATAGGTGCTCATAGAGAGATTCTGGTTTATATTTCTGAAAGTGGATACCAAATGACCAGAAAGCACACAGAATCGCAATTTATTAAACCATACGAGGAAAAAGAAAAAGATGACAGCAACCACTTTATGTTTTAACCACAGAGCATTCGATTTTATCTGGTATATCATTTGAAGCTCACTTCTGAAGTTCAACGTCTATTCAGGTTATACGGATATAGTGCAGAAATTAACAAAATGAGGACATGTTATTATCATCTTATTTATTCTTAAGTCTTAACTTATCAAATACGACTTGAAAACCACTAAACTTCAGGCAAATTAAGAAAACTTCAAACATTACACTTCAGACAACTTAAGATGAAAAAAGAAGAGTTTCGAAAAGTCCAAAAGAACATACAGCTTTGGCCTCCTTGTATTCTTCCACAGCCTTGTGCGAAGAGTAAGAGAACTTCACGTCGGGGCCCAACTCGGGAACAATGTAGTGACTGCAGCAAACACAAAACCACATCAATACATGCAAAATGAACACACAACGTGACTGACAATAACAGATCTTGAGCCTCAGATGACTTACTAATTGGTGTCAAACCACTTGGTCATTTCCATGGCAGGAACGGTAGCGTTTCCTCGGGCCATAGAGAAGTAGACATCGAAACCAATCTCACCACCAGTCCATCCGTACCGAGGGGGTACAGCACCAAGCATAGCGGTGGTGTCAAGAACATGATCGTAGTAAGCGAAAGTGTTGCTTGGAATGTATTTGATACCGACGCCAGACATCTGTTTCCAGATGGATGCCCTAAGGTCTGCGGACACCTTTTTCAAATCCTCGGCACTGCTCTTACCATCCCAGAATGATTCAAGCGCAAACTTGAGCTCCCTCTTGGGGCCCATCCGTGGGTATCCAACAATGTGTGAAGCCATTTTACTGCACAACGAGTTTACAACATTATACTCAAAAACTTTTCACACCAACTAATACGTGAAATTGTAAAACTACATAACAAACTGAAAAATCAAAACGAATCAGAAAAGGGTACAAATCCAAAATCATGCTTGAATACTATATAAAAATGACCGGATCAACAAATTTTACAATATAAATCTCCATATTTTTTATGTTTTCTCACCATGACCCTATCTAATATTCTATGATCAAAGTTTGTGATATTTGACCGTAAATATATTAAAAGTATCATTAATTGATACGAAAACATTTGCGTGTGTTATTTTAAAAAAATCCACATTAAACAAAAGACGGTCAAAGTGCTGGAGACTGGATCAAGTCAAATGGTACGAAAAGGAAATACTAATAAGGCATAACATTCAACAACATCATTGATCAAACCATGCTTAACATAGTACATGTAAAAACAAAACTAATCATAAAATCGAATGTCAAAAGTTGATAAACCAAGATCAAGACACATTCGAGAATTTTGGTTCTTCAATTCTTTAATTCGATAATCAAAATTCCGACACAAATGACCGACCACACACATCTACTATCACCCCACTACGCTAGCGATCACACAACCTAGGACACATACATACATACATACATCCTCAACAGTCAACACACAATACTAGTAAAATTTAGAGCAACATTTTCTAAAGACTTCTACTCCCTCCGTTTCAGTGATTTGTTTACAGTTTAACTTTTTTGTACGAGGGATTTGATAGCCGTGTAAACAAATGACTGAGACAGAGGGATTAACAAATTTTGGATAACACAACACTTATCATTCAATAATATTACTATGAACCGAAAACACGATAGTGTAACCGAATTACTTGTATAAGTCCGTCTCACACGACAGATTTATAGACAACTCAATCATCGTTCCAAAAAATCATTTAGCCAAAATCAACATATATTTTCACTTCATTGATATTCATAGATCAAATCATACTACTATAAACAAATGAAAACATAACAATTTTCATTTGAATTGAAGTTATTTAACATGTGAACGATCAATATGATCGAAAACCCACATAAAATTTCGAAGAATCATCGACTTTAACTAAAAAATTACCCAGATCTAAATCACAAAAACAAACTTAATCACAGATCTGTTACAAAAAAAAAAAAAAAAACAATCATTGACATGACTCACCAAATGATGATGATGATGATGATGATGATGATAGATCAATGTAACAACAAAACGAAAATGATGTGAAATTAATACAACAATTATTTATTTATTTATTCACTCATTCATTTATTTATTTCAACAGAGCAATTAATGAGATTATATATACACATTAAACTGATGGAAAATAGTACGAGGAGTTGAAAAAAATGAGGGAATAAAAAGCGCACCTCAAATTCAACACCACAGATAATTTTGGGAGAGATAGAGAGAGAGAGAAGGAAAAGAGTAGAAGAATAGTGCAGAGGAGTAGGCAAGAAAATTGGGTGGAATATTACTGCCTATTTATAGCATCTCATTTCTCACCCACTTTCTTAGATCTTGTTTTTTGGGGGTTGGTGAGTGGTGTGACCTTCTTGGGATTGGTGATCGAGTCGGGACGGGTCGGCGGTGGATATAACATATAGAACCTGTTCTTTCGAACTTTTTAGAAATTGAATCGAATCGAATCGAATCGAATCAAGTGAAATGAATCGAATCAAATGTCTTTGAAAATAATAAGTCCGAAAGAACAGGTTCATAGTCCCTCCATTTATATCCACATTACACATTTGTTTTTTCACACTTGCCAAAGCGCGTTTTACGCGTTAAATACCGTTAGCTACGTTTATTCAAAAAAATATACTTCCTCCATTCCGTTTGATTCTATACGTTTGACCAAAACACGGTAATTAAGGTAGAAGAAAATCAAGTGGGGTAGATAATAGAATTACTTAAATACCCCTACTTTATTGTTTGCAAGTGGGTTGAGTGAGTATTAGTGAAGGGTATATTGGTCTTTTAGTTTAATAAAGTAGAGACTAAAATAGAAATGTATAGAATTGATTGGAATTTCCGAAAAAGGAATATGTATAGAATCAAATGGAATGGAGGAAGTAAAAATTAGATTTTAATTATGTACTCATCAAGATGAATCAAACAATATCACACATGAATATATTTACACTTATATATCGAGAGAAAATTGAAATTGAACGCTTAAGAGTAAATAGTGTACAGAATAAAAATATACCATATGGATTTGAATGGAGAGTACAGATTATTCTGTTCGTTTAAATTGATTCCATATTTTTCATTTAGTCTCATTTTTCTTTCTAGTCTCTGTTCTTTTCCGACTTATAGGAGCTGAACTTATAGGAAATGAGCTGAATTTATAAGAGCCAAACTTATAAGAGCTGAAGTCAATATTAATTATAGCTTAGTGGGACTTATAGGAGCTTAACTTATTAGAGTTAAGCGAAATTTATAAGAGTTCAACTAAATTTTAAGAGCGAAAATTAAGCCAAAAATATATTAATATTTCAATTAACATCCTAAAAATCATGAAAAGGAAAACAATTTTCGAGGTTCATTTGCACATATGATAAAATATATTAATATTTCAATTAACATCCTAAAAATCATTGAAAATAATTTTTACTTTGGGATTTTTATATGCTATTAGGACTTTAGGAGTAAAAAACAACCCTTAAATATTACCGAGCAGTTCATGGAAAAAGAAACCTAGCCACAAAAGATAGAATACTCTCTGCACTTTGCTGTTTTGATTTTATTTTTTAAAAATCTTTTTAGGTCACAACTAATTGAAGAAAAGAAATTTAATAATTTCACTAAGCTTATAGAAACTGTTTATTATTTCAATGCCTTTATAAAAAAAAATTACATATTCTATTGTATTTTTGTAGTTTTAAAGTCTCTACTTTTTTTTTTTCTTTTTTTGTCCTCTAATTGTAGTGGGGAGAAATATTAGTACGCTAAAATATTAAATTTACGAAAAATATACAAGATCAAACAATTTTCTCTTTCGTGAAAAGAAAAGATACGTTTCACATAAATAGTTAGATGAAAAGAAAATATATCGTGGAAATTTTCTTATTTTATTCTATCATGATAATATTATTTTCAATTTCTTTTACATTTACTTTTTGTTTTATTCTTTTAGTTTTTCATTTTAAAACCCGTGCACATGATCGAATGGAATTCATCCAATTAATTCTTGAATTTTAAAATGTATATAATAAATTAACCTAAAATTAATATGGCAAATACTTGTGTGAGACAAGTCTTACAATAAACTTATTGTAAAACCTCTCACAGTCTCACACAAGAGGCGGTTACTTTTTTTTTTTAATAACTTTTGTGTGTTGTGTCTTACGTTAATTATCGTAAGTACGGTATTACAGAAGAACTATTGAATTAATATAGATTGGATTTCAGATTAATTAAATTTAATTAATCCATTTGGGTTAGAACTTGACAACCAAATTATATAATTGGGCCGATAACACATGCGGTTTACCAAAAACGGCAATAAAATGTGACTCTAAAATTGGCCCGTCTAAAATCGGCCACTCTACAAACCCTAACCCATCCTTTCCTAGGAATCATCAATCCTATCATTCTATTTATATTGCATAGTTTATCAAGCCAAATTGAAACCACGCATTCATCAAAATTCAAAAAAAATAAAAAATAAAAATTAAAAAATAAAATCACATAAACTTTATTCGATTATAAATTTGTTGTGGTTGGTGTGTGATGATTTTGAATCGGCGTGACGACGATGTTTTAATGATGTTGTCGACCGTTTCGATCACCTTATTCAATGGCCTTTTTCATACTGATAGGTTGAACCCGATTGATTCGCGCGTTCCTGGATAGGTTTTGGGATACGACGACCATCTCTCATGCGTTCCTCGATCGTTTTTGGGACACGACGACCACCTTTCATGCGTTCCTGGATCGTTTCTGGGATACGACACCACCTTTCATGTGTCGAGCTTCGAGATCGGTATTACCTTGTCGTCGTACACCATCATCACGGGTTGCCTTACAGAAGCCGTATAATTGATTTTCGTACTGCACCACCATTTATCGCCGCTTTAGGTATTTATGGGTAGTCAAAGGCGCCAAGCTCGATCAAGACGAGCTACATACGTATAAAAAAATCCATTATATCAAAGAGTTTGATATCTAAAATGCACTATTTATAGTTCTAAATATTGTATTGTTGTTATTTTAAATTTTTAGCGGTTTTAAGTTTTTTATTTAAAGCCCTAAGATTGTCATTTGTATCTCTTGTACTCCGTATTTACTTAACTTGTGGCGTTAAGTAACTTTAATATTGATTGTACTATAAATTATTATTTATTCTTTGTAATATACATGGATTATATTACATTTTCACTGATTATAAAGTAACTAACGTTATACGGAGTAATACATAATTTAGTGATCTTTGCCTTTGATTGATAAATTAGCATTTCATAGTTGAATTGTAATAGTCGGATATTAAAGACGATATGTTTAGGAGTAATACAACTTAACTTGGTATCGAGTATCGACTGATACGGTTTTACAATTCTTGATAATTTCGTAGATGAAAAATAAAATAAAATCATGAGTAATTATAATTTTTGAAAATTAGTTGACGTTATACATTTATAATGATAAATAACACTCAAATTGTGTTAGATAATAAAGTTGAACTGAGAAAGTATTAGATATTTAAATTATGTTAAATAATACTCGTATTGTGCAAATAATAAAGTTAAACATTGAAAATATTAGTTATATAGAACTGATAATTACATTAATGGTACTTCCTCCATTCCGTTTGATTCTATACGTTTGACCAAAACACGGTAATTAAGGTAGAAGAAAATCAAGTGGGGTAGATAATGGAATTACTTAAATACCCCTACTTTATTGTTTGCAAGTGGGTTGAGTGGGTATTAGTGAAGGGTATATTGGTCTTTTAGTTTAATAAAGTAGAGACTAAAATAGAAATGTATAGAATTGATTGGAATTTCCGAAAAAGGAATATGTATAGAATCAAATGGAATGGAGGAAGTATTATATAGAGCTGGTAATTATGTTATAAAATAATTATGTAATAAGGGTAGAATTGTGTTAAAAAAAAACTAGGGTAAATTTGTCCAACTCCAATATTAAGCGAAGTCAACATTAAAATTGAATATATGAGAATGTTTTGGTTCAACGGTTAAAGTTTAGGTACCAGTGACGATTGTCAAAGTAGATCGTTATCAACGATGTGGTAGAATTTAAATTTACATAATCCATTAACAAGTAGCAAAATTTAATGTGTGTGACTTGTATATATAATCCATTAACCCAAGTAGCAAAATTTATTATCGCATTTCCATATTTTAGGTAGATTACCAACCCAACCAATCCAATTTGGGACCTATATGAAGAATTAGCGGGTTACTTGTGTGTGTTTATGTCGAAAGACTTCAACCCAAATCCGACCCACTTAAATTTCGTGTTATGTTCATCAAAATTTAAAAAAAAAAAAAAAAAAAAATTCACATAAACATGTTCGATTTAAAATTTGTGCGGTTGGTGTGTGATGATTTTGAATCGGCGTGACGACGATGTTTTAACGATGTTGTCGACCGTTTCGATCGCCTTATTCAATGGCCTTTTTCATACTGATAGGTTGAACCCGATTGATTTGCGCGTTCCTAGATCGTTTTTGGGATACCACGACTAGCTTTCGTGTGTTCCTAGATCGTTATTGGGATACTACGACTAGCTTTCGTGTGTTCCTAGATCGTTATTGGGATACTACGACTAGCTTTCGTGTGTTCCTAGATCGTTTTTGGGACACGACGACTAGCTTCGTGTGTTGAGCTTCGAGCAGTTTCACTCCGTCATTATGGGATTGCCTTGCGAGGACCGTAACATGGATTTCCGTACCGCACCACCGATTATCGCCGATGAGGTGTTAAATTTTGGTCATAGATGTCGGTCTTGAGGTGCCTTATGGGAAGTCAAATGCGCCAAAGTCGATTAAAACGAGTTATATATGTATTAAAAATTCGTTACATCACCAGACTTTGATATCTAAAATGCACCATTTATAGCTCTAAATATTGTATTTTTGTTATTTAAAAGTTTTAGCGGTTTTGAGTGCTCTCAACGTGTCTCGTAAACTTGAGTATAAGCTTTTTATTTTAAGCCCTAAGGTTGTCAATTGTATCTCTTGTTGTATTAGCGTTGAGTAACTTCAATATTGATTGTACTATAAATTATTATTTATTCTTTGTAATTTACATGGATTATAATACATTTTCACTAATCATAAAGTAACTAACGTTATACGGAGTAACAGTGTAATACATAATTTAGTGATCTTTGTCTTCGATTGATAAATTAGCATTTCATAGTTGAATTGTAATAGTCGGATATTAAAGACGATATGTTTAGGGGTAATACCGAGTATTATGAAAAATAAATCAAATAAAATTATGAGTAAATATAATTTTTGAAAATTAGTTGACGTGATATGAGTATAATGATAAATAACACTTGTATTGTGTAATATTCGGACATTCAAGACGATACAACTTAAGTTGGTATCGAGTGACGATTTTACAATTCTTAAAGTTATAAGAATTTGATAATTTCGTACAATGAAAAATAAATCAAATAAAATCACGAGTAATTATAGTTTTTGAAAATTAGTTGACGTCATATGAGTATAATGATAAATAACACTTGTATTGTGTAGATAATAAAGTTGATCTGAGAAAGTATTAGATATATAAATAATATGTAAATAATGTTAAATAATTCTCGTATTGTCCAAATAATAAAGTTGAACAGAGAAAATATTAGTTATATAGATATTTAATGCCAAATGATATTCGTATTTGCAAGTTTTATGATATAAAATTGATAATTACATTAATGGTATTATATAGAGATTGTAATTATGTTATAGAATAATTATGTAATAAGGGTAGAATTGTGTTAGGAAAAAAAAAAAAAACAATGGTCAAGGGTAAATTTGTCCAACTTCAATATTAAGCGAAGTCAACATTAAAATTAAATATATGAGAATGTTTTGGTTCAATGGTTAAAGTTTAGGTACCAGTGACGATTGTCAAGTTAGATCGTTATCAACGATGTGGTAGAATTCTAATTTACATGATCCATTAACCCAAGTAGCAAAATTTAATGTGTGTGACTTGTATATATGATCCATTAACCCAAGTAGCAAAATTTATTATCGCATTTCCATATTTTAGGTGGATTACTAACCCAACCAATCCAAATTGGAACCTAAATCCGACCCATTTAAATTTCGCGTCATGTTCGTATTATCGTACTGGCTCAATTGCATAAATAAGTCTACTGTCTCAACTCGAACCCGCTAATTTCACATCGAGTTCATGTCGTGTCAGTAATTGGATTAGATCGGACTTCGGAGTAATTAAATTTAATTAATCCATTTGGATTAGAACTTGACAACCAATTTATATAATTTGGGCCGATAACACAAAAATAAACCCATAATATTAATACGAAGTAAAACCCAATACAACACACATGTGGTTTACCAAAAACGGCAATAAAATGTGACTCTAAAATTGGCCCGTCTAAAAGCGGCCACTCCACAAACCCTAACTCATCTTCTCCTAGGAATCATCAACCCTGACATCCTATTTATATTGCAAATCACACACTCATCTAAATTAAAAAATAACATAAAAAAAAAAAAAAATTAAAAAAAAAAAAAATTCATATAAACTTGTTCGATTTAAAATTTGTGTTGTTGGTGTGTGATGATTTTGAATCGGCGCGACGACGTTGTTTTAACGATGTTGTCGACCGTTTCGATCGCCTTATTCAATGGTCTTTTTCATACTGATAGGTTGAACCCTGGTGTTCAATTATTAGATAGCTTAGTCAGAAACACGTCTCAAATTGGGAGCTATTTTGGGTGCTCTCAAATTGCTCCGTGACGTGGAGCATAAGGCTTCTTTAAAGCCTAAGGCCGTCGTCGTGTGTAATACTGACATCGACTTAGAAATTTAAAGAGATTGTCGCTTGGATTGGCCAATTGTATTGTTTACGTGGGAAGGTGGTAAATTGGAAAATTCCCGTGGATATTTTTCGATGTCGTGTTTTTTCTCAACCTTAATCATGAGTATTATAAGCCTAAAAAGCTTGTAAATTTGGGGTTAGAAATGATGCGACCGATACTGGGACGATAACCACTTTTCATATGCCAGACTTCGAAACCGATATTAGCTTTACGGCGACCGTGACATGGATTTTCGTACCGCACCACCGACTGTCAAAACCTGTATTAAAAGTTTATTACATCTAGATATTGTATTTTTAAAATTTTTAATAGTTAGTGCTTTTATGGTTGTCATTTGTATCTCTCGGTTGTATTTACTTAACTTGTGGCGTTGAGTAGACCACTTTGTTCAATGTGTACTTCAATATTGATTGTACTATAAATTATTATTCATTCTTTGTAATAAATACATAATTTAGTGATTTTTACCGAGTAATATGAATTGTTCCTATGTAATACGGACATTCAAGACAATACAACTTATTAACTTGGTATCCAATGATATGGTTTTACAATTCTTAAAATAAGAATTTGATAATTTCGTATAGTAAAAGATAAATCAAATAAGATCGTGGAGTAATTATATTTTTTGAAAATTAGTTGACATTATACGAGTATAATGTTAAATAAACTCGTATTGTGCAGATAATAAAGTTATAATTATATTGAACATATTCTAATTATAAAGTTATATTATAATGTTGACAGTATTCAATGCCAAATGATACTCGTATTTGCAAGTTTTATGATATAAAATCGATAATTACATTAATGGTATTATATAGAGATTGTAATTATGTAAATAGAACTAGGGTAGAATTGTGTTAAAAAGAAAAAATAAAAAATAAAAGGGTAGATTTATTCAACTCCAATATAAAGCGAAGTCAATATTAAAATCGAATATATGAGAATGTTTTGGTTCAATGGTGAAAATTTTGGTACGAGAGACAATTTGTCAAGTTAGATAGTTATCACCGTTGTGGTGGAATTCAAATATACATAAAATTGTTACATATATAATTAATTAATAAAAAAAAATATTAATTTTGCATTTTTTTGCTAATAGAATATTTTGAGTAAAAACTAAGCTAACAATAAAATTATGGTACTCATATTGTTTTCTTGATTTTAAAAGATAAATTAAGATTAATATAATTATTAAATTACCAAAAAAATAATACTCACTTTGTTTAAAAATATAAGTCGTTTTCATTTTGTTTATACAAAAGTTACTTGTTGAAAAATTATATCATTCAATTATAAAAAATGGAGGGAGTACAATTTTTTTTTCACATTTGTCGAGTCAAACGTGGGAACGCAAATATGTTTAGTTACATACTCGTATTATCATAAATCAAATAAGATCACATGTAACTATATTTTTTCATATAAATTCAAAACTAAAAAAAAAAAAAAAAAATCAAATATTTTGTAGTTGAATGAATAATTTCAATACATTAATCGTACAAATTGGGGTTGATTGGGAAGAGTATATTTTAACGGTATGATTATCTTATTGTTAGTTATTTTAAAATTATACCATGTGAATTAACAATTTTTATTATTTTGCTAAATACATTGATCTTAAAAAAAAAAAATCATTAATTTAGAAATATCTTGCTATGGCCACATAATGTGGTGGATAGACTAGACCGGGCAAACAAATTAGATCGTGTCGAGTTCGGGCTCGTACCCATGTCAATGTTAAACATGCCATTATTATCCTAACCCAAATTAAGTCCATTTATTTAATCGTATTAGTTTGTTCAAGTATAACTCAACCCATTTAAATTTCTCATAATCTGACCCTGATTTATTTAACTCATTTATCTTAAGCAGATTATTTTCAACCCACTTAAACCATATAACCTACTAAATTTTTTTAATGTGTGTGACTTGTATATATGATCCATTAACTCAAGTAGCAAAATTTATTATCGCATTTCCATATTTTAGGTAGATTACCAACCTAACCACTCCCCTATGTGGAGAATTACCGGGGTTACTCGTGTGTGTTCATGTCGAAAGACTTCAACCCAACTCCGACCCACTTAAATTTCGTGTCAAGTTCATATTGACTCAATAGCATAAATAAGTCTACTGTCTCAACTCGAACCCTCTAATTTCACGTCGAGTTCATGTCGTGTCACTAATTGGATTAGATCGGACTTCGAATTAATTAAATTTAATTAATCCATTTGTATTAGAACTTGACAAGCAATTTATATAATTGGGCCGATAACACACATTTGGTTTACCAAATACCGCAATAAAATGTGACTCTAAAATTGGCCCGTCTAAAATCGGCCACTCCACAAACCCTAACTCATCTTCTCCTAGGAATCATCAACCCTGACATCCTATTTATATTGCATTATTTATCAAGCCAAATTGAAACCACACACTCATCAAAATTCAAAATAAAAATAAAAATAAAAATAATTAATTCAAAAATAAAACTAAAAATAAAAAAAATACCCGTAAACTTGTCCGATTTAAAATTTGTGTGGTTGGTATGTGATGTTTTTGAATCGGTGTGACGACTTTGTTTTAACGATGTTGTCGACTGTTTCGATCGCCTTATTCAATGGCCTTTTTCATACTGATAGGGTAAGCCGGATCGATTTTGGGATACGACGACCACCTTTTACGCGTTCCTGGACCGAATCTGAAACTCGACGACCGCCTTTCATGTATCGGGTTTCGAGGCCGGTATACCTTGTGGTCTTATACCATCATCACCGGCTTGCCATACGGCGACCGTAACATGGATTTTCGTACCGCACCACCGACTTCGGGCGATAGGTGTTGGTCTTGAGGTTGCTTATCGGAAGTCAAAGGAGCCAAAGTCGATTAAAACCAGCTACATACCTATTAAAAATCTGTTACATCACAAGATTTGATATCTAAATTTTTTTGAAGAAACCCAAGAGGATATATAAATATTGTATTTTGGTTATTTTAAATTTTTAGCGGTTCTAATTGCTCTCAACTTGCTTCGTAAACTTGAGTATAAGCTTTTTATTTAAAGCCCTTAGGTTGTCATTTGTATCTCTGTTGTATTTACTTAACTTGGGCCGTTGAGTAACTTCAATATTGATTGTACTATAAATTATTATTTATTCTTTGTAATATACTCCATAATACATTTTCACTAATCATAAAGTAACTAATGTTATACGGAGTAATACATAATTTAGTGATCTTTGTCTTTGATTGATAAATCAGCATTTCATTGTTTAATTGTAATAGTCGGATATTAAAGACGATATGTTTAGGGGTAATATCGAGTAATATGAACTGTTCCTATGTAATATTCGGACATTCAAGACGATACAACTTAACTTGGTATCGAATGACATGGTTTTACAATTCTAAAAGTTATACGGAGTAAGAATTTGATAATTTCGTACAATAAAAGATAAATTAAATAATATCATGAGTAATTATAATTTTTGAAAATTATAACTTTTGAAAATTAGTTGACATTATACACGAGTATAATGTTGAATAACACTCGTATTGTGCAGATAATAACTTTTGACGGAGAAAGTATTAGTTGTATAAATAATAAATAATGTTAAATAATACTCGTATTGTGCAAATAATAAAGTTGAACGGGAAAGTATTAGTTATATAGATATTCATTGCCAAATGATACTCGTATTTGCAAGTTTTATGATATAAACTGATAATTACATTAATGGATTTAATATATGAGATTGTTTTGGTTTAGTGGTTAAAGTTTAGGTACCAGTGATAATTTGTCAAGTTAGATCGTTATCAGCGATGTCGCCGATGTGGTAGAATTCAGATTTACATGAATTTGTTATTTGTTATACACTCCCTTGGTTCAACTTTAAATTACACTTATTACTTTTTGGTCCATTCAAATACAATATGTACATTTTCTTATTTAGCTATACAACTAATATTATTATATTATTTTGGCCAACATCTTTAATACAAATATCACAAAATACTACTCCGTATTATCTTACCCGACTAGTTGTACCTTTTAATATTATAAAATCGTTTCATTGTGCATAAAACATAAGTATAATTTGGAGTTGAATGGATGAAATATATAATTAAATAATAAAAAAATAAATTAATTTTGTATTCTTTTTGCTAATAAAAGATTTTGGGTAAAACTAAACTAACAATAAAATTATGATACTCATATTGTTTTCTTGATTTTAAAAGATAAATTAAGATTGAGATAATTATTTAATTACCAAAAAAATAATACTCTCTCTGTTTAAAAATATAAGTAGTTTTTATTTTTTTAATGTAAGCGTTTATTTGTTGAAAAATTATAAAGATTATACCATTAAATTTATCACGAAAAATATTTTCATATAAGTACCATTTTTATTATATTATCTTTTATATTTTGAATAATATCAAAAAAAAATAAGTTGTCAAATCCGAAAAATAAGAACGACTTTTATTTTAGAACAAATTGGAATAAAAAGTGACTCAAAAATTGGTCTTCTCTAGAATCGGCCGCGGCGTAACCCTAACCCATCTATCGTAGGAATCATCAATCTTATCATCCCGTATATATATTGGAGACTTTTATTAGGTCAAATTGAAACCACAAGCAGCAATATTCTCCCAAAAAAAAAAAAAAAAAAAAATTGTTCCAAAAAAAATAATTTCACAAAAAATTTATGGTTGTTTTAGTCCCCAGATTCGCGTGGTTGATTTTCCATTCGAATCGACATCGATTTAACGATGTTGTCGATCCTCCGACCGTGTCGTCGATAGCCTTATTCAATGGCGTTATTCATACTGATTGTAGTTTTCAGATCGGTGGCAACTTAGGTGCACAAGTCTAATGGCCTTGTTACGCCTAATGTTGTTATAAACCGTCTGTTATCTAATGCCTATGGCCTTTTCAAGGAGATGAATTTGCCCGATTTATTTACTTGTATCACCTTGATCCGAAGGCCTGGGTATTGTTTGCGCGGGGATGCTGTGGATTCGGTGTCTTCCGTGGATATCATGGTGAAAGATAGTATTGTGATGTGGTTTCTGTCAATACCTTACTCAATGGATATTGGCCATCATTTTTAGCATCAACACCTTAATCCACGGAATTTAATACCTTAATTCACGGCATGGATATTGCAAGTCCAAACATGACGAATATAGTCATGTTATTTCAATACCTTAATTCACGGCATGGATATTGTAAGTCGAAACATGACGGATATAGTCATGTTTTTCAACACATTAATCCACGGGATGGATATTGTAAGTCAAAACATGACAATATTTAGACTCGTAGTTAGAGTTGTGTTCTGTTGGCTATTATAAATTTTTGGCCTTTTCAAGAAGATGAAAGTTAGATTAGTTGTTTATTTTGTTTAGCACGAAACATATTGTTTGTGATGTGCGAGTATTATATTTTCACAAGTTAAGTAGTCATATATTTATTGGTTTTGTACGTATATTTATTTAAGAATTTTGTTTTATTATGAATTCAATAAAATACGACATATTTTTAATTGAGACGGTTTCATGATGTATAAGACATTTATAATATCTTCGGATAAGTAGTTTATTTAAACATTGTTTTCAGGAAAAATTCTCAATGGTCACTGGTTATAAGCCTTCGACGAGTTTATCGTAAATAAGGTCAAATCAATAAGTGATTAACTAATAGTCCCGAATGACAACTCCAATAATTGTTCATTTGTAATAAGTTGATTTTTTTTTTTTTTTTGTGTTGTACTCATTTGACGTTAATTGGTAAGAAAATATGTAAAACGAAGGACAATCGAAAAGAAAATATATGAAGTATACACCATAGAAAAAACCATAATGTTCTCCTTATTTGAGCAAAATAATTCAAGTACTCCTATAAGTTATAATTATTCTCTTCTCGTATAATTGATCTAAGAGTATTAAAAGATGATTTTATATGAAAAACCCGCCAAGTTGCACCCTTCCAAAATATAACACACAAAACTAATATAATCGAGTAAAAAGCAGACATATTTACAATAATTCAGTGTAAATTTCGACTCACATAAGAATTTATGAAATTTTATTTCCCATAAAATACTACTCCGTATAATTTTTTATTCTATAATTCATGTGATTTTTATATAGTTAGGAAATACAATTTTTATTTGATAACCAAAATAATGAACTTAATATAAGAATTGGGAGTAAAATTGTTTTTTTTTTTCGTGTGAATATGTCCTAAAATACATTAAATACATTCACATTAACCGTATTTATTTTATCAATACACTATTATTTTCAAAAGTATAATTTTGTAAAGATATTTTAACGACAAATTGTAATATGTTAAGAACCGCAAAACCGAAACAGGTAACTAGATATTGTCCTAATTTGATTTTAATTCAATTAATTGTGTCATTAGTTGAAATTGATGGCTTCCTTAATTTGATTTTCGTTGAATTAATTGTGTAGCAATTGAAATTGGAATTGATTGTCTCGTGATCGTCATTGCTGAATTCACAGAGTTTATCCGCTGTTTTTAGTGTTTCGATTTTGGTCTTTGCTGTTTGTTGCTGTCGGTTTTGCTCTTCGCTGTTTGTCGCTGTCGACTTTGCTAGTTCAGTTTGTCGCTGTCAATTTTGCTAGTTCAGTTTGTCGCTGTCGATTTTGCTGTCGCTGTTTATTTTGCTACGGCAGTTTGCTGCTGTCAATTTTGCTGGTCGCTATTGTTTTCATTAACGGTTTCAGGGAGCGCAATTATGCCATTTCTTTAGCCCCTTAATCCCGAATTTTCTCCCTTACACGTTTGTCGACTTGAACACTCCTAAAAAAAGGTATTTTTTGCTGAATAATTTATGTTGAAAATACGACATTGGTTCTTAAAATATTGCGCCTTGCGTTTCTTCAAACTAAGATTCTCACCTAATTAGAGAAGTCATGTGCGAGAGTTACAATCACAAGTAAGCGGATCAAGCAATGAGTACGTTGGGTGGTGTTTTCCCAACTCATATACGTAGTATTTTGTCGAGTTTCTCTTCATACGGATTGTTACGTTGAAACTTGAATGCTGAACACTACTGTCATTGTTTTGGTTGAAGTTATTTATTTTATGGTGCAGTTAATTTGCTTGTTCTACAGTAGTGATATATTCGTGTGATTTTAAGCGTTAGGAAGAAGCATTAAACGGTTCAGTTAGATTTTAAAGTAACGTCGATGAACCTTGATTATTCTAGGATTGAGAGATTTCATTGGTAGATTGGTATTTGGTATTTCGCTTGTTTGTTTTTGCTTATGATGTGTAATTTGATGAGGATAAGCATGGTCGTACTCCCTCCATTCAAGTCCAGTGGTCGCAGTCGCACAAGAAAATTTTGAATTTATGTCGTAGTCAAAAATTTGATTTTGATTACGAGAAAAACGATTAATTGAACCTGCTTTTGTTATTCTATGCCTTCATTTTGTGTGTCCGTACTTCTGCTTCTTCAACGTAGGGCAACTAAGTTCGGTTCTCTTTGTATGCACTGTAGTTTTTTTAATCGCTTGCCGTTTATTAAGCCTGTCACCGCTTTGGTGTGCCTTGCGCATCCTCAAACAATGATCTGTGATCATTTGCTCCAATTTCTAGCCATGCTGTGAGTAACTTGAAACATGGATTTTAACTTTTGATCGAACACATTATTTTAACGCAGGTTGTCTCCTTAAATTATACTGGCATGGACGAGTGTTCCTCGAAAACGGACTTGGGAAGGCAGCAACTATTCATCATTGCAAAAGATTGTGAATTTCAGTATTGCTTCTTTCGGGTTTCTAAACCTGAAAACAGTGACGATGAATCGATTATTTCTGAACTCGGGGTGCCAGTGCTGAAGTTGAACCTGACATATCCACTTGGCATGGCATTTGTGGTGGTTGGTCCAAAAATCTTTATGGTCGGAGGCTTATATCCACACTCCAAAACCGAACCATTACGAGCGTCTGATAACACATACATATATGACACCTCGTCTGGAAGCCTTGATTCAGGTCCAAAGTTGAATTCCGGCAAATCTAGCCTTTACCTGTTTACAATAGGTTCGAAAATATTTGCTTTATCAAAGTTCATTTACTGCGCTGGGCCCGATAAATCTTTCATGGACTGTGAACCTCTGTTTGAGGTATTGGATACAGAAGATCTCGAACGTGGGTGGTCCCCGCTTCCTCTTCCAAAGCTCTGTTTTTCCAGCTTAGAGTATTTGTATAGGGTTGACGCTTGCGCAGCGTCTTATGTTGGTGATGGAAATTCAAGTGCTATTTTTATTAGTGTGAAATGTGCCGGTACTTACGCTTTTGAAGTGGACAAGGTAATGTGGAACTATGTTAGCAACGCCGCGTTACCCTTTGAAGACCTTGCCGTGCCAATGCCAAGGCCAAAAAACATTCCTGGTGCTCCTTCTTTGTGTTGCGCTTTGTCTTCGAAATCGCAAAGATTTTCCGCCTTCCGCTTTCATTATCATCACAGTGAAGGTGATGAAAATAGCTGCGCATTTAAAGTGGAAAAGATTAAGATTGACGATTCTCTTATTCGATATCAGCCGCTGGGACCAGAAACATGTTATGAGAGAAGATTAACCGTTTTTGACTCTATTGGCCGAGCTTATATTGTTAAGGGCGGCGTTGATAATATGTGGGCGGTGGACACCAATGAAGGGAACTATTATGTGAATGTGGAAGTTTGCGAAGTCAAGTGTAGTGTTGGACAAAAGGTGTTGAGGAGCTGTAAGACAAAGAAGAAGAAGAAAAAGAGGAAGATGGAGGATGATGAAAACCGAGACGATCTCGCTGAACTCGACTTGAACAAAGGACAAGTGTTGAAGAAATGTACGAAAAAGAAGAGGTCAAGGGAGGCAGCTGTTGAAGAGAAGTTTATGATGAGTCGTCTATGGAGAAGATGTTACTTTGGAGGAGCCATGGGTGGTGATTTAATGCGTCCCATAACTACTGCATTTGCTATCTAGTTTCTCTATTCGTGTGTCTTTTGCATTAGTTAGACACTTAGACTCATATTTATCTCTTTGGGTAATGTATGCAATGTTAAAGTCTCATTTTGGACTAATGAAGTTGTTGACTACTTGAATGGGTTTTATGTCTCGCATTCGACTAGTTATGATTGAAGTTTCCGTGACTCTCTTATATTTAAAAATAGTACAAGAACAAAAACGTCTAGACGAGAGTAGTGACTATAATAAATAAATTAACACGAGAGAAACTTAAAAAGGTGAAATGTCAAAATTCAAAAAATTGAAGACGGAGTTCAACCCCTAAACGACGATCATTAGAATAAGGTTTCCATAATGCACAAACACTACCTCAAGTCCTCAACTACCTAAAAGCTGCTACATACATTATTCAAGTACTTGCCATTTTACGAGCTCTCTTAATTGACTATTCGAATAAAACACAAAACAAATGATTAAACAAATAACGATCATCATAATCGTCGTCAATTCATGGTTAGCCACAAAAGCTTATCACACTGCTCTTAGTCTTCAAGATCTCTTACTGTTTGTACAACTTTAAGCTCAACCCGCCATCTCTTCTCCGTTGAAATTCTTCAGTGAAAACATTCTTCGGGCCTACATTTAGCTTAATTATGTTAACTCATGTTTAAACTTTATACCGTATAAAAGTAAAATATCGTATGTACCTGCTAAGGCTGAGCAAACCATAAGTGTCAAGAAGTTCAGGAAACTTTGTGATGCTCTCGTGGAATACAGTCACGACCATCTTTATGACGTCGCGGTCGTCAAAGTTCGGCTTGGTGGTCGTCATCCCATTTCGCCCCTGCACAGTAAAAAAAAAAAAAAACAAAGAAAACTAGATGATTTAACACTAAAATAGTTAGATTCGTAAAATATCAAGAACTAGAGTATTAAATAAGAAATTATCTAACCCTGAAACAGCAGCTAATCAAATGTTGTAAACAATTTCTAATGAACCTAGGTAGGTCCCTTACGTCCCCCTTGTACTTCGATTTACTGAGTGTAACGAGGAACGGATCATTTCCTTTTATGAGCGATTTCCAACTCTTCGAATGCGGTAAACACTTGCATGCCGCTTTATATGCGACGCGTTGACTTGGCGTGTGTTGTTGGCGAAGGTTGTGCCACGAACAGATGAAACAAGACATTGCCCGATCCGTCATTAGGGAGATGTGATTTTTTATTAGATTTTCGCATGTGCTACAAAAATACAATTATTTGTTTAGGTTGTAGTCGTAGAAAAAACCACTCTAATCAAGTTAATATACAAAAAAGAAAACTTACCTTGGAGATTGACCAAGGAGCCAAACTAGACGGCTCATATCTTCGGGAATTTGCGAAGAGTCACAATCTTTGAAAAAAGCGTCCGATATGAATTTTCCGAGCGTCTTGAATGTAGAATTGGCCTCGAGCACGTCAAATCTCTTTAATTTCAGTTTCTTGAATTTGATGACATTATTTACTAGGACCATATTTTCTTCAGCGATAGACTCTGACGACACACAATGTCCAACGTGGATGACGTCGTAAAGGAAGCAAAGTAAGTACCTAGAAGTTGTAATTTGGAATTAGTCGTTTACAATTTAGTTAATTATAAATTATAATTAATAATTAATTACCTAAGCTAATCGATTATACCTGATATGCTTTTTCACCCAATCCTTTACGAAATGGTACTTTTTGTTCGTGCCGTATAACTTGAAAAGAGCCAACGGGTTCGTATGAACCCGTTTCCTCTCGAGCCAGGGACCGAAGTCATGGTCATACAACTCTCTTTCTTGAAGAAGCATTAGATGCTTAAGAGTAGTTAAAGTCGACAACGTAATTTCGGCCGGCAATGGAAGTTCAATGGGTGTCGGAAATTCAGCCGGCGACGGAAGTTCGGTCAGTGTTGTAACGTTTGGCACCTTCACTTTTTTGACTTGGATTTTTAATTTGCATAGCGACGGCACTTTCACTTTTTTGACTTGGATTTTTAATTTGCATAGCGACGACACTTTCACTTTTTTGACTTGGATTTTTAATTTGCATAGCGACGCGCACTGAGCAAGTCTTGCGATACATCGATGAATGGTAGGCTTTGGACATAAAAGATTTAAGCGCTTAGGCCAGACGTCATAAATATAATAATCACCCGAAACACAGGTCGGTAAAAATATCATATGTTGGCCATACTAATTTTCGTAACCATTGATCCACTTACAAAGTAGACAAATAAATCATCCATAACATTTTTAACATAGATACAATTATATTACAAATGACATGGAAATGAAAAATTAGGAATAGTATAACCATAAAATGCACACTAATATGTCAAATCTAAAGCCAAAATATGTGCATGATTGAGAAACGACCTAGTTAATTTAGTAATCTAATTATCACTATGTATCATTAATCCAATTTAAATAACAATTATTCCAAAATGAAAAATTATTAAACTATATTAATTTCGAAAATTAATAAACAACCAGAATTAAAATTAGTGGTGTCAGGGGCTAGACTTGGTAGGGAGAACTGAGGTTCGATCCCCCGCAAGCGCGTTGGGAGGAGTTTAAAACCTTAACCCCGGGACACGCTCCGAAACCGAATTAGTTGGCTCAAATGAGTTCGGATATCGGTTGGAAAACCAAAAAAAAAAAAATTTAAAAAAAAAAATTGTATTTCTTAAGAAAACTCTTTCATACTAAACTAATTATCATAATTATTTAATATAAAATAGTATTAATTTTCCATAATCAATTTTTTTTAAAAATAATTTTTTTAAAAATTAATATAATGTATCATTTCACTCTAGAAAGTCGAAATAATACAAAAACAACTTTTAAAGTGATCAAAAATACCGAAAAATGCATTTTTAAACATAAAATGCCTTTTTCAAGAAGTAAACGATCGTTTTTCGACTTACAATGACTACCCTGCTTTAGCAGTCTCTCTTAAAATGTCGTTTCCACCCCAAAAACTCATAATATTTGTCAAAAACAGAGTTCGATAGAAGCTAAAAAACGTGTTCGGTACTATTACGCAATAATGAACGAGATCTAATCTCGACACTATTTAACCAAGCTTGAGCATGTGAGTTGCTCTGCCAATTGAAGGTGTGGTTAATACTAAGGCGGAATAAATTAGACACTAAAACAAGATCGAATCATATGCATGCAAGCTCAAGTTAGAAGATTAATTATACCATGTGTGATGTTGAGATTTAACCGAGAGCCCAAAATGTTGCTCCTCAATTGAAGTCCACTAGCACCCTTAGATTCTTTCTCCTTTGGTTTACTAGAACCGTAGTAGAAGTATGTGAACTTGTGCAAGAGAAGCAAGCTCTAAGCTTAGTAACAATGGAGGAAATCAAATTTTTCTCCCTTGTTTTCTCTCCTCTTTTTTAGTGTATTTTGGAGCTAATTTTTGGGTGTATTATTGCTGCAGAAAATTGGCTTCATTTTACACCCCTTTTACATAATTATGTCCAACATAATTATTAGTTAATAGACAACCAAAAAGGACCAATGATTGTACTTGTTTGTGGTATTTGTCACACTTATGCATGTGTGACTGTAACACCCCCAACTTTCTAAGTTTAAAGAAAAAAACCAAGAAATTTTAGAAAATGTAAGAGAATTGGGTGTGTTACAACGACGCATCAAAAGAGTAAAAGAGTATAAAAGTAATTTAAATACTCCCTCCATCCCATCTTTTCCTCCCATTTACCCAAAAAGAAAATACCATCTTTTTCCTCCCATTTCACAATTTACACTACAACTTTCTAAAAATGGACACCTACTTTTTTGTGGGACCCATTTATAACACACTCATTACCATTTGTTTACTATTATTTCTTATTCTAAGTGCCGTTTCCAAATGGGAGGAAAAAGATGGGACGGAGGGAGTAATTTTTTAAAAAAATACTGTCAATATACGTTGGTTCAAAACAACAAATATCGTCTAATAAAGCAGAAACAATTATTATAACTGTTTGATAGCTAGAAAATGATCAATAAAATTAAGTCAACGTCGCTCTCCACCCAAACCCGCGCCAGCTTTATTCAACACTACCTGCATCTAAGAACAAATTAAAAGTATCAGTCAAACAGACTGAGTAAAAAAGAACCATAATCTATAACAACAGTTTAATAAAATATACATATTTTAGCAAACACAAGAAGAATTTATAAAACATTAAAATGGAAATACCAAAAACTTATAAATCATTTTATTAATTATCGAAACCAATGAAATCATGTCGCGTAATGTAAATGAAAATATTTAAAACTCCCCTTATACATTGTTTTGAAATACAGGTAGAGGCAACCAAAATATAATCTCAAGCCTGAAGGTTCTCGAATGCGCGTATCACTTAGTGGACTAACCCCAAAGAGCAGGAATCAAAAGGCGAGACCGCGATCAACCGACCCCAAATAATAATATAACGTAGTGCAAGTTTACAACGTACACATACCCCTCTGTCTAATCCGACAAATGCAACCATATTCAGTGTAAAGATTAAAAGATATACCCCATACCTACCTCTCTACCAGTTTGAGCAAACCAATGGAAAACATCTCCAAAATCCAACTAATCATCCACCACTATCCATTTCGAACTAAATATAAAATCAAATGAAACAATTTTAAAAGAAAACATTTTTATAATTGTTTAATAATTTAAAACATAAAATCAATGTAAAATAATTTCAAACCACGTATAAACTCATCACATAATACATTCCCTTAAAAAATTTTAATTTCTTTTTAAAACCACTTATAACACATATGACAAACCACAAAGTATATACGGAGTACTTAATACGGAATATCTATACTAGTGCATACTTCTACACTAAAGTACTACGTACGTTCATAGTGCATGGTATGATTATTATAGCTATTATTATTATTATTATTATTATTATTATTATTATTATTATAATAGTATTATATTATTATCATATGGTTTGACTAATGTCTTTAATACACTCACATTATATTATCATGTGGTTGATGGTGTTTTCCCAACTCAATCATATACGTAGTATTTTGTCAAGTTTGTCTTCATACGGATTGTTACGTTGAAACTACACTGTCATTGTTTTGGCTGAAGTTATTTATTTTATGGTGCAGTTTGTTTGTCTTCTTCCTATTGACGCTTAAAATTATACGGATATATTATATCCGTATGATTTTAAGCGTCAATAGGAAGAAGCATTAAACGCTTCAGTTAGATTTTAAACGTCTCTCTCCGAGCTAATTATCCTGTATAGGTTTAACGTCGGATCGTAATGTACGTGCATTCTATCAGGTTTGGAGTAACTTGATTGCTTCCGAAGGAGGCGTACTTTGTTGGTTGAAGTAACATAGTACGTACTGAATGGTGTGTATTACAACTACAAGTATTCACAAAAATAAAAGAGTAGGAGGTGAACTACGCGGCTTCAAGTAGCGAAAATCACTAGCTCATCCAACGAAGATCACTCAATCCTACGTAGACCCAATGGATGGCAATACTTTGGGTGACGCCTTAAAATTGTTAGTTAGTTTGATTTGATCGATTTAGAGTAGCGTTGTGGATGTGATGGACGTGGTGGTGTTGACATAGTAGTTGTTTTTGTAATGTTAGATTCGTACGTTCGGGTCAAGTTAGGGTCGAGTTTGCGAAGGGTCTAGGTTAACGTGGAAGTTTGATTTTCCTATCTAAGGCCGTTCCCTAGCTCTTCGTTGTGCCTTGCGCTTCCTTAAACAATGATCTGTTGTGATCATTTGCTCCAATTTATAGCCATGCTGTCAGTAACTTCAAACATGGGATTTTAAATTTTGAACAGAGATATTTTTACGCAGGTTGTCTCCTTAAATTATACTGCCATAGAAGAGTGTTCCTCGAAAACGGACTTGGGAAGGCAGCAATTATTCATGATTGCAGAAGATTATGAATTTCAATATTGCTTTTTTCGGGTTTCTAAACCTGAAAACAGTGACGATGAATTGATTATTTCTGAACTCGGGGAACCAGTGCTGAAGTTGAACCTGGCATATCCACTTGGCATGGCGTTTGTGGCGGTTGGTCCAAAAATCTTTATGGTCGGAGGCTCCTATCCACTGTCGGGAACCGAACCATTACGAGTGTCTAATAACACATACATATACGATACCTCATCTGAAGGCCTTGATTCAGGTCCAACACTACAACGTTGAGTTCCGGCAAATCTGATCCTTACCTAATTACTATAGGTTCGAAAATATTTGCTTCATCAAAGTTCATTTACTGCGCTTGTCGTGATAAATCCTTCATGGACTGTGAACCTCTGTGTTTGAGGTATTGGATACTGAGGATCTCAAACGTGGGTGGTCCCCGCTCCCTCTTCCGGAGCTCCGTTTTTCAAGCGAAGAATATCTGCATACGGTTGACACTTGTGCAGCTGCTTATGTCGGTGATGGGAATTCAAGTGATATTTTTATTAGTGTGAAATGTGCCGGTACTTACGCTTTTGATGTGGACAAGATAATGTGGAACTATGTTAGCGACGCCGCATTACTCTTTGAAGACCTTGCCGTGTCAACTGTCAATGCCAAGGCCAAAAAACCTTCCTTGTGCTCCTTCTTTGTGTTGTGCTTTGTCTTCGAAATCTCAAAGATTTTTCGCCTTCCGCTTTCATTATCATCACAGTGAAGGTGATGAAAATATGTCACATATTTAAAGTGGAAAAGATTAAGATTGACGATTCTCGATCATATTCAGTATCAACCCCTGGCAACAGAAATATGTTATGATCGAGAGCAGATTGACCGTTTTTCACCCGATTGGCCGAGCTTATATTGTTAAGGGCGGCGTTGATAATATGTTTGCGGTGGACAGTGGACACCAATGAAGGGAACTGTTACGTGAAGGTGGTGTAGAACAGTCGAAGAGAGGATGATAAATGTGTTGGGTTGGTAAGCAAACAGGCCCAAAACAAAGGAGTAAGTTGCTTGGGCCAAATCAAGCAAGGAAGCAGCACAAGCCCAACAAATGAAAAGAGTGCAGAAGTGTATGAGATGGGCCAGAAAGAAGTAAAAGATAAAGTGGGCCAAAATGAAACAAATTGGAGAAATCAGTCCATAAACTTTTGGAAGAACAAATTCTTGCCCGATGGTTGGGTAAAGATCGGTTTATCTGTTTCTAACATCTTTTTCCTTGCGAATGTCGCTTTGGACTTGAAGTGTGGGCCTTATTATAGGCCCGCCATGCACGATCTTGAAATAATCCACTGTGAAAGGGAAGGGTGGTGAGATTCGAACACGTGACCTCTTGTCACAAGGCTTTGATACCATGTAAGGAACCAACTCAACCAAAAGCTTAAGCTGATGGTTGGAGGCTCAAGATCAATTTTATACACTCTAACAATTAGGTGTGACTCATCTTTGTCTTGTAGTGGAAATCCTTCTAGGGTTTAGTAACTATAAAAGTGAGAATGTATGAGTAGCAGTTGTAAGAAAAATTACCCAAAAAGAAAGTGTATTGAACGTAAGAAAAGAAGCAAGGCCAAAGTAGCCATTTTTAAGGTAAAGATCAAAGCTTTACACACTAAGTTTATCAATGGTGACTATCATGTTCATATTATGCAAAATCTTGATGGTATCAGAGCCTTGAGCTCTTGATAGCCATCGAGTTTTGTTGTATTATCTGTGTTTATTTTCGTGTGTAAGCAGTTTTGTGTGTGGGTGCTTTGTTATCTGTTATTTACTCTGTTTTGTGTGTAGTGTCTATGTTTTCTGTCAATATGTTTGGTGATGATGGAAGTACTGTTATTGCCACCACAAATCCTCTCTTCTACAGGTGGAAGTTTGCGAAGTTAAATGTACTGTCGGAAAAAAGGCGTTGAGGAGCTGTAAGACAAAGAAGAAGAAGAAAAAGAGGAAGATGGAGGATGATGAAAACCGAGACGATATCGCTGGACTCGACTCGAACAAAGGACAGGTGTTGAAGAAATGTACGAAAAAAAAAGAGGTCAGGGGAGGCAGTTGAAGAGAAGTTTATGATGAGTCGTCTATGGAGAAGATGTTACTTTAGAGGAGCCATGGCCCATGGGTGGTGATTTGATGGATCCTATAACTGCTGCATTTGCTATCTAGTTTCTCTACTTGTGTCTCTCTTGCATTAGTTAGACACTTAGACTCATATTTATGCAGTAATACGACTATAATTATTAACTACTCCGTATTTTGTTAATTTATCTCTTTGGGTAATGTATGCACATATATTATGTTAATGTTAAAATCTCATTTTGGACTAATGAAGTTGTTGAATGGATTTTATGTCTCGCATTTGAATGTGTTAATTTTATGGAGACTAATTATGATTGAAGTTTTTGTGACTCTCTTATATTAAAAAATAGTACAAGAACAAATATTTCTAGACGAGAGTAGTGACTATAATAAATAAATACGAGAGAAACTTAAAAAGGTGAAATGTCAAAATTCAAAAAAGATAGCATCAATTGAAGACGGAGTTCAACTCCTAAACGAGTAAAACGACGATCGCTAGAATAAGGTTTTTCAAAAGGATGTTACATAACCGCACAAACACTACCTCAAGTCCTCAACTAGCTAAAAGTTGCTAGAGACATCCGACTATTCGAGTACTTGCCATTTTACTAGCTCTCTTAATTGGCTATTCGAATAAAATACAAAACAAATGATTAAACCAAAAACGATCATCGTGGTCAATTTATGGTTAGCCACAAAAGCTTATCACACTGTTCTTAGTCTTCTAGATCTCCTACGCTTAGTACAACTTTAAGCTCAACACGCCGTCTCTTTTCCGTTGAAAATCTTCAGTGAAAACATTTTTCGGACCTACATTTAGCTTAATTTTGTTAACTCATGTTTAAATTTATACCCACTACTAGAAAATGACTTTTGTGGCACAGACAAATTTGTGCCACAGACACCAAACATATAGTTTATCCATGAAATTATTTCGTCTCAAATAATTTTCTTTGTCACAATTTTTTTTATCGACATATCTATATTGCGTCGCCAAATTTCCATTGTATTTTATGCATTTTGCTGCCAATAACTTTTTGCCGCATATGTGAAATAATTTGTAGCTGAATAGGTGTTTTTGTCATACGCGTGGCTTGATATGTGGCTACAAAGTAGTTTTTGCCACATGAATAGCTTGATTGTGGTTAAATGGATTTTTTTTGCCACAAGTTTAACTATTTTTGTGGCACAAGTGTTTATTTGCCACAAAAATATTTCTCTTGTGGCATAAAATTGTTTCGTGGCAAAATATCTCTATGGCTAAATAAAATTATGTCACATTATATAAATTTTTTTAAATATTTGCCACAAGATTAATTTTTTCTGTGGCAAAATAAAATTATGTCACATTATATAAATTTTTGTGCCATAATTTGTGGCACAAGTTTTTATTTGTTTTAGTGACCGTATAAAAGTAAGATATCGTATGTATCTGTTAAGGCTGAGCAAACCACAAGTGTCAAGAAGTTCAGGAAACTTTGTGATGCTCTCGTGGAATACTGTCACGACCATCTTTACGACATCGCAGTCGTCAAAGTTCTGCTTGGTGGTCGCCATCCCATTTCGCCCCTGCACAGTAAAAAAAGAAAAAAAACAAAAAAAAAAACTAGATGATTTAACACTAAAATAGTTAGAACCGTAGAATATTAAGAACTAGAGTATTAAATAAGAAATTATCTAACCCTGAAACAACAGCTAATCAAATGATGTAAACAATTTCTAATGAACCTAGGTAGGTCCTTACGTCCCCTTGTACTTCGATTTACTGAGTGTAAAGAGGAACAGATCATTTCCTTTTATGAGCGGTTTCCAACTATTCGAATGCGGTAAACACTTGCAAGCCGCCTTATATGCGACGCATTGACTTGGCGTGTGTTGCTGGCAAAGGTTGTGCCACGAGTAGATGAAACAAGACATTGCCCGATCCGTCATTAGGGAGATGTGATTTTTTATTAAAGGTTCGCATGTGCTACAAAAATACAATTATTTCTTTAGGTTGTAGTCGTAGAAAAAATACTCTAATCAATTTAATATACGAAAAAAGAAAACATACCTTGGAGATTGACCAAGGAGCCAAAGTAGACGGCTCTTGTCTTCGGGAATTTGCGAACAGTCACAATCTTTGAAAAAAGCGTCCGTTATGAATTTTTCGAGCGTCTTGAATGTAGAATTGGCCTCGAGCACGTCAAATCTCTTCAATTTCAGTTTCTTGAATTTGATGACATTATGTACTAGGACTATATTTTTTGACTCCGACGACACACAATGTCGAACGTGGATGACGTCGTAAAGGAAGCAAAGTAAAGACCTACAAGTTGTAATTTGGAATTAGTCGTTTACAATTTAGTTAATTATAAATTATAAATAATAATTAATTACCTAAGCTAATCGATTATACCTGATATGCTTTTTCACCCAATCCTTTACGAAATGGTACTTTTTGTTCGTACCGTATAACTTGAAAAGAGCCAACGGGTTCGTATGACCCCGTTTCCTCTCAAGCCAGGAACCAAAGTCATGGTCATACGGCTCTCTTTCTCGAAGAAGCATTAGATGCTTAAGAGTGAAAGTCGCGACGTAATTTCGGCCGGCGACGGAAGTTCAATGGGTGTCGGAAATTCTGCAGGCGACGGAAGTTCGGTCAGTTTTGTAACTTTTGGCACCTTCACTTTTTTGACTTGGATTTTTAATTTGCATAACGACACGCACCGAGCAAGTCGTGCGATACATCGATGAATGGTAGGCTTTGGACATAGAGGATTTGAGCGCTTAGGACATGTCGGTAAAAATATCATATGTTGGTCATACTAGTTTTCGTAACCATTCATCCACTTACAAAGTAGACAAATAAATCTTCCATAATATTTTTAACATACATACAATTTAATTTTCATAACCATTTATCTATATGTTTTTCAACGATATACTCTAACGGTCAACGATACATAATGTCGAACGTGGATGACGTCGTAAAAGAATCAAAGTAAGCACCTGCAAGTTCTAATTTGGAATGATTTATTTACAATCTAGTTAATTATAAACTAGTTATACCTGCTTTTTGACTATAACTGTTTTTTGACTCAATCATTTACGAAATGGTATTGTTTGTTCGTACCATATTGTTTGCAAAGAAACAACGGCTATATTTGGCCTTGTTGTTTCTCAAGCCAATGAGTAAAGTCGTGGTCATATCGTTCCCCTTCCCGAATATCGTTTCTAAATAATCTTTTAGTTTGATGATGCATGTTATTAAATATTGCAAATTTTAGCCACGAAAATTTTAGCCACGAAATTATTTCGTGGCAATTCTAGAAAATTTTTTTTTTTTAACAATATAATATTAAATCACAAATTGTTGATGTAGCATTTTTTTGTAATTATGTTTTAATCTAATGTGGATTAAATCATTCAAGTGGGATTGTTATTTTAACTACATTATACTTTTGGATGTTGCCAAATATTTTTCTAGTGACTTTTTTTTTTTCAATTTACTAATTTACAAGATATTTACTATGTTTATTCAATTTTTTTAATCACATTTATCTTTTTATTTTAATATTTATTATTGTTATTATTGATTTTTGCAAACAGATTGAAATTATTAGGAATCTCATGAATCCAAATATTTAATTTCGTTGGTAAATAACCCATCAACTTGAAAGCGAATAATTTGATTGGTGTAATGTATCTTTTTAACAAATCGAGGTAATGTATATTGTTACTTATTTATTTAATTTATTTTTAAATTATTTTATTTATTTGAATTAACGAATCCATTTATTTTTTATTAACAATTTAGTTTATATTATGATCTGTAATTCGGTAATATAAGTATAAAATTTTGATTTTATCCACTACGGAGTATTATAGTTATTTTCAAATGTGGTCGTTTAGATTTATTTAAATGTTAATTAATTCTACTTAATATATCAACCAAATATGTATATATTTATTTTCTCAAAAAATGTATATATTTATATATAAATGAATATCATGCAAAATAGAGTGAAAAAAATAATAATTTATCCATTTCATTCAATTCTCTACATTTACGTTACGCGCGTATATAGATGCACGTTTTTCTTTTGTTAATATCTTTAGTTACGTATAACTAAAAATTATACTCTGTAAATATTTGGTATTAATAATGTAACAATTTAAATAAGATGTCACATGCCTATACAATATCTTATATATTGAGATTTGCATTAAAATTTCATGGGATATTTTTCACGGTTCCTTCTAATTTTGTCAAATTACAATGATACCTCAATTTTGATGTTTGATCACATGCCGCCCTTTAAGTTAGTGTTTTTATAGTGCCCTGTATGCCCTTATTTTAACTTTTATTCAAACAAATAATTATGTATTAATCACATTACCGTTAACATTGTATGACGAACGTTAAAATAATTAATTATGTATGTATTAATCACACAACCGTTAACATTATATAACGAATGTTAAAAAAAATTAATTTTTAGAGGGAAAGTTTAAAAATGGCATATAGGGCACTAGAATACGAACTTAACGGGCGTCATATGAACAAACCTCAAAAGTGGGGTACTATTTGTAATTTGACAAAACTAGAGGGTACTTGAAGGCATTAGTTCCGGACCCTAAAGTGGCTCTGCGAGAATGGATGTGTAAATGCCAAAGTTGTTCACAATGAGGGATGTCATTGTTAACTTGCTTAAAGTATTTTCAAAAAAATGTTGAAAACTTTTTACAAAGCTGCATTTGGTGTCGCCACCTAATTATGGGGTAATTTAAAACCTATTCAGCGCCTCTTGGCCTACAAAACACAAACTTAGAGTTAAAAGCGTCTCGATACCCATCCGTTTACGATTATTGTAAAATTAGAGTGGATTCGGGGTAAGGGTGCTTTCAACGGTTTAATCAAACGCGTTAGAAAAACCGTAATAAAAAAAACCACGCAAAAGTAGCATCTACTAGCTTGAAAAAAGTTGCTTAAAATCGACGTTAGAGCAAATAAACCAACTACGTACATATGCAAATAAAGACTCGATAAATATGCATGTCATCGAGTTAAGTCGTCAAAGCTATGAAGTGCTGCTATTGGAAATGTACGTAAGCGACAACTCATTGCTTGAATTATCGTGTGAACGTTAAAATCCGTCAGTTTTGCATGACTTACGAAAACGGTACAAAGTTATGTTGATTCCATGTTTAGTCGATTGTTCATTGTTAAGTTGGGTCGTTGTTTTATTTGATATTAACAAGCTGTAAAACAGATTATGAATCTGAGTCGCTACTGCCATCTTGCAAAGACGCGTTTAATTCGCAATGCCAATATCAAGTTGGATTAGTGTAATTCGTTTATCAGAATCGAGAAGTGTAAGGTTGAGTTTCTAAATGAGTTTTGTAATGAGAGACTCTAGTGAGAGAGGAAGATAAATAAATGAGAGAATTGAATGAATTGTGTGTTAATTGTGTATTGGGTGAGAGGAGTAAATGGGGGTATTTATAGAATTTTTTGGTGGATCTAAAGGTGTGCTGGGGGAAATTGCTAGTGAAGTGGCGATTATAGGGAGAATCGCAAGTCAAATGACGTTTTTAAAAAGGCTGAGAAGGAAGGCTTAATCGCAGAGTGATTTGCGATTAAGGCCTTAATCGCGAGTGTCACTGACGACGATTTGGTTTTAATTGCCAGTGCAGTGGCGATTTGGCAGATTGCTTAGTGTCTTTATGGTTTTTGTTCGGTCACGTCGCGTGGTAGTTGCATCGTTTTGATGTATGATAGCAGCGGTTAGTTTATAAATACTTCCTCCATTTCATTCAATTTTATACATTTGCTTTTTGCACGTACGTCGATGCATGTTTTCTTTTGTTTATATCTTTAGTTACATAATTCTGAAAAATATGAAATTTGAATATTAATAATGCTCTCGAAAAGGCAATTAAAACAAGATCTCACATGATTATTTTTTATTTCATATATTAGACGATATATCGAAGATTCTCCTCACTTTTGAATAGTGTACAAAAAGTAAATGTATAGAATTGAATGAAATGGAGGAAGTATAATTTACCCTCGTCCCTAGCTACTTTTTAATTTATTGTCAAAATGTGCCTTACGAGACCATTTTGTTCTAATATTTCGTCCTAGAGGCACTTTTGGTGTTTTTCAGTAATTTGCAGGAAATTCTATATTTTTCGTGCATTTGAGCTGAAAAGATAAGGATGACGGAATCCCAAAAGTCGGAGTGAAGATTTGAGTTCGGGACCTGAAAGTTAGGCGTGAATTTGGGTTGAAACTTATTAGGAGATAAGAAGAAGGCCTACAGAAAAGACAAGGGTCCACCTAATCGACTTGACTGACTAAAGCCACGGCCTGGCCGATCAGACTGACGTGGCCGACCAACCTAGAGGAGGCTAGTAGGTTGATTTGCGTCGAAAACTTGGAGAAAATATTGGGGCCACGGTGCCGGTCTAGGCTCGGCAGCCGGCCGACCGGCCAACCTGCATAATTTCGACGGATTGCTTTGTAATTTAATTTTTTAATTATTTTTAGGTTAGGAAATACTTTAGGTAATTTACTATATATATCTAGGAGATGAGAACTCTCAGACTAACTCTTTTTCTGATTTTCAACTTTCATCATTAGTTAGTTTAGTTTTACCTTGTGAACCACAAAGTTTATTATAATTTTAATTACGAAACATTCAATAATCTCTATGCTATTTTATTTCTCTTTCATTATTCTTAGCTTAATTTCATTGTTAATCATGTTTAGTTTAGGTTTTGTCTATCAATTTCATTGCCCTAATTTTATGAGTAGCTAAACCCTAATCTAGGGTTATAGGGGGATCGTTGTTATGATTGCATAGTTTTAATAGGATGATTGTTTGATTGTTGTTAATTATTGCTAGCCTCCCGTACATGAATTTATTATTGATTGATTGATGGCTGGCCCCAATTAGTTGATTAATCATGGAAAACTGTACCTAAGATCGAGAGTCTAGTTTAGGTTAGACTTGCTTGCAATAGATAAGGTAGACTAATAAGTTGCGAGAGCCCGTTAGTTGAACCTTAGGGTAGATTATCATCCGAGATGAGTAGTCGTTCCAATAGCATAATTAACTGCGAACTTATATGATCTTATGCTTGCTACGTTTTCTGACATCGTGAACCTGAGACCCTAAATATTTCCTATTATTACTTTAGACCCTTTTTAATCTTACTCTTAGTTTTAGCCTTAGTTTTAGTCGTGTTAGTTTAGTCTTATTTCCCCTCTATAAAACTCCGTGGTAACTTAGAATCTCTTGAGTTTAGTAGAACTTAACCATATCTCCGTGGATACGATACCTAACTACCACTAGCTATTAGTTGTTGTCTTGTAGGATTATTTTTGACCACGTGATACGACTGTAGCCTGTCAATATATTTTGAGGGTTTATTTAGGGTTTTGGTATGTTTTGGTGGGCTTGGGTTGAGTTTGGTTTGTTTTTGGGCTTTGTGTTTGTGTTGGGCTTGTTTTGCATTTTGTCATTTTACTTGGGCTTTTCTTGGGTTTCGAGCCAAGTAATGATTTTGTTTTGAATTTGTGTTGACTTTTGGACGCGTTTTTGAGCGTGAGCTTGGCTTAAGCATGTGGCGCCTTAGGAAGCGTACCTGGACTTTTTATTGGTGTTAGGATTGCCAGCAGTTCACCATTGAACTGCTCATATGCAGTTACTCCTTGTACACTGATTATTCCACCTTTAAGACTTAATTTACTTCATCAACTACAATCTTCTATACAAAAATTGACAAGTGAAGCCACATCAGTCAACAACCACCAGTCCACCATCTCCTCAACCTATGTCAACCACTTTGTTGGGATTTTTCCAATACTGCGCATTTGCGAAGTATCCAGCAAATTAAAATCATCAACCAGAAATTCCTATAAAGGGCGGTTGTTTAGGATGTGAGTGGTGTGTCATGGTGATAATGGTGAGTTGAGTACTTGATTTAAGATGTTAAAAATGGCTTAACTTAGACAACTGCATTTTGTGCAGTTAAAGGACGACTGCTGGGGATCCGCACCCGTCAGTTTTTTATTGTGTTCGGTTGATTTTGAGTGAAAAAGGCTAAGCAGGTGCTCACTTTTACGTGACTCATGATGCAAATTATCATTCTAGAATGTTTTATAATGACCAAAATGTTTTAGGTATATTGTACCGTTGGCACTACGTTAAAACATGCAATATAAAAGTCCAGTTTGTTAGTGGGGTGCGGATACGGGGGTCTACAATACTGTGGGAAATATCCCAAATTTCATTCAGTTATAATTAGTGTCGAAAAAGGCTAAATCTAAAAAATATAACAACGATATCTCTATTTAATGAGTACGAAAAAAAAGTAATTACTCAAGAGTACATTTTTTACCATAGTTTTGATGTCCTTGCATTGTCATCCCATAACCTAATTTTACACTTTTAACACTAATTGAAATAATGTAAAATGTATTCGAAAATAATAAAATTCGAGTTCATTGAATATTTTGTTATGGAACTAAATACTCCCTCCGTCTCGGGTATTTGTTTACATTTTTCATTTTGGGGTGTACAGATCATCTATTTACATTTCCATAAATGATCTTGGTTGACCCATGTGGGGGGTGGACCCCTACTCCATTAACCAATTACATTGGATAAGCAAGCGGAATCCCCTTCGTACTTATATTATTATTTTATTAGTTTGTTCTCTACCTCTCTCCTTAAATCGATAAATGAGTATAAAGTAAACGTAAAAAATCATCGAGACGGAGGTAGTATACGTATATACAAGTGATTTTCTCGATTTTAAATTTGATTGATTAAATTATATTCAATTTTGTTAATTATATAGATCTAAAATTTGATTAGCCAGATACAAGTCTCCAAACATTTACATGAAAACCGTGTACAATTCCCCCCATACATGAACACTTGCATGAATCAGTCCTCGAAAATGGCTGTTTAAAACCATCTAGCTTAAGTTCGTTTGAATAAAATTTGAGTAAGATTAAGTAATACTTGAAAATTATGAATTTTAGTGTAATTGTATTTTTCCATTCAACAACTAAACTTAAAAGTAACTATTTACCAAAAAAAAATAAAAAATAAAAATAAAATAAAATAAAATTGATGTACATAGAACCATATACTCGATGGTGCACGTACTAATTGCACCATATCCCTCTAATATTTCTTTCCATATTTTAAAGAAATTTCATAACTCCAATCTATTATGTATTCACTATTCACGGTACAATTTTTTTACGTAAAGCTCCCACAAGAATGACTGAAATTGTTGGATATTGCTCAGTACTACTACACCTTAACAACCAAAAAGCTATGAGTCGAACTTCAGCACCTTTTGAGTTGGCCACAAGTTGACGATAAAGTATCATTATAAAAAATTTGCCTAGACAAGGAATGCCTTATTTGCAAGACGAAAGACCCATTGTTACACCAACTTACTCTAGACAAAGATAAGATAACGATTTGGCGATCCGAATCTTCTAAAACTCTATCATAAAATGGTCACTGCCCAAAGCTCGAACCTTGTTAAGAACGATAAACGGGTCTGGGTCACGCCCGCAACAAGGAGAATGTCCGCTTCATCAACTGTAGGAGGCTCCAACTCAAAACCAATTGGCAATAGGAGGAGTAACCCTTAGGGGTTATAAACAAGACCAACTCTCACCTCATAACCGATGTGGGATCGCAATGTGGGAATTTATATTAGGGTGGATCCATCTCCAACACGCCCCCTCACATGCGAGCCCACTTTCAAACCAGACAGGAGGGCAATTGACCTCTCTTCCAGCTGTACAACGCAAACTGGGGGGGGGGGGAATTTGTCCTCTGCACAAAGGCCCAGTTTAACGAGAGTCCCAGGTCACACAACCATGGGCTCTGATACCATGTTAAGAACGATAAACGGGTCTAGGTCACGCCCGCAACAAGGAGAATGTCCGCTTCATCAACTGTAGGAGGCTCCAACTAAAAACCAATTGGCAATAGGAGGAGTAGCCCCTAGGCTTTATAAATAAGACCAACTCTCATCTCACAACCGACGTGGGATCGCAATGTGGGAATTTATATTAGGCTGGATCCATCTCTAACAAATCTATATACTCCTTCAACCCATTTTGTTCTTTTTATTTACTTTTAACACCTGAATTATTATTAAAAAAAAAAAAAATCAAAAATCAAATAAAAATTAATCATACTACAATTAAGTTAATATATTTACATTTACATTAAAAATTAAAAGCATAAAATTATTTGTTTGATAAAACAAAAACAATTAAAAACCGAGTTTACCAATTAATGTGAGGGGAACTAACGGCGACAGAGAGAGATAAGGTCTAAGTTGACGTTGCCAATTAACAAGGTTTAGGGCGGTTGGTAGTGTGGCGACATAAATAGATTTTTTAAAAAATCAGACAAAACTTTATCATAAACTAACTAGTCACGGCCCAAAACTTGAACCTATATACCCTTCAATTCACTTTGTTTTTTTTGTTTACTTTTAATAAGGTGGATTAAGATTCTTTTTCCAAAACTTAAAAAAATAAATTATAATACACTTAAATAAATTTGTTCTAATTAATAAAACGAAAAACAATTAAAAATCGAATATAAATGAAAACTTTATTATTAAATCTACGACAAAACGGAAATGTACACAAATGTTCACTCAAAACCGTTTCACGCGTGCGACGGTATATTCGCAACTAAAATGTACATAGAGTAGTTTAATATTTAATGTGACTATCTTTAACGCTTAAAATGAACATTTTTTGAGATTTTAAAGTGTTCAGATTTAGCATTATAGCGATCATTTTAAGCATTAATATAGTCATATTTTATTTTTAAACAAATTATCACACGCGTAAGACGGTTTTATGCAATAACTTACTCGGAAATGAAAAGAACAAGTGAATTTAGGATTCAAATCGGTAAATCACACGATAAAGTAGAATCACAAAAAATGAAGTTCCACCACTAACCGCACCACCACCACCACCACCACCACCAACGCAACAACCACCATGCTAACCCTAAAACCCTCACTTCTGCCACCACTAACCACCGTCTCCCGCCGCAAATCCTCCTTCACCACCGCCGCTACCACCACCACCACCACCACCACTGTGAAATCCCTCCTGCAATACACGCGGAAACCGCAACTCGCCGGCGCAACACCGCGCGTGGTGGTAATCACCTCCGGCAAAGGCGGCGTCGGAAAAACGACAACCACCGCAAACCTCGGCATCTCCCTCGCGCGCCACGGCTTCTCCGTCGTATTAATCGACGCCGACGTCGGTCTTCGTAACCTTGACCTCCTCCTCGGCCTCGAAAATCGCGTCAATTACACTGCCGTTGACGTCATCAATGGCGAATGTCGGCTTGACCAAGCACTCGTGCGGGACAAGAGGTGGCCTAATCTTTCGCTTCTATGCATTTCGAAACCTCGATCGAAAATTCCCCTAGGGTTTGGCGGAAAAGCCCTAATTTGGGTCGTTGACGCGTTAAAACAGAATCAAAACCCCCAATTTGTGTTAATTGATTGTCCCGCGGGTATTGATGCTGGTTTTATAACCGCCATTACGCCCGCCAATGAGGCCGTGTTGGTCACCACCCCCGACATCACCGCCCTTAGGGACGCCGATAGAGTCACGGGCTTGCTCGAGTGTGACGGTGTTAAGGATATTAAGATGATGGTTAATAGAGTTAGGAATGATATGATCAAAGGTGAGGATATGATGAGTGTGTTGGATGTTCAAGAGATGCTCGGTTTGTCGCTTTTAGGCGTCATTCCCGAGGATAGCGAGGTTATTAGGAGCACAAATCGAGGGTATCCGTTGGTCTTGAATAAGCCACCTACTTTGGCTGGTTTAGCCTTTGAGCAGGCTGCTTGGCGCCTCGTTGAGCAGGATAGTATGACCGCTGTTATGATGGAGGAAGAGCCTAAGAAACGCGGGTTTTTCTCGTTCTTTGGTGGGTGATGGGACGGTGTTGTTGGTGTCGTAGGGAGGTATGGAAATCTTTTTGTTGGAAGGAAATTTTAAGGGTTTTTCTTTTTCGGTTATATTGTTTTGTTTAGTAGTCCGTAGTTGTGTAATTGATCAATCATTGGCTGAATGCACCGTAGTGGTTTGTGTACTTTGTTTTTGTGAGGATATTATAGCCCTTTGTCGATTTGTTTATTGTTCAATGGGTATTTGATCAAGAAATATGGTTCTCATTGTTCATATGCTGAATGCTCCGTACTTGTTTGCGTTCTTGTTTTTGGGACAATGTTGTAGCTCTTGTCGATTTGTTCATTGTTCATTTTGGTAATTTTACTGAAGAAATGTGATTTTTACTTGTTTTTGTGTTGGCATGATACGTTTGTGCTGATTGTAAAAGTTTTCATGCTTCAATGTGTAACTTAATAGGTCATTTACGTTTGTTCAAAATCTACATTCTCATAAAGAAAGAAGCACACGTAAAAAACTTTTTGAGCTTGCGGGACTATAATATTTTAGTGGTGGACTGGTGGTCATACGCAATAGGGAAAGTTGAGTGGAGATTGAGGTAGGAGTTAGTTTGGTACTTTGGTCAGTTAGTGATCAATAGCTTTTCAATTGTCATGCTGAAAACCAACTGTCAAATTGTAGATGTTTCGGTCTATATGATTGTAGATGTTCTTTATTTCTGTAGTTAAACGAGCTGCAATTATCGGACTGTTTTAAATTTCTAGTAAAAGGTATGGACTAATGTTTTGATCGTAGTTTTAGCAGTAGAAAGAAATTGATAATTCAGTAAGAGTTGATAATCTTTCTCATGCTGGAGTGTTGGACCAAATATAACAGTCTTTAGACCATCTTTAGACACATTAGTGCCAAAGGTTCCTCAAATCGAAGGCAAACAAAAACTTAAATTTTTCTACAGGCAAAAATGGAACATTATACATGACTAGTTTCCACTTTCCATCGTGGATGACTGGTTCGTCATTTTGAAGGCTGTTTGGACTTCCATTGCTTAATAGCTTCAAGTATGGTATAGTTTGGCATTATAAACTTGTGAGGAAGTGGTAGGTTTGTTGTAGGTGATGTGTTGTTCTCTGCGAGCCACTTTTCTATAGCTGCACGATTATATGTGTATCCGTCAGCTGCCACATAGGGATCATCCATGACTTCCTGTTGCAGAGTTTAAGCACAAATGATATTCAGTTATCGGTTTCCACAAGTAACACAATAGACGTGTAGAAATTTTCTCAATATTTGTTTTTGGGACATCTCTGCTCGACAACCACTAGTGATCCCTTGTTTATGTTTTTCACCAGCCATATTGAGGTGATAGGTCAGGTTAAGTGGTTAAAGGGACTCACTCACACACCTCTATTGAAAGCACTATACCTAGACTAACTTTATTTGTGTTATGCCTGTATGTTTTTATTACGCTACTCGTAAACTGAGAGATGGATTGAAAATCAGGCATATTTTTATTAATTCTATTTGATCAGAAACCTGAACGTAAGTGATTTAACTGGCTTGACTCGACTATTGTAAGAATTTTGTGTCAGTAGTTTCTATATTATAATAGAATTTGTTTTCCAAGCCCTAAATCTTCAACTTAAGCCACTTAGACATTATTTACGATATAGGTCCTGCCTACTTCAATCTGTTAGCCCGTTCATGGTCATGTTTATGGTCATAGAAGTAGGAATTTGATACTACTTTGTGAAGGGAAAAGCCGAAAAGGTGTGAAGAAAAGTACCTTGCAAAGAGGGCAGATGAAGTGAGCTGGAAGAGGCGCAGGAGCGTTTGCTGCTTGTTCCCGAGCTTTGTCTGCCACTCCTTTCAACCTCTCTAGCGTAGGAAGCACAATGTCTCTTAGGTCAGGCCTGTCTCTACCCCTTAGTTCAGAACACAGAAGCCCTAGTGATGCTAGTTCAAGGGCTACCTCCTCCGGCCACTCTCCCGCTTCTTTATCCACGACTTCCATCATTGTACCTTCTTCCAAAGCATCTTCAACCAAATAGGCTATCCCCACCGCAGGTTTTGTTGTTAGCAATTGTAAAATCACCACCCCTAGGGCGTAGACGTCAGACTTAGTTGACACCCTCCCCGTCCTCTGGTATTCGGGATCAATATAGCATAGAGTACCAACGGGGCTAGTTTCCTTGTACAAAGTCTTGAGGGACTTATCAGTTGGCTCCATGGTAATTGTTGTGCCAAGCCCTGCGTCGCCGATCTTGCTGACTAAGTGTTGATCAAGCAAGATGTTTGCCGGTTTCAAGTCTCGGTGAATAATAGGTCTTGGCTTTGTGCTATGGAGAAAGGCCAGAGCACCCGCTACCTCCCAGCAAATTCTGACCCTTTCGTACCATGGAAGCGGAGGGCAGTTGTCCTTTTGGAACAGCCTATCATCAAGGCTACCGTTTTCCATGTACTCGTAAACAAGGCAACTCTCCTCAGGAACAGCCCCTAGGAGCAGTAGCAAGTGCGGGTGACGAATAGTACTCAAGATTTCTAGCTGTTCAGTCACACATAACATTACAAGAGAGCAACTAGTTAGAAGCAGTACATCATAGCAGGTAAATTTTCAGAGTGATTGTGAGAATTTGTAGTTTCCGATGAAACCGCTTTTATAAGTTATTAGCTGTCGTACCTCCTGAAGGAATTGCTTGTTTGTGACAGTGTCTTTGGAATGAAGCACCTTCACCGCTACCGTGGTGTGATGGAGCTTGCACTTGAACACAGTTCCGAATGCTCCAGCCCCAATCTTAAATTCTTCAGACAAGGATGACGTGGCTTCCACGATCTCGCTCCAACTGAACTTCTGACACTGAGTTACTGGACTTGCAAGTAGCTGTTGAAGCTTGTTGTCGTTGTCCTCCACCCTCTGAGCAGCATCACTCTCTTTTTTGGTGCGAGGTCCATTTACGTCTGACTCTCCTTTATTCTGTGCAGCTTTGAGTTTGTTCTTTTCTATGTTTGCTATTTCCTTAGCCTTTCCGTCCTTTAGCTTTAATGCTTCTTCCAATCTTTCCTTGCTTAGAGTATTTAGCTGATTAATTGGAAAGAGAAGCTACAAGTGAAAAAACATGAGTAGAAACTACAAACACGGCATAAGTTCCAGCGTTCTGCCAGTTCTAAGGAGTATTGTTTGTAGTATATGACCGCTAGTTTTGAATATGTTCTGGAACAAACCAAACAAGTTTATCGACAACAATTCTGAGGATAGTTTATTTGAGAGATGTCTTGTCTTAAAAGCATCATTCTGAAAACCCTAAGGAGATGCCTACGGTTGTAAATTTACCGTAGTTGGATAGTGTGGTTACCTTTTCATCAATGTTATTATTTTGAGCCAGCTCATACATTTTCTCTACATGTCTGAGTTCCATCCTTAACTTTTCGAGCTCGAAAACCTGCAATTCATGTGAATCCATCAGAATGATAGACACGGGAATTTGATGCATACAACTACTAAGCTCCAAAATTCGATGAAATACAATGTTAGTTAAGCTACCTGTCCCTGGGAATAAGCTGCGTCGGGATTTGCAGGCGACTTTGGTTGGGGCGGAGTACCCACAGAAGTACCTGCTGGTGGATATCCTGGAGGAGTGCCCACGTAGGATCCTGGTGGCGTAGTATCTCTAAATGACACACCACGATGACTTCCTGCAGTATATTCGGCTGCATGTGTGTCTGTGAAAGAAATACCTGGGGGAGTACCGACGTAGGATCCTGTAGGGGTGGTCCCTGCAAACGATCCTCCAGGTGGAGTACTTGTGAAAGACATTGGAGGTGTAGTCCCGATAAACGAATTTCCAGGGGACGTTCTATCTGACACCCATGATCCCGAATCTCCGCTGCTGGAACCCATACTGCCGTTCTTAAAGTGCAGTGTATGATGAGATGTTTCGGATGCTTCCTTCGTTCGACTTGGTGCTGTCATATTGTTCGGTTGATGATGTTCTGATGCTCCGGTTTTCGGGATGTTGGTCGAAGAATTTGGAGCTGAATTTGGGTCTGAGAAATCATATTGTATGAGAGAATAAATTGAGTATGCATTCTATATATGTTAATAATCAGGAAACTAATTTGTCTCGACTTACACATCGGTATTGAAGTTTTGCTCTTCAACAGACGGCCTGCAATTAAAATCGTCTTAGAAGATTCCACTACTATGGTAAACAAATCTTTTTTTTTTTTGTTTTTTTTTCTGTTTTGTATAATGTTTCTATATAATCAAGTCGAGTCTCTTTTTTACCACCTCCATCACAATTATATTGGTTCCCATTTGACTTTGGTGGTCAGTCAGTTTCGACCACCGTTGAGAACAATATAATTGGTATGGAGGGAGGACTCTTCGGAAAATTCACCTAATGTAAGCGAAGAGCTAGAGGAACTATCTGGAAGTGTGGTTGACGAACCACTTGTATTGTTTACAGATATCACAGTTGGTTCCGACTCTGATGCACGCAAGTTCTGAAGCTTTCCTTCAGCTACGATATAAACTGAGCAAAAATTTGGAGCGTTTTCCGACACAGATGTTGATATGTTCTGGTTATTGATCATCCTGGTTAGTGACAAGCTTTTCCTACAAAAGCAGTCATAACTTTGAACATTTAGAGCATGGCATTAATACAGACGTAATGAAAGGCGTTCAGAAATTAATGTGCCATGTTTCGTACATCGAGAAGATGCTCGTTGTGGAATTCCCAATAACAAGATGTCTTGTGGAATGTTTGGTGATATCTGCGCACAATGCTGCGGCTATATCATCTGATTCAATCACTACGATATCTGATTTCACCTGTAGAATCACGAGATGGAAATCGTAAGAATTACCTCCAAACCAGGTATATTTTAACTCTCGTAATTCTGAGTAATTACGACCTTTTGTGCTTTCAGTGATTTCTGGTAGGGAAGTATTGTCTTCTTTTTCTTCAATTCTTGTTCCTGCCTATAACTATCTGCTACATCCTCTCGAACTTGTGCTATGGGTAGCCAAGTCCCAACTGTAATCATTCATCGTCAAAAAAGTTGAACAGTTAAACTGACTTAATGTCCGACGTAATTGTAGTTTGTAAAACAGAAGACATCTAATCATTCATTCTTAACCAAAACAGCGAACCACAGTAATTTTGTTGCATTATTTTGCTGTTAAATTTATCGACTTACTTGGTGTGGGGACTATGGTTATTTTCGGGTAAACATGTATGATCCTGAACCTCACGTTGCCCTCCGGTAGAAATTTCTCCAATGCCCACTTCAGAATGTACTTACTTTTTTTGCTTGCTGATATTCCGACTGAAACGATAAGTTCTGCTTTATCGCTTTCTTCTTTCTCCATTTATGTTCTGTCAACTGAAATTTCTGCTAGGAATGTTCGTCAACCACTCAAGAATCTCGTCAGCTGCCTCCTCTGATTACCTACCGCAAAAGTGGATATATTTCATTCAAGCTTTTGGATGGCTATGATGTTTACGGAAAATCAAAGCCATGTTGCAGCTTTGCAGGCCATATGAGGGTAACACAATTTTTCATGTCTCTTATTTTAATTATATTCGGAAACTAACAAAACTAGATGCGTCTACTGAATTGAAACCGACCTATTATATTCGTAAACTAACAAAACTAGGTGAGTCTTAAGGCGCATATATGTCACCACGACATGAGATGAATGAAAGGTACAATCGGAAATTCATTTTACGAATTTTCAAAACATCGGTTTTCTTTCTTGTGATTAACTGCGGTGTGATGAAGATAAATGCATGGTAAAATCTAGCTCTACAATGCTGTCAATCTGTCAGTAAAAAAAACATGTCAAAAAGTAGAAAGAATGCATAAGAAGTAATGACATTACCTGTATATGTGACTCAAATTGCTAAACCAAAATGTAGAAATTTTTTTAAATTTTTTCTTTTTTATTGTCTAAAAATTGATCTAAAAATTTGTGTTTTTTTTTTTTTTTGGTTATGAACGTGGATGTATGTTCATCATGTACATGTATTGACCGATAAAAAATATGGTGGGCCCACCCATGCACGTCTTTGTGAAATTTGATAGATTAATTTGTTGTGTATACAATGTTTTGTTTTTTCGTCGTTGACATTTTTTAACAATTTGTATGTTTGTTTATTCAGATACTCGTGTCCGAGAGGCGGTTGATATATAAAACTCTCTTATCTTATAAAAAGTATTGCTATGATTTGCTTGTCGTATATTTACAAATTTTTAAATGATACGACTATTAAATAAGTTGTGATTACTTTTGAAGGATTTAAAAAGTCGTAATAAGTATTATACTGATAATATTCACCATTATAATAATGATATTTTAGCAACAATTTACTCGTCATATGTATACTAAACGGTTTTAAAAGAGAATTATCTAGTAAAAGGAGTACTTTATCCACTACTCCGTAGTTGTTTTAAATTTTATATCTAAAAGGTGAGGTACTCTGTCTTTATGATATTTGGGTCATAAGTAAAGGTAAAATAAATAATTGAAATGAATGTATGTTTTTCATTACTTGTGTGAATATGGGTTTAGTAGTATTTGGCGAAAGTGAAGATAAAAAAATAAGTGTCGAGGTGTTATGTCGTGTCAAGCTGATGTCGGACATGAGATATGACGTCAAAATAAACCGTCGGAAGTAACATAATTTGTTTATGACAATTCATGTGAACTAGAAAATTCAAGAAAAGCATTGCTTTACCTTACCTTAACCCACTAGGCTAAGATATCCTTGATATCCTTGGTTGTTAGCAAGGGTATTACGAAATGAAGGATCTGAAAATAATTGTTAAATTGTTAAAATTAATTTATGTACAAGACTAATTGTTAAATGACTATAAATTTCGACTTTTTTACAAGACGATTCCATTAATATGCAATTATTAATTTGATAATGTCATTGTATACTATTTATTGTTAACCCCATATCCTCCGATTTTTTATCAAGTGAATTATAAACAAGGGTGCCAAAATTGATGTAGCGCTTGTGATTCCTCTTATATAAACCGAGTCACTTTTACGTAACACCAACTGTTATTTTACTAGTCCTAAATTAAGACTGTTTTTAAGTTTTTTGAAACTTTTTGAAATTCACCCGTCTCAAATTTAGTATTTTAGTAATTCATTAGAAGTCTCAGATTGTTTGAAGTTTTATTTTGAAATATTTTGATAAGTTAAAAAAAAAAAGGGTACAAGTAGAGTTGGCCATCTTCGCGTGCCGGCCCGGCCCGGCCCGGTCTGGGTCACGTCGAGGGCCGTTTTTTTGCGGCCCTTACCCGCCCTCCAAAATTTAAGGGCCGGGCCCAGGTCCAATTTTTGGAGCCCGGCCCTCTCAGGCCCGCCCAAAAAATGAAAAAAAAAAATGAAAATTACAAGGGCCCTTGGCCCGTCCCTCCTGGGCCTGCCAAAGGGCCGTGCAAGGGCCCCATTTCAGAAGCCCGGCTAGGGCCTCGTTGGTGGAGCCCGACCCTTGGCTAGCTCTAGGTACAAGTGTACAACAGCATCATTCTTTAGTTCATAATTACGGAGTACAACAGAACAGTTTTCACCTGCCTTGAAGACTTTTCTTTGTACTGCATAGATATAATTCCCTCTATATTTATAACTACTAATTACACCACTCTCTTTTTTCTCCCACTACTTTCCCCTTATATCCACTCTCACCTAAGAAAAGCATAATTGAAAAATCCAGAAATGCAGTCATCTGTGAGTGTCCCTCATTCCTTAACTCTATTGTCAGACCGTCTCACGAAAACAATCTTCGACGAACACTGTCGGTTACTAATCAAACTGTATTTATTTTTGCAGGTACTGTGCAATGTGGTTGTTGTGCTACTACTACTGAGCAGTGTTATGAATGCAGCAGAAGGGAGGAGAAGAACAGGTTACAGAAAGCGGGCAAACACAGAACTGTACAGAGGCTTAAACTGCAGGAAACACAGCGCATTCGTGACTGAATTCGGTGCAAAAGGCGATGGAGTTACGTTAAACACGAATGCGTTTAAAGCCGCGGTTAACTGGCTTAGTCGGTTGACTGACGACGGTGGTGCACAGCTTGTTGTGCCGCCTGGTAGGTGGTTAACTGGCAGTTTCTCACTTATCAGTCACTTCACTCTGTATCTTCACCAGGGTGCTGTTCTCCTTGCTTCTCAGGTTTCTCTCTGATCTTTTTTCCTTCTTTTGTTTTCTGTTGTTTTTATGAAAACGTCTTAAATGAGATCGTTGTATGCTTACCCCTCTGGCTCCACCACTGGTTGCATGCACGCTTATTTATAACGTCTTTGGAAGTGTCCACATTTGGCTAATATTGGTCAAACTTTTAAAACTTTAACCATAAATAATTTACGATTTACTCGTACAAATTTTTTGAGTACAATAGAAATTAGATTTTCGTTTACTATAGAAATATCTTTCATAAGATGCTTGTTATACCTTAAACTACATTGTGTTGATGTGGGAAAACACTTCTAAGTGTCGCATTGGAGACTGTCCGAAGTTAAATGTGGACACTTACACTAAAAGAGAGCGTCTCTTTTAGTGGCCGAGCCGAATTTTAGGTTTGGGGGCGAACATTTTTAGGGAGTTATGTGTTATCGAAAGAAGGTGAAATAAATAAATAGTCGGAATTTCTAGTTAAAATTGAAAACTTTAAACTGTAGGGGTCCCCTAACTTCGCCGCTGCTCTTAGTGTATATGCTCGACGCTTTTAAGCTACTTTTACCGGTGATACTCCGTATGATTATGATATTTTAGACCGTTGTCAATGACCAATGTTGTTGTAAGAAGAAAGTACACGATTTAGACCTCGACGACGTAAGTGAAAACATATTTGTTCGGTCTGAAGATGGGTTTTGAATTTTCACGACTACAATATTCACGGCAGAAAAATAGTAACCGCATTTGGCAGAAAAATAGTAACCGCATTTAGTACCTGTGACCAAGTAGATATTGGGAAAGTTTACAATTATACTCGTATATGACGTATGTGACAAATGAACGCATACGAGATAATTTATACTCCGTATGAGTTATATTTGACCCATCTTAATGTTTTAACCTTAAGTCAGATAGATTCATCTTAGACTTAAATTGTTTGCGGTATATAGGACCTGTTCTTTCCAGCATATTTTCAGTTCAATTCAACTCACTTCAGTTTAGCTCAATTCGATTCGATTCGATTCGCTTTAGCTCGTTTTGATTCGATTCGATTCGATTGATTCGATTCAATTTAAAAAGTCTGAAAGAGCAGGTCCATACCGGTTGAAGTTAGTGGCTCTAGTGGGGGTGAATGAAGTTTAGGTGGGTACAGTGGTAGTACTATTGTGGTTCATTGCATTGAAAAGTTTAAACTAGTGCTTCAATTTATTCACCTAAAACTGGGACCCACGCATCTACTTTCTTTAACTGCTTTTATCAACAGTTTAAGAATTTACTCTACAATTGTCCCCCATTTTCCTCCTTAATTGATGGATACTTTTACTTTTTATGCACTCTCATTCAAGTGCATTTTTGTTGTTTTTTACATTGTTTTGGGAATCAAATAACCTTTGCAGTAAATGAGGTGCAGTCATTTGCTTTGAGTCTATTACTGGTGTTTTTGTCGTTCGTGTTGACATGGGTATGGCCGTAAAAGTGAAGTGTCGAATTAACTAAAAGTTGTTATAAACCGGTTTATTGTGTTACGTGAGAGTGTGAAACTGTCTCATTTCAAATTAGTTTTAAATCGGAGAGAATATTTGGAACATGTAAATTAAGGACACTTATTTAACTTGGAATGTAATTATGGAATCTAAGGAGATAAAGTTGATGGCAAGTAATCACTTACATTATGCCAAGCTTGTTGCCTTCGAAATTCTCTCTTTTGTTTTTAAGGATATCGGAAATATGTATGATTTTTTTTATATTACGGACAGTTTCCGAAATAAAGCGGTTGTGGGGACACAAGATATAGAAAGGTCAACACTGTTACGACTTACAATGGACCTAAGACATTGGTTTTATATGAATCAAACTCATGCATGCTGAAGAGAGCGATGTCAGAAATATAGTTTATCCTAAACACGATGGTTATAGGATACGCATTTCTACATATGTTAACGAAGCGATAAACTATCATAAACATTTATTAATGTGGGCAAGTGACTTGTATTATAAGAGGGTAAACGGTTTACCAAGTCGTTTTTGTTTTTCAGCCACACTAAAAATTGAAAAATTAGTCGTATGTTTTCTGAAATCAAGCAGCTTATATTACACCGTAAATCTTTTTGTTAAATTTGATTGAATGTTCAGTAATTCTAGAACTGGGGAAGATGATACAACTATACAAGTATGTGTATACACAGGATGAGAAGGAATATCCAATACTTGCGCCGTTGCCATCTTACGGTAAAGGAAGAGACGCGCCTGCTGGACGTTTCACCAGTCTCATTTTCGGAACCAACCTTACTGATGTTGTTATCACCGGTAATTACACTCTAAACACTAAATCATTTCCTTTTTCTCTGCTCATTACGTCGTTATTTCAAACCCGTGCTATGTTCTGTATGTAATCTTATGAACTTGCAAAAAAAAATCTCGTTTTACAGAAATCTAAAATTTTCAAGTTATCGATAGAGTTACGGCCTGCGGATCTGCTTTGGTAACTTTACAAGATCCCGTTAATTTGAATGAATTGGTGCGACTTTTTTTTCCCATAAAAAAACCGCACACCTTAAATTTCATGGCTACATGGATGTGCCTTCGTCTCGTTGATCCTAAACAAGGCTCCATCATTGATTTGTATACGACCAAACACCGTATGAAACAATTGTCGATGAATGATGTGCTCAGTGTCATTTTACGAGTGATCAGGTGCTAATGGTACGCTAGACGGACAAGGTGCGTCTTGGTGGAGTAAGTACAAGAATAATGAGCTTACCGAGACCAGACCTTACATGATCGAGCTCATGTACTCAAATGGAATCCAGATTTCAAATCTCACCTTGCTTAATTCTCCTAATTGGAACGTTCACCCCGTTTACTGCAGGTAAATTTACGTTTTTCATTTCTGTCTACATATAACAGCCACATATCGATTGAACTTTCTGTTAGCTACATTAGCAGTAAACTAAACGTTTTTTCATAATTGTCACAGAGATGTTATAATTCACGGACTAACTATTCTCGCACCTACTCATTCTCCTAACACAGACGGGATCGACCCAGGCACGTAACTTCTTCATTAATCGTCTTTTTAACTTCCAAGTATGAAAATTTATGAAGACAGGCGAAAGGGGGAGATGTTAAATTGTTAATGAGTGCGCGTTTTTGCAGATTCTTGCTCAAATGTAAGGATAGAGCACAACTACATAGTGTCCGGAGATGATTGCATAGCAATCAAAAGTGGGTGGGACGAGTATGGCATTCGCTTCAACATGCCAACGCAACACGTAGTCATCCGTCACCTCACGTGCATATCTCCGACGAGTGCAACAATCGCCCTTGGTAGTGAGATGTCAGGCGGCATTGAGGATGTCCGAGCAGAGCACATTACTGCCATCGACACCGAGTCAGGGGTCCGTGTTAAGACATCCCCTGGTCGCGGTGCTTTTGTTAGGTAATATTTACTTTCGAAATTGTATAACTCATATATTTACTTTGACCATTCCTCATAATTTAATTGCTTGAGGAAGCGCGTGCGTACGCCCCTCTTTGGATTTATTTTCAAGTCTATTCAATTCATTTCAGTTTGAATAAGTTGCGTTCGCATACATGTTTCACACAATTTACACTAGATAAGACTTAAAGAGTAGTTACTTAATAAGCACGCTTAACAATCAACGCCTCATTATTCTTGTGGCCTTTTTCGATAGGAACATCTACGTAAGGAGAATGACAATGAAGACGATGAAGTACGTGTTCTGGATGACCGGGTACTACGGATCAAGTCGTGTTCACCCTGACAAACACTACAACCCGAAGGCTATGCCCACGATCGAGGGAATCAACTATATGGACATGGTAGCAGAGAACGTGAGCATGCCCGGGTATCTCGAAGGAATCAAGGAGGATGTGTTCAAGGGCATTTGCTTATCCAATGTGACCATAGGGTTAGCCCAAAAGCCAAAGGAGATGTTGTGGAATTGCACCAACATCGAAGGCGTTGCAAGCGGCGTGACGCCCCAACCGTGTGGATTTTTAAGGGAGAAGAAGATTATCGGTTGCCCTTTTCCGAAAGATAGGTTGCCTATTGAGGCGGTGCAGCTCAAAGTTTGCTCTGTTCCTGTTCTTGTTTGAAGATATAGTAATAATTTCGTCGAGTATTTCAAGTTCAGCTATGTAATTCTACATCTATTTGTATGTAATGTGTTGTTAATTTACTCTTCGTGTATACCGGAAGAAATCGTTTTCAACTTATATATCTTTTCATTTCGGTAATGTAACGGCCGTATCAACTATATTATCGATATTGTTTTCATAACTATATTGTACCAGTTCATGGGTAGAAAATCAGGTAGTAGTATCGACTTTATTTCGAAGAAAACAACTTATCAACAAACTGATTGTATGGACTGCTGTAACTCTATTCATGAGATAGAGCTAGACGGGACAAATGGGTTATTTAGTTAAGTTTCGATTTAGGTTAAATCGGTTCAATTTAGAGCGGGTTTATGTTACGTTTAGTTTTAGGTCGATTTTGATCAGGTTCATTTCAATTAATCACTTTAATCGCTTTATGCTATTTCAGATCGCGTCAACATCAATTCAATTGAGTTTTAGGTCATACATTTCTTAAGTTAAGATTATAAAAATCATATTAAATCAAATACACTTTGCAATTTTTGTTTGTTAATAAAATGAATCAGTGTTAAAACACATAATTCATGTTAATCAGTCGAATTCTTATCAATTCAGTTATATTTAGATTCGATTTTCATTCGAGTATTATAAAATTCAGTGCAGTTTCAGTTCAATTCGAATGAAGTCAAGTTTGAGTTACTATTCAAGTTACTCGTAATAAGTGTTTGATCGATTACCAATTCGGATGTTTTTGATCGGGTTTTTAGGTTCGGGTTAATTTTGCCACGTCTAGATAAAGCACAGGAAAGATGATGGTTCAATGTTTTCGACATGACATACGGAGTAGTATAGGCTGAAATTATAAATCAAAATGACCTGTGGTAAATCACAACTGAATAAACAAAAATGCTACAAAAAGAATAACTAAAAGTCGAGCTTGAATTTATTCCTTCAAAATATCATGTTAAAATTTACAAATATCGACCGAGGTATATCTGGTTCGATAACTTAAAGGTGGAATTCCGCGTGTGGCATGCAAAGCTGTCGAATGTTAAACTGAGAAGGATCCTTCACACGTTTCAACTTGATCTCATATAGCTTCGGCCAAAGTTTACCAGTCACTGCACAGAGAACAGATACGAGAATGCAATGGTTTTGGAAAGTTCTTAAGAACAGAATAAACTTTTAAGAGTTCGAGAAAAGTGAAAACAATATGTATTCGGAAGACGAAACAACTGGAATTCAGTTTGAATCGCCTGAATTTGACTTGCACAGTGATTTGACCTTTTCAGTCGCCAAAATTAGGGTTTATGGATGATTAAAACAAATACGGTCCACATAATGCAGTAGCGAACTCCTTAAAACAAGGGCCGTGATAAGAAACAAAAGAAACGGAGCTTACCAAAAATGCGCTTCTTACGGCTGTCCCATGCTATTCCGTTCAAAACATCGAAATACTGAAAAAGCATAAATTTAATAATATAAACGAGCGTTAAGAGGATTACAAAATGCGGTAATAAAGCAGAAGAAATTGACAAAGGGATTCTGTCATTGCATACCGTTGAACCTTCTTTAACCAATTCTTCACTGAATAAGCAAGAAAAGTAAGTGACGTTAGCGAGTTAGAGAAAGATACTCGGAAACTAAAGGACAGCAGCAAAATGATATGGAGTATGAAGAGGTCAATAATAGTACCTTAAATTAGGAAGAAGAATCCATCCAACGACGGTGCCACGAGGGGATAATCTGACGATGCAGTCCGTCTGCCCAAAAAAAACCACTCGTAACTTCTAAGAGGTATAAGAGGCCAAACAAAACATAGTGTGACATTATAAACGACGACTTTGTAGGGTATCTGTATCCCATCAATCCTTGCAAATCAAAAGAATAGTCCGAATGACGAATACTCAAGACAATACAATAAAACGGAAAAGGGTTTGGAGACAACATAAACTAAAGATAATTTCTGGAGTTAAAAAGATATCCATAGTCGTACCTAAGAATTGTTGCTACGTCATTTGGAAAACGTCGACAAATCATTTCAAAACTTCAGACCAATATTACTCATTTAAATTACAAGTCTTACCACGTATATATTTGCCCAAACTTCACCATTTATGTACTCTAATTCATTGAGGTATTGCACTTCATGACCACCGTACCTGACCACCTGCTGTCGTGTCACTGTCCGAAGAAAGTACCAAAAAATAACGTCAGCAGCGGACCAAGGCATCAAATGCTCTCTTACACAGAAAAAAGAACGGAGAAAAAAAAAAAGCTAATTCTTTTAAACCAACCCCAGAAGCGAGAAATACAAAATTAACACTTGAGAAGTTAAAGAACAAATCAGATAGTGAATAGTCTAATCGCGGAGAGGTCGTTCGTAATATATAAATAATTAAATAGAGGGAAGAAAAAGAGAAGTAAAGGTGCATTTTCATTTTTTTTTCTAACTTTGTTATATTAAGTTTATTTTTTAAGACCTACTTTTAGAGTTTTTCACTCTCGAAGTACCTCAACGCTTATAGTAGATACCAATTACCAATAAAGAAAATGCAAACCAATAGCACTAACACCCTGTGAATCTGTGATGCCCGATATTTACAAAATTTCGTAAGAAACTGTCAAAGGTCATTTTCCGGCAAGAAAAACAATATTAACAATCCCCAGAAATTGTGTAAATATTAGGCATGTTTCTGAAAAACCCCAAAAGGAACTTGAATTAGTAAAGAGACAACTTAAATGAGTTGAATCCTTGTGATAAATACCGTTCATGGTTTTAGGATCCATTTGATATAACGTAGACGAACCATCACTTCCAAACAAGGTCTTTCCATCAGATGCTAGACCCCAGCCATCTTTCATATGATGAGTAAACATTGCAACCTGCAATGTAAATGAGCATGAAATACTCGAGCATTTGAAAAATCAAAACTCACGAGCATACTTAGTAAGACAAATCTATGGTCGATGAGGTGTTCACGTCAGTATCATATATGGCCACTTTGCGTTTATAGGAGTCAATCAAAACAATCAGCGTCCCATAATAACTGCAAATATATGTGACTCCGTAACTCTCACATGAATAAGTGAAAAGACTATTAAAAGAACTTGCAAAATATATGTGACTCCGTAACTCTCACATGAAAAACTATGATTAATACCTTCCGAATTTGTGGTCTGTCCCACGCACATTTAGTTACCTTTCTATGAGATGCAATTGCAACAATAAATGAGTTTAAAATGTGTTTTAACAACTCAGAAATCAGAATGTCGGTAACAACTAACAAGATAAGCAAGATAATCCCGACACACATTGACGCTAATTCACATGCATATTCCATAGCAGAATTGAACAGAGTAAAGAACAAATCACTACTTTTCAGTAATTAGCAAATGTTTACTCGAGGAAGAAAAAGATGTTACATTGTTAAAATTCTCTCTTTCGTAAATGAACCCCGTGTTCTGCATCCAAGTTACTTGATACAACCTGCATAGAAGTTAACATATATATAAAACTTGGGAAGCAGAAATAACAAACCGTTAAAGTTAAATTCTTCAAGACAGTAAATTACTAAGGGTGTACAATCACAAGTCATGATTGGTACACTGACTCTAACTTATAAAGCAGATCATAACTTTCAGGTGAGGAAAGAAGTATATAAATTCAAGAAGAAAATATTACAAACCTGTCGTCAATGAGAGTTAATCCTTCCGCAAAAATAGATTCATCCATCTTATGTTGAAGTTCAACCTAAGAAACCGAAATAAAATGTTAATGAAAGCAAGCTGTATGAAGAGAAAGTGGTCATACCTTACACACATTAAGAAGGAGAGCCGAAGTACACAAAACTAGATAAGCATAAAATTTAAAGATACTTAACAAGAGAAAGCGCCATCACAAGTATCATTTGCCTTGCGGGGGTGAGGGAAGGGAAACCCAGACAAAATGATATATTTAAAAAGTTCGGCCCCATCAATGCAATAGATTCTTCATACACACGCAAATATTATGTTTCTATCAATAGGAAGCTAGCTTTACGAAATATTATGTCCTATCAAAATTAAGTTGAAAAAACCGACTTAAAAGTTACATGAAAAAGAAAAAAAGACAGTAGTCACAGTTCATTAGCAAATGTACATGATAAACCAATGCGATTGTCATAAAGAGATCTGCAAAGAAGAAGCAAAATCAGGTGAAACTGGCGTACCTTCCCAGTTTGCAGATTGACTTTTCTGACTGATGACTGCACAAATGAAGCTAGAGTCAAACTCAGCATGACAGCAGTGCAAATGATAAAAACGCAACAGTAGCGGAATATCACAGAGCCATCATAACAAATTCATTGCTCAGCAAAGAATACAGCAACTATCTACAATGAATGCTCAAGTCCACCGAAAGAGTAATTCATATACACTATACAGCCAAAAAACACCAGTTGACGCTCAGATAGCGTACAAGCATAAGATGGTTCGATGTAAACATTTCTTCATGTAGCTAACATAAAATGCAGCTGCGGAAGGTTGACGACCTCACCTTTCCATAAAGACCGGTGGATTCATACAAAGTATCATTTCCCCAATACAGAAGACCCTGAAAATGTGAAAAGTTTTACGTCATTCTCATGAGTTGCAAACAAAATGATACTTAGCCAGCCAAAAAAATTGGAAAAACTACTACCAGTACATAATTATGCAAACTTGAGTGATTATTCCGGAGTTAAAAATTGAGAGTCCCCACTGATACACATCCTTACTCAACTTAAAGCAGTTCACTGATTAGAGATTAAATTACAAGGTGTAGGAAAGTGAAACAGTACTCCGGGACAACCCGACATGGGAATAGTAATCGTCCATTCGTCCCTTATTAAAACTCAGGCTTATGAAAACGTTTTGAGGCATCAAAACAAAACTACAATTCATAATACTCGGTTCCACTGAAACATGTAGATGTATAATTTATGAGCAACATGTAGGTGCTGAGATTACCTGAAAACCCCTTATAATTAAGACTGATATGAGATAAAAACTTGAGAATTTGCATGCATGACACAAAAGGTTCATCATACCAAAAACACAGGCAAAAAATCAGCCTAAGCGAGTAAGTCTCAGGTTGCGCGCAATGGCTTCATTTCACTTAATAAATCATCTAATAATCGCGACAAATGAGGTCCAGTACTATTACAAGTCATTACACGCTGCACACCGTGTTACTTGATTATTTGAGCTACGAAACTAATAATCTGGAAAAATAAGTAGTGTTAGAACTTAGAAGCGATCTCATATAAAAAGCCCTCAACTTTACCAACCCTACATATAATCCAAAGACAAGACATTTAACAAAAACCAACAACAGTACTCAAAACCCAGTAAAACCAGCTCAATAAACTCCAAATTAATCACAAACAAAATCAAGTTTCCCCAGATTATCCAACAATATAGATCATTTATATCCCAAAGAATCCATTTTTAAATAATAAAAAAATAATTAATTAATTACCCAAAAAAAAAAGCAGCTCAATCAACAAAATTAAAATGACCAAATAAAAAAGGAAAAATTAACAGAATAATCCCAACATAAATAAACACAAATAAGATCAGTCAAATAGAAAATTATTGCAATTTAAAAACCACATTTATATCGAAAACACACTAAAAACAACTCAATCAACAATTAGCGAAACACAAAATAAAATTTTTACAAAAAGAAACAACAATTACACTCAAACACACTAAAACCAATTAAAAATATCAAAATTTCTTCGATATCACTCACGATCAATTGCAGAACACTACCTGGGTATAAGCATAATGATCATGAGGAAACTCATTGACAATCTCCACCGTATAAATAGGCGCGGAATCATCATCACCAGAAGACGCATACCAAGTGTTCGACGAAATGCCCAAGAGAAAAACAACACCCAAAACAAACACAAAAGCACCAACTCGAACCCGCCATTTGTAAGACGGCGACGAAGACGAAGAATGATCAAAATCCATGGACGAGTTGGAAACCGAGTCGACTCGGCGAGTTAGGGTTTTTGTGTTCCTTCGTTTTTGCAATAAAAAAGGAACTGCCATATGTTCGAAATCGAAAAGGGTATTTAACAAGCAATTCGAAGATTCTTTTTGTCGGATTATTGGAATAAAGTAAGTAACTTTATGTGTTGATTGAGATGTGTTGAGTCATATAATATGCTTCTTTTTTTTTTTTTTTTACTGCTTTTGATGGAAGAATAATGATAATAATATTAAAAATGGTAGTGTTGTTGAGTGTAAAATATTATTGATTAAATAGGTGAGTGAGTGTGACGAAGAAGAAGAAGAAGACGACATAGCTTCGATTCTTTAGAAGGTTTATGTGTTTTTTAACAACTTCTCCTGTTTTAATGGAGAGAGATGAGTTTTTGGCGTTACTCTATGACTCGATTTGTGTATGAAATGTTGCTTGGTCAAGGGTGGTATAATATACCGCCGCAAAAAAACTAAAATACCGTTGTATTTTTTTCCAGTTTTCTCTTTTGCCCTTGTTAGTTAGAGTAGTTATGTAATTGTTTTACCCAAAATTAGTCAAAAAAATGCCCACCACCGGCGACGATGAGTTTAATGACGGCGATTATGAGGGTGATGATCAATCCGGTTTGGGTGATGATAATATATCGGTATGTTTGGGTCGAAAAAACCGAATAAACTATGTTCATTCGAGTAAACAGCTCGAATGAACATAGTTCATTCGAGTTTTTTTGCTCGAATGAACATAGTTCATTCGAGTTTTTTTGCTCGAATGAAACATCCATTCGAGGAAAAATCTCGAATGGATTCGAAATTTTTGCTTGAATGAGAGCAATTTCTTTTTTTTTTTTTTTTGTTTTTTAATTTCCTTAAAATTATAAATTTTAGGTGGACGCATTAATTGGCGACGGCATCGATTACAGTTTAGGTTGAATGTTGATGTTGTTGAATGTTGAATGACGATTTTTTATGTTGATTTTTGATGTTGAATGTAATTTGAGTAGGGGGTAAATTAATTTTTGATGTTGAATGATGGTAATTTGTTAATGTTGAATTAATGTGGTTGAAATTTTAATTAAAATTAATTGAAAGATGGTTAATTAAGGAGGTAAATTAATTAGGGTTAAGTGTAATTAGAGTAGGGGTATAGTGGGAACTTCACACAAAAATTGCGGCGGTATCGAACTTATTTGCGGCGGTGTATTGTAATTTGGTTGGTCAATTACCTATAACTAGTACGGAGTACTAGAGTTGGTCACGGGTCGGTCTGGGCCGAGGCCGTGTTGGCCCGCTACGGGCCGGATTCCATTCTCAAGGGTCGTATTCGGCCATTGGCGGAGGTAGGTTGGGCTAGGCAAGGCCGGACTTAAAAATTAAGGTCTGAGTCTGACTATTTGTTTATAAAATTGTAAAACGACGGGCTTGAAAGGTTGGGATATGGCAATCAAGGCCCGGACACACCCCGTTGCATGGGAGGGTCAGGTCGGGCCATCAAAACCAAGGCCCGCTAAGCGAGTTGGGCCTGGCCGGCCTGTACAAATGGCCAACTCTACCTATAATCTATCTGATAAAATGTACATTTCTCATGAGACTAGCTTTGAAAAACCCTCTTTATAAGATGATGATAATTGTGAATTATATGCCTTTTTTTTCTTTTCATTTTAATACGGTAAACTAAAATTAATGAAAAAACGACTAATAAAAAAAGATTATTCGTGTTGTGCAAGGGAAAAAAAAAAACTAAACTAAAAAAAATCAAAACCGCATGTGTTATAACTTATATAAGTTCTAAACCAAACCGTTTAAGCATTGAACCTTATTATAACGGTCAACTCATTACCATTGTTATATAACCATATATAATTGAAATATATTCTTTTGGCCTCGTTTTGTTCTCACTTAAACCTAAAAACAAAAGGTCTTATTATCAAAATGCACACATGTCCCACTACTCATGGAGTCATGGCCAATAGATACTTAAAATTATCATAATATATATTTAATTGAGGACACCTTTGATAATATCTAGATATTTCATGATGCCTTGAGCTTTGGCGGATTCTGCGTAGTGCATGTGTGAGGTTTGTTCATGGTACTAAACTTTGTGAATATGTGCGATATCTTTGTTTGTGACGGAAAACTTGTGACGTTAATTTAAATGGAAGAAAGCACGATTATGAGTTTAAGGTACATTTAGACCCACATTATTCATCGATTAAATGCTATTATTTGTACTCTAATCAACAAAATTTATACTAATTAATCAACACATAATAGCATTTAATTGAGGAATAATGTGGCTTTAATTGTACTCTAAACTCATAATTGGTGCCTTCTTCCATAAAATTAACGTCGTCAAGTTTTTCTCACAAAACGTATTACATATTCACAAAGTTTAGGGTACTATGTGAACAAACCTCACACATGCACTACGCAGAATCTGCCAAAGTCAAGATCATGAATATCCCATTTAAAAATTATACTCATAATAATTTTACATTAATTGAATTTTGACATATAAAAACATTTATAAAAAGAGAGTGAACAAGTATTATGCGAGTATGTAAGATCCACCCCACCACCCATTACGGGTACAATTTTAATATTTATACTCGCTCCACAATCCGCCTTATACCCATCTCTACTTGATCTGGACTGATGTGGGCAGGCCCACTTGTACCCACCCCCATTGGCAACCTTACTCAGCAATCCTCCTCTGTCAGGTGAGACTTTACATCATGAGGTGCTACAATTAGAATTAGTGGGTAATTGTTTGATATACGGTTACCATTTGAGTTAACGGTACACCGAAACAAACAATTAAGAAAATAAATAACTAGTTATTATACTTACATTTACAAATTAAAGCATAAAATTCAACTTTAAAACTGTCATCATAAATTAAATATCAATTTTTAACCTAACCTCACATAACATAACACCTCACTTTAAAGCCTCATTCGCGTCAATTCACCATGTTATTTTGATTGGACCCCACGACCAACCGCGGTTTTAATTCACAATATTGCATATTTCTCTATGTTTTACAACTAAAATATCGCTACATAGTATTATTTTTTTTTTTACAACTAAAATATTAATTATAACTCTACGCTAAAAATTTAAAAGTAAATGATTCTTAATGTATTAAGGTCTAATCGATGTGGGTTCCGATAAAATATGGGTCTCAATCCTAAACCATAATTTTTTTTAGGGTTATTGCCAAACACCACCTTATAAATTTTTTTTTTTTGTCAAACACCATCTTTAAAAAAAAAAAATTGTCAAACACCACCTTTAAAAAAAAAATTGTCGAGCACCACCATTTGGTCGGATTTTGACTAAATTACGTCGTTGACTCTCCTTTGTAACTAATGGCACGTGCCATTTCTACTTTACCTCAAACTTTATTCTCCCTCCTCTTATTTTATTCACCCTTTATTCTCCCTCTTATTTTATTCCCCTTTCAAAAACCTTTTCAACTACCTTTCATCATCTTCTTCCTCTACATTCATCATCATGATAACCTAGGATCATCGATTTTTCTTCTTCTTCCCGTTACCTTCATCCTTTTAGTTTTAAGGTGATAATAAACTAGGGTTAGTGTAATCGTCTGGGTAAAGGTATGTTTAATTTTTCTGTTATTAATTTGTTTCCCCCTAAATGTTCAAACTTTTGATGTTTTTTTTTCATATCTTGTTAATGCTCACTTAAGTTACAATTTTGATGAGTTTATTTGATGTTGATTGTAGTTACAATGATGCTGGGGAAAAAGGGGAGGGGATTATATAAGGAAATGAATAGCTAAAATGATGCTCACAAAAACAAGAAGAAATGAATAGTTGGGAAAAAAGGGGAGGGGATTATATAAGGAAATGAAATAGTAAAAAAGTGGAGGGAAAAGTCTGAGGTAAAGTAGAAATGGCACGTGCCATTAGTTACAAAGTAGAGTCAACGACGTAATTTAGTCAAAATCCGACCAAATGGTGGTGCTCGACAAATTATTTTTTTTAAAAGTGGTGTTTGACAAAAAAATTTTTTTATAAGGTGGTGTTTGGCAATAATTTTATTTAGACAAATTTAGCTCGACTCGGTTGAGAATTTTTTTTTCGGTCTGAACTCGGTTGAAAACTCGAGATATAGTTTTTACTTCTTAGAAAATGATAGCCCAAAATTTAAATTTTTTTGGGCCCATTAATCAAATCCGTTTTAAGTGAGATCAACTGCCCTCCTAAAATAAATCGAACATTCCAGACCACATAACTGCATCGAACGTTCTCGATTATAAACCTTCAACTTACTCCAACCAAAAAAAAAAAAAAAAAAAAAAAAAAAGCAAAACTCGTCGTTTAATTTCCCACTACACCATCAACCTCCTCAAAACGACGTCGCATCATCTCCCGCGCAACCAAAATTTTCCACACTAATGTAGAACACTCCAGAACTCCTTCAAAAAAAATGAAAATAAAAAAACTGCACTATAAAAACCACCACATCATTTCTCTCTCTATAACAAACTAAATCAATCAATCAATTTCATCGGAAAAAAAAAATCTTCAAATCAAATTCAATCTAGGGTTTCGTTTTCGCGAAGAAATTTGGAGCTCAATTTCAATGGCGGATGTTCAAATGAATGAAACTGAGACGTTTGCGTTTCAAGCGGAGATCAATCAGTTGTTGAGTCTCATTATCAACACTTTTTACTCTAACAAGGAGATTTTTCTTCGTGAGCTCATCTCTAATTCCTCTGATGTACGTTTTTATTTCGCTGATAATGTGTAATTCTTTGTTATTGTGATGATTTTGATGTTGATATGGAGGATTTTGATCGTAAAATTGTCTATGTTTCTTCCTGTGCATGTGATTTTAACTCGATTTCGTTTGATTTTATGTTTTCAGAAGTTGTTCTTCTTTATATCTTGATTATTATTTGTGATTGATGTTCTTGATGATGACGATGATGATAGATTGTGAATGCATGCCTTGGATATTGTTAGGTTTTTTTTTGCGGAATTTAGTCTCATTAATTTTGTTAACCTCTGTTGTAATGATGAAGTGATGATGATAATTCTGCTTCGTAAAATCATTTCATTAAACCTCTGTTATGATGATGTGATGTTGAGAATTCCGCTCCGTAAAATCATCTCATGTAAACCTCTGTTGTAATGATGATGCGACGTTGAGAATTTCGCTTCGTAGAATCATCTCATCTAAACCTCTGTTGTAATGATGATGTGATGTTTAGAATTTCGCTTTGTGAAATCATCGCATGTAAATCTCTCTGTTGTAATGACGATGTGTTGTTGAGAATTTCTCTTCGTAAAATCGATCTCTATTGACGTGTTTGTTGTGAGAATTGCATAATGATGTGTTGTTTGGAGTTGTTCTTTTCGTTTGTGATGATTGAATGCGTTATTGTTGTTGATGATGTCGATATATACATATTAACTCAATATATGTAATCAATTGTTATTTCATATGTTCTCTCTGTTTAATGTGATTGTTGTTGATGATGATGATGATGAACTGTGTGAATGCAGGCGTTGGATAAAATTCGGTTTGAGAGTTTGACGGATAAGAGCAAATTGGATGCGCAACCTGAATTGTTCATCAGATTGGTGCCTGATAAGGTTAACAAGACGCTTTCGATCATCGATAGTGGTATTGGTATGACCAAAGCAGGTAATTATCTGATCGATTGTCTAATTAGTTGTCTTGTGTTCTTCAGTACATAATCCATGCATGTGACAAATGATTGATTAGTTTATTTTTGTGTGTAAAATGATAGGATTTCAATTGATTGTAGTGATGTCAGTAAGATTATGTGAATAATCGAGCAACAATTGTGTGTGCATGATCCTAGAACACCTACAATTTATCAAATCGATTTGTACAGTTGATGCATTTTCTGATTAATTGATTGCGGAGTATATCATAGCATAAGATTAGATTATGTCTACTGATTGTGGTGATTTCATGAATGTGAATTGAAAAGTTGATGATGATGAGTTAGTATGAATTTTGAGCTGCAATTTTGGACACATAGCACTAGATTTGGTCAGTGTTTAACAGTAAGTTCTAAGAAGATGAATGTGAGTATTGTCGTCTATGAAACTGCGAGTTGCTTAAGTCTTCAATGTAAATGATTCTATGACAGTGCGTGTCTCGTTTTGCATCGTATAGAGCTTCCTGATTTCCTGTCTATCAAATCATGCGTAAACCTTTTCTCTACATACACTCTTATAAATTGAATCCGAAGCATTCACTGTGTTTGATGTGTGTATACATCTTGGTTATTGTAGATAGTGAGGAGTATCTTGAGGTATATACTCCGTATGAGTTATTAATTTCGGTTACTGTATGTAGATTTGGTGAACAACTTGGGTACCATTGCTCGCTCGGGAACCAAGGAGTTCATGGAGGCTCTGCAAGCTGGTGCAGATGTGAGCATGATTGGTCAGTTTGGTGTCGGTTTTTACTCCGCTTACTTGGTTGCTGAGAAGGTCATCGTCACGACTAAGCACAACGATGACGAGCAGTACATTTGGGAGTCACAAGCTGGTGGCTCATTCACTGTCACCAGAGATACTACTGGCGAACAACTTGGTCGCGGTACCAAAATCACCCTCTTCCTCAAGGAAGATCAGGTACAATCTCTCTTCTGTTTCAACCCTCAATTTTGTTTCAAGTGATTTATATTCTCGAAATGAATGAGAAGTCCGTTACAAGTACACGTATGTTCTCTAAATGAATGTATATTTTGTTACGAGTTACTCATTATTGAAATGAATGTAAATAGGTTGTTGCTGTTTTTCTGTTAATGTATGTTTATCGGTTGACTGAAAAACAGTTAGTTTATGTTTACTTCCACAGTGAAATTGCGAAGAAATGATAACAATGTCTATAATCCGTGACACAATGATTGCTTTCCGCTTAAAGTGTAAGACCAGAAACAAATTAAGGCCTCACTATTTCCGCTTAAAGTGTAAGACGCAGTCTAAAAGACAAATATTGCGAAAGATGGTCTGTTATGAGAGTGATATTATGTAGTGGTTTGGGTCAAAAATGTCAGAATATGTGAAATGTTTGGTTGTTAGAACTGTTAAATCTCTTCTGATAAATGTATGATATTCATGTGTGCAGCAAGAGTACTTGGAGGAGAGGAGGATCAAGGACCTGGTGAAGAAACACTCGGAATTCATCAGCTATCCAATTTACCTCTGGACTGAGAAAACCATCGAGAAGGAAATCAGTGACGATGAGGACGATGAGCCAAAGAAAGACGAGGAAGGTGATGTTGAGGATGTCGATGAGGACAAGGACAAGGAAAAGAAAAAGAAGAAAATCAAGGAGGTTTCTCATGAATGGCAGCTGATCAACAAACAGAAACCGATTTGGTTGCGTAAACCTGAGGAAATCACCAAGGATGAGTATGCCTCCTTCTACAAGAGCTTGACTAATGACTGGGAAGACCACCTTGCTGTCAAGCATTTTTCTGTCGAGGGTCAGCTCGAGTTTAAGGCCATTCTATTCGTCCCGAGAAGAGCTCCTTTTGACTTGTTCGACACTCGGAAGAAGCCAAACAATATCAAGCTGTATGTCAGGAGGGTGTTCATTATGGACAACTGCGAGGAACTCATGCCCGAGTACCTTAGCTTTGTCAAGGGTGTTGTGGATTCTGATGATCTTCCGCTAAACATCTCTCGTGAGATGCTGCAGCAGAACAAGATTCTGAAGGTGATCAGGAAGAATCTGGTGAAGAAGTGTATTGAGATGTTTAATGAAATTGCTGAGAACAAGGAGGATTATAATAAATTCTATGATGCATTCTCGAAGAACATCAAGCTCGGTATCCACGAGGACAGTCAGAACAGGACGAAACTGGCGGAGTTGCTTCGGTACCACTCGACCAAAAGCGGTGATGACTTGACTAGCCTCAAGGATTATGTCACTAGAATGAAGGAGGGACAGAAGGACATTTACTACATCACTGGTGAAAGTAAGAAGGCTGTTGAAAACTCACCCTTTTTGGAGAGGCTTAAGAAGAAGGGTTACGAAGTTCTGTTCATGGTCGATGCTATTGACGAGTATGCTGTCGGTCAGCTGAAGGAGTACGATGGAAAGAAGCTTGTGTCGGCCACCAAAGAGGGTTTGAAACTCGATGATGACAGTGAGGAAGAGAAGAAAAAGAAGGAAGAGAAGAAGCAATCGTTTGAGAGCTTGTGCAAGGTAATTAAGGAGATCCTGGGCGACAAAGTGGAGAAGGTGGTGGTCTCCGACAGAATTGTCGACTCACCCTGCTGTCTGGTGACGGGTGAGTACGGGTGGAGCGCCAACATGGAGAGGATCATGAAAGCGCAGGCTTTGAGGGACAGCAGCATGAGCTCGTACATGTCGAGCAAGAAGACAATGGAGATCAACCCGGACAACGGAATCATGGAGGAGCTGAGGAAGCGCGCAGAGGCAGACAAGAACGACAAGTCGGTGAAGGACCTCGTGCTGCTGCTGTTTGAGACTGCATTGTTGACATCTGGTTTCAGCCTCGACGACCCAAACACTTTTGCAGCGAGGATTCACAGGATGCTGAAGCTCGGTCTGAGCATTGACGAGGACGAAGGCGGTGATGATGCTGACATGCCTGCGTTGGAGGAAGAAGGCGCTGAAGAGAGCAAGATGGAGGAAGTCGATTAAGCCCTTTTGTTTGTTGGTGCCTTACACAAGTCTTGTGATGGTTTTGATTTTCGACAAGGTGTTTTTTGTTCGGATCATAATAATGTCTTAGTTTGATTTGTCGTGCTGTAATTGAGGTGTGTCTTTGTTTTGAGGTACTTTGCTTTGGGATCTTATATTTTGGACATGTTTTGTTGAGTAAGTCATAGATTTTGGTACTAATTTGCTAGGTCCTTATAGTTTACAATGGAGTTCCAAAGAACTTGTCCCAGTTGTTTTGAACGAGTCAATCCAGCAAATAGAAAATCAGATTGAAAACTGTTAGATTGACTGGATCAAACTATGAGATTGAGCCGGATTGAAAACACAATTTGAATGACATATTCCGATATTCGGCTTGGTATGGGCTTGAAAAAGTCAACCAAATCTGGTCGATTAAGTTTAACTTACATTTTTTATTTTATTTTTATTTATTTTTTAAAATTTGGTTTAGCCCGGATTTAAGTAGAGTAAAACTATAGAAGGCGATAAAGCTCTTTCGATTTTAATATCATTGAGTAGCCTTGAATTTGAGACTTTTGCTTACCTTCATTTTGACAAAAAAAAATTATAGAAGTCCACAAAAAATATACTCTTATTTTTAATAGATTAGCGTTATGATCCTTCTTCTTTCCCCACGAAAATGGGCCAGTGATACCTAATGAAATAGAGGGAGTATATGCCCCTTAATAATTTAGGTAGGGCGTCATGATCCTACTTTTTTCCCCACAAAAATGGGCCAGTGATACTTAATGAAATAGAGGGAATAGAGGGAGTATATGCCCCTTAATAATTTAGGTAGGGCGTCATGATCCTACTTTTTTCCCCACAAAAATGGGCCACTGTGTGTCTAATCTTTTTAGGGATTGCAACTCCACGAGGAGGCTTTGGCAATGTGGAGACTTGGGCATCTGTGTGTCTAATCTAATTTGTTGTTCTGTGCAAGAATGGATATGTAATTGGCTTACTTTTCTTGGCAAAGAAACACGGGCTAATTCTGAGCTTTGTATAGGGCGACAAATTCAGTTCTTGGGGAACTTATGGACCATTTGGATGCTACGGAATGAAGCCATGTTTAATAATGCTACGGTTTGCCCCCTTCAAGCCGTTCGTCTCTATAAAAAGGCAACCAATACAGCTCTTATTGCGTCAGATGTTATTTCAAAAGATAGGGGTTGTCGAAGGAGTACTTTTTTGGTTAATAAAGCTGACTCAGACACTGAGGAAGCTAATCAGCTGCTGGGAGCGGAAGTACATGTTTTGTTAGCGGGAAATGGTTTGTGTACGACAGGTTTTAAAATTATAGTCCATGCCTCCTGGGTCTTCAATGGGAGATCTGGAGCAGGATCGTTTCTGTATTCAGGAAATAGGGCTGTTGCCAGTAGTGGTAAGTCTTTCTTCGCAGCAAACTCGGAACAAGCAGAAGTTTTTGGGATGAGAGAAGCATTAAGATGGGCAGCGGATAATTCTATTCGTCACCTGGCCTTACTCACAGATTGCAGATCTGTGGTTCTACAGTTGCGTCAAGAGGTTTCGATCAAGCAGTTCAATAGAGTTTTAATAAGTGTATATTTTCCTTAGCAGCATTTTTTCATTGTCTTTCTATTTCCTTCTGTTTTCGTTCAGAGGTTAAGGAAGCTCATTGTCTTGCTAAAACAATGAGGAATTCTTAGATCTTTGTACTACTACTGTCAAAAAAAAAAAAAAAAAAAAAAAAAAATGGGCCACTGATACCTAATGAAATAGAGGGAGTATATGCCCCTTAATAATTTAGGTAGGATCGTAAGGGTATTGATAAGATGAACTTAAATTGTGGAGTAAAAAAAAAAATCACAAATTCTTATGTAATTCAAGCCTCATAATAAATTATTGTAAGCCAGCCTCATTTGTATTCGATTATATAGTTTTTGTACCATCTTAGTGATAATTATGATTAATTGTAACTATTTTTTTTTTTAATACTTCTAAAAGTGACTTTACTAGATTTTTTTTTCATGTTTTTGTATCCCTTTAACTATAATTTGTATTTTGGTCTCGTATTAGAGTGGGGAGAGATGGAGTAAATAACATCACACCAGTTAATTTAATTGCTTAAAGATAGATTTCATAAACCGAGTAGTTTGATATTTTCGAGTAAAAATTATTATATTCTTAATTTCCTATCACATCATCTACTCTCCGTTTCAGTGAATTGTTTACTGTTTGACTTTTTTGTGAGGGGAAAAAAGTCAAACTGTAAACAAATAACTGAGACAGAGGGAGTACATGACTACATTCTAGTCCATAATTATAAGGATCCAAAATTTTCTGACGTTAGGTTAAAGTAAGACGACCAAGAGTCAACGTCAAAAGTCGTAGTAATTGTGTAGTTATCAAAGGGAGTAAATAATTAAATTTAGGGAGGAATCTTCGAATATAGTCGCGGGTGATTTCCAGGAAACTACGTAGTGCTCACATGACGACATGGCGTAACGTAAATTCAATACTAATTCAAGCCGCCGTATGCTGACTCAATATCTTTAATTTCTTTCTTCCTTCCTTGTTACTCTACGCGTAGTACGTAGAGTGATCACCACAAATTTGAGTTAAGTACAGTAAAAGGACCTAAGGTATGCTATTAATAAGCTCTAAGGACCCAATGTATCAAACGTGAGCTTTAAGGACCCCAAAAGTTAACTCCGTCCATCCACCGTTAACATCTATGAAGTACTCCGTATTACATTTACATGTCTTCCTTTAGAGGCCAAAAACTTACCATCACTAACTCTAAACATAATAAACATAATTTCCATCAAATATGCACACTAAACTTTGGTTATACCAAAATATGCACACAAAGCTTTACGGTATTACCAATACACATTACAAAATCATAGCTAAATGTACTTAGCCACGGAATTATAGGGGTAATGACAAATTCACGGGCCATATGTACACGGACCAATACACATTATAAAATATGCGCACTGTAGTCTTATAAGCAATTTGCAGCATAATTAAAGGGTAATGATCACAAATCCACGAGCCACAGTACTTAGCCGCGGGATTTGTGCTCTAAACAGGGCCGACCCATTAATTTTGAAGGCCCTGTTACGATTTGTAAAAGAAGATTTGAACATTGATGACTTGTATAATAGTGACAATTCTTACCAACTAAACTAATATATTTTGTTGTTATATATTGTTTCAGTTTATTTTCAACTCTTAACATATTATCAGTTTTCACAAATTGGAGCGCTTTTTTTTTGGGGGCTCTTGTTCTGATAACCGAATAGCACACCCAATTAAATACTATCCAAAACAATTTGGTACATAATGTAACTAACAAATAAAATCAACTAATATCGAACATTCGAACACATTCGAACACATGTACTTCATAATGTTAATCTTATTTACGGAGTAATTTTTTAGGAGCCAACATCTACTAACTTTGACCATAAATAAACTACTTGTATAAAGTACAAAAAATTATAATGTATTAAAAGTATATTTTAAAATTGCATTGTATTCGTATCGGTAATTTTGGCTTTCGTATATATGGTTTTGGTAAGATTATTTAAAAAAAAAAACACAAAAAGGAAAAAAACCTAATTTTTATCGAAAAATTTACTCCCTCTATTTCATTCATTTAACCCCATGGCCCCACTTTTCTCCTCACAAAAAGTGGGTCCACGCTTTTCTATCAAATAGAGGAGACAATTTTTTAAATCGTATATTTCGAAAACCGTAACATATTGGTATCGTACATAGGATTCTTAGAACTCACTAATTTGTAACCTTAATTTTTGAGTAGTATTAAAAATATATTCGTGTATGCGTATACCATGTACCCAAAAAAATTGTAATATCCGAAAATCATATATACAGTTTAAACAATATCTTATTTGCAGAAAATGTATACGTTGTATTATGTAAATTATGTTTAATTGTTTATGGTTGGTAATTGGCCTAATTGCAATGATTTTGGCCTTTAAACGAGGAGAACATGTAATACTCTATGTTTAACATGGATGATTGGATGAAGGCATGAAGCAATGACGGAGTTAAATTTTGGGGTCCTCAAAGCTCAACCTCAATACATTAGATCCTTAAAGCTTCTTTTTAGCATACTTTAGGTCCTCTTGGTGTACTTAACTCCCACAAATTTCTAAGTTGTAACTCAATAAATACTCCTCTCACATTTTCCACTTCACTCATTCATCAAACATTATTAAGCCATCATATCAAACATTTCTAATACTTTTAATAACTCTAAACATCTCTCTTCAAACATTATAATTAATTAATTAATTAATTAATTTTCTAGCTTCTTAATCACTTCTTTAATTACTCCCTCCATTTCACTATCTTCTTCTCACTTTCCTTAAAAGGAAATTCCACTATCTTCTTCCCATTTCTATTTTTATCAATTTTCCATCAATTTCAATCACATAATCTACTTTATTATTTTTCTAATTTAATCTCACCCCACACAATTCACCCATCTAAATATTTGAGCCATACCAATATGGGAAGAACATTATGGAATGGAGATAGTACCCTTTCTGTCAACTCTTCTTACATCTATTTCCACATGGTTAGTTAATTAGACGGTAGTTGATCTAGTTCAATATAAATATCATTTTATAGCGCTTCAATTGGTTGCTATCTGTATATTATCGGTTTTCTAACATGATTTTTCTTATACTGTCTCTTCTTACAGAAAGTGTTGCTAAAATTGGATGTCTACGATGAGAAATCCATCCGAAAGGCTATGAGGATGATCTCATTGCTTTCTGGTACTTCCTCTCATTCTCTAATATTCAATCAAATATGATATATTTCGATTGTCTATTCTATCAATATAATAAAATGTCATAAACAAATCAAACATAATGTAAATAGAAAGTATTATAAGTTCATCGACTTTTTTATAAGACCGTCTTACGTCTTCAATTTTCTAACAATTTATTCCGATCTTTTTTGTAGGGATAGAATCAATTTCAATGGACATGAAAGAGAAGAAATTTACCTTAACAGGGCACATTGACCCTGTAAAAATATTAAGCAAATTGAGAAAAGTTTATCAAACGGAGATTCTTTCAGTTGGGCCCGCAAAAGAGCCCGAGAAGAAAAAGGAAGAGCTCAAGGAAGCTGAGCCCAAGGAAGCTGAGCCCAAAAAAGATGAGCCCAAAAAAGATGAGCCCAAAGATGCGGCCCAATTAAAGCCCAACTATGTTTACTCAATGTCTCAATGTATACTCCACCTCCCTATGCAAATACACTCTACTATGCTAAACCTGCGGAGGAAGATCTTTTTACATGTGTTATTTGTTGATTTATTAATTAAAATCATTATAATAAACTATATATATATATATTTTTTTAGTAAATTATTTTAAACTATATTTAGAGTGGTGTATGTTGATAATTTAAGTGTAATTACCGGTTCATTTAGCGTAACTTAGATTTGGTTCAAGGATGGGTAAATTCGTTATTATATAATGTAAGTTTTGGGAAGTACGCTTATATAATTATTTATGAGTTTACGTTATAGTTTGTCGTGGATGACTATGACGGGATTAAAGGAGACGGAGTTATGAAGAGTCACGATTCTTCAGAAGTAAGGTTTCCTTGTGTCACTTGAGTTCTATTTAAATAAAATGAAGTGAGAATTTTAAGAACAGAACACAGAAGAATTAATCTGTAGTTTTTCCCTGCATCATTGAACGCACAACAAATACACACATAAAATACTTCTGATTACATCTCTGTTTTCTTGTGCCTGAAATCAGAGGACACCGTCTTATCTCAATAGGAAATTCGGTACAACCCTGGCATTGGTATAGGGTCGAGTTGTTCTATTAGGAAAGCGAAAGTCGATTCGGTGCGATTAATTATTGTCAATTTCCATTCGTGTTGGGTCATGATGTGCTCGGGTGCTATAACAGCTCAACATAGGCCCCGGGTACGTATTGTACGGATCGGCACCACAAGAGAACAAATCAAGTGTTAGTATAAAAACATCTCACTAAAGGTTTTCTCTCTTTTCTCTCTCTATATTTATTAAGTTCACATAAATGACTTGAGCGTCGGAGGGCCAGGGGCTAGGTTTGTTGCGCATTTCAGGCCGAGAGGAAGACCAAGCTAGGGACCACCCGGGACTTAGTTTGATTAGTTCTCAACTTGTATTCAGCTTGTAATCACCCAACTTTGTACCCGAAACAATTGGCGCCGTCTGTGGGGACAATCTTACAAAAAGTTAACAGGACGCTGTCGATCATCGATAGCGGTATTGGTATGACCAAAGCAGGTAATTATTTGATCGGTTGTCTAATAAGTTGCCTTGTGTTCTTCAGTACATAATCCATGCATGTGACAAATGATTGATTAGTTTATTTTTGTGTGTAAAATTATAGGATTTCAATTGATTGTAGTGATGTCGGCGAAATTATGTGAATAATCGAACGACAATTATGTGTGCATGATCCTAGAACATCTGCAATTTACCAAATCGCATTGTACAGTTGATGCATTTTTGTGATTAATTGATTGCGGAGTATATCATAGCATACGATTAGATTATGTCTACTGAGTGTGGTGATTTCATCAATGTGAATTGAAAAGTTGATGATGATGAGTTAGTATGAATTTTGAGCTACAATGATTTTGGTCTGCGTTCAACAGTAAGTTTTAAGAAGATGAATGTGAGTATTGTCGTCTATGAAACTGCAAGTTGTTTAAGGCTTCAATGGCAATCATTCTAGGACAGTGCGAGTCTAGGTTTGCGACGTTTTATAGTTCCTAATTTTGTCGTGTAGAGCAACCCTTGTAATAAATTGTCTACATATGCCATTATTAATTTTGTCGTGTAGATAGTGAGGAGTAACTTGAGGTATATATGAGTTATTAAATATGGTTTATGTGTGTAGATTTGGTGAATAATTTGGGAACCATTGCTCGCTCGGGAACCAAGGAATTTATGGAGGCTCTGCAAGCTGGAGCAGATGTGAGCATGATCGGCCAATTTGGTGTCGGTTTTTATTCTGCTTATTTGGTTGCTGAGAAGGTCATTGTCACGACCAAGTACAACGATGACGAGCAGTACATTTGGGAGTCACAAGCTGGTGGCTCATTCACTGTCACCAGAGATACTTCTGGGGAACAGCTTGGTCGTGGTACCAAAATCACCCTCTTCCTCAAGGAAGATCAGGTACAATCTCTCTTCTGTTTCAACCCTCACTTTTGTTTCAAGTGATTTGTATTCTCGAAATGAATTTGAATTCCGCTACAAGTACACGTATGTTTTCTAAATGAATGTAAATTTTGTTACGAGTTACTCATTATTGAAATGAATGTAAATAGGCCGCTCTTTTTTTGTTAACGTATGTTTAGCGGTTGACAGAAAAACAGTTAGTTTATGTTTACTTCCACAGTGAAATTGCAAACAAGTGATAAGAATGTGTATAATTCGTGACACAGTGATTGCTTTCCGCTTAAAGTGTAAGACCAGAAACAAATTAAGGCCTTACTATTTGGATACCGAGTCTAAAAGACAAAAATTGTGAAAGACAGTCTGTTCCGAGATTGATATTATGTAGTGTTTTGGGTAAAAATGTCAGAACTATTTGAAATATTTTGTTGTTAAAATGGTTAAATTTCTTCTAATAAATGTGTGATATTCATGTGTGCAGCAAGAGTACTTGGAGGAGAGGAGAATCAAGGACCTTGTGAAGAAACACTCGGAATTCATCAGCTATCCAATTTACCTCTGGACTGAGAAAACCATCGAGAAGGAAATCAGTGACGATGAGCCAAAGAAAGACGAGGAAGGTGCTGTTGAGGATGTCGATGAGGACAAGGACAAGGAAAAGAAAAAGAAGAAAATCAAGGAGGTTTCTCATGAATGGCAGCAAATCAACAAACAGAAACCAATTTGGTTGCGAAAACCCGAGGAAATCACCAAGGATGAGTATGCCTCCTTCTACAAGAGCTTGACTAATGACTGGGAAGACCACCTAGCTGTCAAGCATTTCTCGGTCGAGGGTCAGCTCGAGTTTAAGGCTATTCTATTCGTCCCGAGAAGAGCTCCTTTCGACTTATTCGACACTCGGAAGAAGCCAAACAACATCAAGCTGTATGTCAGGAGGGTGTTCATTATGGACAACTGCGAGGAACTCATTCCTGAGTACCTCAGCTTTGTCAAGGGCGTTGTCGATTCTGATGATCTTCCGCTAAACATCTCTCGTGAGATGCTTCAGCAGAACAAGATTCTGAAGGTGATCAGGAAGAATCTGGTGAAGAAGTGTATTGAGATGTTCAATGAAATTGCTGAGAACAAGGAGGATTACAACAAATTCTACGATGCATTCTCGAAGAACATCAAGCTCGGTATCCACGAGGACAGTCAGAATAGGACGAAACTGGCGGAGTTGCTTCGGTACCACTTGACCAAAAGCGGTGACGAATTGACTAGCCTCAAGGATTATGTCACTAATGAAGGAGGGACAGAAGGACATTTACTACATCACTGGTGAAGTAAGAAGGCAGTTGAAAACTCACCCTTTTTGGAGAGGCTTAAGAAGAAGGGTTACGAAGTTCTCTTCATGGTCGATGCTATCGACGAGTATGCTGTTGGTCAGCTGAAGGAGTACGATGGAAAGAAGCTTGTGTCGGCCACCAAAGAGGGTTTGAAACTCGATGATGACAGTGAGGAAGAGAAGAAAAAGAAGGAAGAGAAGAAGCAATCGTTTGAGAGCTTGTGCAAGGTAATTAAGGAGATCCTGGGCGACAAAGTGGAGAAGGTGGTGGTCTCCGACAGAATTGTCGACTCACCCTGCTGTCTGGTGACGGGTGAGTGCGGGTGGAGTGCCAACATGGAGAGGATAATGAAAGCGCAGGCGTTGAGGGACAGCAGCATGAGTTCGTACATGTCAAGCAAGAAGACAATGGAGATCAACCCTGAAAACGGAATCATGGAGGAGCTGAGGAAGCGCGCAGAGGCAGACAAGAACGATAAGTCAGTGAAGGACCTCGTGCTGCTGCTGTTCGAGACTGCTCTGTTGACATCTGGTTTCAGCCTTGACGACCCAAACACTTTCGCAGCAAGGATCCACAGGATGCTGAAGCTCGGTCTGAGCATTGACGAGAACGAAGGTGGTGATGACGCTGACATGCTTGCCTTGGAGGAAGAAGGCGCTGAAGAGAGCAAGATGGAGGAAGTCGATTAAGCCCTTTTGTTTGTTGGTGCCTTACAAGTCTTGCGATGGTTCGACAAGGTGTTTTTGTTCGGGTCATAATAATGTCTTAGTTTGATGTGTCGTGCTGTAATTGAGGTAATGTCTTTGTTTCGAGGTACTTTGCTGAAGTCGTATATTTTGGACATGTTTTGTTGAGTTAGGTTGCTGCATAAATGTGATATTCAGCTAATCTGTCGTTATAAATGAAGGGTATGAATTCTTGAATCATAGATTTTGATACTAATTTACAACGGAGTTCCAAAGAACTTGTCCAAAGTGTTTTGAACAAGTCAATCCAGCAGATAGAAAATCAAATTGAAAAATGTTAGATTGACTGGATCAAACTATGAGATTGAGCCGTATTGAAAACACAATTTGAATGACATAATTGGCTTAGTATTCTTGAAAAGTCAACCAAATCTGATCAACGATTAAGTTTAAGTTTTACTTTTTTTTTTTTTTTTTTTTTTTTTTTTTTTTTTTTTAAATTTGGTTTAGCCTGGATTCAAGTAGAATAAAACGATAGAAGGTGATAAAGCAGAGGCCACAAAAAAAATACTCTCTTCATTTTTAGTAGATTAGTGTCACGGTGCTACTTTTTTCCTCACAAAAACGGGCCAATGATACCTAATGAAATAGAGGGAGTATATGCCTACTGTCTTCATTTTTAGTAGATTAGAGTCATGGTCTTACTTTTTTTCCTCACAAAAATGGGTCAGTGATACCTAATGAAATAGAGGGAGTATATGCTCCTTAATAATTTAGGTAGGACCGTAAGAGTATTAATAAGATGAACTTAAATTGTGGAGTGAAAAAAAAAAAAATCACAAATTTTTACGTGAGTCAAGGCTCATAATAAATTATCGTAAGTCAGCTTTATTTGTACTCGATTATATAGTTTTTGTACCATTTTAGTGATAATTATGATTAATTGTAGCTAATTTTTTTAATACCCATAAAAGTACCTTACCTAGATTTTTTTCATGTTTTTGTACCTTTTAACTATAATTTGTATTCTAGTCTCGCATTAACGTAGTGTAAGGCTAATCTCATAAGAGCCTTAATAAAAAAAAAATATGGGCTAATAGAGTAATAGACTATAATAAGTAAACAAATAATCAAGAGAGATGGAGTAAATAACATCACACCAGTTAATTTAAGTGCTTAAAGATAGATCTCCTAAACCGAGTGGTTTGATGTTTTCGAGTAAATTCTTAATTTCCTATCACATCATCTACATTCTAGTCCATAATTATAAGGATCCAAAATTTACAAAAGTTAGATTAAAGTAAGACGACCAAGAGTCAACGTCAAAAGTCATAGTAATAGTGTAGTTATCAAAGGGAGTAAATAATTAAATTTAGGGAGGAATCTTCGAATATAGTCGCGCGCGGGTGATTTCCAGGAGACTACGTAGTGTGCTCTCACATGACGACACGACGTCGTATTAAATGGAATTGGCGTACGTAACTTTCAATACTACTAATTCAAGCCGCCGTATGCTGACTCTTCTTTCTTTCCTTGTTACGTACGTACGTACTACGTTGAGTGATCTCCACACATTTCTTACTCAATAAATACTCCTCTCACATTTTCCACTTCACTCATTCATCAAATATTATTAAGTCATCAAATATATAACTTCAAACATTAATTAATTTTCTAGCTTCTTAATCACTTCTTTAATTACCTTTTTTTATCTACTCTTCTTCCATCTATTTCTATATAATGAAGGTTAGTTAATCAGATTGTAGTTGATCTAGTTTAATATAAATATATCATTTTATAGCGCTTTTTAAAAGTTAAAATAAAAAGGGTGTTTTTCTTCTGTTTTTATGAAAAAATGATATTATCGTAAATGTAAAGTAGTAGGCAGTCGAAAATAATATAACTCTAGAATATTATTGGTTTTCTAACATGATTTTGCTTATATTGTCCCTTCTTACAGAAAGTGGTGCTAAAATTGGATGTCTACGATGAGAAATCCAAGCGAAAGGCTATGAGGATGGTCTCATCGCTTTCCGGTACTTCCTCTCATTCTCCAATATTCACATAATAATATACTGATATATATCAACTCTTTTATAAGACCGTCTTACGTCTTTCAATTCTCTAACAATTTACTCCAATTGTTTTTTGTAGGGCTAGAATCAATTTCAATGGACATGAAAGAGAAGAAATTGACTTTAACAGGGGACATTGACCCAGTAACAATAGTAAGCAAATTGAGAAAAGTTTATCAAACGGAAATTATTTCAGTTGGGCCCGCAAAAGAGCCCGAGAAGAAGAAGGAAGAGCCCAAGAAAGCTGAGCCCAAAAAAGATGAGCCCAAAGATTCGGCCCAATTAAAGCCCAACTATGTTTACTCAATGTATACTCCACCTCCCTATGCACACTACTATGCTAAACCTATGGAGGAGGAAGATCCAAATGCATGTGTTATTTGTTGATTTATTAATTAAAATAATTATAATAAACTATATTTATTTTTATTTTTAGTAAAAAATTATTTTAAACTATATTTATATTGGTGTAGTATAAAACATTGTTACTCCGTATTTTATTTGTATAGATAGATAATTTTAGTATCAGTAATTTTGGGGGAAAATTTTGGTGTAGTAATTTGATGTACTCGGTTGATCGAAACTTTGTCGTATTTGTATTTTAGTTTGTTAGTAGTGCTGTCGTGTCTAAAATATTACACGGCTGTATTAAAACTAAGACGAATGCCTTCAGGCTTCAGCATCAATAATAGATTTTATTTATTCTTTCTTTTCAAGTAAATAGTAAAATATATAATGCAAAATATAGTCATGAGGATCTCGTTTGAATTGTCTTAAATAGTAATGGGAAGATATTCATGTTAGAAAATACGTATCGACAAACGTGACAAAGGTAATGGGAAGATTTAATTGGAGTGGAGGGAGTATATATTAAAAACTAGCGAGGCGTTGTAGTGTTCCTATTTAACTATAGGCTCAAGTTCATAGTACTAAACTATGTGACACAAGTTTAGAAAAGAGCGATTAACTCGTTAAATGTAAAATATATTTTTTTTATCAGTGTTAAAAAATCATACAACTAGACTCTGAAAAGGTCTAATTTTGAACAATTTCTTTTTGTTGTGGATGTGGATCGATCAATTCGATTGCGATTGAAAGTAATCAAAGATCACTTTGATTGATGATTTAAAATTAACTTGTTTCTATTAAAATATCGCCTAATGAACTATCAAAGGACCACTTAATTGATTAGTAATAAAATTAAAATACCTATAAAAAGATATGATTTTTATTTTTTTTACAAAAAGTACTTGAAAGTTGAAACCCTTACAAAAGGAAAATTAAAGACTTTTGACTTTTCAATCTATTTTCTTTTTGGGTCGGCTTTAGCTTGAATATGTCTTAACTCTTAACACATTTCGATCTCTGTTGAGTACTCCACAGTGGGCTTAAAAAATTTGGTGCACGAGACCGGCCCATTAGCAAATGAGGTTACATCCGAAAAGCGATATGAGGAGTAGCCCACTTACTTATAATCTAGCCCCTTCACTATAATTATACCGATGTGAGATAATGCTCTTCACACACATATAGAGATCTCAACAATCTTCCCCTTTCACATGTGTGTTTGCTGAAACTCCTGCTCACTTGGCGCTACTCCACACCCGACACAACCTGTGTCGGGCCGAGCGGGCTACTCCGCACGATGTTACTCCGCATCTCTAGTCAACCAAGGGAGAGAGTCCAACGGTGGTGCTACTCCGCAACCACACACTACTCCGCGCCATCTCGAGCACCATTACCACGTCGCACCATGCGGTCCCAAGCCGAACCATCGGCTCTAATACCATTTGAAGTTCTGAAAATTTGAAAATATTCTGATATGTGATTAGATTGTGTACGAACGGTGATCCTTCGATGTAACTATTAACTCCGCAACTCCATCCTACACAACAAAGCATTAAAAATAAAATAAAATCAATTGAATCCGAATGTATTCAAAACTGTAAGGTACCTTCTTCTATATGTAATTTCCGACATGAACCTTTCTCGACCGGGTAGTTCTTTATGTTTCATTTGGTTAAAGTAGTGTTATAGCAACGAAAAAATTACAATTTAATCCTATAAAAATGGTGCTACAATACATATATCAACTGCTTAATTTAAATAAATCTCACCAAAAAACAATTTAAAACCTATAATTTTTTTTTTAAAATTAAGTGTTAAATATAACAATATCGCCATCCAATAACATTCTATTCAAAAAAAAAAAAAAAGCAAAAGAATTAGAAAATCAATAAACAAAGACTTACATAGTTGTTGACTTAGAATAAGTCGTCATTGAATAAGATTCAATTACATGGCAAGTTAAAATTAGACCCACCACACTACACTATACCAAACACAATGCAAGGACATAGGACCTGTTATTTTTGGATTATAAGAACTGAAATTATAAAAACTGAATTTATACGAGTTGAACTGAACTTATAAGAGTTGAATTTATTTTTTTATTTGTAAATTTGTGCTTGTAATGTCATAACTGAATTTATAGGACCTGAACTGAACTTATAAGAACTGAACTAAATTTATAAGACCTGTAATTAAACCGGAAAGAAAAGGTCCATAGAGTACTAAATTGTTCTTAAGTTATGTACTTTTTCTTTTACATGCATCACACGGCATTCACTCATTATTTTCTTGACTCTTGACCATTCTCACAAATAATTATAAATAAACAAAGTAGACTATCTTTTTGTTTTTTAGGGTAAAATTTAGTTTTGAATATGAGTTGACTAGATTACAAAGACCTCGATCACAAATTTTATATGGAGTATATTTTTTTGAGATATAATTTTTTTTTTTTTTAAATGTAATGTATACGGAGTATATGACATTTCACTAATATAATTTAGGACAATGTCCAACTTACCTGTATCAGATACAATACTTTATACGGAGTATTATATTAATTTTCCAAAATCTCATGCAAAAGTGAAGAAACAATTCAAGTATTGTTACGTTCATAGTAACCATGCATGAAATTAACGTGTGACTGTTGTGTCAAGAAAAAAATATTGCGTATACATGATAAGTTATAACGGTTCACTTTATGTGTGCATACATTAGGAAAACTAACGAGTATACATGATAATATAACCTGTATATACCATGCATATTACCATATTTTTGGTATTTTAATTTATTACTTTTACAAGGTTAATTTCATGCATGGTAAGTTATAACAGTTCACTTTATGTGTGTGTATACATTAGGAAAACTAACGAGTATACATGATAATATAACACACATATTGATACGTATACGGGTCAATGAAAGAACGCGTTCTTTGAAAGTCGGAAATCAGTTTGATTATTCTCGTGAATAATTAATTGTATTTTGAGCTTTCATTAAAACGAGTAAGACTCATTGGATGATACGAAAATAGTAGCTGCTCGAATATGGTCCGAATATAAGTAGTTACTCGGCATTACGTGGGTTTCGATGAATGCCCAATCAACTATCCTTATTAGCAATTAACTAAATCAATAAGTGTGTGGCTTAATTTCGGGATTAATTAGAGGGATTAATTAGATGGTTTAATATCTCTAGTTAATTATAGATTTATAGCATAGTTATAATGTTTATTATAGGCTATTTAAAGTTAATTTAGCTTTTCATGATCCCGTTTTGAAGGCTATATAATCAGCCCTTTCATGATACGAATTCTACTTATCCCTTACTATTTTATTATCTTATTATGATACGTATACGGGTCAATGAAGGAACGAGTTCTTTGAAAGTAGGAAATCATTTAATTATTCACGAGAATAATCAAACTGATTTCCGACTTTCAAAGAACTCGTTCCTTCATTGACCCGTATACGTATCACATATATAACGATAATTTAACCTAATTAGTAACAAAAATATGAACTTTAATTACTAATTAAGAAGTAGTACTTCGTACTTAATTGAAAGTACTCCCATGAGTATTACGGAGTATTATTTAAGTCATTGACTTGGTCTTATAACTTCACATAATTTCCACAACACCCAAGTAATTATGAGGTACGGAGTAAGTACTACGTACATACGCGGTATGTGGAAATAACATTATTAACAAGTACTATAAATATACTTGCATTGTGTGATTTAATACTCGTATATAGTCTTCACTTATTTATTAAACTTTAATATCACTAAAATAAAATAAAATTATTACACTATAAAAAAAACTTATTACTTCTTCTTCTTCACCTACACAATTCTCAACATACCCTAAAGAAAAAACCATAATAATCTTAATTAAGAACAAATTACATGAAGGTAAGGGTTGATTAGTTATTTCAATTAATCTATGAGAATTTTTTTAATGCCTTTTATATACTCTGTACATTGTTGATTAACTCTATAATCATAGCTTGTGATCGAGTGTATGTATTAATTATCGTACGTTTCTGTTTTAACTATTTGCTTACATTTTTATTCTGAAAAGGTGTTTAAAGTGACGAGTTACAAAAATAGTTTGTACTCGATTATATAGTTTTTGTACCATTTAAGGGATCATTATGATAACTTGTTACAAAAAATTTTTAGTTACCTTTAAGTGACTTTAGTAAATTTGTTTCATGTTTTGTCTTAATTTCATATGATTTGTATCTTGATCTGCATTAATTTAATGCGAGTCCTACTTCACAGAAGAATTTAAATGTAACTGAAAAAATGTATACTTGGTGTAACTAATTGACTAGGGAGTATAATTTACTAGAGAATTTCGAGGTGTATTTTTATAAATTTCTAACATTTTTGAACGATCAACTTAAATTATAATATTCGTTAATCAGATTAATTGTTACGTACCGTGCATTGTCTTATGTTCATTAATTATGCATTGATAATCTTTCTTTTTTGCATTTTGTTTTAGACGGTGGTATTGCAACTCGATATTCACGATGATCACAGATGCACGAGGACTGCCATGAAAATAGTTTCACCAATCTCCGGTATGTAAAACCACATTATCACAAATAATATTACTCTTTTAATTACATTTATTTCGACGATGAAATAATTCTTTTTTTTTAATTATTATTATTAAAAATGAGGACTAAATATATTTAAAATATAATAAAATTTTGTAGGGGTTGATTCAATTTCAATGGACGTAAAGCAACAAAAATTGACACTGACGGGAACGATGGACACAATACAAGTTGTGAAAAAATTGAGAAAAGTTTTTCGGACAGAAGTGTTGTCAATTGGGCCCGTGAAAGAGCCCGAAAAGGATAAGGAAAAGCCCAAAAATGAGGCCCAAGTTATTGAATATGTTTATGGCTACAATCACTATCCTCCTACTTATCCTATTTACTCTACTTATTATTTTTGATTTTATTTATAGGGTTATAAATTTTTTTTTTATTGTTACAAGTATTGTAGTTTTGTATAATGTTGTAAAAGTTGAATTACCAATTCTGGAAGGATAACTACTTCACAACCATAATAAAGTTAAAAAGAAAAATGTAGTAGGTGTAGACTTGCTAACTCACAAGACTGGGATGCTTAATGGTTGATGGAACTAACTCAACGTCCAACTTATTACTCCCTCGGTTTCGGTGAGTTGTTTACGTTTACTTTGTACACATTTATCGATGTGAGGAGAGAGGTAGAGGAAAAAGCAATTAAAATAATAATAGATGTACAAATGGGGTCCCACTTGTTATAAAGTAGATAGAATTAAACAATGTGATTGGTTAATGAAGTTGGGTCCACTTTTCACATGGGTCACCAAAAATATTTATGGAAAGTGTAAACAAATGACCCGTACCCCCAAAAATGGAAAGTGTAAACAAATGACTGGGACGGAGGGAGTATTATGAACAGACTATAGATGAATTGCGTACCTTAAGATTTTGCTTTCCTTAATAACGAAATTACCTATTTCACTATTTCAAATATGTACAGCTTCTGTTCTGGAGCAAATGACATCTTCTGTCATGGAGCAGATGACATCTTTTGTCCTGGAGCAAATGACATCTTCTGTTCCGGAGCGAACGACAACGTCTGTTTTGGAGCGAATGACAACTTTCTAGTGTTATCCATGCCCCACTTTGTATTCCAGAAAACAAGGTTATGTTTTGAAATATGGTGGCTACAAAGCTCTATCTTGACATTCTTTGTCATCTCTAACACCGTAAATTTTCACCTGCCACATACTTCTCAAAAAACATGTAAGCTCGCTTAAAAATTTTAACCTTTATCCTTTCTTGAAACAACTTGTCAACCTTGAGCAATTAACAATATGAGACCGTTCATGAGTTCGATCACGTTGGTACAAGGTTGAAAACACTCCTGCAAAAGTAAACTCAAAAAGCAACGGCTACAAAGACAACATATAAAAAAAATTTCAAGACACGTACCAGAACAGGAGTAAAATTCAGGATCAGAACTGAACGAAAATTCAAACCTGTTTTGACAATCACTTCTGTGAATGTCTTGCTGACTACGTACCAATGTTCTCATGACCTTTATATTACCAGTTGGGTTGACTTGCTTTGACCAGTATTGTGTTGCGAATCTTGACTTTGTCAATACTACTATCTTGATAAAACTTCAGGATTGACAGTCTTAAAACACGAAAATTCAAGACACAAAAGATGCCCCTAGTTTTCTCAAGGGAAACGTTTAGTAAACTCAAGGAAGCAATTCTGAGAAGATAATTCAGAACACAACGAGTAGAAGAGAAACGACCAAAAAATATAACGGGCAGGAAATGAAAAGGTCAAGATTCAAGAGATAAGCATTAAGATTTATATACAGACGTCATATCAGAATTGGTAAAAATTCAAACCTGACTTGGCTAATCATTGTAACAATGATAAACTTCTGCAAAGTTTGAAATTCTTCCAACGGTAGAGTCCTAAAGACTACAGGATTGATTCTTGCTCAAAGCCGTTAGCATGCAAATTTGAAAAGTACCTCATGCAAAATCAATCATCTTCAAGCGTTAGAAAAACTCAGATTTGTAAAAAAATAATTAATCACTAACAAAATTTGAAAAGATAATTGAAAGAAAGCAATAACACATGAGAAAATTGATCAAAAGATCAAGACATGCACAATTGAAAATTAGATCTGTAACAAGTTTCATGTGCTGCCTCAATATTGAAGTGCAAAATTCATAACTTACAACTTTGGCTATTCTGTCCCCTTGTGGCGATTTCAGGAGAGCGTCAATCCTGGTCTTCTGACATTAGCAACTCTACCACTGTAGAAAGTCCAAGCTTTCATTATCTTTCTTGACCAGAATTTCAAGGTTGAAGATTTCTTCTAAGCAGGACTGGAATTCGCCACAAAATCTGCCAAGGACTATGACTTGATGGCAATCTTGAGCCTGCAACCGGTTTTATAATATTCTGCACAAAACCATTTAACCATTCTCCCGGACAGTACACTTTCTCAAGACTGACTTGACTGAAAAGTTAATCTTGACAATAATATGATAATTTTTAAAATAAGATAAAACTTTGCAGTATTCATTAATTAAGTAAAAATGTATATTTCTCAAAGAGTGTACCTTATTCCGGCATCCAAGAGGTTCTTACTTGCACAATATATGGGTATGATAGATTATCCTTTTCATCGATCATAACTGGATAATTGGTATGATCTGCACCACACTGGATAGTATGATGTGCACAACACTGGATAATATGATCTGCACAGCACTGGATAGTATGATCTGAACAGCACTGGATCATATGATCTGCACAACACTGGATAATATGATCTGCACAGGACTGTCTTCAGATCCACTCTTGGCAACATTGTGGTTTTGGAACTATCATGAGAAAACGCCAAATTTTTTGTGTCCCCAATAAAAATACTCCAACATCGTGCTTATTACCACCTTGTTGGTAGGTTGCCCCTACATATCTCAAAGCGTAAGGCATAACAAATTAAAAATATACTCCCTCCGTTCCACATTGTTCTTCCCATTTCGATTTGGCTCAAAAATTAAGGAAGATAGATTGTGTGGGTGAGATTAAAGTAGAAAAATAATAAAGTAAATTGTGTGGATGAGATTGGTTAAAAGTTGACAAAAATAGAAATGAGAAGAAGATAGTGGAATTTCCTTTTTGGGAAAGTGGGAAGAAGATAGTGGAATGGAGGGAGTATTACGCAAAAATAATGTTCATCTTTTAATAAGTAGGATACACTTCGATTCGATTGAACTTGATGAAAGCATCCACAATTATAAGCTATTTGTATCCTGAAATCTTGGCAAGCACAACATTAGTATTAGGTAGATGAAAAGAACTGAAGCCTTTTCACATGAAAGTCTCCCTCGAATCTTTGGGCATAAGAACTGTGAGCATCCTCTGTTTGTATTGCGCAACGTGGTTTGAAGATGTTATGTTCTGTAGTACAAGTTCAATTGATGGAACGTTGAATTTCTTCGAAATATCTTTCAAAACCGCGATATTGCCGAAGGCGAGAATCCTTTTTTTTTTTTCTTAGGAGTAGTTTCTGGTTCCAAGAGAGTTTTCTTTGAGTTGACCTCCAAAATCTTTGTCCCCATCATGATAGGAAAAAACTTTTCTTTCTATGACGAAAGACAGGGACAATTCTGGCTTGATTCTTGAGTTGTAACCACTATTCTCGATGGAGTTCTGTTCCGATTCAAGACTGACTCAATCTCTTTGAGTCTTGTATTTTCTTCTGGAGTTGAGGCAATCCTTGAGCAAGATTCCTCCAACTATTATGCTAGTTGTTTTAGGGTCTTGTCAACCATGTGGTCGTGACAAGAGTGTGTTTTTTGTGGATTTTTTTTAGAAGAGAGTTTCACAAACTAATAAACTAGGTGCCCCACGGTGGGCGCCAATTTGTTTTGGTGAATTTTCTACAAGGGTGAAAAAGAACTAAGATGGGTAAACTAGTACTATTTGCAAAACAGAACAGAACATAGCATTATCCGAACTGAACTGACGACAACTAGAATGATGAAATAGAGCAGAACATAGCCTTCTTCGAACAGAACTAACGACAACGAGATTGATGACATAGAAACCCCGAGAAGAAGATGGGGAAAACTGCGGGCTACCAAGCCAGGACTTCTTTTATTAATCGCTCTTTGTGATTACAAAGCTTTTGATTACAATAGGATGACTTTCGTAGGAGAAACTAGCGAATAACGCTAATACATCGATTGTGTGTACTTCTATGTGAAAGTGTAGGGAAAACCTATGAAAAAACTCTTCACAAAATGACTAAGTGAGCCTCTATATATAGGTAAAATGCTCACAATACAACTCCTAAAATCTAGGGCCACTATCTCATGAACTTAAGTAGTTGAATACCAATTTGGATCCTCTCCATTTCTTTCTCTCCATTTCCTCTCTAATACATTAATATTTTAATATATTTTCTCTCTCCTTCATTAAAACATTATTTTTATCAAATAATTACAACCCTTAGATTTTCACAAAAACCGATCTCAACTGTTGTAAAGAAATGGATGTCCATTTCTTTTCAAGAAATGGAGAGGATCCATACCCTGGATAACTACCCACTATGCATAACTAAATAACTTCCCATTATCACTTCTGTTCTGATCCGCAGAACTACATGCCAATAACTACCCATAATCTTAGGTAGTTAAATAACTACCCATGATCTGCACTTTTGTCTTGTTCTGCAATGATTGCCAACTGCACACCTATTATTCCACTTTTGAGGATAACTGCCCAGTTGAGTTCTAGTATGTCCTGTCTTATCAGTCCTGCGTAGACTTCGGTCTTGACGTTGACTATGAATAATTCCAGAACTGTCAATTCTGTAGATACTCACTATCTCCTTGATTTTTAGGGGTTAATAACTACAATTTTCTCCATGATACTTGGACCATAACCGTCACCTCTGACCTGTGGTTGACTCTAATTATCTTTCCTGTTCTGTTCCTTCGTTCTTCGTAACAGCCCAATCAACCTAGAACTTACTGTTCTGGAGGGTGAAAATTTTGGTTCACCATCCAATAACATTCTATTCCAATAAACAAAGACTTACATAGTTGTTGACTTAGAAAAAGTTATCATTGAATAAGATTCAATAACATGGCAAGTTAAAATTAGACCCACCAAAATACACTATACCAAACACAATGCAAAGACGTTGAGTACTAAATTGTTGTTGCATTAATGCATTATACGAAGTAGTATGTACTCTTTCTTTTACATGCATCACACAGCGTTCACACGTTATTTTCTTGACTCTTGACCTTTATAAATTATAAATTATAAATTACAATTACAAATAAACTAAGTAGACTATCTTTTTGTTTTTAGGGTAAAATTTAGTTTTGAATATGAGTTGACTACTGACTAGATTACAAAGACCACACAAATTTTATATGGAGTACATTTTTTTGAGATATAATTTTTTTTTTTTTTTTTTTTTTTTTTTTTTAATGTAATGTACACGGAGTATATGACATTTCACTAATATAATGTAGGACAATGTCCAACTTACCGGTATTAGATACAATACTTTATACGGAGTATTATATTAATTTTTGAAAATCTCATGTAAAAGTGAAGAAACAATTCAGTAATTGTTACGTTCATAGTAACCATGCATGAAATTGAAGCCCAACGTAACCTTCTTTTTGGGGAGTGAAATGATACTATGATAGTAATAATTCCGGTGGCTCAAGCCGCACAACACATTTGTCCCGTGAATTAATGATCTGTTACTCAAAATAAAGAGGAAAAAAAAACCTTGTAAAGGCAATAAAACACCAAAAATATGGTAATATGCATGCATGGTATACAGGTTATATTATCATGTATATACTCATTAGTTTTCCTAATGTATGCGCACATAAAGTGAACCGTTATAATTATCATGTATATACTCGATATAACTTTTTATTTTGAAGACATACGCATGTCATGTTTTTGTCAACATTATTATTATTGTTCAAGACGACATATAGTGAACGGTTATAACTTATCATATATACTCGATATAACTTTTTTTTTTTTTTTTTTTGAAGACATATGCATGTCATGTTTTTGTCAACGTTATTATTGTTCATTCAAGATGACATATAGTGAACCGTTATAACTTATATATATTAGTCGATTCATAAGTCGGGTTAAAAATAGTTGCAACAAACCAATAACACACATATATAACGATAATTTAACCTAATTAGTAACAAAAATATGAACTTTAATTACTAATTAATTAGAAGTAGTACTCCGTAGTACTTAAAGTACATCATACTCCCATGAGTATTATTTTATTTAGGTCATTGACTTGGTCTTATAACTTCACATAATTTCCACAACACCCAAGTAATTATGAGGTAATTACCACATTAACGAGTACTATAAATATACTTGCATTGTGTGATTTATTTTGTTCACTTAATTTATTAAACTTGTATAACTAAAATAAAATTATTACACTATAAAAACTTATTACTTCTTCTTCACCTACACAATTCTCAACATACCCTAAAGAAAAACCATAATAATCTTAAGAACAAATTAAATTACATGAAGGTAAGGGTTGATTAGACCATCCACAGCGGCTTTAAAATGTCAAAGATGAAGATTGAAAGTTGAAGAGGAAGATGAAGAAAGGCCTGCACCAGATGGGGAAGACAAAGACGAAGACGAAGACTTCGTCCCAACGAAGACGGATGAAGATGGTATTGCAGCTTTAGTTGGATTATTTTATTATTATTGCAGCTTTAGAGGAGTATTTTATTAGTACTACGTATTATTTTGTTGCAAGTTGGAGAGCATTGTTGTCCTTTTTTTTTTTTTTTTACTTTTTCAATTTATAATTGTCTATTTTTCTAACCTTATAATTTTCTCTATTTATAAATACTTATCACTTATCAATTAATTTACTCACAATTTAAATATTATTTTACAAAAATAACCAAATAAAAGTGATAATAAAAAAAAAAATATATATTATTATACCATGAGCAAAAATACTAATTGTAGTGACTTTCATTATAATTACGATGAATTTGATCTTAATATAAGTGATAATCAAAAATCGTAATTCAGGCAGATAATACTAATTTGCCGAATAATAGTAGCCGACAAAATAATCAATTAAGATATCACTAACAATCTTATTCCACTCAACCTTTTAAGAGTAGTCATGTTCAAAATTTGACTAAAAAAACGACGTTAAAAATCTAACTACAAAAGAATATTTTATTTTGTTAGTAATATTTTATGATGTTAAAAAATATGTGTTATGAATATTTTTAATAAAATTTGAGGTAATAAAAATATTTGGGTTAGTGGATTTTGATGTAAAATGTGTGGGTATTGTAAATAAGGAGAGAGAAATAATAAAATAAGTGTGATGAAGATTTATGGATGTAGGGTGTTTTTTAATTGATGAAGATGAAAAGTGAAAATTTGAGATAGATGATAAAATTGGAGAGAGAAATAATAAAATATATGGGATGAAGATGAAATATTGAATATGGGTGTGGATGGTCTTAATTAGTTATTTCAACTAGTCTATAAGAATTTTTTTTATGCCTTTTATATACTTTGTACATTGTTGATTAACTCTATAATTATAGCTTGTGATAGAGTGTATGTAATAATTATCATACGTTTCTGTTTCAACTATTTAGTTTACATTTTTATTCTGAAAAGGTGTTTAAAGTGACGGGTTCTTTTATATTACTCCGTATAATACAAGTTGATCCAATATAATCTTTATATGAAATAAGGAAATAAATTTTGACTAAATAATTATAAAGTACTACGGAGTATAAGATTTAAATTTTAGTTTTAAACAGAAAAACTACTCCACATTAATTTGCGTCGAAAATTATTATTAGGTGATACTCCGTAATATGCATGCATATATTCGACCCTTTCATTAATCATATATATATGTATGTAAGATTTTTCTTTAAAAAAAACGTAATATTGATTATTATCTGTTTTTTAAATGATAAATGTTCCGTTAAGTTGCCCGTACAATTTTTTGTGCAAATCATGCAATAACCTGAAAATTTTTTACGTACTCATTAACTCATATCGTTATCAACCTTTATATATACTAGTTGTTGAATGTGTATTAGCCTTTGCGGTCACGTCATTTTATTGTTTGGCGGGATTTGTGTTGTTATTTCGTTTTGAACACTTTAACCCTTAACCCGTAACCCTTAACCCTTAAACCTTAACCCTCTACTCTTAAATATTAACTATTAACCCTTAACCCTTAACCCTTAACCCTCATCCCATAACCCTTAACCGTTAATCCTTATCCCTTAACCCTTAACAATTAACCCTTAATATTTAACTCTTAACCCTTAACCCTTAACCCTTAACCCTTCACCCTTAACCCTTAACCCCTAATCCTTAACGCTTAACTGTTAATCTTTAACACTTAACTCTTAATAATTTACCCATAACTATGTACCATTTTCCCACTTGTTTATCCTTAAGTCTTCTTTTATGAGCTGAGCTTATAAAACTGAACTTGTAAGAGCTAAGCTGAACTTATAAGAGTTGAACTTATTTTTTGATTTTTTGTATTATTTCTTTATAATACACTTAATTTCATTCCTAATGTTTTCCTTTTCAACACTTTTCTTCTCGTATATGCTCGTTTTACTCATATTTCCCCGATTTCCTATCCTCATCCTCCTCCTCCTACTTCTCTCTATTACTATTTTCCCTCCTATTTCTCTCTCGCTTCTTATTTTCTTACCATTCATGGTACTCTTTTAAAACCTCTTATCCATCTGTCTTTTCATTATGTCCTTTATTATCAGTCCGATCTATGTTTAGAATCAGTTCTAAAAATGTTTTTTTTTTCCACTCACAATGAGAAACTAACTTAACTAAAATGTTTTGACTGATAGTTAGACTCCCAAAGTTGGTTTTATAATCTTACATGTCTCTGCACAAATACAGCCTTGACTGGTTACCTGAGTTCAAAAGTGTTGTCGCATTAGTTCAATTCATTTTGTCATAATCAATTTAGTAGAAGCATAAAATAGTCTTATTTATAAAATTGTGAAAGTAAAATAATCATTTAAAATGTGACAACTCTGTTAATTTATGGTAATTTTTGACTTTTAATCAGTCGTTAATAATAAAATTGTGGGTTAAATTCATTATTTAATATAAGTGCAAAATGCAGCCCCATTATATGTTGTTTCCTTAGGGTAAATTCTATCCACCCCGTAGTTGTAATTGTTCGTTGACAACAGTTTCATTACATAGGCCTCCCAAAAAATGAATTTTGGGAGTTATTCATTTCCGTCTCTTTTTGAATTCGGGTTTAAAATCGGTTTTTTTGTTTACTTGTCCATACTTCACTATACTTTTATTGCTTTGATTTTTCTCTTTCACAATATTTTGACTCGCCTACCTTCATCTTACTCATTTCCCCTTCCCCATTTCTCCTCCTCATTACCCATTTTTTCTCTACTCCGCCTATTTTTTCATTACCCATCAATACTTTTTGTTTTCCGCTTACTTTTATACCTATTTATTCATTCCCAAATAATCTTATTTCCCTTAGTCATTTGACTTTTAATTCTGTACTTTTTTTTTTTTCACCACTTCTCTTTTTTATCAGTTTGTCTCATCTACTTTTCTTCTTCCCACTTCCTATTTCGTTTTAATTTTTCTACAACCTTTTATTTCGTTAGCTATCTAATACTCGTTTTTATTTAGTTACCACTCTGCCTCTGATTTCGTTACTCGACATAATATTATTTTTCTACCACCTCTTATTTGGTTACCACTATGCCTCATCCCATAACCCTTAACCATTAATCTTTATCCCTTAATCCATAACCCTTAACCCTTAACCTTTAACCCTTAACCATTGACCTTTAATACTTAACCTTTAATCCTTAACCCTTAACTCTTAACCCTTAACCTCTAATCCTTAACGCTAAACGCTTAACCCTTAACCCACAACCTTTAGAAATTCAGGGGCATACGACCCATGTCATGCTAAACCAGGATAAAGTTTCTTGTCTCCTGTGACGGATTCATTTTAATAAATTTCATCTAAAAAAAAAGAGTGCATGAAGATAATAAATTCGGTCGTTGTGGTTGGCCTTAACCCGTAACCCATAACCCTTAGCCATTAATGGTTATCCCTTAACCCTTAATCGTTAACGCTTAACACTTAATGCTTATCTCTTAACGTTTAACGCTTAACACGTAACACTTAACCCCTAACCCTTAACCATTAATCCTTTACCCTTTAAACTTAACCCTTAACCCTTAACCCTTCGTTTATCCCTTATCCCTTAACTCTTAACCCTTAACCCTTAATCCTAAACCCATTAACCCTTAACCCTTAAGACTTAAACCTTAACCCTTAACCCTTAACCCCTAACTCTTAACTCTTAACCTTTAACCCTTAACCCTTAACCCTTAACCCTTAACCCTTAACCTTTAACCCTTAACCCTTAACCCTTAACCCTAACCTTAAACTCTTATCCCTTAACAGTTAACGCTATACGATAATAGAACTAGAGGGATGTGAATTCATACAATAAAGTTGTTAATATTACTATTTATGTCACAATACAAATTGAGATCTCGATTTTAAAAATGTTTTGTTTTTGCATTCACTGTGAGGAACCAACTTAACCAAAAGGTTAAGTTAATTGTCGGATTCTAAAAATTGATTTTAAAGTTTAGCAAGGCCCCTTACATGAATGCTTCTATCTAGGTTTGACGTGTAGATGTAAGGGTCAGATCCTTATGTATTATTTTATTTCTTTTTGAAAGAGTGGGGTTGTGTTTAGTGAGATATAAACCTGTGACCTCTGGTTACAAGGCTCTGATATCATATCAGAACTCAAGTAAGAGAATTCGTATAAAATAGTTGTTAGTATTATTGTTTGTGTCGAAATTACCATTTGAGGCTTTGATTTTAAAATTATTATTTTATTTTATTTTTACTAATTTTGAGGAACCAATTTAACCAAAAGGTTATACTAACGGTTGGTGTCTCAAAATTGGTTTCATACTCTAACACGCCTGCTAACATGAATGCTCATATTTGGGTAAATTTGAACGAAAGGCGGGATTCTCATGCCTTATTTTATTTCATTTTTGTAAGGGTGAGGTGGTGTGTGTTTAAATTAGAATACTCTTAGTGTTCTTCTTTACCCTTACAATATTCTTATTTCCGTTATTCTTTCTAGTTTTCATCCTCAGCATCTGACACCTCATCTCAACTCCTCTCACTCGTTCCCCTTCATTTTCTTTAATTATCAACCTCACTACTAAAAATCATTTTTCTCTTGTTTATCCTTTTTCTCCTTACTTATCATTTTCCTTTCAGCTTAATCCGTTATTTATTATCTACCCCTAATAGTAAAGCAAACTCATTTTCCTCTTTCCTTACTTCTCAGACTACTTCTATTCCCCTAATTTCGTTTGATTTTTCTTTCGCTGTAAATTTTTCCCTGTCTCCTTTACTATTACTCATTTTCCTCAAATTTCTCGCTTACTCTCCTCTTAATTATTTCGCCCATTACCTAATTCTCTATATCATCTCCTCCGCCTCAATATTCATTACCCCTTTTAATAATACTCATTTTTCTTTCCTTAATCTTTTACCTTTTTTGTCCTCACCTCTCATATACTAAACATATATCCCTCATTCCTAATGTGTTTCTTTTCAGCATATTTCTCCCCGCCTTCACTCGTCTTTCTCATATTACCCTGATTTTCTGTCCTCTCCCTTCTCGTAATTCTCTCTATTACCTTTTCTTCTCTCACTTCTCTCTATCATTTTATTTACTTACCCTTCATGGTATTCATTTATCACTTCCTACTAATTTGACTTTTCATTCTCTACCTTACATATTATTGTTCTTCGTTATTGCTCATAATACTTTTAATTCGCCTATTCTTTCGATTATTTTCGCTCCTATTTAATTAGTTCGCTCCTATTTAATTAGTTCGCTCCTATTTACCTTCCTTCTCCATTTAATTAGTTCGCTCCTGTTTATTTAGTTCGCTCCTATTTACCTTTCTTCTCGGCACTTTCTATTTTGTTTCCATTTCTCTGTCACCTCTTATTTCCTTAACCCTCAAATACTCTTTTCATTTGCTTACTTCTCGGCTTCCTATTTCTTTACCCGTCATAATGCTATTTTTTCCATTATTCATTCAGTTTTTTCTCTTCTCCGCGTATTTTACTTCGTTTACTTATTTCCTACTCTTCATCTCCTCAATTTTCTCACCAACGAACCTTCTAGTATGCCTTTCCAGATCATCGTTTATTGCTCCGACTCTTTCTTATTTACCTCTCATAATACTCTTTATTTTGTTATTCTTTTTCTTTTTTATCGCCCTACACATTTTACATCTCATTTCTTTTCACTTACTCATTATCTCCTCATTTATCTCACAAACCTTCTAATATTTTTTTAGATCATCGCTTATTGTTCCGACTCATTCATATTTAACCCTCAAAATACTCTTTATCCTGTTATACTTTGTATTTATCTTTTTAAGCATCTTATATCTCATCTCATCTCATCTCTTCTCGCCCAACCCCCTCTATCTTCTTTCGTCTTCATGCTTTCTACCATTTTCATATTGTTAATCCTCTTTCTCCATGCTTACTATTTTCCTTTCACTTACCCTTGGTTATTTATTTTCTTAGCCTTAAAATAATTAAAACTCGTCCTTTTTCCTTGCTTCTCAAAATGCTATTTTTCCTCTTTTTTTTTTTTTTTTTTTGGGGTATTCCTTTCTTACTATATTTTCTCTTTTCTACTCTACAACTGCTTATTTTTCCCAAATTTCTTGCGTACTCTCCTCTTACTCATTTCGCCCACTACATGAATACTCTTATTTGGACTTCAAGTGTGGACGTAACGGAAGGATCATACCTTATTTTATTCCATTTTGAAAGGGTGGTGTGGTGGTTGGTGATATTCGAACCCGCGACCTTTAGTCACAAGAATCTCATACCATACAAGAACTATTGCGAATAAAATTCATATAAAAGAGTTGTTAGTATTATTATTTGTGTCTTAATTACAATATGAGACCTCGATTTTAAAACGGGTTTGTTTTTTTACACACTTGTTAAAACCAACTTACACAAAAGTTTTACCTGATTGTTAAAGTCTCAAAATTGGTTTTATACTCTAATACGTCCTCTTACACGAATACAAGCTTGAATTGTGGATGCAGCGACGGGGCTCCCTATTCGGCTATTCCCGGTGCTATATTATACTACTTTGAAAGGGAGTGGTGTTGAGGGGTAAGATTCAAACCCGTGATATCTGATTCCAAGACTCCTAACTTTATTCGGTTCGGTCACTGTTGGGAAACAATTCTAAAATGTTTTTTTTTTCTACTCACATTGAGGAACCAACTTAACCAAATGTTTTAGCTAACGGTTGGAGTCCCAAAGTTGGTTTTATATTCTCACACACCTCCTCACATGAATGATCATATTTGGACTTGAAGTGTGGACGAAATAGGGGATCCCTATATCTTATATTAATCCACTTTAAAATAATGGGTGGTGAGTTATGAGATTCGATTCGTGACCTCTAGTCTTAAGTCTTTGATACCTTGAATTTCGCTTAATCTCCTAACAATAGAGTTCATTGGAATCTTATGAATAAATGTTTTTATCGACTATAAAAATGTATTACTGAGGTGATCTTATACTATATTGACGGTCTAAGATGAACTTCGATAAAAAAATTCTATTGACTGAAAATTTTAGAGCGATTTTATACTCTCTAATACACATTTCATGATGGATGATGATGCATGTAATAAGGTACAGTGGCAACAAATGTTAAAATTGGACAAATATAATGATTAGTACCTGATTAATGAGGATTAGGTCTCTCCAAACAAGTTCAATTAAGCTCTGAAAATAGAGACCTATTACACTTTAAAATTTGGAGTATAACAAAGAATAACATCTAGTGAATCAAGTTGATGACGATTGCGGCTTTGCAGGAGCAATCTAACATTAACACACATTACTACAATAACAATCTCTCCTTTAGTTTCTTTAATGTGCATTTCTTAAGAGTATTTCCATCCTTATAAATATCATTCTACTTAACACCTGATATTTCAAGGTTCTAGGGTTAAGCAGACACTACAAAACCTTGAAGGCACATCCGTAAGCTCTAGGCGACCTGTCCACTCCTTTACGACCTCAACCACTGTAGTGGACTTTCGGGTTCGGCGAGCTCTGACCTTGATGGTTAAGTTGTTGCTGCGTCTGCTGATTTTGCTGGTGCAAGTTCGGTGAGGGGGGGTTGTAGTGTGCATAGGGCTGTGAGTACAAAGGGTTCATCACAGTCTGCATAATACGGGAATCACAAGCGTTACTCAAAAGTAACAGCTACTAAACATAGTTGCTTATCCAAAAATTTACTGGACTTCGTCAATTGCGTAATGTCACACACAACTTTTTATGATGTTAGGTAGCTTTTTGCAAAAAAAAAAAAAAAATAAAATAAAATAAAAATGTAAGATAATTCCTCACAAAATGAGATAAAATATAAGGTATGGTCTGACCATGGTTAATCAGACTCTTTGACACGGTGTCGTGTCTGACACGTGTCGAAATGTCGGATACGGCTGAGTTCTGTGAAATTTTCAATTTTTCTGTTTAAAATGAAGTGTCAAAGCGTTGTGTCGTGTCGGACAAAAAACCCTAAAATAAGAAACAAAAAAGTTCGATGCTCCTAATAAACATTTTTTGAAGTAAAAAAGTCTATACAAATATATGAAAAAATAAAGACGAGCTAACGGAATAATTGATTACCTGCGACTGAAGATGTTTAGCATTGCCCATACCAAAGTGACCCAGAGAACTGTCTTCTTGAGATGGATCAGTGAAACCGACTTGGGTAAAAAGTCCTTGTGATCCATGAGACATATACTCCTGAAGATAACAATAAAATAAGAGAACGGAGAAAATGATACAAAGCATTAGCAGATGATAAGAACTTTTGTTACCTGGGACATGAAGACATTTCCGGTACCAAAACGTGAAAACCCAGCCTGAGAGTTCTGGTTTAAGTAGCTACCAGGAAAACCAGATTGCGGTCCCTGTGATGCGTAATCAATTGAATACCCATTTTGTGATGCCTGTCACCAATCAGCAGTGTGAAGTATAAAGAGTGATGCATGAAAATATTACGAGTGTCAGGATTCCCACGATCCATCCTAGCTGAGTAATTTATGAAAGGTATTGTCGTCTAATCTATCCTCTGCATTCAGGGGAAAAAGTAAAAGATACCATCATATCGTCGGTGGTTCCCGTTGTTCGGTGTACTAAAATACCTCGTGACGTCACTTAAAGCTTTTATATACTCTTTATTAGACCTGTATTTTTGCTGTCGCAGTCTCTGGTTCTTCTAATTCTGAAGGTGTACTGTCAGTGTCCCACGAGTGTCAAAGAACAGAATTCAAAAACCAAAAATCGAAATAGAAAAACTTACCAGAAAATCGAACAGGTTCTCTCTCTAAGGTGTCTTTCTTCACAAGCTTGCTCTTCAATAAATGCCATGATCTGCATAAAAACCAAATCATTCTATTAGGAAAGGGAGGACAATTCGATGTTTTGTTCGTTGTTTATTAGATAAACTTACTTTGAGCTTCACTTGCTCATGTTAATCATACGTGCATTATCCAAATTTTGATTGCATGCTATTAAACACAAGCAGAGTTAAATAAAAGAGTATCTTAGGAAACACAATTAATTACAGGAAAAACAATTCAGTTTTGAAGAATAAAAAGAGTAGGATTTTTTTTATGGTTTGTGAAGGAGGCTCAGATCCTAATACCATCAAAAAAAACCTCTGGCAGCGGTCTCGACGAGGCCGGTGAGTCGCTTCAACCGTGGCGAAAAAGCGAGCTGATGTGGGTGCAGATATGAAATTTTTAAATTCCAGAAAACACTCTTCATCAGCTGTTGTGTCAAGCCAACAATTAAACAGCGAAAATGCATACCTCGTCGAAACACCCGAAAGCCTCGCCTTAGTGACATCTCTAGATAGATGGTATGTATGAAAAACAGGACGAGCACATGGAGTAAAAGCTAAGCTTATGATAGATGGTATGTCTCAATGCAAGCTACATCATACAATCGACATTACCCTGTTTATAAACATGTACAATATCTTCTAAATGTACGTGAATATTGCACCAAAAATATATGAAATAAATAACCTGCACTCAGAAGATACATCCCATCTTCACTTGTTTTTAATCCCGTTACACCTCCATAATGAGCGGTTGCTTGATCTTTGCTAGATACCATTCCAGGATGGAGCATTTGCTTCAATGAAATTACATGGGGAACCATTCTGGGAATAGCCATTGTTTTATTCCCATTGTCTGAAGCAAGTTTTTTCTGCTGTCACTTACACTTTGACGATGAACTCTTCCCAGTTTCCCCAAACATAGCCCCCTAGAGACACAAAAAGGAAAACAATATTACTCCATTGTTACCAAACACAAAGAACAAAAAATGATTGACGATTAACCATGACATTGCACACTAAAACTGTTTCACGATCTCATAAATGAATGGCACATTGGCTACTGTCAGTTTTGTAAGAAAGCGCCAACTCATTGTGACCCTAACTCTTGTGTTATTCCGGTGTTGGTCATTTTCAGGTATAAGATCAAAACAAAACAAACTGAAGCAAGCAGTTCTCAGTTAGTGTTTTAAACTTACTCAGTTCTTGACACTTAAAAGGTAATAGAAAACCTACTAATATTTGTAAATTTGCCACAATCGTAAACCTAGTTCTTCTGTCAAAGTCTTAAACAATTGTTGCACATAAATAGTCGTACGTAACGCTTAACAAATAGTAAAGAATGAAAATAATAATGATAGTCAATGTTATCGTATTTATGGCAAACTATCACATATTTTTCTAATTTTACAGCAATTCCCTCTGTTTTCGATATCAAAAGTGACGTTTTGTGAGCATAATACAAGGATTAATGAGTAGCTGGAATGATAACAAAAAATCTAGATCAAAGTAATCACAAAGTCCTCAATATTGATCATGTTATAGCAGTTACCCTCAGTTTCACCATTTACAGCAACAATAATCGGGGTTTTGTTCAAGTTAAAATAGTAATCGCCACTGATACTCAGCTAGCCCCTTACATTGGTACTTACCAAGCTGAAGACATGAACAACCATATATATCGTCATTTGTTTTGATTCAATAACAACTTTTCTTAACAAAGCATTTTTGTTCACCTCGTGTGAAGATTGACTGGTCTCGTGAATGAAATTTGTCTGCCCTCCCTCGATCCTTAAGCCCACCCTGAAGTTCAAAATACACAGCTTTGTGACACCTATACTGATAAAAACCCGCAATTATTAAAGCGCGTAAATCACTTAAATCATAAATCAAATAACAACAATTGTAAATCAGCCTAAACTTGCAACTCAATACCTTAAAATGAAGCTCAGTCGCACAAAACACTATAATCGTAAACCCAAACAGCAAAATTCACATAATTAAGCACACAAAACAATGAATCAATACCTTAATTGAAGGTGTGAGACCTTCTCAGAATGTTTATTAACAGGCCAACTCTCATTAATCGAAATTTTCGCAATCGTTGCCAACGGTATGCGCCTCAATAAGCGACTCAGTGCAGTTCCAATTCTTCATCTGTCGTGCCACTCTGACTCTTCTCCGCCGCCTCCACCTTTGCCTTTATCATCTTTGCCACAGCCAGCACGGTCACTATCGCCGCCTTCTTGTCAAGATTCTTCAACGACTTATTGAGGTTCTAGAGAGTACAATTGAAACAATCAGCATATGTATTCCTCATAATAGCTATTAAAAAAACTACTCCGTAATACAATAATCGGATGAAATAACACAAAAAATCAAACAGCTTGAAGGTATAAAGTACACCCAAATCACAACACAAACACAAATAGAATAAATATTAAAAAAAATATAGCTTACCGAAATTCATAAATTAATTAGTAAATCAAACACCTAAATGAAAGTAGAGGAATTACCGAAGGGGGTCGAAATTTGAAGGAACACTCAGTCAGATCGAATTTGCGGCGTAAACCTGCATTCCTTAATGTCTTCAGCTTGGTAAGTACCAATGTAAAGGGCTAGCCGAGTATGACACTCACTAACCAACGCACACAAATTGCACTAAAGGTAAACACTCACTAACCAACGCACACAAATTAAATAAAGGGTCTGCGGGAACATTCACCCGAAACCCTTAATCTCAAAACACAGGAAACATCCACTATACAATTAACCATAAGCCAAAAAGCTCCATCATCACAACTAAACATCCAAGGCCTGCACCACTAACTATCGACGCCCACAAAATAAAGGAAACCACTTTTCCAGCAGTAATTATTAATAACTAAATAGATAACCAGAATTCAAACGGAACGTCTGGAATCCAGAAATTACATTGTGTGCAACGATAAGAAACTAACTGAAAACCCTAAATCAAATAATCAAATAATCAAATAATCAATACCCTAAAAACATTCATCCTACTATTACTGAACATCTTCACTCTAGAATAAACAGCAAACCAATGAAAAACTAAATCAAGAACGAAGTCAACTGATCCAAATAATTGAACAAAGGGAATATAGAATGAACCTGACTTACTGTAAATTTGATGGAATCCAGAAACTAAATTGTGTACACCGATTAAAACTAACTGCAAACCGTAAATCAAATAATCAAATAATCAGCACCCTGAAAACATTCATCCTACTATTACTGAACATCTTCACTCTAGAATAAACAGCAAACCAATGGAAAACTAAATCAAGAATGAAGTAAACTGATCCCAAATAATTGAACAACGGGAATATAGAATGAACCTGAGCTATTGTAAAACTGAAGTAAATGTTGGCTGTGAAAGCTCCCGGGAGAAAGTGGTCAATTGTGATGTGTATAATCTGTTGTTGCAGCTCTAAATTTTAATGTTGGGTGTGAAAGTTCCTGGAAGAAAGTGGTAGTTATTGCAGCCCTAAATTTAGGAGATTTGTGATTTGAACGAAAATTGTGATCTGAAATCAGTGAAGCTGTGATTTGTATGTGGGAATTACAAAAGTGAAATCTGTCACATATCATAGCTCTGAGCACTCAACTCACTGAATTTGGGGAAAGTCAGGATGATTTTCTAAGGTAGGAAAAGTTAACTTTCACGAATTGAGATCAGGAAGCACACACTGTTCGCTTTTTCACCATAAGTTGGGTTACCTGAGCAGTAGCTTTCAAACCAAATGCTTTCACCGCGCCCAAAACATTAGGATGTGCTGCCCACTTCAGAGATGGTTCCATGATCAACACTTTCTCATCTGTGACATAGACCTTCATGCCTGCAAAAAAATGAAAAGACAGTAGAGAACTACTGAACCAGGATTACTAACAGCCAAAGAAATTTGAAGCATCACAATATATTGCAGAACAATATTGACGGAAGCACACAACACGTAAGAGCATGCATGGCGATTTCTCATAAATCTAGTAGGGTCTCATAGATAATTGAACGACTAACCTTGAAATGTTAGTGGCAGGGACCCTAAAGTAAGCTTCTCAAATTCAACAGAATCGATTTTCTATTTAGGAATTTATTCAGCTATGATAGGTGTTGCAATATCCTTCACAGTCTTGCATATTGGCTACAAAAAATGTTAGTTGGAACACAATATTATTTTATAGAACAAAATGCAATCTACATTGGACTAAATTAGATTTAATATCGAGAAATTTGCAACATACCTTGTCCAAGTAAGGCCACATTTGAGCAATAAACTTGTTCAGCCAATCCATCTATTTAGAGTACAGGAAAGCGGGAAAAAAATGTCATGTGAGCTGAAAGCCATGTAATGAGCAAACCTATGATGAACATAGATACATACGCGGTTGTAATCTGGGTTTTTAACTCAAAACGGTATCTCAGGGAGCAGTCGTAGAAGTCTTCGGCATCCTGCTCAGCCAAAGGCTGAATCTCGGGATCCTTGCAGAAACAAATACTATCATAAGAACGTTCAAAATGACCAATTATTTGTTAACAATAAACAACTTCAATGTCTTTCTACCAATATTAACCCCTTTCATGAACAAATCAGTTTTAAGCCAATGACCAACATATCAATAAAAAAAGGTCAATGATTGAAAGCCATTTACTGTGAGAGCGTAAAACATCAACTGGCATGTTCGAACACCATTTGATGACAACCACAAGTAGATTATAGCTAGTGGCTACAATCAAGGCTACTCAAACTCGATTAGTTAGTGGCTACAATCACTGTGAGTGTAGCATCCTAGTAGTTCTGATAATACGAATCAGTTAGTAAAGTGACTGAACTTATATATTGATCTTATGTACTGTGCATCTATATATAAGAAATGAAAGAACTACTTACGGCTAAGCTGGTGGAGGGCAACAGATATGTGTCCCTTCTAAACTCCGGATATCAAGAATGCCAAACTTGCATTGCGGAAAAAGATATTTAATAATTCACTGAGCACATCTCAGCTTTAATCAGGACACTAATTACCGGTTTATTCTAAAATAAAATGCCTAATTTCATCATGAGTGTCACTGGTGCATTTCAACAAACACCTTGTGTGCAATATAATACACTATCACAACAATCAAACAAAAACCACCAGCCAAAAAAATCACTCAATAACAATAGTTGGCCATTAAATGAGGGTACGCTTACCATAAATGTGGCAACCATCGAGCTTAGCTAGGACGATAATGGTGGATGTGAAAGGAGAAGCTTCACAAACTTGGTCGAGAAGTCGATCCATGGCGGAAGAAGAATGGACGTTGCTTGCTTCGAATTTGGTGAACTTCAATGGTAGAAATATCTGATTGAATTAAAGTATTATGACAGAAATACCAAGTTAAATTGAAGGATTATGACAAATAGTGGTTAGGAGGGCAAAAAATGAAGAACAATTGATGGTAAAATTATTATCAACAGATGGGAGAAAAATGAGAGGAAAAGAATGAAAAGAGTGGCTGAGAGCAATTTGGGGAGGAAATGATAAAGCAAATGGGGAGGAAATGATAAACAAGGCATGACTGCAGGAGAAAAAGGTGGAATGAGTTGGAAGGAAAGTCAGAAAAGAGTTACAATGGAGTGGAAACTAAATTAAATCTCTCCACAGCATTAATACAAAGGACTAATATACTGTGTTTGTTTACTGTACATCTACAGTTTTCAAAAAGTAGGAAATTCTACATTTTTTATAAAGTATAGATATAGATATGATACTATCGTCCAAATTTACATGGTACAATTATACTCATTATGTTTGTTACTACATATATATATATATATTTAGGTTTTTTAATTTTTTTTTTTTTTTGGTAATTTAAAGCGTAACAGAAATTAACTACGAAGTATTTTTTACTAGAGAATTTTACTCAGTAGTATAATTTATTATCAAATGAAATACACCTCGAAATTTAAATGTTTGTTACTCCATATTAACTACGGAGTTTAATTTACTAGATAATTTCGAGGTGTATTTTTTATAGATTCCTAAAATTTTTGAACGATCAACTTAAATTATAATATTCCTAAATCAGATTGATTGTTACGTACCACACATTGTCTTATGTTCATTAATTATGAATTGATAATCTTTTTTTTTTGTTTATTTTTTTTTTTGCCATTTTGTTTTAGACGATGGTATTGAAACTCGATATTCACGATGATCACAAATGCAAGAAGACTGCCATGAAAATAGTTTCACCAATCTCCGGTATGTAAAACAACATTATTATCACAAGTAATATAATCACTCTTTTATGTCATATTTATTTCGACGATGAAATAATTTTTTAAGAAAATGAAGACTAATATTGTTTAAATATAATAAAATTTTTTAGGGGTTGATTCAATTTCAATGGACGTAAAGGAACAAAAGTTGACACTCACGGGAACGATGGACCCAATAAAAGTTGTGAAAAAATTGAGAAAAGTTTTTCGGACAGAAGTGTTGTCAATTGGGCCCGTGAAAGAGCCCGAAAATGAGGCCCACGTTATTGAATATATAAACCCTTTTGAGGTTTATGGCTATCCTACTTATCCTATTTACTCTACTTATTATTTTTGATTTTATTTATAGGGTTATAAATATATTTTTTATTGTTACAAGTATTGTAGTTTTGTATAATATATATCAATTTTGTAAAAGTTGAATAAAAAGAAAACATTGTAGTTTTTTTTTTTCCAATGTAATTTTCTGGTAAGACTGTCTTATGATATAAGATAAGTCATACGGAGTAGTTAGTTATAGGTTGCTCATAGTTATAAGTTTTGAAATTTCAAGGTTACCCGACCCGAATAACCTCGGACAACACCGGATATTACACTGTTAGTTGAAGGCATCTTCTTCAAGTATGACTTCACCAAAGTTTTATCCTACACATCTTCAGTACTGTACAGATATTTTGTTAGTTCAGAATACAACTTTAAGTTTCTTACCAACACTTTCTTGTAAGTCTTAGTTGTCGCAGGAATGTCACAGTTTAGAATTGAGATCTTTTCTTTGTTCAACCCTGCACTACTTCAACAAAAGATAGAAACTATTCTGGCTGGTAGTTCTGACGTTAAACCAGGGACATCCCTGTCAAACTTGCCATCTACAAACGTGGAGAAAATCGTCCAGAACATGGCGATAAAGCTCAGTCCAGAATTGTCCAGAACTGACATTACAGAATTGCAGCCTTTGCACATGAAAGTCTCCCTCGAATCTTTGGGAATAAGACTTGTGAGCATCCTCTGTTTGTATTGCGCAACGTGGTTTGAGGATGTTATGTTCTGTAGTACAAGTTCAATTGATGGAACGTTGAATTTCTTTGAAATATCCTTCAAAACCGCGATATTGCCGAAGGCGAGAATTCCTTTTTTTTTTCTTTTTTCTTAGGAGTAGTTTTTGGTTCCAAGAGAGTCTTCTTTGAGTTGACCTCCAAAATCTTTGTCCCCATCATGATAGGAAAAAACTTTTCTTTCTATGACGAATGACAAGGACAATTCTGGCCTGACTCTTGAGTTGTAACCACTATTCTTGCTGGCCGGGGTTCTGTCCCGATTCAAGATTGACTCAATCTCTTTGAGTCTTGTATTTTCTTGTGGAATTGAGGCAATCCTCGAGCAAGATTCCTCCAACTATTGTGCTAGTTGTTCTAGGGTCTTGTTAACCATGTGGTCGTGACAAGAGTGTGTTTTTTGTGGATTTTTTTTAGAAGAGAGTTTCACAAACTAATAAACTAGGTGCCCAATGGTGGGCGCCAATTTGTTTTGGTGAATTTTCTACAAGGGTGAAAAAGAGCTAAGATGGGTAAACTAGTACTGTTTGCGAAACAGAACAGAACATAGCATTATCCGAACAGAACTGACGACAACTAGATTGATGAAATAGAGCAGAACATAGCCTTCTTCGAACAGAACTAACGACAACGAGATTGATGACGCGGAAACCCCGAGAAGAAGATGGGTAAAACTGCGGGCTACCAAGGCAGGACTTCTTTAATCTCTCGTTGTGATTACAAAGCTTTTGATTACAATATGATGACTTTCGTAGGAGAAACTAGCGAATAACGCTAATACATCGATTGTCTGTACTTCTATGTGAAAGTGTAAGGAAAACCTATGAAAAAACTCTTCACAAAATGACTAAGTGAGCCTATATATATAGGTAGAATGCTCACAATACAACTCCTAAAATCTAGAGCCACTATCTCATGAACTTAGGTAGTTGGATAACTACCCACTATGCATAACTAAATAACTTCCCATTATCACTTCTATTCTGATCCGCAGAACTACATGCCAATAACTACTCATAATCTTAGGTAGTTAAATAACTACCCATGATCTGCACTTTTGTCTTGTTCTGCAATGATTGCCAACTGCACACCTATTATTCCACTTTTGAGGATAACTGCCCAGTTGAGTTCTGGTCTGTCCTATCTTGTCAGTCCTGCGTAGACTTCAGTCTTGACGTTGACTATGAATAATTCCTGTCAATTCTGTAGATACACACAATCTCCTTGATTTCTAGGGGTTATTAACTACCATTTTCTCCATGATACTTGGACCATAACCGTCACTTCTGACCTGTGGTTGACTCTAATTATCTTTCTTGTTCTGTTCCTTCGTTCTTCGTAACAGCCCAATCAACCCAGAACTTACAGTTCTGGAGGGTGAAAATTTTGGTTCACCATCCAATAACATTCTATTCCAATAAACAAAGACTTACATAGTTGTTGACTTAGAAAAAATTATTATTGAATAAGATTCAATAACATGGCAAGTTAAAATTAGACCCACCAAAATACACTATACCAAACACAATGCAAAGACGTTGAGTACTAAATTGTTGTTGCATTATATTATGTACTCTTTCTTTTACATGCATCACACATTCACACAGCATTCACACGTTATTTTCTTGACTCTTGACCTTTATAAATTATAAATTATAAATTATAAAGGATTAATTGCCAAGAATAATCCGAACTAGTCCACTTATTCCATAAATAATCCGAACTCAAATTAATCCACGAATAATCCCAACTATTGAAGTAACATTCCAATAATGTACTTTGGCCAATTTCAATCGACTCTAACACGCTAAAAAAAGGCGAAATCGACTCGAACTTTGCCCCACTCTTATTTTCAGTGAAATTCAAACCGTTTTGACTTCTTTTTTTTATTGATTAAAGCAGGTTAAAATTGGCCAAAGTACATTATTGGAATGTTACTTTAATAGTTGGGATTATTCGTGGATTAATTCGAGTTCGGATTATTTATGGAATAAAATTACCAGTTCAGATTATTCTTGGCAATTAATCCAATTATAAATTACAATTACAAATAATTACAAATAAACTAAGTAGACTATCTTTTTGTTTTTTAGGGTAAAATTTAGTTTTGAATATGAGTTGACTAGCTAGATTACAAAGACCACGAGTTGACTAGATTACAAAGACCACCCAAATTTTATACGGAATACATTTTTTTGAGATATAATTTTTTTTGGGTATTGATTTTCCGTATACGGGTTTTACTCCCGTTATATACTTTTTTCATTTTTTTTCCCCTTTCATACCCTTTTTTTACTCACCTTCTATATAAAATTCTCTCTTTTATTTTTGTAACTTTTCTTAACCTAAATTCATACAATTTTCAATTATTTCAATTAATAATTTCGATAATCAATTCAACAAAGTAGTAATTCGATTCAATTTTAATTTTTTTCATAAAATTATGTTAATTTTATTAATCTTGATAATTTTGGGTTAAAAATCAAATTAGGGTTTATAGAAAATTGAAATTTAGGTCAAATCGACATATAATTTTGTTGAGGTGGTGATGCTTTGGAGTAGTTGGGCAACACATTTTGTATGGGAGATATGGGTGTTTTAAGATCAATCCAAATATACGGTTACTCCTATAACCTATTACGTATTTTGTAGTTTTGCTAATCGTGCTAGTTGGTGCAAAGACCATTGACTTGAAGATGTAGATACTCATTATTCATCAATCATCAGTAAATAGGTCTTTTGTAATTGTGTATACCTTCGATGCAGCACTCTCGAAGACTATTCCGACCACAACCACCGCATCCCCGTCATCCTTCTGACAATTTCAATTGATAGAGTTCGGATTATTTATGGAATAAGAGGATCAGTTCGAATTATTCTTGGCAATTAATCCTATTTTATTTACGTCATTGACTTGTCTTATAATAACTTCACATAATTTCCACAACTGCCAACACCCAAGTAATTATGAGGTATGTACTACGTACGCGGTGTGTGGAAAGTGGGAACAACATTATTAACGAGTACTATAAATATACTTGCATTGTGTGATTTAATATATTGTGTTCACTTAATTTATTAAACTTTAATATCACTAAAATAAAATTAAATTATTACACTATAAAAAAAATTTATTACTTCTTCTTCACCTACACAATTCTCAACATACCCTAAAGAAAAACCATAATAATCTTAAGAACAAATTAAATTACATGAAGGTAAGGGTTGATTAATTAGTTATTTCAATTAATCTATGAGAATTTTTTTTATGCCTTTTATATACTTTGTACATTGTTGATTAACTCTATAATTATAGCTTGTGATAGAGTGTATGTAATAATTATCATACGTTTCTGTTTCAACTATTTGCTTTACATTTTTATTCTGAAAAGGTGTTTAAAGTGACGGATTCTTTTATATTACACCCTCCGTTCTACAATGTTAGTCTCATTTACCTTTTTAAAAGTCAAAGTTTCGTAATTTTGACCGTCTATAACATAAAATCTACACAAAATTGTATACGATAATAAGATAATTACATTCGTTATTAAATTATCTTTCATAATATTTTATTTTCAATGAAAAAAAAAATTGCATAATAACCGATGAAAAATATGATTGAAGAGGTGAGTTGGAGACTGCGTAAAGTCAAAACGAGACTAACATTGTGGCACAGAGGGAGTATAATACAAGTTGATCCAATGTAATCATTAAATGAAAGGAAATAAATTTTGAGTCGAAAATTATTATTAGGTGATAATAATATGCATATATATATTCGAGCCTTTCATTAATCATACGGAGTATATATATGTACTCGTATGTAAGATTTTTCTTTAAAAAAAAAATGTAATATTGATTATTATCTGTTTTTTAAATGATAAATGTTCCGTTAAGTTGCCCGTACAATTGTTTGTGCAAATCATGCAATAATTTGAAAATTTTGTACGTACTCATATCGTTATCAACCTTTATACTCCGTATATATGATATGATACTATCGTCCAAATTTACAAGGTACAATTATACTCATTATGTTTGTTACTCGATATATATATTTAGGTTTTTTAATTAATTTTTTTGGTAATTTAAAGCGTAACAGAAATTAACTACGGAGTATTTTTTTACTAGAGAATTTTACTCAGTAGTACTCCGTATAATTTACTATCAAATGAAATACACCTCGAAATTTAAATGTTTGTTACTCCATATTAACTACGGAGTTTAATTTACTAGAGAATTTCGAGGTGTATTTTTTATAGATTCCTAAAATTTTTGAACGATCAACTTAAATTATAATATTCCTTAATCAGATTGATTGTTACGTACCACACAATCACACATTGTCTTATGTTCATTAATTATGAATTGATAATCTTTTTTTTGTTTATTTTTTTTTTTTGCCATTTTGTTTAGACGGTGGTATTGCAACTCGATATTCACGATGATCACAAATGCAAGAAGACTGCCATGAAAATAGTTTCACCAATCTCCGGTATGTAAAACAACATTATTATCACAAGTAATATAAGAACTACCCGTAATATAATTACTCTTTTATTTCATACGAGTATTTATTTCGACGATGAAATAATTTTTTAATAAAATGAAGACTAATTATATTTAAAATATAATAAAATTTTGTAGGGGTTGATTCAATTTCAATGGACGTAAAGGAACAAAAATTGACACTCAAAGGAACGATGGACCCAATAAAAGTTGTGAAAAAATTGAGAAAAGTTTTTCGGACAGAAGTGTTGTCAATTGAGCCCGTGAAAGAGCCCGAAAAGGAAAAGGAAAAGGAAAAGCCCAAAAATGAGGCCCAACTTATTCAATATATAAATCCTTTTGAGGTTTATGGCTATCCTACTTATCCTATTTACTCTACTTATTATTTTTGATTTTATTATTTATAGGGTTATATTATAAATATATTTTTTATTGTTACAAGTATTTTAGTTTTGTATAATATATACTCCGTATCAATTTTGTAAAAGTTGAATAAAAAGAAAACATTGTAGTTTTTTTTTCCCCAATGTAATTTTCTGGTAAGACTGTGTTATGATATAAGATAAGTCATACTCCCTCTATTCAACTCCATTCACAACATTTTACTTTTTCACATTTGTCGAGGCGAATGTCGGAATGAAAATATTTACAATTTCACACGAGAAAAAAAATTTAAAAAGTAAATATTGAACTCATGACTATATTTTCATTTATAGATTGTCGGGAATTTAAAAAAAAAATTCAACATGACTATATTTTCATTTATAGATTGTCGGGAATTTCAAAGATTTCAAACATAGGTGAATAGTGTCTATAAAGTAATTGTAGTGAATGGAATTGAATGGAGGAAGTAGTTAGTTATAGGTTGCTCATAGTTATAAGTTTGAAATTTCAAGGTGGTTTTTTCTCATTGAGAATATGATTCCGAAAAATATTAACAAAATTCCTACGAAATAGTGTAATTTTGAGTCTAATTAAAAAAAAGTAGCAAAAGATCATCAACTCTTTATTATTATCATAAGTGATATAAAATACAGATTATCATCTATTGAAAGTGAATACTGAATAGCGTCTCGAACTAAAATTGTTACGTCTTTAAACTACTAAAATACTTAAATCACAAATGCTCACATAAAACCGTCTCACGTGTGCGACGAGATATTTACGAATAAAATGTGCCTACTTTAAGGTTTAAAGTGACTATTTTAACGTTTAAAGTGACCATTTTATGGAGCTTTAAAATGGTTACATTTAGCGTTAAAGTGGTCACTTTAAGCATTAAAATAGTCACATTTTACTCATAAGAACTCCGTCACACGCGTGAAACGGTTTTATGCAAGACTTACTCTACTTAAATAGAGTAACGTGAGCTAACAACCATAACAATTTAGTGAAATAAATTAATGTTATATTCATATTTTATACCCTTGGCTTTTATAAAGAACTAATATTCTAATTTCTTAACTTACTACTTAGTTTTTTTTTAAGCTTTATACACCAAAGTAATGTGGTGACTGGTGAGGAAATAGACACATCCAATACACAATTCTCATGGTCACAAATCAACTCAAAAAGCCTAACATTTTCATTTGTGAATACAAAGCATCCACCTTTCATTTGGGACAACCTAGGAAATATCTTATCATAGTAACATAATGGAGATATTTTTTTTTTGTACACTATGTTAACATTATCATCTATTAGTACTACTAAAACTCCATCTGTTTCAGTCATTTGTTTATACTTCTCTCAAATTTTTCTCATAAAAAAGTCAAACTGTAAACAATTTACTGAAATAGAGGGAGTACAATTTTGTAAAAATAATAATGGTCACTCTTTTAATATATAACACACAATAATATAATTCAAAGAAAAATGGAGTTTGTATTATTATTTTATATTTAAGAATTTTATAAGTCTCGATCGTACTAAATAAATATACACATATAATGAGTCGTAATATCTTAATATATTTATTGACTACTGTTTCACCACTAATTGAAGATAAAATTTCGTACTAATTGTTGACCCCTTACTATTGTGTATACTTTTGTGTTTTCACATTACATCTATTTTTTTCTTCCTCTAAAGTATTAGCTATGATTTTATAATGGTATTTACATGTTTCATCAATGATCGACAAATTTAATTACGTAGCATTCTAATACGTTAAAACACATTACAAATACTTGAACAACAGCTACGTCGAAAAAAAAAATAACCTTAAATAACTTCAAACGATAACCATATTCAATACTCCATATTTTTTGTAATATTAATTAATAAGTAATAATAATAAAAATGATAAAAATCACATTTTACTAATATTTGAAACAACAACTAAATAAAATTAAATATATTTTAAATTAGTTTATTACTCCATAATACTACTATTAGGTAAAAAACCGTAATTCTTCTGTGAGGCAGAACTCAAATTAAATTAACGTCACTGACTACATAATCAAGTACTGAGACGAATTTACAATAATTTATCGTAAGGCCGAACGAATTTGTGGGTAAAAAAATGGTAGGATCAAACACTATATAAATGGTTGATCACTCCGTAACACCATAGTAACTAAAATTCCTCCCCAAATTTAACGATTTTAATCACTTCTATTACTTTGAAACCCTAATTTTAATTTTTTTTCTAATCGTTTTACAAAAAAAAATCCCCAAATTTTGAAACCTTCATCACTTCAATGGTGTCGATGAATCCAAGTTCGCCGGAAGGTTTTTACCTTGACTCTACCGGCGGCGCGTTGCCCGGAGTCAACCCTTTCACGGCGGATTTTGCGGCGGTTGAAATGGTGTCGTCGCCGACCGATGAATCGAATTGTAAGAAGGTGAGGAAACCCTACACGATTTCGAAGTCGCGTGAAAGTTGGTCTGAACCTGAGCATGATAAATTCCTCGAAGCTCTTCAGCTGTATGTTTCGATTTTTTTGCATTTCAAATTGTTTGATTTTTCTACTTTTAATGTGGAGTTTATTATTTGTATTTTTGAATTTTTGATGAAGTTTTGATTTTCTGCTTAATTGTTTGATTGTTCAACTTTAATGTCGAGTAGATATTTTGTCTTTTCGAATTTTGGATGAAATTTTATTGTTGTTGTTTCTGTAATTATGTTTTGATTTTTGTGCTTAATTGTTTGATTGTTCAACTTTAATGTCGACTTTTTGATTTTTTTTTTTTTTATTTTTTGTAATTTTTGTGCTTAATCAATTTACAAACAAGTTGTTTGGGGATGAACTAGTGTAATTATGGCAGTATGGTAAATTCCTCGTAGCGCTTCAGGTGTATGTTTCGACTTTGCGCTTTAATTGTGTGATTGTTTTACTTTAATGTGGTGTATTTGTTTTGTGTTTGGAATTTTGTTGAAATTTTGTTGTTGTTTCGGTGATTATGATTGAGCTTTTGTATTGTCAGTGTACAAGGAAGATGTTTGTGGCTGAAATAGTGTCACATTTTACTCAATAATGTCGTAATAATCGTTGAAATGGTCTCATTTCTTGTCGCAAATTGCTCGGTGTGCGCATCAAATGGTCTCATTTTTGTTGCAAACTACAAACAAGCTGTTTTTGAGCGATTTGATTGTTGAATTGGATGTATGATTGCGGGTTTAACTCGTGATCAGTTGTGCAGTTAGAGGGGAAGTTGCATAGAAACAAGAAACCCGGGAAAAAAGAACTAAAAGCCAACATTTTGCTACCTCATTACACACCTTCTTCCGGTTACAAAGCTAAAAAAATTGTTGTGATATAAAAATTGACTTTGCTACCCACACAAAAATTCCTGGTTTCGCCCTTGGTTGCCATACTTTGAGAACTTGGCGATCAGTTGGCTTTGGAGTTGAGTGTTTGACACGTTCGTTATGTGTTCTTCTCTTACAAGTTACAACCTTTCCGTGTAATGTGAAGTTGTTTACATTTTACCACTCTTTATTCCACAATATACAATAGTGTTTTCGGGGACTATGGTAACGATGTTGTTGGAATTTTTTTCTGCTGTTTCACTACCAATGATTTTGTTCTATACATATGTGTTGCAGTCATGTCAACTTTGCCTGTGTGTTCACTGCGTTAAGCTAGGTGGGGATGACTTTAACGTCTTAACTTTTACAGCTTTGACCGTGATTGGAAGAAGATTGAAGCTTTTGTTGGGTCGAAAACTGTTATTCAGGTATGTACAACCGTTCAACAGTTTCCATGAAATGTCGTTTATCATCTAGTTTTTGACTTGCCCATAAACTGATACTCATGATTTGTATGTAGATACGCAGCCATGCTCAGAAGTATTTTCTGAAGGTCCAGAAGAGTGGGAGTCATGAGCATTTACCTCCACCACGCCCTAAGCGAAAAGCTGCGCACCCATATCCCCAAAAGGCTCATAAAAACGGTCAGCTGCGTTTTATTCTTCTATACCATAGTTGCTTCAAGTTAATTATTCTTAGCTAGTTGTCTGACGTGGTCTCTAACAACTGCACCAGTCGCAACTGCTTCTGTTCAAACATCTCCGTCTTTTCTTGAACCTGGAAATGAAAGAGCAGACCCTACATCTACACCGAGATATCAAGGTAGTACTGCAGCTGTATCTTCTTCTGCTGCCAACTCTCAGACAGTTGGAAGGCCGAATGCGATTGAAGGTTGTTTTGTGCTTTAGTTTGTGTTTTGTGGTTTATGGGTTAGACCACTTTTACCTTTAGACCTGTTATTAAATCTTAACCCTCTGGCTTGTTCCTTTAATCAGGTGATATGAAATCTCCAAGACCAACGATTGCTGTGAATAACTGTTCAAGTAGCGCTGAGAGTACTCCCATGGCACGCACTGCCGTTGGACTCAATGAAGCGGTGAAGCATGGCTCTCCATTAAAAGGTATTGAAACTTATGTATTTTGCTCATCAGAAGAAGTTCAGAACCCTGAAACGAATAGTAAAATGGTTGCTCAACGACCTTTGTCCTTAGACCGATGGTGGCCATTACCGATTAACAAAAGCTTTTGAGGTTCAGAATTAGCTTTCGTCTTGCAACCTGTGTATTGTGCAATTATTTTCTACGGAGTAATATACTAGCCTGGTTTTGCTTCTTGGATAGTTTTCCCTTTTTCGTTTTCCAAAACTTTCCTCATTGTAATGCAATAACTTACTCGATATTACTTGATGCAGTTCTGCCTGATTTTGCGCAAGTATACAGCTTTATTGGCAGCATATTTGACCCAGCAACGAGCGGTCATCTGCAGAAGCTAAAGAAAATGGATCCCATTGATGTTGAGACGGTATTTCACTATCTCTCACTCAGTCATCTCTCTGGTTCATGTGTGTTGTTTTTTTGTTCCGGAGATAAATGAAATGTTGAAGTACCTTATGCTTTTACTCCCCTTTTAGTCATGCCAATTCGCTACAGTGTAGAACCAGTTGCTTGCAAAGTTGCAATGTATGGAGTATCCAGTAAACATAAACGGAGTGCTTACTTTATCTAAGTAACTTACATTGTTTCTGCCGTAACTTCTCGTATATATTCTTTGTATGCGATACTCAGTTATATTCTATGGCTTACATGTGTATTTTTATCGTTTAATTTGATTAGGCACTGTTGCTGATGAGGAACCTTTCGATCAACTTAAGTAGTCCTGATTTTGAGGACCATGTAAGTGACTCATATCACTCATGTGAATTGTGGTTCAATATCATTTCATGGAATGCATTTTTCTTGTTGCGCCACTTCAGTTTTTTTCGTCATTTCTTTCCTATTTAGCGGGTGGTTACGGACTGATTGCTATCCCCTTACATCAGTGTCAATATTTCTTAAAAATGCGAAGGCTTAATTAGAAATGCTGACCAAGTGACCAGGGATACAGACTATAATTTGTTCGGGAATTATGATATCCATACATAGAGTTAGCTGTCAAACTTGGTTCAAGCCTTAAAGTGCACTACGGATTTCGCCAAAATGTCGCATAGCGTATCAGGCACGCCTTACGACACACTTCAGGCATTAGGGCCTTCGGGGCATATTATTTCTTTAGTTCTTTAATATAACACGCCTGTTGTCCCTCGCTTTTCCTGTCTCACTTATGATAATGTTCTGGTTTCTCTCATTTGGAGCCCACCCTTTTGTACTCCTTATATTATCAGAAAACTGGTTATAGATTTTTTACTCTTCGTATGGAGAAATTTTCTTGTATATCGTCAGCTGGTAACCATGCAAAATTTGACTCGTAGCTCGGATCGCTGTTTATTTTTGTGTAAAATCTCACCACCATATATGTACTTTTGGTTTTTGGTGGCAGAGAAGGATGTTATCGTCCTACGATACCGACTAGTCCATTTTTAAATGGTGCCAATTACAAGCATGATGATTGACATGGCAAATTTAGTCATCACCTCCTTGCCTCGGACTCTCGGAGTCTCCTTTTCCACTTGAACTGAGATGTTATACGATCTTATGAGGATGCTATTCAAGTTTTGCACGGTCATGTATATAACAAGAAACTTACCAAAGTGATCGATGGATCAACTTCTCACCCGCTGTAAAATTTAGTCGGTTGATGAATCTTATGCTAAATGTACAGAAGCCTCTGTATAATTGTGAGATTTTTTTTCTCCTCACCATGTAATACTGATAATGTTCTGAAACTTCTGGTGCACATCTCATGCTTCATAAGTTTAGTACTTGAAATGACTCGTTTATCTTTTCAGACCTTCGTTTTTCGCTCAAGTGATCATTTCTTTACAATTTTGTGCATGTGTGGGTTACGTGAGTTTTACGAAGTCCTCGGAATGCAATTGCAAAACACTGAAACATCAACGTAAATCTGTGTATAAAAGGAAAATGCTTTCGCAGGAAGACACCACCGAAATGAATTTATTCCACAGATAAAAGTTTCGGAAAAGTAAACGACCTTTATACTATGTATAACCATGACAAATTTACAACCTCTCGATCATATTACAGCTACATAATCCCAACACCGATGAATGATAAATGAATCAATGATCGGAAGTTTCTGAACTCGATTCCCTGGCAGCAGTTTCATACACCAACTGCGCAGTAAGAAGATCGACAACACCAGACCCAACCGACTTGAACACCGTAACCTCCTTCTCGTCTGTCCGACCATTTATCTTCCCCGAAATCAAATCCACCAAATTCCCACACACATCACTCCTCGAAATCACACCCTTCTCAAACGCGCTCACCAATTCCCCCGCTTCCTCGAGCGCAACATCATTATCGACATAAACCCTCCCCCTCCTCACCGCCTCGCCATCACACTCCTTCATACACGGCTTATACGACCCAACCAAATCGAGATGCGCCCCGTCTTTCAACCACTCACCCTTCACCAATTCACTCTCGGAATTCGTAGCGCAACTCACTATATCACCCAACCTCACAGCACCCTCCAAAAACCCGCTTCCCTCAAAACACACCCCACTAAACCCGCCTACGGTTCCCAATTTCTCGGCCAAAGCCACCGCCTTTTCGACAGTTCGGTTCCAAATGATCACCCTTTTAATACCAGGCCTAACACACAAATGCGCTTCGATCAAATGTGGGGCCAATTGACCTGCACCAATCATAACAAACACACTAGAGTTAGAATTCGACAAATACGACGAGGCTAAGGCGGAAACCGAGGCGGTTCGAAAGAGGGTCAATTCGGTGGCGTCGAACAAAGCGAGGGTTTGACCGGAAATCGAGGAGAATAAGTTGTAAGAAGCGTGAATTCCGGGCAAATTTAGGGAGGAGTTTTGGGGATGTGAAGTGACGATTTTGACACCAATGTAGGGGAGTGAAGGGTGGGTGGAGAACGACGGCATGAGAAGGAGGGTTGCGGCGGCGCCATCGCCGCCGCCGGCGGTGGTTGCGGCGGCGGAGGAGGTGGTGAGGGAGTGGCGAGGAGGGGTGGTGAGGAAGAGGGAGGAATTTGGGAGATGTGATTGGAGGTGAGAAATTAGGGTTTTATGAGTTAGGGTTTTGGTGAGAATTGCGGTGGAGATGAATAGTGGTGTTGTTGTGGTGGTTGTTGCGGTGGTTTGTGGTGGTGACATGGTAGCTGTGGGAGTTCGATGGAGGTGGTGTGTTGAGTGATTGATTGAGTAAATTGGGGGAATTTGATTTATTTATAGGGATTGTACGAAGAACGGTTCTCACGTGAAACCGTCTCACACTTGTGTGCTATATACGATAAAGTCATAAAACAAATTATTTTAAGATATATAATTCACTCTCATGGAGATTTGTGTCAGAAAAATAATTGGTCTTTTTTAGATCAACTTTAGATAACTATCACTAAATACTTAATAATAATTTCTATACACTTATACGGAGTATATGAATAATTGTGGAAAATTTCCACGAAATGGTAGGTGTAAAAATGCCAAAAAATGGTAAAGAATTTTGTACTCCGTATTAAAAGTCAAGCCCTCACTCATTTTTTATACGCTAGTTAAACGGAGTTTTTTTTTTTTTTTTTAAAAATAACACTAATTCTTGTATAAGTCAGGCCTTACAATAAATTAGTCCGTCTTATTTGTACTTGATTATATAGTTTTTGTACTATTTAAGGGATAATTATGATTAATTGTTACTGTACTAAATTCTTTTAGTACCCCTGTTAGTGATTTTAGTAGATTTGTTTTATGTTTTTGTACCCTTTAACTGCAATTTGTAACTTGGTCTCAACTCTCACGTTAACTTAGTGGAAGTTCAGCCTCACAGGAGAATTAGTAAATAAATAAATGAAATGTACTTGTAATCTCTCTATTGGTTAGAGGAAAAATAATAAAATTTCGTTGGTGTTACTTCATGATTCGCGTGAGTATTAATTTAATTAAATAGTTCATATTGCTAATACACTATTATTGTATTCCGTATTACTCCGTATATATTAAGATATTGATACTCCTTTTAAATTATACTCCGTATTAAATATTCCGTAGATGAATTGAAATATTATGATTATTACTCGTAGTTAATATTATTAGTTAATATATTCAATGTCATTGTAAATGCAAATAGAGAAAAATGAGTACGCGTACAATTTCGATCATGCTGGACACGCTTAAGGCGAGATTTCAAGTTCAAATCATATCAATATTCCGACTGCATCAATTACGTGGTAAGTTTTGGCATGAAGGATGGAATTCCCCTCGAGCTTGATATTCTGGCGTGGGCTAAATTTCTTTTAAATGAAACTATTTATACACGCACAGTAATCTCATTTAATTTATTTTTAAACCGCCGATAATATATGACTTAGAATACATGGATTATATCTTAGATTTTTGAGTGCAACCTTAAACTTTTGCTTGTGAAGAGTGGAGGAAGGTTCAATGTAAGGACTAATCTAAATGAACCTAATATTCTCCAAGTCATTGCATTCAATATGTTCATCATAAAATCAAGTCAAATCCTCAAAGGACAACACTTGACACTTACACATCGAATCGAAATCGACTATCGTATGAATTCCCTAGACGCCAGTCGGTAATTATAATGCACGACCTTCAGACACAAACTATTTATTGGGTCGTGAAACATTAGGTGTGTAGGCTAGGATCATAGAGTGGTAACTGGTAAGTGTAAATATTAGGCGTCACCGCTACCGAAAATCCGATGAGTGGGTGAGGGACACCCCAAAAAAAAAAAAAAAAAAAAAATTGATTCTTAAACGAGAAACCAAGTCACAAAACTGCGTAAACATATATTCCCAGGAATTTCGTTCATTACACGTTCCATAGGAGCAAGTGAATCAGATCCGATTCATTATGACTGAAAACAATGAAAATAGTAACAGATGAGAGCAACAGCGTCCACTTTCGACGTTGAGTTACTGAGGAAAGGGGGGGAAGAAATGACGAGAAATTTAAAAAGTGAAACATCTCGACCAGGGCAATGATGTCAAAGTCTGAGCACTTGCACCACCACTACTCGACAACTCGAGCAACCAAATGCTGGAAGTAAAATTCTGTACAAATTTTGAACTGTAATGTAGGAGATTAAAGCGTGTATCGTGTCGAATAAACTCGGTGAACGAGAATTAGAGAGGATAGATGTAGCTAAAAAAACAAAATGATTTACCTGTGACCGAAGATTCAAACAGAAAAAATCAAATGATGATGCAAATAGTTTCAGCTTTCCTTTTTTCGGGCCTGCTTTACTTTATGTACCTTCTGATTGCTTCTCGGAAACAATAGGTCGTTTAGCTGTCTTTCAGCGCTGTATTCTGATGTCGCCTGCAACCAAATTTAACCCCACTGTTAAACTATGATCAAACAGGTATCAGAAGACGGTTTTTAGGGTAATAAATGAGGAGAGAAAATACTCGTGATTTAAAAGCGAAGCGCAATGTCTGCACTTGAGTTCCCGAGCAAACTCGCAAGTCAAACCCTAGGGTATCTACACCGATAAGTGACGCCTCCTGCAACAAATAGAAAGGAATACAGAGTTTTAAACACCTGGCTTATGTCTAGCAAGAGCAAACGATGAAAAAAGGTCGAATTTCTGACCTCGACTTGAAGACCTTTGCAACTCCAGCAAAGGGATTTGAGGGCGTTAGTGGTCTTTTCTCCAGCAGCATTCACACGGGATATTATTTTGGCAGCTGAATGAGCGATTGCATCAGGGCACGCCTTTCTGTAATCTTCGACGTCGACATCAATCTGTCAGCAGAAATGCGATTCCAGCTATCAATTTCACACACAATTAAGTAACTCGAAGAAATGTTGTTTAAAAAAATGTCGACTCTGTCACTGTCACTTAACGGCCTTTTCTCCTCATCTTATTTATTCTTAACCACGATACCTGATTTCCATGTGCTGAAATCAGTTGAATCTTAGCCATCTCCAGCTTATAGAAAGCGGTTCCATTACCAACGCCATTATCCTGTTCCAAACCCTCATCCCACAAAGAGTTATCTTCAGACGAATCTGATAGAGATGTATGGCCATTAATTAAACCAACATCTTCTACCTTGTCGTTGTCGTCCTTAGCTTTTGAATCCTTGTTGATATCGGCATTCTTGTCCCTATGAATCAACCTGTGCTTCTGAATAACCGACTGTTCTTCGATAAAGGCAGGTCTTAAGAGACCCTGTATCGCGATTCCTGCTGGTTGCTGCTCCATGAAATCTATAGGGTCATCAGATGCGACCTGTCATAGAAAAAAGACGAGTCAGTGATTCAACTTCACTTTTGACTTGTAAATTTACGAGACCATCAAATACGTGTAAAATTGGAAAGAGTTCTGCATGCTACCCCTAGACCCTAGCTGAAATCAAGAGACAAAAAGGAAAAAAAATTAAAAAAAACCTCGGCAATTTTTTTGGCGAAATACATAGGATGAGAAGAGCGCATTGTTTCTAGTTTAGCCCAATCTCCCACGGATTCATCGGAATCAGACTGGATGTCTTCATCCTCAAGGATGTCGATCCAACCCTACAAAACAGATGTAACTCGAAAATGAAGTCGGATAATTAATTATCAGGAATACGTTGATTAAAAGAAATAATAACGTGTATAGATAACGAAATCCCACCCCCTCAAATTCATCATCTCCATCTTCATCGTCATCATCCTCGTCATCATCATCGTCTTCATCATCATCATCATCAAAATCACTATCTTCCTCCTCGATTTCCTCCACGCCAAAATCAAGGGAAGTGGGGCCTGACAGCTCCATCTCGTTCAACATGTCCTTTGTGTCGAGACCAATGATGACTTGCTGCACAAAAGAACATCTACGTTCGTCAAGTCAAACCAAATGCATACAAAAAGGAAAATTTACAATTATTTAAATTTGGAAAGTTCGTCAAATCACGAGTACTGAGGTACTTACCACATAATTATTATCAGAAGTCAGCGTCTGCATAATGTCCTCGTCGTTATTCACTTGGAAGTACACATCTGAGAACAATTACATATATGACTTTTAGGCTTTCAGCAGAAATAAACGGAGGGAATAAAAACACTTAAGAGACAATAGACGATAAAAGAACAACATGAATACCAACTCACTTCCATGTTCATCAGTAAGGTACGGCAGCTCTGGCCAAAAAATGTTTTCGTGAACTTCGTCGTTGATCAAGCCAGAGAACATTAGAGTTGCCTCACTATTCACCTGACAGCACATTTCACGCAGTTTCAGCCAAAATGTCAAGGACGATACCAATGCGCCATAAGTATTACACATACGAAATCTATGGTCGACATTACACCAGTGACCAAATGTTGCCGTTCTCACCATGTAAGAACATCTTAAAGCGACCAGTGTACGTACAGTATGATACCATATGTGACCGTCACTAGGGTAGGTAAGGAGGATCAAACGTATGCACCCTAATATATCAACGCTTTAAGGCGCTTGGGTCATCATATTTGCTACTCGTATAAGATTTGACTTTATCGCCAACGCCAAAAACACCACCCAAACCGGTAAAATTTACTCAAATTAGCAGGGAAGTAATCTACTCGTTTTACATCTGATTACTAACGCACCTGTATTTCACTCAAATTAGAAAATTCTATTAGCTTTACACTCTGGAGGATCTCTACACGAAGACAGACATAAATACGACAATAACAACACCAGAAGTACAGTTAGATATGTAATAACTCATTCATCGGAGGGTAAGACAACATTGGTTACGCATATACCTCAATGATGGTTCTACAAGTTTCGGAAGGCGAAAGTCTTCCCTCACCAGCTCTAGTTGCTTCCGAATCCAAAATATCTTCAAAGGGATGATAACTCGACTTACCATTTTCCCCGACTTGATCAGAACCCGACCCTAGAAACTTGCCACAGGCTTGAATCTTATTACAATTATTAGCTGACCCATTTCTCTTATTCAAAGAATTGTCAAACTTTCTCCTCAATCTCTTCACTTTACTCCTGAGAAAACACATATACTCCATAAGTCACAACCTATGTTCCTCAGACTCGACTACATAGTGTCGAGCACGACACGTGTAGACCCTTTTGTGGAAAATTTTCATAACTTTGATTTTAATCGAAGTATCGAGGTTGCCCTAGTGTAGGACACTGGACACGACATTAAAGTGAAGTGCCAAAGTAACATAATTCCGTATAATCCATCAAATAATTAATACAAATAAAACTGATTTCTAATAACCATATAACCAAATTGTAAAAAAGAATCAAACTTTAGATGAAAGTAAGTGATAAAATTGAAGGGTAATTTTTAATTATAGCAAAATTACCAAGGTACTGCAACATTGACTCCAATGACATCATCACAACTCCATTTTTGACGGCAATCTGATACAATCAGCAAAAATGGTACATATTTAGATATTAAAAAGGCTATTGATTTTTCGTATACGAGTTTAATAGCAGAAAAACAATACATTAACCAAAAAAGTTCCAAACTTTCTTCTAAATTAAGTCTGATAAAACATTAGAAGCAAAAAAAATTACATTTAAACACAAAAGAAGAACAAAAAATATCCAAATAGCATTACATCAATCAAAAAAAGCTCAAAACTTTCTACTAATAGAAAAAGAACATAACATTGTAGACATAAGAAAGAACAAAAATGAGATTAACAATACATTAATCAAAGTTCAAAACTTTATTCTAAATTGTATCTAATTAAACATGAGAAGCTAAAAAAAAAAATGCAAAAAATGAACATATCAATCAATAAAGTCCACAACTTTGTTGTAAATTATGTCAAACAAAACAGTGGAAGTAAAAGTAAAGTAGAATTACAAGCTATAGAAGAAGAAGAGCTCAATTGAACAGCCATAGATGATGAATCAATAAACATTCCCTTATTTATTTATGTAATTTGGGAATAAAACAAAAAAAAAAAAAAAAAAAAAAAAAAAATTGAAGAAAAGTTTTTGAGTATTTTTTTGGTTATGAATGTTGTGAGTGGATGTGGATGAGAAATGGGTTGCTTTAGTTTACTTGTTTTAGGACCTGTTCTTTCGGACTTTTTAGAATTGAATCAATCGAATCGAATCAATCGAAATGAATCGAATCGAATCGAATCAAATGAATGAATCGAATCGAATCGAATCGAATCGAATGAATCGAATCGAATCGAATCGAATCGAATCGAATAAGTTCAAATTTATAACATATCATTGAATCGAATCGAATCGAATCAAGTGGAATGAATCGAATCGAATCGAATCGAATGGAATGAATCGAATCGAATCGAATCAATGGAATGAATCGAATCGAATCGAATCAAATGGAATAAAATGGAAAGAATGCGCCCTTAGTTTGTGTGTTTTTTGGTCTTTTTGGAGGATGATATTGGAAGATGCTTTTTCCCTTGGTATTTTTATTTTATTGATCTTTTGAAGTTAGGTAACCTTTCGTTTCAATAAATTGTTTACACTTTGATTTTTTTGTGAAGAAAATTTGAGAAAAGTGTAAACAATTAACTGATACAGAGGAAGTACAAACATTTTTTTAAAAAATATAAATTAATATGGTCAAGTTTTTTTAATAAGGAAAAAAGAAAAATACCAAAAAAATTATCAAAATGTCGGTTAACTGATTTGCAAAAGGCTTATTATCATAAGTTTGCATCGGCCCACACAGACTCACCCAAATCCTAGCCCTAGTGTGAAAACTAGTCACGGGAGGACGTAGCTACATCAAACCTGAGGCGAGGAGGGAGAAGGGAAACTCGAGCATTTCATCACTCGAACTCCTTGACGTTTAGGCGTGTATCGCTTAGCCTTTGGGACCTCAGGAGAAGCCACCACGCCATAACCTCCGTGTGTTCAGTTTGTTTCTTATTCTAAAATTTAATACTTCCTCCATTCCATTTGATTCTATACATATTCCTTTTTTGGAAATTCCAATCAATTCTATACATTTCTATTTTAGTCTCTACTTTATTAAACTAAAAGACCAATATACCCTTCACTAATACCCACTCAACCCACTTGCAAACAATAAAGTAGGGGTATTTAAGTAATTCCATTATCTACCCCACTTGATTTTCTTCTACCTTAATTACCGTGTTTTGGTCAAACGTATAGAATCAAACGGAATGGAGGAAGTATATACTCCGTATTGATAAAACTTAACTAAATCACAATTTCACAAATTTTCCATGTCCAAATTATAAAAAGAGTCAATCTTCTTGAGTAAAAATTTTATTAGTAAAAATAATCTTACTAAAAGTATACTGATTTTAAATTAACGTATGTAGTAAAATTTACGATTATATATAGACGTACCTTAGAATTTGTTGGATATTTATGCATTTTTGGATTTTTGACTATAGTCCAATTAAAAGATATCCATGTGCCACATGTGTGAGTTTGATTGGATAAAGGATTGAAATAAATAAAAATACAATAAGTCTTGTGTCAACCCGTTTTACACAAGAAACGGGTTAAATATGACCCGTTTTGGCCCATTAACCCTTTTTTTTTTTTTTTGAAATTTTTTTTTTTTTTTAAAATTTTTTTTAAGACCTAAATTTTTTTTTTAATCTTTTATCGAAAATCGTATTTATAGGGTAATTAGAAATGGTAACAAAGTAGACCAAAATGGTAACATATTACATTAAAATATTGTCATAATATTTGTTTAATATGTTACCATAATTGTTTAATATGTTTCCATAATTATATAATATGTTATCATTTAATATTAACCTATTTTGGTAACATTTTAACCTATTTTGGTAACATATTACATAATTATGGTAACATATTAAACAATTATGGTTACATATTAAACAAATATTATGACAATATTTTAATGTAATATGTTACTCCCTCCATCCCACTTTACTTGTCCCCTTTTATTAAAATGTTAGATTTAAGAAACTTAGAAAAAAGCCACAATCAACCCTTAATTTTCATAACATTTACATATAATTCCAAATTTACCCTTATACACTAATATGGGTGGGAGATTTCAAATGTAGCCTTCAAATAAAAACACAAGGGCTTGCATTTCTTGGACTTGAGTTAATACAAGGGTAATTTAGTCATTTTTCCAAAAGGGACAATTAAATTGGGATTTTTTTAAAACCAAAAGGGGACAAGTAAAGTGGAATGGAGGGAGTACCATTTTGGTCTACTTTGTTACCATTTTTAATTACCCTATAAATACGATTTTCGATAAAAGATTAAAAAAAAAAAAATTTGGGTCTTAAAAAAAATTTTTAAAAAAAAAAAAAGAAAGAAAAAGGGGGAAAACGGGTCATACCCGACCCGTTTCAAGCTAGAAACGGGTTTCTTGGTCTCAAACAAGAATTTGTGATAAACACAAGATATACGGAGTATATGACTTTGTCCTACAACAATTAAAAGATTTTTTTGTCTTGCTAAGTTGTTAGATTTGTTGATGATCAAACTATTGATGATATACAATGCCTTTAAATGGAGCAATATTTGTAATGTACTCCCTCGTATTCATAGAGCTCATAGTGTACTTTTATTGCATTTTGTAGGAGTCAACTTTAAAAAATTATAATTTTATCGAAAAAACTCAAATATGTATAGAGAGAAATACCGTTAAAGCAACGCATTGGAGTCCATGTATAAAGGGAAGAAGATTATGAATAGGAGGAAGAGGGAGTTCTCCATATTTAATACTCTATCATACTCGGTTTTTTGTTTACAGTTCCCTCACAAAAATGTCAAACTGTAAACAAATCACTAGAACGAATGAAGTAGCTATAATTTGACATTTGTACCTATCACATGTGATGATATGAATGCCAATTATTTCAAGATCCAATTTAAAATATAAATCGTTTATCACAAATTTTTGTGTGAGTCAAGCCTCACAATAAATTATTGTAAGTCAGCCTCGTTTGTATTCGATTATATAGTTTTTGTACCATTTGAGTGATAATTATTATTGGTTTTAACTGAATTTTTTAGTACCCTTAAAAGTGACTTTCGTAGATTTATTTCATGTTTTTGTACTATTTTAACTACAATTTGTACTCTGGTCTCGTATTAACTTAGTGTAAGGCCAATCTCCCAAGAGAATTACTGTTTCGTTTATTAATTAATTTATTAAATAACATTTTTGCATCTTATTAATATAGTCCAAACTAAAGACTCAAACTACAAACAAAAACTAAGATTCTCAAATTCTACTTCTTGAAAACCCTAATAAGGTGGACAAAATTATCTTATCCAATTTGACTAACTGATCTACAATAATCCCAAATTCCAGCATTTCTAAGCAATATTTTTCTTATATGCTCTAAATCAAACTTCATAAGTCTGCAAGCTTCCCTTATAAGATAATCGTGACAATCTTGACCCGTCTCGAATAATTGATCACAACATTCAACTGTCATCGACTCTTCTTCTTCGAACACATAACGAAGAATTGAAGCGCCACATTCATAATCCGGATGAAATTCACAATTATCCAAAGGATTTAGACTTTGCAACACATGAGTAAAAAGAGTAGTACTAGTTGGTCTAGCAATTGCATATGTTGTCAAGAACAATAATGTAATTGTGAATGATAATCTAAGAGACCTCATAGTTTATTGAAACAATAAAATAAAATAAAATAAAATAATTTATAATAAATTAAGATGTTGATGCAAAACATTGACATGAAACATATTTATACTTAGAAATATAGACCAAGAAACATATCAAAATTAATGGTAACATTAACTTTTAGTGAATGTTAAAGAAAACCTACAAGATATTCACTACTACTTATTTAATAATTCAAAAATAAAATTCGTTGCGTAGTTAATGCTGTTATTTACAATTTACCTATTGTTTTTCTCCAAAGTACGAATGAGATAAAAAGAAGATTAAAATTTATTACTACATAGTATAAGGCGAGTAATGCTATGGCCTTGAATCGTAATCCATTGAAGTCGGAATCCTTGTGAAGGAGCATCAAATTCACATTCACAAATAGCTACAAATAACGCATCTTGAACAACTCAGACTTGAAATGAAATTGTTTACATGTAAATGAAAAATCCTTCACCCATTGTTAACTAGGAGAAGTACAAAATCCAACGTTACATAATCACATTATTCTCTCTTAATTTTGTCTAAGTATACACAATATGAATATTCGACTCAAGAGCGAAGTTGTCTTGTGTAACTAATATCCATCTGACTAGCCAAGTTTCGACTCAAGAACAAAATCGTCGTGTGTAATATGTATTTTTTATACTTCTTTTATTTCATTAAGATAATTTTTTTTTTATTTCGCTATTCCATAAACGCTTTCATTTATATGTTTCGGTTTTCAAATATCTAACCCATTTTAACATTACCCAAAACATATAACTATTGTTTCATGTCACCATATCCTGGACAATAAAGTACTCAACAATAGCGCCTTCATCCGCGTGTGATTTGCTGTAAAGAGCTCATCAATTCGGCATGTTCACACAAAGACCAATAGAGCTGTTGATTGGCTCGCTAATGTGAGAATTATTTCATCTACAACCACGTTCTACAACGTTCCCCTTAAAGAACTTCGTTCAATTTTTCTTAAAGACATTCTCGTATTATTACCTCGTTTAATTTCGATTTAATTTTTCCTTTTGTATCGGGCTCTGGCCCTCTTGAGCACACAAAAAAAATTCCCTCCATATGGACCAATATGGTTATTAACTTAATATTGTGATGGTTAAATTTAAAATAAATCACTTTTCTACAAAGTTTTGTGCACACTTTTATTTTCTTTTTTGTTGAATACACTCATGTCAATCACCAAACTACAATTAGGATTACAACCATCATTCAATTTCCCCAAAATTAGTTCATCTTGTAATTTGCTTGTTTTGAGTCACCCACCACTTATAAAAATCCCAACTTTCGAACTCATACCACTTTCTAATACCACAAGCTCCAGAAATGTTATTGTAAGTTTATAAAGTTGTTATCTTTTTAATAATTTATTCACCAATTTTAGTCCTAATTTAACTATTAATTAATGGGTTTATGTAGTTTTTATAACTTGTTATGATGTAAATAAATAAGTATAATTTTGTTCTAATATAATTGCTGTTATTAAGTGGGTTTTTATAATTTATATAACAAATTCCTGTGAAATTTGATTTAATTTTTGTTTTTTGAATGATTGTGTTAGGTGTGTGGTTTAAAAGGTCCAAGACCTAGATATCCAAGAGTATGGAAAACCAAGAAGAAAATTGGGACTATTTCTAAATCAAATAAGCTTGTTGATTGTGTAAGTTAATTTGGCTCTTTTTTTTTTTTAGTTAAATTGAATTCATTATTATTTTTTCAAATAATTATTACTAATAATAAAATATTTTAATGTTTAGTTCAACAAAATTGAAAATATATGGTGTATATGTAATTGGGTTTCAGAGAGTGTGGCTAATATTACTGAAGATGTCATGTTCTAGTGGTCGAATTTTGGGAATGATGGGTTGCAGGCTCGAATCTCCCCGTTCGTTTTTATTGTACTGGCTTGTTGTGGCCTCTACTTGTCGAAAACTAATGCATTGTGGAACAAAATTGAAAATATGTGGTGTATATGTAGTTGGGGTATTGAGAGTGTGACCTATACAACGGAAGATGACTTGATCTAGTGGTTAAGACTATGGTTTGTGGACGATGAGTTCCACGTCTTTATTGTAATGGATTTGTGTCGCCTCCTGCCGTGTTCAAACTTGACTAGCTTGGTGGTTGTTTAGTAGTTTGGTGTACCAAGGGAAGAAATTTTGAGCGAAAACGCGTAAATAGCCTCTTTTCTACGGGTTAGGTCGGTGACTTCCTAATTCGTAGAAATTTTGTAGCGAATGGCGCAAATTAGAGGGAGTATAAGATACCGACTTTTGTGGTGATTTGTAATCGTAAACAGATTTGATTACGATTGTATTTTTCGTATAAATTTCTCATTTCGCAATGCAGATAAAGGGATTGTCGAATGTGAAAGAAGAAGTGTATGGGGCTCTAGATGCCTTTGTTGCTTGGGAATTAGAATTCCCTCTTATCACCGTGAAGAAAGCTTTGAAGACCCTCGAGGAAGAGAAGGAATGGAAACGAGTGATTCAGGTGGCGACAATACCGAATAAAGCGTGTGAGAGTGTTAAACCAACATAATATATAAATGATTGTGTCTTTTAAAATGAGTCGATTGTCTGTGGAACTAGGTGACGAAATGGATGTTGAGCAAAGGTCAAGGGAAAACGATGGGAAGCCAGTTCACATTATTGAAGGCGTTGTGTGAGGAAGATAGACTCGAGGAAGCTGAGGAGCTTTGGAGAACGTTATTTGCGAAGAATCTAGAAAGCACCCCTCGCATGTTCTTTGAGAAGATGATTGACATTTACTATTCCCGAGGGATGTATGACAAGATGTTCGATGTAAGTGACTCCGTCTTCTCTAAATTCTTACTCCGTATTTCGTTCTTTCGTTATTTTTTTTATATCATCTTAAATTTGACTTTTGTGGTCAATAACAGTTTCTAAAAGTACATATAGTGATGGTGGTGGTGCTTGTTACTGAATTACTGACTCAATGTGTAGCAGTTTACTGCACAGCTTTTGCTTCAAACTTGATTGATGTTTGTTCATTGCAGATTTTCGCTGATATGGAGGAGCTTGGCACAAAACCGACAACGTCAATCGTCTCAAGGGTTGGAGACGTTTTTCAAAAGCTTGGTATGCTGGACAAATACGAGAGGCTACACCAAAAATACCCTCCACCGAAGTGGGAATTTCGTTATATCAAGGGTAAGCGCGTCAAAGTGCGTACTAAGCTGCCAAATGAATCCCCCGATGAAACGGAGCATGATGAGCGAAAACTTGATACTAGTAACTCCGGTGAAGCCCCGGGTGATCCCGACAAGGAATGTGATCAGCAACCAGAGCTAGATCAGGACAATGATAACATGATCCGTTCCGCTTGATGTAGTTTGAAAGGAATATTGTAAATTTGTAATCACTATATAAACGTCAGTATGTCTAATAGTAAATTTTGAATTAGACGTTAATTGTGTATTCTCCATGATAGCTATTCCCGCAGGTGTGTGTACGTTCCCTGAAATCACATTTCAATGCTCAATTTCACGGTGTTAAATTTGTGCGTAACATCAACCAGAGTACGCGCAGTTCCATAGTAAAGGTGTGTGTACAACACTAGGACTGAGAAAAGGATGCGACAACTGATTCAGAGTATGCGCAGTTCCATGGTAAAGAGGAGCAATCACAGCATTCCTCGCTCGATACCAACATCTTTTCTCATTTCTACACTGTAGTTCAGCAAAAAGTATATGTAGATGATAGAACTATCAAAAATGAGCGTACATGGACGTTCATTGAAATGCAAAACCATTCCTTACAAGCAGATCATTAAAAGTTACTGTAACAAACTGTCGACTGTGTGAATTACTCCGTGTGAATTACTCCTAGTCTGAATCAGAGCCTTCGGAACTCGAGTGTTTATCGTCCTCTTGAGCATCACCATTGGCTGAGGGCTTCCTCTTTGCGTCTTTCCCATCTTCCTCGTCCTCGCTATACTCACTCTCATAATCATCGTAATCTTCTTCCTCGATCTCTTCCTCTTCATCAGCCCCGTCCTCTAACAGCGGCCCTTCTTCAGCAATGGCACCGCCCCTGGTGCCGGCCCTAGTACGTTTCAAAACCTTGACTTTCAAAGCCGTCTTTGTGTCGCAACCAATCCAAGAATCACACAAACAATAACAAGTCATGGCGTAATTTCCCTCGGGTGGGGCCTGAAACTTGCCCATCACCAGGCGGGACCCACCCTTGACCTTCTCGACTGCTTCTCGAACTGCGGCTGTGGTTTCCTTCGGGGTAGCTCCCGAAACCTCCATCATTTCCTCGATTGCCTTTGAAGCGGTAGTCAAAGCCGTCGCTTCTTCCATAAAGCTAACCTTTTGGGAGAACCAAACATTGTTAGAGTTTGGATCTGCGAGTAAAAACCAGATGTTCTCGTCTTTGTGATATGGGTAGTACGGAGCATGGGGGAGCGCTCCGATTAAGCCATTGGGTCGGGAAAGTTTGACCCAAGCCTGCAATGTCACGATGTCGCCCTCCTGTATACCTTCTTCACCTTCTGTTTCACACTTGACGTCCATAAATAGTGCCGGCATCATCTCGAGAACCTTCTCGACATCGTCTACTTCAAGGGCAGAAAAACCAGCTGCTTGAGAAAGGAGTTCCGCGCGCTCTTCTGGTGTCATATCTCGAAGCTCCTCAAACGTCCGCACTTTCTGCAAGTACAGAACCTCAGGTCACGCATAGATGCATAAGGAAGGTTATGTGATGCATTTTAAGGAAGGAAAGGTTACTTAACAAACCTTGCGAGCGATCTTTTTTATAATTGACTCACTAAAATGAGGGAGCTGTAGAAAAGGTGCAATGCCATCCGTTGATCCACCGATAGGTTTCTTAGCACTAAGAGGAACGGCCTGCAAAAATATTGATCATGAGAAAAGTGAAGAACCATGCATAACTTCTGCACCATGAACGATGCATTGTAATACCTGAACGATGCATTGTGAAAGCTCAATCACTCCAATTGCTGGTCTAAGCCATCCATGTCCTTGAGCAGTGCGTGGTATAAGAGCCATCTGCATCACAAAATAAATAAAGTTCAAAATGCAAAACCGACATCAACATTAGAAGGTAATTGACAACTATAACTAGCTGACACGGGAATAAAGTAAACGAAAAACTCATAGGATAAAATTTAGATTTAGAAATGTGTTAATGACTTGTAAATATGCAGATCAGTTTAGTCTTAATTCAGCAGATAACACAACTGTCAATCATTTGCTGAGTATAACTTGAAAATTGAATTAATCATTACCAAAACAAAAGAAAGTTTAAATGACCTTCATTAGTTCTTCAAGCAAACGAGGTGCAACTTCGAGAACACGTTTCAGATCACCATTTAGTGTCGGAGGCAGCCCAGCTGTTTCTCGAGTTAAGTGCGCTTGAATCAACAATTGTGTCTGAATTACAAAGAAATTGTATAGAATGTAGTCAATTAAATCATACTCCTGTTGTATACCAATCTGACGCAAAAGTCGTCGAAAATGAAAAAAAGGTATCTGAAAGTACCTTTACTAGAGGAGGATGTTGCTTCAAAAATTTAGCCTGCTCTTGTTTGATATTTTTGGTATCGAGATTCAACTCACTCCTGACTAACAACAGCAGTTTGTGAAGCTGTTCGTCATCAACCCTCCTGACTGGGATTTCCATGTATTCAGCAGCCTTAATGAATACATCCAACACTTTGCTGACAACCAAAAATATAACCTAATGTAAGCACGTATATTAAACACGACATAAAAAATCTACGCCAAAGAGCACAATGTAAAATATACAGCATTCACAGTGTTCATAACTGATGGAACTTGTTACGCACCAAAGGCTAGACTCCTTCATAGACTCAGGAACTCTCTAAGGCTTGGTGAGCTAACAAAAACAACCACGGAAAGAACACTCGGATATGAGCCCCATTGCCGTTGATATGAAAAGGTGATCACCAAATATACTAAAGGCCTATGTTATTCAAACTCAGCTACAAGTGTCAAACACGACTCAGTGTTGTATCTAACAGAAACATTTTACAAATTGTTTTGTAAAATGAAATTTTGAGGTGTCCTATTCATGTTGATGTTTCATGTGTCGGAAACGGGGAACAACATCAAAGAGAAGTGTCGTAGTAACATTGATAAAAGCTAAATTATCACGAGAGATCATCCCCCACTTTCATAAATATGATAATTTGACATGGTGACCAAATTAAAAAAAAAAATTCAGATAGGAGACTTGAAGTAGAAAAACCTTAAATATGAAACTACCTTGGTGCCAATGACGGTTTCATCAAGTGATAGTAGGTCAAAAGTGTATGATGCATAACATAGTTCCCTGTGTATTTGGAGGATCTCGAGAGATAGATAACAGCTATCACCAGTGGCAACAGTATACAGACTCCAACAATCGAAAGCAGCATTACTCCACCAGAAGCCCCATCTATATTCAATAGGAACTGAGGAAGAGCTATTCCCATTTGAAATCCCTACATGTATCCAAAGATTTCACGTGGTTAAGGTCTTCAAGATCTACGTAATGAAGATGAGAAAAACAAAAAAAAAGTCGACAAAAATAGCTGTAAAAGAAAACAATACCTGTCGCCCATCGGGATGGCCATATTTCTCGTAATTCTCACGGGAAATAGGATCTGTCAAGGCCTGGTAAGCCTTTGCAATATACTCGACAAAATATTTGTTGGCCTCTGCACAGCAAATAAAGATATTAAGATTAAAACGAATACGTAAGGGTGAACATCTATCAGTGATGGGAAAACAAACACCCTATTACTTTACCAGGATCAGGATTTTTGTCGGGATGGTACTGGACGGAAAGTCTTCTATATGCCTTTTTTATCTCTGAATCTGAAGCACCAGGTTGCAAACCAAGAATACTAAACGGCTCGAAAACTTGAAGCTGAATGTTAAGCAAATGGAAGCCGAATTAAAAAGGTGAGAATGTAGTATCAATTGCTAACACATTCCATGATGACAGTTAAGATATGCATACCTCGCTGCTCATGTTTTTGATGTAGTAAACCAGAAAGCCCATAATGACCCAAAGCAACACAAGCGTCAAATTACTACAAGTTGAGAAGTTTGAAATCTGCAAAATGAAATTGAAATTAAACGTGCACAGGGATAAAAAAAAAATGGAGCAGTGCTAGATGGAAGTACAAAATGAGTGATGGGTGACTACGGACCCGTTTGAACAACGATTTGTGGTATTTTCCAGATCGGGAACATACAGCACACTGACAATGTAAGGTTTTCGACTTTTTTTTGGCAGCGCGACACAATTTGAATATTGTGTAAGGCACCAGCGGAAGAGCCATCATAGTCAAAATGAAAATAGGAAACAGTGAACTATTCTCTTCTGAAGCTGCCATGATTGTCTGATATGTTAGGGCTTATCTGAAGTGCTTATCTCTGCAACATCGTACGGGCAAAAATATATGTTAGAGCCATATAGCATATGTGATGTCAGGTGAAAAGTTGCTTTAAACTAAGGTGAAAAGAAAATTCGTAGGGTTTGTTAAGCGATGATGTGCACAACATGGAACATCAAACAAGGATTATTACAACTTTCCCCTCACATATTAGACACTAAGAGCTGCTCGTAAGATCTTTAAACAAAAAAGTTAACGTGAAGGCCATAGTGCCATACCAAAATAACAACAGAGTAGAACATAAAATTGAGACAGAAGATCCATATATGTATCTCCAAAATTAAAAGTCGAAAGTCAGAGGAAAAAGCCAGTTACAAACTAGTTTTTGACGGCTTAGAAGTTAAAACCCGTATATTGTGACAGCAGCGGAAACAGCTAGTATTTGGAACCTGCCTTAATCGGTAGTGACAAAACCAGTGTGCCACAACGGGAAAAAAAAGTGCACACACACACATGCATGATTAGAAACTATTGATCTCGAATCAGCAAATATTAACACATAACAAATGCTCTCATTTTGCTCTCATTATATCGTAGTACTCCCTCCATTCATGTAGGGTTTACTTTACTAGCCAAGTGAACAGGATTTCGAGATATGCAGTGAACCAAAACGAAAGACCAAGAACTACCAAAAACGTTCACAACTCCCACTCTTCCATTGGGGCCAACAATCCGCAAATTCTTCGGTTCTCTAGACTGAACGAACTTCTCATATCATGAAATATTGCCTAGTAACCCCCCCTTTTTATCCCGCCATAGGCAAGAACCTTTGAGACACTGGCATAAACCATACCGAGTATTTGTTTGATTGTTTCTCCGTCTCAATTCTAACCTGAGCAACTAATTATCATCAAATAAGATAACGGACCAAATTCGCAAATTGCTTGAACAACCAAATTTCCAACACAATATTTAGTTCGATTGTTTCTGCGTCTCGCTTCTTTCTAGAGCTACTAAACATCATCAAATACGATAACTGACCAAATTCGCAAATGCTTGAACAACCAAATTTCCAACACAATAATTAGTTCGATTGTTTATCGAACTCACTTCTTTCTAGAGCTACTAAACATCATCAAATACGATAACTGACCAAATTCGCAATTGCTTGAACAACTTAAATTTCCAACACAACAATCTAACAAAAAAGTCCACAAAGTACGATATACACGTCTTAAATGAGAATTTGTGTTACACCATATAGCATATATACACACACAAAAAATTTTAAAAAACCAATAATTTACCACCAATTAAACCCACATATATACCAAAAATCAAGTACAATAAAGTAAAATAATAATAATAAAATAAGAAAAACCCATCTCAGATAAACATCATTTCAATATGCACCTCAAATTGATTAAAAAAAAGTCACCTTTAACCTAGATCTTGATCTGGGTTACAAAAAAAGATTTAAACTTTAATCTATGAAATGTAATCAGTGAATAAACCCAGAAACAAGATTTTGAAACTCTTTGTAAATTGCAGAAATTTATGTAAGAAAATTGTCAAATTGTTACTGAGTGAAATACTAGAGGAATCTAAAAATTGAAAATGGTGAAAACTGAGCTACATATATTACAAATTTAATTGAGAAATTGAAGAAAGTCTAAAAAAAAAAAAAAAACAAAGAAGAAAAGATAACCTTTTGGAGTAAAGAACAAGGCTTGATCTCAGGTGATTTTTGGGTGGATGTTTGAAGAAGAAGAAATTATGGGGATTTATTAGTGTAGGATATTTTCCAGGTTTTTGAGCTGATATTTTGAATCATTTGTTTCCCTTTTATTTTGACACGAAAATCAATAAAATACTAGTGTTATGCCCGTGTAAATTGCACGGGTAAGTTTTTTATAAAATTTAAGTGAAAATATACGAATAATGAAGTCGTTTTATAATAAGTTTAATGAAAGGTCTTTTATAAAAATTAAATGTGTATACATATATATCACTAAAAAGTACTTAAAACAACGAAATTATATGACAAACAATCATAATCATAAGTAATAAAAATTCAAATCATTACAGGAGAGGTTAAGATAAAAGGAAATAATACACCAATAAGATGGTAAGCGTTCTATAATTTCTCAAAGACTTCCTTGTAAACTACGTTAGTTGTTTTATATAAGACATATTTTTCACTATTGCAAATCATAATTTTTAGATACTTTATAATTGTGACTCTTAAAGTAGGGATAAATGATAATAATGAGTTTTAAAATGAGTTTATAAAGGGCGCCTTTTGAAGCGACACTATGAATTACTGTCATCAAAAGCACCTAAAAAAGGAAATTATATGATAATAAATAATTTTATGCTCGTACAAATAACAATTTTATACCCGTGCAACAAATAAAATTTTTATGCCCGTACTAATAACATTTTTATGCCCGTGCAAACTAACATTATTATATGACAAACAACAATTTTATGCATGTACAAATAACATTTGGATGTATAATTTTATGCGCGTGCAAATTACACTGGTTTATTGTTTACGAAGGTTATTTAGGAATGTATGAATAACATATATAGCCATTATATAATGGATTAATAAAGAAGTTTATTTAAGAATGTATGAATAATAACAAATTCTGCTCTTTACATGAGTTAAATACAGTTGAGTGAAATTAATTAATTGAGAGGTAATAGTCGAGTAATATGTTATATCATTTTGCTATAAATAATTTCTATGTAAAAACTTTTTTTGTATTTTACACGTATATATAGGTTTATGCCCGTGCAAATTACAACAATATGCCATGATATCTTATTTTAAACAATAATTACTTCGTTAGCTAAACAAAACGATATACAGATTACTCGTATATGAAACACTGATGAATGTGAACCCGTTCAATTTGTATAAATGCAACTGTAAATTGCTTTTAAAATTTTGGGTTTAACTCATCCAATTTGTACCCGTGCAACTGTAGTAGAAAGTTTATTATAAATTGCATTTACAGATTTATTATTTTATTTATTTTTGTCTTTTTTCTCTTTTCTTTATGAATATCTAACGTGATACTCGAATTTTTTCAATTTATTTGAATAAAAAGTTTAGTCATAAAAATCCATGTCAATCTGTTAACATTTTTTTTTTTGAACGGAGTTGAAATTCCATTTATGTTGTTAACATCCCAATTATATAATTCTATATAAATAGACCAAGTATATATACTCTTGCCAAAAAAACTTAATTAAAAATATATAAATCTGACTCATAATATTTACGGAGTATGATTTATAAATCGGGCTCGCTACCCATTTGAATTGAACTGAATATGACCAACTTATTAAAAATTGAATACGATCTACTTCGTTGAATCTAATGTGTAAAAATAAGTAAATGACCAATTTATTACATAGTATTAGTATTTTTATATTGTCGTTAAAATAATAATTACAATTATTATTTTTGATTTTGACAAATAACAAATAACATTTTTATCCCCGTGCAAATTATCATATTATATAACAAATGATTTTATACCCGTGAAAATTGGCAAACTGCAGAAAAAAAGTATTCTTTCAATGTATAATTTTATGCACATTCAAATAGCAAAGAACTTACTCTGTATTGTTTAAATTATATTTAAAAGTAGTATTAAATACTCCGTAGTACATAAGTAAAATATACAATACACTGTAATAGTGTTAAATATTTGAAAGTATAATTTAAAAAGGAAATGTGAATGATGAGCTTTATAAGAAGTTTTTAAAAGACGTTTTTTTTTTTTTTTTTTTTTTTTTTAATGAACAATATGAAGTAGTATAATTGAAGAGCACCAACAAATATTACTCTGTATTGAGTAGATGTGAATGAAGCTTTAAAAGGAGTAAATGGTTAAATTATTGAGATTTTTTTAAAATATGCTCTAGTGGCACATAGTAAAATCTTAATATGAAATTAATTATCAAAGATTTCAAGATGCGATTTTTAAAATTATGTTCTACGGGCACATAGTAAAATTTTGCCCGTGCAAATTGCACGGGTATGCTATTTTCATAACTTAAGTAAAAACTATTTATAATGGAGTTCGTTTATAATAAGGTTAGTGATTGCACTTTAAACAAACACCTTTTATGGAGTTCAAGTGTTCAACATACCCGTGCAATTTAGTCTACTAAAATTTTGACTATTACTTAAATTTGTTAATTGTAATTTATAATTTTAATTGTCATTGTAATTTATAATTGTGTTTGTGATTATTTTGTTAAGTATTGATAAGTTAATGATGTCATTTATATTTGTTAGTCTTTAGGTATGTTGTAATTATATAATTTATTTAAATTATACTATGTATGGTATTTTTACGTGTTAGTGATAAAATAAATAATTAAAGGCCAAAAAGGATGAACAATGTAGAATTAGTAAACATAATGAACAATTAATGAATAAATAATAAATAATAAATAATTATGTCAAGTTAATTTAGAATTTAGAATTGAAAATAATAATCCCAACAATAATAATAATAATAAACCCAACAATACTAAAACCCAACAATAAACCCATGTACAATAATAAACCCAACAATACTTGGTTGTGTATGTTTATACAGCCATACTACCTATGCACTCCAATAAAAACCAATACAAAACCCTACAATAAAGACGGCTCACTCACTCTCAGCCTCTCCTCTTCCACTGTCTCCCCGGCCGCCGCCTCTCCTCCGCTGTCTCCCCACCGCCGCCGATCGTCGATTCGTCAACCACTAACGTCTATCCCTAATCTTGATTGATTTTTGAGTGTTCTTTTTTTCGAATAAGATAATCGAGATTTGATCGGTATGTTTTGATTTAGGGTTTATTTTGTTGATCTTTTGTCATTTTAATAATCTCAATTGATTTCATTTACATTTTTATGGTGTCACTCTTTTTTTTTTGTTTAATGATTGTTACTCGAAATTTTTAACTTTTTTTTGATGATTTTTAATCGAATTTTTCATTTTTTAAATGATTTTTGCTCAAATTTTTAAATTTTCAATATAATTATAATTTTTTTCCCTAAATTTTCAATATAAAACTCTATTCAATATGTATCGGAATTAATTTACTCAATTAATTGTTCATTCTCCTTATAACTTTTCGCTTCTTCTTATACCATCATTTAATTCAAGCAATGGGCATAAAATTAGAAAGATTAGGCTCCGATATTTATTATTATTATTATTTTTTTTTTTAGTGTAGGATATTTTCCAGGTTTATTAGTGTAGGATATTTTCCAGGTTTTTGAGCTGATATTTTGAATTATTTGTTTCCCTTTTATTTTGACACGAAAATCAATAAAATATTGCGTTTTTTTTTTTTTTTTGTCTGAAGGAGGCACAAGTCATTACAACGGAGAATGGGGAATTCGAGCATGAAACCTATCGCTCATGATATCTCCTTTCTACCACTAGACTATAACTTTTTCGGTAAAATATCGGGTAGTTTGGAGTATGACTCGTAATCAAACATGAGTATTGTATGTATAGAACGGGCCAATTGGTCTATTTGTAGAGTAAAAACTTTTTCAAAAGAAAAATTAACAAATGATTAAAATAGAAGAATGAAAAATTTAAAATTCGCTAAAACTAATTAAAAAATTATCTTATTATTATTAATAGAATGAATACCAATATTATAAAAATAACTACTCCGTACTCTATAATAATATAGTGGATCACATTACATTACCCGTTAAAGAATTCTTACAACAAGATACAACAAAGTTTAAAAGACCATTGCACGTATAAAACGGTCTAATACATTTGTTCAACCTCTCATTTAAATGCTCTTCATAAATGAGTAATTGAGTAATTCTGTTGGTCGTTATACACATTGTACATATACAAACGATTTTATAATACAATTACTCAAATTGGTTTTGTGTCATGTGATGCAAGGACTTTGATACTCTGTACTCACCCCGTTTCAGTGAATTACATAATTACTGGACTATTATCAGTAAAATGAACTGTAAACATTTTAAAAAAAAAATTCGCTTTCGTGACTAGTAGAGGTAGTCGAGGCCAGACCTTGGTTTTACTCAACCCAAAACCAACTCCATCGGTGGCGCGGTGGGCGAGTGTGACACGTTAATTCTACGTTATTGATTTTCCGTATACGGATTTTACTCCTGTGGCATACTTTTTTCATTTTTTTTTCCCACCCTACCCTTTTTTACTCTTATTGTATACAAAATTCTTTTTATTTTTAAATTTTTTTTTAAAACTAAATTCATCCAATTTTTCAATTATTTCAATTATTAACTTCGATAATTAATTCAATAAAGTAATAATCGGATTCAATTTCAAAAAAAAATTCTATAAACTATGCGCATTTTATTAATTTTGATAAATTTAACATAAATTGAATCAGAGTTTGATAAATGTGAAAAAGACCCTTCACATGTTAAGTCCCACATCGCTCAAGGAAGTGAGAGTTGCTCACTTTATAAGTCTAGGGGCTACTCCTCCCATTAAAAATTGGTTTTGGGATGGAACCCTCTAGGCCTTATGCCCTTATGGGTCGAGTCCTCTCCTTCCATTCGTGGGTGTAAAAATGGTAGTTTAGGAAAACTAAATGAAAAAAAGTATATAACGGGAGTAAAATTCGTACACGAAAAATCAATACCCTAATTCTAAACCAGTTTAAAAATAGGACTCGGATCGGCCAGGGAGCAAAAATCACATTCCAAACACGACCAATTACTTAGATGGGCCGTGTCGGCTAGCCAAAACGTGACCTGACTCGAATGACTCGCACAATTGTTCACCTTTTGTGACAACCATACGAGGCCCTGTTCTCTCCGACTTATAAGAACTAAATTTGTAAGAGTTAGACTTGACATTGTAGGTAAAATTAAGAGCTTAAAATAATTTGTATAATTTGTATAATCGTTATGGCTTACGAGAAAATTTTGTACGTTGAGGTAAATGAATATTATGGGGTTGATTTTGAAAATTTGTTGCATAAATTGAGGAATTTTAGTATGGCTCGCCAAATGTTCGATGAAATGTTTTAGAAAATAATGATAACTGAAAAGCTGGTGAAAGGAATCGAGCGAGAAAATGTGCAGAATGATGCTCAAGTTGATGGACACCGAGTGTTCGATAGAATTTAAAAGTTTAATACTCTTAGATTAGATGAGCATGTTGTTAGATCAAGCCTGAAATTTCTGCACAATAAATTTTACTGATAAAACAACACTTTTCCGCAACTGGGTGTCTTGAAATGCCTTTGAATTTGACTATATTGCTGATTTTTCAGATGTTTCACGACATTGACGACAGCGTACTGGATCATATATTCATGTGTAGACATTTCTTGTGATGCCTGCGAAGGTAAGGATCATATGTTAGTAAGCTTGATGAGAACAATCGACAGGTTTTCTGAATGTTATATGTTTAACGAAATTTATGCAGTTCGTCTGATTATCTGCGTACCTAAAATGGTTTGTTGTGTTATTTTCTGAAAGTATAGCCTGTGTCATACGTGAATCACGTGATTGACGTCCGAAATGTTTGGGGGACTGGGAAGGGCGCTTTTGGATTATAAATAACGCCAGTACTAATTGAGGTTAACGAGTTGTCGTGAATATTTGGTTAGTATTTGTCATTGACGTATTTATTTGAGTCGTAGCCTGGCAGATCAACTGAAAACAAACATGAAGTCTTGGTCTGTAGATGTGTTAGTTAAAGTCTTTAAGTCTTTTGTTGTGACGGGCTGTAGACGTTACGACAAATCTTCAAGTCATTTTACTACATTGTTCAAAACTCTCCTAACAGATGCTGGTGTGAACGAGGGACATACGTCGAAATAGGTCAAGAGTCAACTTTCAAAGTCATTAAACTTATTCCAATTCAATAGCTGAGAAAAGTATGTCTACTTATAATCACATATCACAACTTGAAAATCCAACTATAATTTAGTAGAACGGTTTGATTTTCACTTCATCTTCAGATTTATCCATCACAAAAAGACACCTGTTTTTTGTTCGGTCTGAGGGAAAATATTTTTCCGGAGAAAAATAATTTAGATTCTTAAATGGGTCAATATAATCATCTGATGTTTATTGCTCTGTCATGCCTTGTGTTATCCTCGGCTTTATGTCGTGCTGTTAATGGAAGAAGTGATGCCATTGTTCAGTGCTTTGACAGGGAAAGAGAAGCCTTGCTTCAGTTCAAACGTGGCATCACAGACGATGTATATGACGTGCTCAGTTCTTGGGTGCGTGAAGCCGATTGCTGTCAGTGGCGTGGTGTCCGCTGCAGTAACCACACTGGCCATGTAATCGCGCTCGACATTAGTGGGCCACGCATTCTACGAGGTAAATTGAGTCCATCCATTGCTGAGCTTAAGCATTTAAGACAACTAAACTTAAGCTTTAACGAATTTGATGGTAAAATTCCTCATCAGTTGGGAAATCTTTCCAAACTAACAACCTTGGATCTCTCAAATTCGGGTCCTCATGGGGGGAAAGCCTTCAGTGGCTTTCTCGTCTAACTCGTCTAAGATACCTCGACTTGAGTTTAACTAGTCTCGGTAATGCCACAGATTGGATGCAAACTGTTAGCAGCCTCTCTTCCTTGAGTGTTCTTCGTATGGACTTATGTAGTCTTCCTGACAAAACACCGACGTCAGTCACATACGTTAATTCCTCTGCCAGTCTCAGTTACATTAGCCTGTCTGGTAATTATTTCTATGACAGTTCAATATTTCGGTGGGTATCCAATTTCCCTGGAATCACTACTCGCCTTGTATTATGCCTGAAGTCTAAAGATCGTAAATCGTAATAGCTGACCAAAAGATTTGACCCAGACTGCTGAAAACCAACCCATTAGATTATGATGTTTTTTTTGGACCTAAACCAGCTTGATCGGACTTGATGGTTTACTGATAGAACCTATTCATGGCCCAACCCAACCCAACCCAAAACGAATTGATATGAGATGACCCGTGACTTGATTGATGAAGCGAGTCAAGCGACGATAAATTAGCTTGGCTTTGATTGAATGATTTGGATTTCACATTTTACAGTTTTACTTAATTATATTAACTTGGCAGTTATATGAGCTTTTATTCTTCACAAATAGTTGACTGCTGATACCAATTATTAAAAATGTTCATGATTGTATACAAATAATGTAGGTTGCTAATTCTTCTTCCATGTTCACTAAAACCAAAAAATTGATTGAAATTAAAAACTAGAATGACTTTGTGAGAACAGTAAAAATATTGATTTTTAGATGGAAGTAGCAAAATACGGTCAGTTACAAAAAAAAAAAAAGGATAAAAATAAAAATAAAATAAAATAAATCCCTAAAAGAGATGAACAACTAACATATAACTGTATTTGATATGAATTTTAGGGTTTTAGATAATAAAGGACAAAATAGTAAATTTGGTAGGGTGAGTGTTTGGAGTAACATACACTAGTGCGTATGTTATAATTTGCCCTGCTGATACTGTATGATTGTGCAATGTCCGAGATAAGTACTTCAGTAATAGGAGGAGAGTCTGAGCCGTATACTCTGCATCTGCGAAAACTGGCCGAAGATGGGTGTCCTTAGGACGCAGAGTTGGACAAAGTTATTCTTGATACTGTTACAGAATTGAGTCATTGCAAGAGTCCCACATCGACCGTATGGGAGGTTGATGTGGGGTTTATATAGGGTAAGGGTCTACCACCCCTTAAGCTAGCTTTTGGGGTGGGCTTATGGTCTTTGTCCTATATCATTGGCTCAAGTTCTCTCATTTGTCTCAGGAAACTCGAGTTACAAATCGATAACTCCTGCATCCTACAACATTGGTATCAGAGACAAACCTCGGTATGGGACGAGGATGTTGGTCCTGGAGGTCAACGGACTCGGAGTGGGTGGCCTGGAAGAGCCAGCCGTGACCCAACGTAGCCGTGACCCAACGAGGACGTTGGTCCTGAAGGGGGGACGAATGTTACAGAATTGAGTCATTGCAAGAGTCCCACATCGACCGTATGGGAGGTTGATGTGGGGTTTATATAGGGTAAGGGTCTACCACCCCTTAAGCTAGCTTTTGAGGTGGGCTTATGGTCTTTGTCCTATATCATTGGCTCAAGTTCTCTCATTTGTCTCGGGAAACTCGAGTTACAAATCGATAACTCCTGCATCCTACAATAGATACAAGACGTTGCTGATGACGGAGGGATACTGATCAGCTGATGCACACTCGATAAAATCTCTGAACCAAATTTGCGCTTGAGTAGAGCACAAATGGTGAGTGGCGACGGTATTCACATGTTCGATACAATGTCAATACTTGCGACTTTATGTTAGGAATGACTCAAGTTGCTGAAACATCACAAGTTACATTAAAGTGAAAAAATCAGAAGGTAGTTTGCTCTGCATTTGGGAATACTTATAAGTTATAACCAAATTGTTGATTGAATTTCGAAGTTAAATAAACTATTAGACCAGCGTGTTGTTAGATTGAGCCCGATATTTCTGCACAACAATGTTGCTGATATAACACCACTTTTTTCAGATCCTTCACGACATTGACGACAGCGTAGATTGGATCATATCTTTCTGTGTACAGGTTTCACGTGATGCCTGAGAAGGTAAGGGCCATATAATATTAAGCTTGATGAATGCAATCAATAAGGTTTGGGTTTTTTTTTTTTTTTTTTTTTTTTTTTTTTTTTTTTTTAATGTTTTATGCAGTTAGTCTGATTATCTGCATACCTAAAGTGTTTGCTGTGCTCAGAAAGTATAGACGTGATTTATGTCCAGGATGTTGGGGGGAGCACAGATGCTGGTGTGAACGAGGAACCTGCGTCGAAAAAGTCAAAATCCCAACTCCGTAATGGTTGGAACGCGTCAACTTTCAAATTTATTAAATGCATTTTGAGGGTGAATTCAATGTTGATTATGGAGGTCCCAGTAAGTTGATTATTCCAATTCAGTAGCTGAGAAAAGTATGTCTACTTAAAAGACACCTGTTTTTTGTTCGGTCTGAGGGAAAATATTTTCCGGAGAAAAATAATTTAGATTCTCAAATGGTTCCATATAATCATCTGGTGTTTATCGCTCTGTCATGCCTTGTGTTGTCCTCAGCTTTATGTCGTGCTGTTAATGGACGTAGTGATGCCAGTGTTCGGTGCTTTGACAGGGAGAGAGAAGCCTTGCTTCAGTTCAAACGTGGCATCACATATGATACATGTGGCATGCTCACTTCTTGGATACGTGAAGCCGATTGCTGTCAGTGGCGTGGTGTCCGCTGCAGTAACCACACTGGCCATGTAATCGCGCTCGACATTAATGGGAGTGAGTCTGAGGGATGTCTACAAGGTAAATTGAGTCCTTCCCTTGGTGAGCTTAAGCAATTAAGACGACTAAACTTAAGTTCTAACACTTTTGATAGTGAAATTCCATACCAGTTGGGAAATCTTTCTAAGCTAACAACCTTGGATCTCTCATATACGGGTCTTAGTGGAGGGGAAAGTCTGCAGTGGCTTTCCCGTCTAACTCGACTAAGATACCTCGACATGAGTTATACTAATCTCGGTAACTCCACAGATTGGATGCAAACTGTTAGCAGCCTCTCTTCCCTGAGTGATCTTCGTATGAATTACTGTCGTCTTCCAGCCAAAACACCGGCATCACTCACGTACGTTAATTCCTCTGGCAGTCTCAGTTACATTAGCCTGTCTGGTAATTATTTCTATGACAATTCAATATTCCGGTGGTTATCCAATTTGCCCGGAATCACTTCTCGTCTTGTACACCTCGATCTTTCTAGCAACGGTCTTAAAGGTCCCATTTCAATGCTAGACGATTTTCATCGACTTTCATATCTTGACCTCTCTGATAATAATCTTGAACTTCCGATCTCGAATAAGGCATGGAATATGCCGTCCTTAACTCATCTTTTTCTTTCTCGGAATAAGTTCAAACGGAGCGTCTTCCAAGTTGTTGGTAGGCTGTGTTACTTGCAACAACTCAACTTAGCAAATAACTATTTCACCGACGAACTACCAAATGTCTTCAAAACAGCACTTGGGTGTGCTGATAAGGGGCTTCTAACGACTCTGGACTTGAGTAACAATCGTTTCTCAGGTTCCATTCCCGACACAATTAAATCATTTTCTTCGTTGAGGGAGCTTTACCTTGACGGAAACAACCTAACTGGCCCAATCACTCAACGTATTGGACAACTTGCAAAACTCGTGAGATTATATATCTCTTCCAATTCTTTTAATGGAAGTCTCACTCCTGAGCACTTCCTATATCTTTCAAGTTTACGAGAATTTTCATCTGGTGGTAACCCGAGACTGGTAGTGAACATCAGCGACGATTGGTTTCCCCCATTTCAGCTGGAATTTCTAAGTCTAGAAAGTTGCAAGTTGGGGCCATACTTCCCTAAGTGGCTTGAAACACAAAAGAATTTATCTGTTCTTGACATATCAAATGCTGAGATTTCCGACGCTGTTCCTGTTTCTTTTTGGAATTCACTGCCGCCCAATCTGGAATACTTGAACTTGTCACATAATCAGATCTCTGGGGTGATCCCAAATTTGCCGCAGAGATTTTATGAGCTCACTGTAGTAGACCTGAGCTCAAATCTGTTTGAGGGATTTGTGCCATCTTGGGTTTTAACCTATTTGGCATTATACCTTAATGACAATCGGTTCTCGAACACCAACCGTATTTTATGTCCCAAAACCAAAAGTCTAATACAGGAGGTTGACCTGTCAAACAACTTTTTTTCCGAAGAGCTTCCAGATTGTTGGATGAACTACTCAATGTTGACAAGTTTGCACTTAGAAAACAACAATTTCTATGGAAGTGTACCGAAATCCTTTGGTTATCTGAATCAACTCAAGTGCTTGCACCTGTATAATAACAGCTTTTCAGGACATCTGCCTACGTCGTTGAGAAGCTGCAAATCATTGATAATTTTGAATCTTGGTTATAACTCATTTACCGGGCACATACCCCCATGGATTGGTAGTGCTTTACGTACTCTAGGTGCTCTAAGCCTGCGCAGAAACAAGTTTCTTGGAGAGCTACCTCTGAGTCTTTGTCACTTATCGCGTCTCCAGATATTGAACCTTTCCGGGAACAATATCACAGGAATAATTCCAAAATGCGTTCATAATCTCACAGCAATGGGGAAGATGAGAGACTCCGCGCTGGATTTTACTGTGTTTGGCGAGAGTATTATTGACCTAAACCAACCCTTATCCTTCCTACACGCAACAGTAACAATGACATGGAAAAGGGAAGAACAGACGTTCAAAAGCTCGATAGGACTTGTTAAATCAATCGATCTTTCTGATAACGAGCTGACTGGAGAAATCCCTGATGGAATTACACGTCTTACTGGACTCGTCTCCCTGGATTTCTCAGGAAACAGATTGACAGGAAGCATTCCACCAGAAATCGGTGAGCTGTCAGAATTAGAATTCCTCGATTTCTCAAACAACCAACTTACGGGACACATTCCTGAAAGCCTGGCCAAAGTGGCCTATTTGGAAATCTTTGATGTTTCAAATAACAAACTGTCCGGGAAAATTCCACTCAGCACTCAGTTACAGAGCTTTGACGCTGCATCATACACGGGAAACCCTGGACTTTGTGGCACACCGCTCCCTGAGTGTTCTGCAGATCATGCACCCGTCGATGCACGGCACAGAGTTGATAGTCCTACATCCCAAGATGAGCACAACGACGATGGTATTTTTCCGGGATTGTACATAAGTGTTGTGTTTGGACTTATCGTAGGATTTTGGGGCGTTTGTGGCACTTTAACCATCAAGAGATCACTGAGAAGGGCCTACTTCCGGCTACTTGATGGCATTTACGACAGGGTCTATGTGATCACTGCATTGTTCGTAGCCAAGGTTTGGACGAGACCTTAAATGTCATCCCTTTTTTTTTAGTATGTGACAGTTATATGTCTATTTCTATGTTATTATGCTTGATAAGAATAATCTGTAAGATGGTTTTGTTGATTTCAAAAAGTATGAAAATTCAAGAGAATTTGTTGTATCAACCAAATGTCTGTATTTCTTCTCTTCGAAATGTATATATAAGGCTGGTGTTCAGCTCTAAATATGATCATGACTCAACTCACGTTTTTTAAGCTTCACTTTGAATAACTAGTTAAAGAGAATCGTGCTACGTATTGCGAGTATAATATAAGCTGATACCAGGTGAAATGTTAGTCGAGCTTGGTACGAGTTTGAAGATCGTAATGGCTGACTAAAAGATTTGAACCTGACAGCTGAAAACCAACCAGTTAGATTATGAATTTTTTTTGGACCAAAACCAGCTTGATCGGACTTGGTGGTTAACTGATGAACCTATTCTTGGCCCTACCCAACCCAAAACGACTTGATTGATGATGCGACAATAAGTTAGCACGGCTTTGATTGAATTATATGGATTTCACATTTTACTTAATATATTAACTTCGTAGTTATATGAGCTGTTATTCTTCAGAAATAGTTGACTGCTGATTCTGTATGATTGTCGAGTGTCCGAGGTAAGTACTTCAGTAATAAGAGAAGAGTCCGAGCAGCATACTCTGCATCTGCGAAAACTGGCCAAAGATGGTGTCCTTAGGATCCAGAGTTGGACAGAGAAAAAAATCACATATAGTCGGGAGGATATGATATTCTGAGTCATCACTGGTTATTCTTGACACATGACGTGGCCGATGACGGAGGGATACTGATCAGCTGATGCACACTCGATAAAATTTCTGAACCAAATTTGCGCTTGAGTGGAGCACAAATGGTGAGTGGCGACGGTATTCACATGTTCGATACAATGTCAATACTTCCGACTTTATGTTAGGAATGACTCAAGTTGCTGAAACATATCACAAGTTACATTAAAGTGATAAACAAAATCAGAAGGTAGTTTGTTATGCATTCGGGAATACTTATAACTAGTAAATTGTTGATTGAATTTCGACGTTAAATAAACTAGTAGACCAGCATGTTGTTAGATTGGTCCCGATATTTCTGCACAATAATGTTGCTGATAAAACACCACTATTTCCGCAACTGGGTGTCTTGAAACGCCTTTGAATTTGACTGTATTGCTGATTTTTCAGATCCTTCACGACATTGACCACAGCGTAGATTGGATCATATCTTTTTGTGTACACGTTTCACGTGATGCTTGTGAAGGTAAGGGTCGTATCATATTAAGCTTGATGAATGCAATCAATAAGATTTCTGAATGTTTTATGCAGTTAGTCTGATTATCTGCATACCTAAAACGACAAGTCGTAGACACTAATACTAATTGAAGCACACCACCTGGTTAACGAGTTGTCGTGAATATTTGGTTCACCTTTGTCGTCGACTTATTTATTTTAGTCGTAGATTGACAAGTCAATACAATACAAACATTAAATCCTTGTCTGTACATGTGTTAGTTAAAGTCTTACGTCTTTCAGTCTTTCGTTTTGCCGGGTTTTAGACGTTAAGCCAACTGTTCAAGTCATTTCACTACATTATTCCAAATTCTCCTAAAAGATGTTGGAGTGAACGAGGGACATACGTCGAAATAGGTCGAGAGTCCAAAGTTCGTGATGATGGGGACGAGTCAACTTTAAAAGTCATTGGATGCATTGTGAGGTTGAGGGTGAGTTCGATGTTGATTAAAGCGGTCCCAGTGAGTTGATAATTCAACAGCTGAAAAAAGTATGTCTACTTCTAATCACATATCACAACTTAAAAATCCAACTATATTTACATTGTCGTGCAACGGTCTGATTTTCACTTCATCTTAAGCTTAAGACGGGTCAAGTACCTACACTTGCACATAAAAAATAAATATATTGCATCATTCCAATCTCACTTGTCTCTCGTCTTATTATTAATATTTGACCCGTCTTAAGCTTAAAACGAATTATCCGTCCTAAATAAGAATTTGTTCTTTATAAAAACCCCCTCGTTGCCCACACTGAGTCTCTCAGCTCAGTCTTCCATGTGACCCTCCTCTTTCTAATACAGTAAAGTTTGAAAGATCATTGCATGCATACAACGGTTTAATATATTTGTTCAACCTTTCATTTAAATGCTTTTCATAAACGAGTAATTAAGTAATTCTATTAGTCGTTATACACTTTGTACATATACAAACGATTTTATAATACAATTACTCAAATTGGTTTTGTGTCATGTGATCCAAGGACTTTATACTCCGTACTCACTCCGTTTCAGTGAATTATTTACACTTTAACTTTTTTGTAAGGGGGATTCGAAAGAAATGTAAACAAATGACTGAGACAGCGAGACTATTATCAGTAAAATGAACTGTAAACATTTTAAAAAAAAAAAAAACCGCTTTTGTGACTAGTAGAGGTAGTCGAGGCCGGACCTTGGTTTACTCAACCCAAAACCAACTCCATCGGTGGCGCGGTGGGCGAGACAAGCTTGCCAAACTTAGACGCGAGCCTGACACGTTAATTCTAAACCAGTTTAAAAATAGGACTCGGATCGGCCGGGGAGCAAAAATCACATTCCAAACACGACCAATTACTTAGATGGGCCGTGTCGGCTAGCCAAAACGTGACCTGACTCGAATGACTCGCACAATTGTTCACCTTTTGTGACAACCATACGATACTGTTTCTCTCCGACTTATAAGAACTAAATTTATAAGAGTTAGACTTGACATTGTAGGTAAAATTAAGAGCTTAAAATAATTTGTATAATTTGTATAATCGTTATATATGGCTTACGAGAAAACTTTGTACGTTGAGGTAAATGAATATTATGGGGTTGATTTTGAAAATTTGTTGCATAAATTGAGGAATTTTAGTATGGCTCGCCAAATGTTCGATGAAATGTTTTAGAAAATAATGATAACTGAAAAGCTGGTGAAAGGAATCGAGCGAGAAAATGTGCAGAATGATGCTCAAGTTGATGCACACCGAGTGTTCGATAGAATTTAAAAGTTTAATAGACTCTTAGATTATTAGATGAGCCTGTTGTTAGATCAAGCCTGAAATTTCTGGACAATAAATTTTACTGATAAAACAACACTTTTCCGCAACTGGGTGTTCTTGAAATGCCTTTGAATTTGACTATATTGCTGATTTTTCAGATGTTTCACGACATTCACGACAGCGTAGATTGGATCATATATTGATGCGTACACGTTTCTTGTGATGCCTGCGAAGGTAAGGATCATATGTTAGTAAGCTTGATGAGAACAATCAACAGGTTTTCTGAATGTTATATGTTTACTGCGTACCTAAAATGGTTTGTTGTGTTATTTTCTGAAATATAGCCTGTCATACGTGAATCACGTGATTGACGTCCAAAACGTTTGGGGGACTGGGAAGGGCGCTTTTGGATTATAAATAAAGCTAGTACTAATTGAGGTTAACGAGTTGTCGTGAATATTTGGTAGTATTTGTCATTGACGTATTTATTTGAGTCGTAGCCTGGCAGATCAACTGAAAACAAACATGAAGTCTTGGTCTGTAGATGTGTTAGTTAAAGTCTTTTGTTGTGACGGGCTGTAGACGTTACGCCAACTCTTCAAGTCATTTTACTACATTGTTCAAAACTCTCCTAACAGATGCTGGTGTGAACGAGGGACATACGTCGAAATAGGTCAAGAGTCAACTTTCAAAGTTATTAAATGCATTGTGAATTTGTGATGGTGAGTTCAATGTTGATTATGGAGGTCTCAGTAAGTTGATTATTCAACATGTCAAACAAGTATGTCTATTTCTAATCACATATCATAATTTGAAAATCCAATTATATATATATTGTAGTAGAACGGTCTGATTTTCACTTCATCTTCAAAATTTTCCTACACGAAAGACACGTGGTTACTGTTTGGCCCGAGGGAAGCTATTTTCCGGAGAAAAATAATTTAGATCCTCAAATGCGTCAATATTATCATCTGGTTTGTATCATTCTGTCATGCCTTGTGTTATTCTCGGCTTTATGTCGTGCTGTTTATGGAAGTAGTGATGCCAGTGTTAAGTGCTTTGACAGGGAGAGAGAAGTCTTACTTCAGTTCAAACGTGGCATCACACACGATGCATGTCGCCTGCTCAGTTCTTGGGCGCATGAAGCCGATTGCTGTCAGTGGCGTGGTGTCCGCTGCAGTAACCACACTGGCCATGTAATCGCGCTCGACATTAGTGGGCCATGCATTCTACGAGGCAAATTGAGTCCATCCATTGCTGAGCTTAAGCATTTAAGACAACTAAACTTAAGCTTTAACGAATTTGATGGTAAAATTCCTCATCAGTTGGGAAATCTTTCCAAACTAACAACCTTGGATCTCTCAAATTCGGGTCCTCATGGGGGGAAAGCCTTCAGTGGCTTTCTCGTCTAACTCGTCTAAGATACCTCGACTTGAGTTTAACTAGTCTCGGTAATGCCACAGATTGGATGCAAACTGTTAGCAGCCTCTCTTCCTTGAGTGTTCTTCGTATGGACTTATGTAGTCTTCCTGACAAAACACCGACGTCAGTCACATACGTTAATTCCTCTGCCAGTCTCAGTTACATTAGCCTGTCTGGTAATTATTTCTATGACAGTTCAATATTTCGGTGGCTATCCAATTTCCCTGGAATCACTACTCGCCTTGTATTATGCCTGAAGTCTAAAGATCGTAAATCGTAATAGCTGACCAAAAGATTTGACCCAGACTGCTGAAAACCAACCCATTAGATTATGATGTTTTTTTTGGACCTAAACCAGCTTGATCGGACTTGATGGTTTACTGATAGAACCTATTCATGGCCCAACCCAACCCAACCCAACCCAAAGCGACGATAAATTAGCTTGGCTTTGATTGAATGATTTGGATTTCACATTTTACAGTTTTACTTAATTATATTAACTTGGCAGTAAAACAATATATTGATTTTTAGATGGAAGTAGCAAAATACAGTCAGTTACAAAAAAAAAAAAAAAAAAAAGGATAAAAATAAAAATAAATCCCTAAAAGAAAGTAACAACTAACATATACGGAGTAATTGTATTTGATATGAATTTTAGGGTTTTAGATAATAAAGGACAAAATAGTAAATTTGGTAGGGTGAGTGTTTGGAGTAACATACACGAGTGTGTATGTTATAATTTGCCCTGCTCGATACTGTATGATTGTGCAATGTCCGAGATAAGTACTTCAGTAATAGGAGGAGAGTCTGAGCCGTATACTCTGCATCTGCGAAAACTGGCCGTAGATGGGTGTCCTTAGGACGCAGAGTTGGACAAAGTTATTCTTGATACAAGACGTTGCTGATGACGGAGGGATACTGATCAGCTGATGCACACTCGATAAAATCTCTGAACCAAATTTGCGCTTGAGTGGAGCACAAATGGTGAGTGGCGACGGTATTCACATGTTCGATACAATGTCAATACTTGCGACTCAAGTTGCTGAAACATCACAAGTTACATTAAAGTGAAAAAAAATCAGAAGGTAGTTTGCTCTGCATTTGGGAATACTTATAACCAAATTGTTGATTGAATTTCGAAGTTAAATAAACTATTAGACCAGCGTGTTGTTAGATTGAGCCCGATATTTCTGCACAACAATGTTGCTGATAGAACACCACTTTTTTCAGATCCTTCACGACATTGACGACAGCGTAGATTGGATCATATCTTTCTGTGTACAGGTTTCACGTGACGCCTGAGAAGGTAAGGGCCATATAATATTAAGCTTGATGAATGCAATCAATAAGTTTTTTTTTTTTTTTTAATGTTTTATGCAGTTAGTCTGATTATCTGCATACCTAAAGTGTTTGTTGTGTTCAGAAAGTATAGCTCGTGTTAGACGTGATTTATGTCCAGGATGTTGGGGGGAGCACAGATGCTGGTGTGAACGAGGAACCTGCGTCGAAAAAGTCAAAATCCCAACTCCGTAATGGTTGGAACGCGTCAACTTTCAAACTTATTAAATGCATTTTGAGGGTGAATTCAATGTTGATTATGACGGTCCCAGTAAGTTGATTATTCCAATTCAATAGCTGAGAAAAGTATGTTTACTTAAAAGACACCTGTTTTTTGTTCGGTCTGAGGGAAAATATTTTCCGGAGAAAAATAATTTAGATTCTCAAATGATTCCATATAATCATCTGGTGTTTATCGCTCTGTCATGCCTTGTGTTGTCCTCAGCTTTATGTCGTGCTGTTAATGGACGTAGTGATGCCAGTGTTCGGTGCTTTGACAGGGAGAGAGAAGCCTTGCTTCAGTTCAAACGTGGCATCACATATGATACATGTGGCATGCTCACTTCTTGGATGCGTGAAGCCGATTGCTGTCAGTGGCGTGGTGTCCGCTGCAGTAACCACACTGGCCATGTAATCGCGCTCGACATTAATGGGAGTGAGTCTGAGGGATGTCTACAAGGTAAATTGAGTCCTTCCCTTGGCGAGCTTAAGCAATTAAGACGACTAAACTTGAGTTCTAACCTGTTTGATAATGAAATTCCATACCAGTTAGGAAATCTTTCCAAACTAACAACCTTGGATCTCTCAAATTCACGTCTTCATGGGGGGGAAAGCCTTCAGTGGCTTTCTCGTCTAACTCGTCTAAGATACCTCGACTTGAGTTTTACTAGTCTCGGTAATGCCACAGATTGGATGCAAACTGTTAGCAGCCTCTCTTCCTTGCGTGATCTTCGTATGAATTACTGTAGTCTTCCTGCCAAAACACCGACATCGCTCACATACGTTAATTCTTCTGCCAGTCTCAGTTACATTAGCCTGTGTGGTAATTATTTCTATGACAGTTCAATATTTCGGTGGCTATCCAATTTCCCTGGAATCACTACTCGCCTTGTATACCTTGATCTTTCTAGCAATGGTCTTCAAGGTCCCATTTCAATCCTAGACGATTTTCATCGTCTTTCGTATCTTGACCTCTCTTATAATAATCTTGAACATTCAATCTCAAATAAGGTATGGAATATGCCGTCCTTAACTCATCTTTTTCTTTCTGGGAATAATTTAAATGGGAGCGTCTTCCAAATTGTCAGTAAGCTGTGTGACTTGCAGCAGCTCGACTTAGCGCATAACAACTTCACTGATGAACTAACATATGTCCTCAAAACAGCACTTGGCTGTGCTGATAAAACGCTTCTAAGCACTCTGGACTTGAATAACAATCGTTTCTCAGGTTCCATTCCCGACATAATCAACTCATTTAGTTCATTGACGGAACTTTACCTTGACGGAAACAACCTAACTGGCCCAATCACTCAAGGTATTGGACAACTTGCAAAGCTCGTGAGATTAGATATCTCTTCCAATTCTTTTAATGGAAGTCTCACTACTGAGCACTTTTTACATCTTTCGAGTTTACAAGACTTATCATCTTGGGGTAACTCGAGATTGGTAGTGAACATCAGTGATGACTGGTTTCCCCCGTTTCAGCTGGATGTTGTAAATCTAGAAAGCTGCAAGTTGGGGCCATACTTCCCTAAGTGGCTTCAAACACAAAAGAATTTATCCTTTCTTGACATATCAAATGCTGAGATTTCCGACGTTGTTCCTGTTTCTTTTTGGAATTCACTGTCACCCAAGCTGATTAACTTGAACTTGTCATATAATCAGCTCACTGTAGTAGACCTGAGCTCAAATCTGTTTGAGGGAGTTGTGCCATCTTGGGTTTTCAGCAGTTTCACATTATACCTTAATAACAATCGGTTCTCGAACACCAACCGTATTTTATGTCCCAAAACCAAAAGTCTAATACGGGAGGTTGACCTGTCAAGCAACTTTTTTTCCGAAGAGCTTCCAGATTGTTGGATGAACTACTTAATGTTATCAAGTTTTCACTTAGAAAACAACAAATTCTATGGAAGTGTACCAAAATCCATTCGTTACCTGAATCAACTCGAGTACTTAGATCTACATAATAACAGCTTTTCAGGAAATCTGCCTACGTCGTTGAGAAACTGTAAATCCTTGATAATTTTGAATCTTGGTTATAAATCATTTACAGGGCACATACCCCCATGGATTGGTAATGGTTTACCGAATCTGGGCGCTCTAAGCCTGCGCAGAAACAAGTTTCTCGGAGAGCTACCTCTTAGTCTTTGTCGCTTATCGCGTCTCCAGATACTGAACCTTTCCGGGAACAATATCTCAGGAATAATTCCAAAATGCGTTCATGGTCTCAGAGCAATGGGAAAGATGAGAGACTGCTCGCTGGTTTTTACTCTGTTTGGCGGGAGTATGGGTGACCTACACCAACCCTTATATTTCCTACCCGAAACAGTAACAATGACATGGAAAAGGGAAGAACAGACGTTCAAAAGATCGATAGGACTTGTTAAATCAATCGATTTTTCTGATAACGAGCTGACTGGAGAAATCCCTGATGGAATTACACATCTTACTGGACTCGTCTCCCTGGATTTCTCAGGAAACAAATTGACAGGAAACCTTCCACCAGCAATCGGTAAGCTGTCAGAATTAGAATTTCTCGATTTCTCAAACAACCAACTTACGGGAAACATTCCTGAAAGCCTAGCCAAGGTGTCGTCTCTTGGAACCTTCAATGTTTCAAATAACAAACTGTCCGGGCAAATTCCACTCAGCACTCAATTACAGGGCTTTGACCCTTCCTCATACACGGGAAACCCTGGACTTTGTGGCGCACCGCTCCCTGAGTGTCCTGGAGATCGTGCACCCGCTGATGCACGGCACAGATTTGATAGTACTACATCCCAAGATAAGCACGATGACGATGGCGTTTTTCCGGGGTTGTACATTAGCGTGGTGTTTGGACTTATCGTAGGATTTTGGGGCGTTTGTGGCACTTTAGCCGTCAAGAGATCACTGAGATGGGCCTACTTCCGGCTACTTGATGACATTTACGACAGGGTCTATGTGATCACTGTGCTGTTCGTAGTCAAGGTTTGGAGGAAACCTTAAATGTCGTCCTTTATATGTATGTGACCGTTATATGTCTATTTCTGTGTTTTTATGCTTTATAAGAATAATCTGTCGGATGGCTTTGTTGACTACAAAAAGTATGAAAATTCAAGAGAATGTGTTGTGTCAATCAAATGTCTGTAATTCTTCTACTCCGAAATATATATAACGCTGGTGTTCAGCTTTAGAGACGATTATCATGACTCAACTCACGTTTTTTTAAGCTTTACTTTGAATAACTAGTTAAAGAGAATCGTGCTATGTATTGCGAGTGTAAAGTTTAGGTGTAAAGTTTGTCGAGCTTGGTACGAGTTTGATGCAAGTATGTACTATATTATGCCTGAAGTTGGTAATAACCGACGGATCGATAGTTTTGACTCAAACAGCCAAAAACAAACCTGTTGATTACGTTTTATAAATAAATTGTTGGTTGAATTTGAAGTTAAAAAGACTATTACATTGAGCTCAAAATTTCTGCACAATCAACAAATTTTCTGAATGTTTTATGTTCAACGAAATTTATGCAGTTCGTCTGATTCTCTGGATACGTAAAATGTTTGTTGTGCTCTTTTTTCTGTAAGTCTAGCTCGTGTTAGACGTGATTGATGTGCAGGATGTAGTGGGGAGGACGCCGTTGAAGAATAATAACTGACGCTAATGCTAATTGAGGCACGCCACCTGGTTAACATTTTTGTCGTGAATTGTTGGTTCGTATTTGTCGTCCACGTAATTATTTAAGTCGTAGACATGCAGGTCAATCGCGATTTAAGCGAAGTCTATCATTTTTATGATCATATACGACTCACTCTTCTAAAGTCATGTCTCAACAGTTTGGAAAATTCTCTTCCGACAGACGCTTGCGAAAATGCGATGAACAAGAATAAATGGGGAAAATATGTCCATATATGTCCCAAACCCAATTAACGTAATGATGTGAACGAGGAAATTTTCGAAGTAAATGGTTGAATTGTGAAGATGAGGCTTCGTACACAGAAGAGTTTATCCTTTCTTGACATATCAGACGGTGAGATTTTCGACATCGTTCCTATTTCCTTTTGGAATTCACTGTCACCCAATCTGAGATACTTTAACTTGTCATATAATCGGATCTCTGGGGTGATCCTGGATTTGGCGGTGAGATTTTATGAGCTCGACAATATAGACCTGAGTTCAAATCTTTTTGAGGGAGTTGTACCATCTTGGGTCGTCTGCAATATCACATACCCCAATGGATTGCAGAACTCACATACCGCGCAAATGCTCAGAGTTCACATACCGAATTTGGGCGCTCTAAACTTGCCAACTCTGAGCATTTGCGCGGAAACATGTTTCTTGGAGAGCTACCTCTGAGGCTCTGAGCATGGTGTTGTGAGGTTTGGCTGGGTTGTTTAATTCTGAACCAAATTTGTGCTTAAGCTGATACACACCAAGTGTTCGATAAAATTTTAAAGTTTAATAGACTACGGAGGATTAGGTTAGACGAGCATGTTGTTAAATTGAACCCAGATTTTCTAAACGCTAAATTTATCTGATAAAACACCACAATTTCCGTAACTGGGTGTCTTGAAATGCCTTTGAATTTGACTGTATTGCTGGTTTTTCAGATCATTCACGACATTGACGACAGGGAAAACTGGATCATATCTTGGTGTGTACACATTTCATTTGATTCCCGCGAAGGTAACGATTGTATATTATTAGTACCAGCAACAGGTTTCTTGATGTTTTATGTTTAACAAAAGTTATGCACTTCATCTGATTATCTGCATACCTAAAATGTTTGTTCTGTTGTTTCTAAGAAAGTATAGCTTGTGTTAGACGGGATTGATGTGGGCGATGTTGGGGGGACGGGGTGCACGCTGTTCAAAAATATAACTGACACTAATACTAATTGAAGCACACCACCTGGTTAACGAGTTGTCGTGAATATTGGGTTCACCTTTGTCGTCGACTTATTTATTTGAGTCGTTGACTGACAAGTCAATAAAAAACAAACATGAAATCCTTGTCTGTACATGTGTTAGTTAAAGTCTTAAGTCTTTCAGTCTTTCGTTTTGTCGGGTTTGAGACGTTATGTTGGAGTGAACGAGGGACATATGTCGAAATAGGTCGTGAGCCCAAAGTTCGTGATGATGGGGACGAGTCAACTTTAAAAGTCATTGGATGCATTGTGAGGGTGAGTTCGATGTTGATTAAAGCGGTCCCAGTGAGTTGATAATTCAACAGCTGAAAAAAGTATGTCTACTTCTAATCACATATCACAACTTAAAAATCCAACTATATTTACATTGTCGTGCAACGGTCTGATTTTCACTTCATCTTCAGATTCATCCATCACAAAACACACTTGGTTTCTGTTTGGTCTGAGGGAAACTATTTTCCAGATAAAAAATAATTTAGATTCTCAAATGGTTCAATATAATCATCTGGTGTTTATCGCTCTGTCATGCCTTGTGTTGTCCTCAGCTTTATGTCATGCTGTTAATGGACGTAGTGATGCCAGTGTTCGGTGCTTTGACAGGGAGAGAGAAGCCTTGCTTCAGTTCAAACGTGGCATCACAGACGATGCATGTGACGTGCTCAGTTCTTGGGTGCGCGAAGCCGATTGCTGTCAGTGGCGTGGTGTCCGTTGCAGTAACCACACTGGCCATGTAATCGCTCTCGACATTATTGGGACTGAGAATTGGATTGAGGATACGCCATGTCTACAAGGTAAAATGAGTCCTTCCCTTGGTGAGCTTAAGCATTTAAGACGACTAAACTTAAGCTTTAACGAATTTGAGGATGTAATTCCTTATCAGTTGGGAAATCTTTCCAAGCTAACAACCTTGGATCTCTCAAATTCGGGTCTTCAAGGGAGGGAAAGCCTTCAGTGGCTTTCTCGTCTAACTCGTCTAAGATACCTCGACTTGAGTAATACTAATATTGGTAGTGCCACAGACTGGATGCAAGCTGTTAGCAGCCTCTCTTCCTTGAGTGTTCTTCGTATGAATGACTGTAGTCTTACTGCCAAAATACCTGCGTCACTCACATACGTTAATTCCTCTGCCAGTCTCAGTTACATTAGCCTGTCTGATAATTATTTCCGTGACAATTCAATATTCCGGTGGTTATCCAATTTGCCTGGAATCACTTCTAGTCTTTCGTATCTTGACCTCTCTGATAATTTTCTTAAGCCTCCGATCTCAAATAAGGTATGGAATATGCCGTCCTTAACTCATCTTTTTCTTTCTGGGAATAGATTCAATCAGAACGTCTTCCAAATTGTTGGTAGGCTGTGTTACTTGCAACAACTCAACTTAGCAAATAACTTTTTCACCGATGAACTACCAAATGTCTTCAAAACAGCACTTGGGTGTGCTGATAAGGCGCTTCTAACAACTCTGGACTTGAGTAACAATCAGTTCTCCGGTTCCATTCCCGACACGATCAACTCATTTTCTTCGTTGAAGGAACTTTACCTTGACGGAAACAACCTAAATGGCACAATTACTCAAGGTATTGGGCAACTTTCAAAGCTTGAAACATTAGATATCTCTTCCAATTCGTTTAACGGAAGTCTCACTTCCGAGCACTTCTTACATCTTTCAAGTTTACAAGACTTTTCATCTTGGGGTAACTCGAGATTGGTAGTGAACATCAGTGATGACTGGTTTCCCCCATTTCAGCTGGACGTTCTAAGTCTAGAAAGTTGCAAGTTGGGGCCATACTTCCCTAAGTGGCTTCAAACACAAAAGAATTTATCTGTTCTTGACATATCAAATGCTGAGATTTCCGACGCTGTTCCTGTTTCTTTTTGGAATTCACTGTCACCCAATCTGAACTACTTGAACTTGTCACATAATCAGATCTCCGGAGTGATCCCAGATTTGTCAAAAAGATTTTATAAGCTCAGTGTAGTAGACCTGAGCTCAAATCTGTTTGAGGGAGTTGTGCCATCTTGGGTTTTCTGCCATTTCACATTATACCTTAATGACAATCGGTTCTCGAACACCAACCGTATTTTATGTCCCAAAACCAAAAGTCTAATACGGGAGGTTGACCTGTCCAACAACTTTTTTTCCGAAGAGCTTCCAGATTGTTGGATGAACTACTCAATGTTGTTAAGTTTGGACTTAGAAAACAACAATTTCTATGGAAGTGTATCGAAATCCTTTGGTTATCTGAATAAACTCGAGTACTTGGACCTGTATAATAACAGCTTTTCAGGACATCTGCCTACGTCGTTGAGAAGCTGCAAATCATTGATAATTTTGAATCTTGGTTATAACTCATTTACAGGGCACATACCCCCATGGATTGGTAGTGCTTTACGTACTCTAGGTGCTCTAAGCCTGCGCAGAAACAAGTTTCTTGGAGAGCTACCTCTGAGCCTTTGCCAACTCTCGAGTCTCCAGATATTGGACGTTTCCGGCAACAACATCTCAGGAATAATTCCAAAATGCATTCAGAATTTCACTGCAATGGGAAAGATGATAAACACCACTTTGGAAACCTTCTTGAGTTTTCCAACGACCATCTTGAGTTTTCCAACGACCGCCTTGGTTTTTGATGGCACGCTCCAAGTCTATACTGCCGAACATGAACCGACAACCTTGAATTGGAAAAGGGAAGAACAGATGATCAAAGACACCATAGGACTCTATAAATCAATCGATCTTTCCGGTAATGAGCTGACTGGAGAAATCCCAGATGGAATTACACGTCTCACTGGACTCGGTTCTCTGGATTTGTCAGGAAACAAATTGACGGGAAGCATTCCACCAGAAATCGGTGAGCTGTCAGAATTACAACTTCTTGATTTCTCAAACAACCAACTCACCGGCAACATTCCTGGAAGCCTAGCCAAAGTGTCATATTTGGAAATCTTCAATGTATCAAATAACAAACTGTCCGGGAGAATTCCACTCAGCACTCAATTACAGAGTTTTGACCCTTCATCATACACGGAAAACCCTGGACTTTGTGGCGCACCGCTCCCTGAGTGTCCTGGAGATCGTGCACCTGCTGATGCACGGCACAGAGTTGATAGTACTACATCCCAAGATAAGCACGATGACGATGGCATTTTTCCGGGGTTGTACATAAGCGTGGTGTTTGGACTTATCATAGGATTTTGGGGCGTTTGTGGCACTTTAGCCGTCAAGAGATCACTGAGATGGGCCTACTTCCGGCTACTTGATGACATTTACGACAGGGTCTATGTGATCACTGTGCTGTTTGTAGCCAAGTTTTGGAGGAAACCTTAGATGTCATCCTTTATGCATGGTATGTGACCAGTATATGTCTATTTCTATGTTATTATTCCTTGATAATAATAATCTGTAGGATGGTTTTGTTGATTACAAAAAAGTGTGAAAATTCAAGAGAATGTGTTGTGTCAATCAAATGGCTGTAATTCTTCTACTCCGAAATATATATAACGCTGGTGTTCAGCTTTAGAGACGATTATCATGACTCAACTCACGTTTTTTAAGCTTTACTTTGAATAACTAGTTAAAGAGAATCGTGCTACGTATTGCGACTGTAAAGTAAACTGATACGATTTAGTTTAGGTGAAAAGTTTGTCGAGCTTGGTACGAGTTTGATATAAGTATGTACTATATTATGCCTGAAGTTGGTAATAACTGACTGATAGTTTTGACTCAAACAGCCAAAAACAAACCTGTTGATTACGTTTTATAAATTAAGCTTGATGAGAACAATCAACAAATTTTCTGAATGTTTTATGTTCAACGAAATTTATGCAGTTCGTCTGATTCTTTGGATACGTAAAATGTTTGTTGTGCTCTTTTTTCTGAAAGTCTAGCTCGTGTTAGACGTGATTGATGTGCGGGATGTTGTGGGAAGGACGCCGTTGAAGAATATATAACTGACGCTAATGCTAATCGAGGCACGCCACCTGGTTAACATTTTTGTCGTGAATTGTTGGTTTGTATTTGTCGTCCACGTAATTATTTAAGTCGTAGACATGAAGGTCAATCGTGATTTAAGCGAAGTCTATCATTTTTAGGATCATATACGATTCACTCTTCTAAAGTCATGTCTCAACAGTTTGGAAAATTCTCTTCCGACAGACGCTTGCGAAAATGCGATGAACAAGAATAAATGGGGAAAATATGTCCATATATGTCCCAAACCCAATTAACGTAATGATGTGAACGAGGAAACTTTCGAAGTAAATGGTTGAATTGTGAAGATGAGGCTTCATACACAGAAGAGTTTATCCTTTCTTGACATATCAGACGGTGAGATTTTCGACATCGTTCCTATTTCCTTTTGGAATTCACTGTCACCCAATCTGAGATACTTTAACTTGTCATATAATCGGATCTCTGGTGTGATCCCGGATTTGGCGGTGAGATTTTATGAGTTCGATAATATAGACCTGAGTTCAAATCTTTTTGAGGGAGTTGTACCATCTTGGGTCGTCTGCAATATCACATACCCCAATGGATTGCAGAACTCACATACCGCGCAAATCTCAGAGTTCACATACCGAATTTGGGCGCTCTAAACTTGCCAACTCTGAGCATTTGCGCGGAAACATGTTTCTTGGAGAGCTACCTCTGAGGCTCTGAGCATGTTGTGGGGTTTGGCTGGGTTGTTTAATTTGGCTTTTTAAAAAAAAAAAAAAAAAAAAAAAAAAAATAAATAAATAAATAAATGGGTAAAGTGCATATTATGGGAGTAATAGAATGATAGGTTAAGAAAAAAAAATGAAAAATATATATTAGGTGAGTAAAATTCTTATATGTAAAATGAATAAAAAAAATAGAAAAAACGTAATCTATTTAGACTTCCAGTAAATCTTCTGTGAGGCAGGACTCACATTAAATTAATATAAGATCAAAATACAAATTGTAGTTAAAAGGTAAAAAATAACATGTAACAAATCTACTAAAATCGCTTACATGAATACTAAACAAAAAATACAGTCACATTAATCATAATAATCCCGGTATAATATCTATATAATCGAGTAACGGAGGCTGACTCGATAATTTGGGTAGACCTCAACAAGTTCAAATATCAAGAACCAAAAAAGATAAAAGCGACGTACTTTTTGCAGTCGGCGTTTTACTTTGCGCAGTCGACATTTAATTAATTAATTTAATCGTAATTAACATTTATAACAATTCGATTAATTTTTAGGTCTATTATATGATTTTAATAGCTTTTAAAATGAAAAAAAAATGATAAATAAAAAACCGACAAAAAAAAAATCTTACATTGATACATAAATATTCAAAAAAAATTCATGTAATCCTTTTAAACACGCATCAATTAAAAATTAATGTCTAAAAAAAATTTAGACATTTATAAAAAAATCGACAATCAAATAGTTTTAAAAATTTCATCGTAAAAAAAAATAAAAGCTTTTTAAATGTCTAAATTTTTTTTAGACATTAATTTTTTAAATAGCTTTTTAAAAATTTCAACAATCGCAAAATTTTTTCAATAGTCATCTCGTTTTTTTTTCTTTTGTGATTGTTGAATTCATAATTTTTTTTTTGTTTCAAGGGTTGATTTATATGTTTTTCATTTTAATTGTTTGAAATCATTAGTTTTCTTTGTTGAAATCTCAAATTAGAAGAACTTTTAATGCAGAACAATATGAACAATATCGTCGGAAATTCAGATGAATTTGATTCAATAGCGGCGAAAGAAATGACGATTGTCACCAACGAAAATAAACATTCTTGAAGTTTCTCTTTGATCTGGTAATATTTTCTTGTTTAATTTAGTATCATCTCGTTTTTTTGTTTGGTTGCGATCGTTGAATTTTTCACTGTTTTTTTGTTTTAATTGTTGAATTGATTGATATGTTTTTCATTTAATTGTTGAGTTGTTCACAGATGAAAACTTTGGTCGTTAATCAAGATGAATTTCCGTCAACAGTGAACGATATCATGAACACCAACACAACTAACAAAAATATCGTCTGTACAAACTTCGACATCTTCTCTCCGGTTGATCTCTGTCGCTTTGCCTCCGACGGATCTCCTCTCATTCTTGTGGTATTCGCAGATGTCTGCGTCCTCTACGTTGCATATCCTTTTCATCGATTTTAGTTTGTTCTTCTTTTTCTTGTGATGATTATAATTGCACTTGTGTTGCTGTTTATAAGATTCAATTCAATCACTGCATAAGCTTTTTCTTTCGCATTTTTTTCGATAATGTTCTGACTATGATTCCTATTTTTTTTATTGTATAATTGTGATAGTTGTATGATGATAATTGATATTGTGTGTTTTTCGTTAAACTTACCTCCGTTGATTGTTCTGTTTTGCGTGCTGGTAGTAGTGTTGTTTCGAGCTATGGTTCACGTCAGGCGGCATCTAGGTTCGCACTATTTGTTACGTATTGTTTTATATGTAGATTATTATCTTGTTGAAATATAGAAACTTATCACGTGGTTCATTCCTTCCATTTAAGAGTCCCCGAATACTTAATCACAGCACGTACATGCGGGAGTCCCCGAATACTTAATCACAGCACGTACATGCTGGCCTAGGGGAGGATAATGTAATCGACAAAAATATTTTTAATATTTACAAATTAAAAGAAATAATGTTATGACGAGCATACTCGTGACGTAAACATTTATTTAGGCTCAAATTGAACCACACGCGACAAAAATATCAATCTAACCATGAATTTACGTGGCAAAATTTTATATAGCCACAGGAAACTTATTTTGATTTTCACAAAAGAAAAAAGGTTGTGACGAATAATTATTTGTTCCGCGAGAGAAGTCATACTCGTGATGTAAACATTTATTTAGCCTCAAATTGAACCACACACGCGATAAAAATATCAACGTAGCCACGAATAATGACGTGGCAAAAATTTTATAGCCACAATTGTCTTAGGTCGTGCCTAACTTCAGCAATGAGAACCGGCTCTTTTCAGAAAGTTGTTCATATAAATCTGTTAGTGTAAGGAATGCGTACGTGTGAAAATGAGTGTCTGTTGCTCTAAGTTGTGTCTCACTGATGACTGACCAATGTTATTGCAACTGAACAAATGTATCATATTATGCTCTAAATGATACTGTCATGATCTTAGACTTGTATAAAACTCGTACGTACTCGACAGAAAATAATTGCTACTGAAATGTCCGTCTTTCTTTTGAAAGTGTTTTGGTGCACAGTGGCGGCGTTTCACGTACAAGAGTTGCTAGTTCTCGTAGTGGTTCTTGCACGAGAAGCAAACGTGAGGAAACTTCCTCTTCTCGATCACTGAAGAAAAGGAAGCACCATCCTGATCATCCGCGGCCCCCGAAGGTCAAAAAGTCGGCTTTCATATTCCCGCCCTACCACACCGACATTGTGTCAGTGTACGACATGGTTCCTCAACCCTCGAACTGTTAGGTCACATAGATGCCCTCGCACTCGAGGAGTAGGGTCAACTTTCGACGAAGTTGACCCACTTGTACTATCTTACCACAGGTTACATAGTGCCTGAGCCGTTCGATTCGAGGAGATGTTGGCCAGATCGCACAACCGTATATCTTCACCGTCGTGGCGAGCCACTTGTAGGGGTACGAACGATTGGCTGCTTGTTTGCATTTTACTTCATCGTATCAACCTGATGCCGGTTTAGGAGGTTTGACTATAATTTTTCTACTCTTATGTAATGCTGGTGTTCAGCTTTAGATACGATCATGGTTGACCTTGCGTTTTTTAAGCTTTACTTTGAATAACTCGCGTTGTTATTGTTCAGAAATAGTTAACTGCTGATTCTATATGAGTGTCGAGTGTCCAAGATAATTACTTGATTTTACGACACGTTCAAGTACTGCAGTTTCTATGACAATGAGCTCCGTAAAACGGAACTACTCCATACGACTTTTCTAGACGTATAGTGAACTCGTGACCGATTCTTATACTAGAGTAGGTATGATCTCGAATTTTTACGATTAAACCGACACGATTGCATCGACACTATTGGGGTTTTTTCCACTAGTGATTAGAAATAACTAAAAACACACAATGTCATTATTTCCTCTAAACCTTCATCGTTCTTCGATTTTTTTCGGCTATTTCGTACTCTTCTCGGCTCTTTTTATTTACTTTTCATTTACTTATTTAATCTTTCATGTAAATATTTAACCATTAACTTATGGTTGATAATTTTTTTTAAAACAAAGATTGAATATAATAGTATTTTATTAGTTTTTTTTGTCGTCATTACGTTGGATTTTTATTATGTAGTACGAAACAATGATTAAATTTCAAAAAAAAAAAAAAAAAAAATACATGTTGGACCCGGATCCGACCCGGATCCGACCCGGACCCGAATAGGACCCGGCGGGTCTGCATCTGGGTCTAAAATTTCTAGACCCGGCGGATCCGGGTCGGATATGGATCTAACATTAGGGATGCGGGTCCGGGTCCGGATCCCCTCGGACCCGACCCGGATCCGGCCCATTGCCATCCGCTATAGATGATCTAATATGCTTGTAAAAATTTATCCATCCCAAATTAAATGTCCCCTTTCCACTAAAATTTTCCCAAATTAATTGTCCCCTTTTTATTTTTAGTATGTTTTGACAAATGATTTTCAAAATTTTCTCATTTTTATTACCATCTCTTAAATCATCCCAAAATAGAAAGGGGACAATTATTTTAGGATGGAGGGAGTATAATTTATTCTTAAACCGTTTCATTTGAAGAGCATTCATTCACAAATGCTCATAAGAGACTGTTTTATAATAAAATAATTTGTAAAATGTCTTACATAATAGGGCAATTATTTGCTTTTAAAATAATTATTTTCGAAGTTAATAGTAAGTTTTATAACCTGAGACAATCTCACGTAAAACATCTCTTCATGAATGAGACCCATTGAAAATATCAAAATTCAAACTCTATTGACAAAACCAATTAAAAATGGGCAAACTAAACTCTCTAGATTATAAACTATGGAGTAAATTGTAATGTACTCCGTACTTCACTTATAAGTTGTTATTTGGTTCCCATTCTAAATATGAGAAGTAAATCTCCACTTTGTTTACTACCCTTTGTGTTCTTACCTGACTTAAATCCGAATTTAATCGAATGACACACATAAAAACACAAATATGGTAGCCCGTAAGGGTGCGGTACAATAATTAAAACATGAATCAAATTCTCATGTGTCTCATGTTTAATTCCGAGAGTAATCTTGTGAGATCTGATAGGCCTGAGGCTATGCCTAGTAGATCACGAGTATGTCGCCTTAGTTTAAAAAAAAAAAAAAAAAAAGTTACTGCTATTATACACGCTTGGGTTTACCTAGTGCGCTCTGAGGTAACTACGACGGGTTTCATATTTAAAAAAAAAAAAAAAAAATTAAAAAAAAATGGTCACATTGGAAATTTGGAATACTTAATTCATGTACTTTAGCTGGTCTCTCTTGCACGACCCTGCCACCTATAGTCATTATCGTGCTATTATTCCAGCTTAGTACTTACAATATTCTATATATGTCTTCAATATTCAACATTAACACTAATCAAAGTTGATTCTATTTGATTCTATTTGATTTTATTGGATTTACTTCATTCGAAAGATCTTTGACAATTATGTAAGAGTACGTAGAACCGGTAAAATTAATCCGATTAGATGAATCGAGCTGTATAGCTTGCATTGGCCCGTAGGATCAAACATTTGAAGTAAGGACGCCAGCTTAACACATAATTTGAATTAACTCGATCTTATATGTCTAGTCGGTCTAGACCCGAATAATTATTGTCGTAATTTATTTAATTTTGTCTGTAAATGATTGATAATAACCGACTAAAAATACACAATAACCTAAAACCAAAACTTATCATTTAATTATTTACATTTGATTATAAACATAATACGGAGTATTTCTTTTTATCATGCCATAATATTTTACCAATTCAAGAATTTAAAAATAAAAGAAAGTAATTTTAAACATTGTTTAAACTAACACTATCACACTAGTTAGGAGTATTTTTTTTATAAATTAATAATTCATTTAATTATTTACATTTGATTTATTCTATAGAAAAATTTCCAATCTTCAATACATTATTACGTGGTATATTGTACTCCGTAATACTTAATATACACATGGTTTACAACGTTGCTACGCACTACCCTCTTCATTCCTTCAACGTTTCTTATATAAACACTTTCTCTAGAAATTTTTAAGACGGAAATGTCGTGACGGTAAATCACATGTTCGATTTCCGCTTCCTTTATATAGTAATGTCTTCGCGCTTCATATAGTTAAAATAAAAAACCAAAAACAATACAAAAACTAAACTCACTTTTTGATTTGTCTCTCCCTTCTTTTGTTTGAAAGCTTGAGTACGTTCATGTTTTACAATAATCTCAAAAAAAAAATAAAAAATGCAAAGCGAAATAAGTGTCGAAAATAATAAGTTTGTCACAAAATGGCAAAACTTTAAAATGCGCCTAAATACGTCCGCAAGTAATAGCGTAAGTGGAAAATATTTCAAATTAGAGGCACGTAACACTTGTTTTACTAAAGAGTTACGTGCCGCTACAACTACATTTTTAGCTATGGTTTATATTGTTACGGTCAACGCGACCATACTCTCTGATTCTGGTGGTCGTTGCTCGGTTAAGGATTGCTCGCCTCCTGGTGGGCCCGATTGTACTGTCGGGTCCAATACGGGTTACGAGAAATGCTTAACTGAGCTTAAAATTGACCTAATTGTGGCGACCTCTTTGTCGTCTTTTATCGGGTCGTTTGCAATGGGCCTTTTTGCTAACCTTCCTTTTGGGTTGGCCCCGGGGATGGGGTCCAATGCTTACTTTGCTTATGATTTAGTGGGCTTTCACGGTAGCGGCCCATTATCGTACGAGAGTGCTTTAGCCGTCGTTTTAATCGAAGGGGTCGCTTTCTTTCTTATCGCGGTGTTTGGGCTTCGGGCCAAATTAGCCCGGTTGATCCCTGCACCTGTTCGACTGGGTTGTGCGGCGGGTATCGGGCTTTTTATAGCCTTTATCGGGCTTCAATCGCATCTCGGGATAGGCTTAGTGGGCCCTAATGTATCCACATTGGTCACCCTCACCGGATGTCGAAAGACCGACCCGATTAGTGGGCTTTGTTTGGATGGGAAAATGCAAAGCCCAACATTATGGTTGGGCCTAGTGGGCCTATTGATAATGTCATTTGCTATGACCAAAAACATCAAAGGTAGCATGATATATGGCATATTATTTGTCACATTTATCTCATGGTTTAGGGGTACAAGTGTCACATATTTTCCCAATAATTCAATTGGAGATGCAACATACAATTACTTTAAACAAGTTGTTGATTTTCATATGATTAAGTCAACATTCGGTGCAATTAGCTTTGCACAATTTAATAAAAGCCAAGTTTGGGTTGCAATAGTCACATTATTATACGTAGACGTCCTAGGGACAACCTGTTCGTTATACACTATGGCTGAAATAGCAGGGCTAGTAAAAGAGGACGGTACTTTTGAAGGCGAATATAGCGCCTTCTTGGTAGACGGAACGTCTACCATTGTAGCATCCGTTCTTGGTGTGTCCCCTATGGCCACATACATTGAATCATCAGCTGGGATCAAAGAAGGCGGTAAAACAGGATTAACCGCGGTAATTGTCGGGTTATACTTCCTAATGTGCCTAATATTTGCACCAATATTGACTAGTGTACCACCATGGGCTATTGGGCCAGCATTGATAGTAATTGGGGTATTAATGATGGATGTGGTAAAAAATATTGACTGGGGTAATATGAAAGAGGCTATGCCTGCTTTTATTACCATGATACTAATGCCCTTAACTTACTCTATACCAAATGGTATTATTGGAGGTATAGGGTTTTACTTTGCACTTAATTTGTATGATTATTGTCTAAGTATGATTAAGTGGTTGATTAAACTCCAAAGAGGTGTTACTAAACAACAAGATCAAGTACCCGTAATCACGGTGCATGATCCGATAACTGAGATTATATAGTACTTTTTTTTTGTTACGATTTAGATGTATGTACACCTGCTAAATAGATCAGGTTGTGTTGTATTTCGTTAGAATATTGGGCTTAGTGTTTGGATGTAGGTAATATAGCTGTAATAGAAGAGGTTAGGGACTTAGGGTTGATTTTTGCACGTTTGTTACTAGTTTTTTTTTTTTTTTTTTTTACATGTTTATAGTTTATGTTTATCTTGTTTTAAACATTTGTCAATGCAAATTATACTCCGTAGTTTATTAATATCTTTACATAATATTTTGTACGGAGTACAAAAAATTTATATTAATGCATAGAAGAAGAGAAATCAAACCATATCACACGACTATAATTAATGCAATTATTTATTTTTTTCGATTTTTCTGGGCATAGGATAACAACCTAAAAATAGTAATGTCCCGATTTATTTTCTCATTGGACATTATTATAAAAAATAATCAAAACTTTTTTTGATCTCATGAGACAATGTGTGAATTGAATTTTTCCATTTTGTACCTCCTATCTTATACGTGGTGGATTTAAGATAGAATCTCAGTCAAGGTATTAAGTAGACAAACAAATAGTGGTTAGGCTTACCAATCGATTGATGAATGAGTAGTGTTACATAATAACACAATATCGTAATTTTTTTCGTCAAATATAATTTATAAAGCGTATTATCCGTATATTTTAATACTCCGTATTATTTTTATTTTCATCTTTGTATGACCTATATTATTACGGAGTAACAAACATTATTGTCTTAGTGTTCCTCTAAAAGTCAAGATCATTTGGGCCCTACAAAATTCCAAAATTTTTAATTCATTTTGTTAGTGTGAATTGTGAGATTTGATGATTGATGATGTTATTGTTTTGTAGAAATTTCATTATAGAATCCTTTTAAAGTAAGATCTTGTCCAACAAAAGTAGATACTTCGTACAACAAGGAGTACTATTTGAGCAGACGACGTTTATGTTTGTCAAGAAAATTCTTTTTGAATTTTGAGAAAATATTTAAAAACAAATTACGAGTTGCATGTAATTTAAATGGTGCGATAGTATATTAATAAATATTAATGTAAAATATGTCAAAAGCTATAACTCGTTTGTGCGGAAATGAAGTTATCGTCACCTTATATAAAATGCCAAATTATCAGTCACTTTAATGTAATACAGAGTAAAAAGAAAAGAAAAAGGTATGATTTGTTGATTAAACAGAGGTAATATTCATAATATTATAAATTAAAAAGAGGTATTCTTTTTTTTCTTTTTTTTTTTTTTTTTTTTTTTTTTTTCAGCGGGAGAAGGAGTGTTTAAAGTCTAATTGTACGGCACTCCAATCCATACTTACAAACTACGAATACAAATACGAATACAAACATAGAAATACAACTACTAGAAGAGCGGTATTCTTTGTTGATTAAGCAAGATATTCATAATTTGAAAATTACATTATTCAAATTAGCATATTTTTTGCATTTATATAATAAAACTTTGTGTTCACACATTATGTTCATATACTATGTGTCGAATGTACCCACCAAAAGAAACAAAAGACATTGTGTCAAATTTGGAGACCATTGTCTACAAAGTACAATCATGCAAGTAACTTAACAAGAACATCTAATTACGATTTATTTGAAAATGTCATGGTCTAGTGATAAGGATTGAGGTATCCTAAGCGGTATGTCTCAGGTTCGAATTCACCTTTCCCGTTATAATGGCCTGGTGCCTTCTATTTGACCAAAAAAACATATTATTAATATTATTAGTACTTAAAATTGAAAATACTTCTCAAAGATTCTAAAATGCCTTAGAATACATTTAAAAAAAAAAAAATTGTTTAAATAATATTAATGTGAAAACATATCGTAAATCATAGTACTAAAGTTGTAAATCTAATTGGACCTTAAACATTATTGAGAAAATTACCCGCAAGGGTGTGGTCTAGTGGTTAAAACATGGGTGAAATTCTCATGGGTTTCAGTTTGAAGCTATGTCTAATAGATTACGAGTTTGTCGCCTCAGTAAAGGGTGGTTGACGCAGCGTGTATGGTTTGCACATCACGCCTCTGGGAGTTGGTCTTGTAAAAGTAGCGTATGCAGCTTTCCCACATTATCTAAAAAAAAAAAAAAAAGAAAATTCTAAAAGTAGAATGTTTTTCTCATGGAAAGTCTACCGTAATTTACACTCCATAGGACAAAGATAAAGAATACTACTATTAACATGGAAAGTTTAATAAAGTAGGCATCATTATCAAATTTCATTTTCCTCATTTGTCTTAAGTTGTCCAAAAATGTCTTAGTCTTTGTCCCTCGTTGAGTCATGATCAGTCAATATGAACCCGTACACTTTAGTTGTTCGAATTCTGGAATTTTGAAATTCTAAAATTTTCTAAGTTCAGTGTATTTAATGTAAAAGAACAGTGAACTTTTTTTTTTTTTTTTTTTTTTTTTGTAAAGTGTTGAATAAAATAAAGAAAAATGAGGTGAGAAGAATAGGTCATGAATTATTCACTATTGTATGAGCTGTTTAACCGGTGTTTTGTAATCAGTATGAGAAATTAATTATAAAATTAATTATTACATTTAGTGTCTCACGCTAAAAACGACTCAAACCAAACAGACCTGAAAGTGTGCATGTGAAATTTGGGTTAGCCTGAAAGTTTGCAATAAAGTGTGAGGTCCCAAACTCAAATCTCACTTGGAACAAAAAAAAATTAAACCAAAAAAGGTGGTGCAGGAATGCATGTACCGACTCAACCCCCTCGTCATTAAAAAAAAAAAAAAAAAAGAGAATTTCAAAAACCTACTTTTCAGATTTAAATGTGAATCCTACAATAATCGGAAAAAAAAAAAAGTACAATTGCTTGATTGTATGTATTACGAAATTTGATAATTAAACATGGGTTAAAAATGCTTAGAAGTCGGTATTTGTAACCGGTCATAGGATTTATCGTCTGTAGTAACCGAATGACTATATATAGAAGACCCATATGCCAAACTTAAATCAATCCCAAAAATCATTTCATACACAAAAGAAAAAATGAGTCCAAATTTTCTAGCCAAAATGTACGATCAATTTAATTATTACCTTGTTATATTACTCTTTTGTGTATGCCTAACATACACTACTACTTGCCACACGCAATGTGTGGACAATGAAAAACAAGCCCTCCTCGAATTCAAAAACGGTATTCATGTCGACAAATGTGGCCTCCTCGCCTCGTGGGGAGGAGACCATAATAACCCTGACTGCTGTCAGTGGCGTGGAATTCGCTGCGACAACGACACAGGCCATGTCATAGCGCTACACGTGCCAGGGTTTTCAAGCGGGTATGACACCGCCTTTTGTCTGCAAGGTACACTCAGCGTATCCCTTACGGCGCTGAGACATTTACGACATTTTGACGTAAGTTTTAACGACTTCCAAGGACAGTCCATACCGAAATTTATAGGGGCGTTTGCTAGTTTAGAGCATCTTAACCTTGCAAATGCCCTTTTCGAGGGCGTGGTTCCTGACGACATTGGGAACCTTACTCGACTATCGTCTCTAAATCTAAACTGTTTAAACGATACTTCGTGCTCGATGAGGGTGGAAAATTTAGCGTGGGTTTCACGTCTGAGGTCGTTGAGGGACGTCAATTTGGGAGGTATCGACCTTAGTTTGGTCCCACAATGGGCTTCAATTTTTAACAATCTACCCTTATTAGAAGTCCTTAGCATGGACTCTTGTACCCTTTCACTAGAACTTGTAGGGTCATCTCAATCTTTTGTTAATTCCTCAAAACATCTTCGTGTCGTTAGCTTATCGGGAAACCGTTTCAAAGGCGATACAATATTCCGGTGGCTACACAACTTGACTAGTTTCGAGACGAGCCTTGAATACCTCGACCTCAAGTCAAGCCAAATATCAGGTGAAATCCCGTCTTTTATTTGGAAAGCAAGGTCGATTTCACACCTCGATTTGAGTGAGAACGGTTTTCTAGGCCGAATCCCAAGTGGGATCGAAAACGTGCAAAATCTTTCCTTCCTAAATTTGGATTATAACCACTTGAGTGGTGAAATCCCAAGCGAAATTTGGACCGTTCGTACACTCTCGTACCTCTCTGTCTCTTTGAATCAACTGCACGGTTTTATACCGAGCACGATTTCAAACCTCGAACGACTCACTCTATTAGATCTCTCAGGCAACGATTTTCACCTAAACAAACATACAATTACTGCACTTGGTAAGCTATGTAACCTACAAATTCTTAGGTTAGATAACAACAATATAACACAAGAGTCTTCACAATTTATACAATCTTTGTTCCCATGTGCACATAAATCACTGGTTTCTTTAAGTTTAACGAGCACGCAGCTCTGGGGTTCGGTCCCCAACGACATCTCGAAGTTTTTGTCGTTGGAGACGTTTTACGTTGCTGATAATCAGCTCAATGGAACTGTCGATGAAGGAATCGGGCAACTTTCTAGGCTGCAAGAGTTGGATCTTTCTGGTAACGATTTGAATGGAGTTGTTTCACGCAGACACTTTTCGACACTTTCAAACCTTAGCGTTTTGGACTTGTCGTACAACCCGAGTTTGTTGATCAACCTTAGCGCAGAGTGGTTCCCTCCGTTTCAGTTGGTCGAGCTAGGGTTGACGTACACTAGGGTCGGTCCTACGTTCCCGAAATGGCTTAAAACTCAGAAAAACATCACGTATGTCGACATTTCAGGGAGTGGTGTTTACGACAGTGTTCCGACATCATTCTGGACTTCGATGTCATCGGCTATTCAATACTTGAATATGTCGAACAACATGATCTACGGGACGTTACCAGATTTACCCGTCACCTTTGAGGAACTTGATCAAATAGACATGAGTTCCAACAACCTGAGCGGTACAATACCGTCTTTTCTAGGAACGAGTGTCAGTGTTACACAGATAAATTTGAAGAACAACCAGCTTTCTCGAGGACTGTCTCGTTTTCTATGCCCGTCATCTGAAATGAGTCTAATAAAACTCGACCTCTCGAACAACCTGTTTTTTGAGACGATACCAGATTGCTGGAAGTATTTTCCTCAACTGACGCTCCTGAAGTTGGAAAACAATAACATTAGCGGAAACCTGCCGCCTTCCATTGCAGCATTAAGCAACCTACAGGCGTTGCATCTGCGCAACAATAGCCTAAACGGTAAACTACCAAACTCGTGGATGAATTTAACCTTCTTGACTGTTCTCGATCTGGCGTACAATTCACTAAGCGGGCACATACCACGTACGTTTGGTCACGGGTTGAAAAACCTCAACATTCTAAGCCTACGGAACAACAACTTCTTGAGGTCTATACCCTCGACCCTGTGCCAACTCTCGTGCCTGCAAATCATGGACCTCTCTGGAAATCACATCTCCGGAACCCTCCCAAACTGCTTAAACAACCTCAGCGCGATGGCTAACACACTAAACTTCACGAAGGCCTGCGCAAGCATTTACATCCGGCCAAATTGGTTATCCGACGACATTGCGTGGCTCATGTGGAAACGAAAGGAGCAGAGCTTCGCAGACTCTCGAGGGCTATACAAAGGCATCGACTTATCGAACAACAGATTTCATGGCCGAATTCCCGACAACCTTTTAAGCCTTGTAGGTTTGGTGTTCCTAAACCTTTCACAAAACAAATTAAATGGTGTCATTCCATCCAAAATAGGTCAATTAACATCAATTCAATTCCTAGATTTGTCACATAATCAACTTCATGGTGAAATACCCACAAGTTTATCATCAATCACTTTCTTAGAAATCTTAGATTTGTCAATGAACAACTTAAGTGGCAAAATTCCACTTGGAACACAATTACAAGGGTTTAATGCCTCAACATATGAGGGTAACCCTAGACTTTGTGGGCCACCCTTGCCTAAAAAATGTCTTGGAGAAGATCAAAGAAAACCAACACAACAAAGTTATGAAGACAATAATTATGAGTTCATTTTAGGGATGTATATAAGTGTTTTGCTTGGGTTTATTCTAGGGTTTTGGGGTGTTTGTGGTACTCTTGTGTTGAAAAGGTCTTTGAGACATGCCTTTTTTAGGTTGTTTGATGAGACTAGAGATAAAGTCTATGTGTTTTGGGTGCTCAAGGTTGCTAGGGTTTGGAAGAGGTCTTGAACCATGTTGGTTAGTCAGTTGTGAGCCTGTTGTATGCATACAATTGTCTGATTTAAGTATTATATAAGTCGTCACTCAGTTCATTTGTTGTAATGAGTCTGTTGTATGTATACAATTGTCTAAGTTGAGTCTTTAAATAAGTCGTTACTCCCTAGTACACGCTACATTTGTATAGCATCATGTGGATTAAGGTTGCTAGGGTTTGGAAGAGGTCATGAATCGTGTTTGGGTCGACAACGTAATGAGTCTGTTGTATGTGTACAATAGTCTAATTTGAGTATGAATCCGTTGTATGTATACAGTTGTCTATTTTGAGTCTTTGAATATGTCGTTACTCGCTAGTATATGCTCCATTTGTATACGGAGTACTATCCTGAGGATTAAGAAAACGATGTGTGGTATAAGTTGGTTCGTGCACCAATACGGTTCGTTGATGAGAACATCGAAATTAAGGGACGAGATGCCGCTGTTAAGTGGCGATCTAATTTAATTCTCAAGTAACTACTAGACAAAAATGAAAAATATAAATAAATACAATAAAAAAAAAATATGTATAAGATCATGATGTTATAATTATCACGTTCAGCATGATGGTTACTATTTATAGGATATAAAAGTTTGCATGTACTAATATTTATCCTAAAAATAATGCACCACGCTTTTTGAAGATATTCTATACTAACATGCGTCAACAGCTACTCAACCCCATAAAAAAAATTTGTGCTATATTTTTTGCTCACAATTATTTCAACTACATCATTCTCGATCATTATTTTCTTTTTAGGGATATTCTATCGTGTACCCCTCAGTTTTTGTGATTTCTACGTTATAGCCCTACGTTTTCATAATTCTACGATATAACCCTCACTTTCTTGACTTTTCTCTAGTATAACCCTAAATTTTCAATTTTATTTGTAATATAACCAATTTCAACATTACATAAATTTGAACCATCAATTAAACTTGCCAATGTATCAATCAATGTTTCTAATGTCTTCCTTCAATCAATAGTTTATCATTTTAAACCATTATTTGTATAATACCACAATATTATTATTATTAACAACAATCAATTCTCATCAAATTTTCTCATTCTTAGTATCAATAATTTATTGCAAACATCTATGATCAATTTCTATATAAACAACATCGTTCTCTTCATAAACATCAATAATAGTAAGTCGAATAAGAAAAATGATAAATTATCAAGTTTAATGATTTATTTAACAAGTTAAATCAATAAAAAAAATAAAGAATGGTCATATTAGAGATAAAATATAAAACTTAGGATTACATGATAGAATTTTAAAAAATGCAGGGATATATCGTAAAAAACGAAAAACAGAGGGGTACACCATAGAATTTCCCTTCTTTTTATATTCGTTCTATATTTGACATATATAAATTCTCTAATGAAAATAACAAATCAATTAATTATGAATCTTTATAGTTATTTGGATTAACTAAAAAATATATTTTTAAAAAAATAAAATAAAATTAATATTTAAATAAATAGATTGATGTTGCCAAAGTTTTTAATCATATTTTTTCAAAAAAAAAAATGTTTTAGGGCAATGGGGTAACAGTTAGAGTTAGGGGTGGTTGGTTAAGAGGGATATCGATGTTACATAACTATAAAATGTAAATGTTATAAAAGAACACAATCAAGCTTATGTTGGGAAATCAACATACCCCGTACAATAATATAAAATTACTATGGTCACAAAACAACTTTATATAGACGTTGAATGAAAAATCTAAATTATAAAATAAAATCTCTAAATGTGAGTGCGAATAGAAGTAGGAATAGATTTTTGAAAATTTATTAAAAAAACATTAAGTGGAAATAAAATTTTATATAATAAATGATTTTTCAATACATTAAAAAATGTACACAAAATTTAAGTATACTATAAATCAATTGGATCAATTTATTATATTCATTGACATATCGGACTATGGTAATGTTGAAGCTTAGTGATATAAGAGTTATATTAAATTTGAAAATTGTAGAGGTATAAATGAAAATTAATTTCCAATATTTTCCGTCATTTTTTAATTTTAATGTTAATTTTTGAAAATATTCTCTATTTAAATTTATTTTATACATTAACTTTATAACATTAATATCAAGCCAAATGTCGGAACGTCTATATATTTAATTTGATATAACTAAAAATTATAAAGTTTGCTAATGATACAACATCAATAAACACAAATCATTCAAGATGACTATATTTTTTTTTCATTTAAATCGTTTGGAATTTCAAGATTTCGTAATTGAACAAATTGTGTCAAATATAATTATGCAAAAATGTCATTGAAATAAAGATTACATCATTCAACATATTTTTTTTTGGAGTTGAAAGAATGTTTTATGTTTCGTATCTATAGAAATAAGTCAATGTTTGATTCACTTTAGATTACATTATAAATTGAATAAATCGATAAAAAGCCACGAAAAAAATAGTCACATAAAATAATTGTAAAGTCACGAAAAAAAAAGTCACATAAAATAATTGTGATAATATCCGAAAGTTTAGTATAATCAAAATAATAATTGTGATGCCTTCAGTTCACTACCGAGTAAGGGCATAGCTAAGGACTCCGAGACAAAGTTTGAAAGATCAAAACTCGACTTTCCTCTCAGTCGTGTCAATGTCATACCAGTCGTCGACATGATCCTCCGAGCAAACTGGAGTGAAAAACCCCGTTTTGCAAGGTCGTATCGACCTCCTACCACTTCATAGTTGGGCGGATTTAGCCAGGGACTTAGCGCAGCTATACGAGCTGAGGAACCCCCGAAGATTCCCTGACTTCTTAATCATAGCATATACTTGTTGGCGTGGGAGGCTGATAGTGTACCTCGATAAATCTGGCAGAAAGTTGAACCCGAGGACCGACCCTTGGGAAACGGTTGAGCTGGTGCTACACGACATCCACCTCAAGCCTCGGCTTACTTTAATCGACGGGGTAGTGCAAGTCGACCGACATCATCTGATTGTCGATACCTATCTGTAAACTTCACTGTATGAAAGTAGGTTTCGATGATAACAAACCTTGCATAACTTGAAGTTGGTTCGTAGAACAATTTTGCATGCTCGTTTTGCAGTTGGACCAGTAGCCATTAGGATCAGCAGCAGCTGGTGCCAATATATTCTTAATCTGTGCAACAATTAGAACAGTTTTACATGCTCGTATAGCATCATGTGGATTAAGAAAATGATGTGGATGTTAAGGTACCAGATGTAGTCGAAATTCGTCCAAAGTTATTGTATACCAGATGTATTCTTTGCTTTCCTCGTGTCCTCTATGTTCAAACGTCTCAAAAACAATCAGTTTTTCTTGGTTTTTTGACGTCCTTTGGTTCAGAAGTACCCATCTGATGAATCGACATTCCCCATTCCCCTGAGCTCAGCTTCTTCCTTTTATGTAATATTAGAGTTCGCTTACTTATGAACATGCCTGTCTATGACATAGAGGTTCTGCACACGCATAATAATGGTGTTACTTCAACAATACTGAGGAGACGACAATATAACAACGCACAGTTACTAGATTTCAGTGACAATAAACCATAAAATCACTTCCAATATATCCTTAAGTACTTCAATCATTGTCGCAAAATAATTGTGTTTGCGTTATTTTTCAATGCCGGGAAAACCGACTATTATCCTGCGTTGTAATCGCCTGATTATAGCCTTGTCGAGGTCAAGCAAACGATACTCTATATTAATTATGACTAAAAAAATCGTAAAAAGAGGTTATAAATTAAACTTGTTTGTACGGAGTACAATAAATTACATTGTTCACGAAGGAGAATATCTAATACGATGTATATGGCTAAGTATACGAAGAGTCCATTTATATGCATACGGAGTACATTGTATCAGTTTATTACTGTCCATTTACGATAAGTCCATGTAATTATATAAACCATTTGGATTAGTAATGAAAGCCGAACCCAATTCACTCATATTGTTTAACAATATCAATTAAATCCCTAACTCATTTTTGCAAAAATGGTCGAATTAACCCCGACTTGATAACCCATTTCAAATTCAAACCCGCTTTATTTTATTTTGTCCATAAATCACAAAAATCAATTGTTCATTGGAGTATATATTTTGTAAGTCTTGATAGTAAAGCGATATTATCGTGATTATCAAACACCTACTGTATAATATCCGAAAATGACTAGCTTATATAGTTATATACCAAACCCGATCCAAATAGTCTGGTCCAAATTGTTTCTCTTGCCTAAAAAAATTGGCATTGACATATTTATAAAACGTATTTCGACATCATTAATCCTTTGGTTAAACAGTCTCACAATAACGTTATTGTAAAACACCCGTTGTTAGTTGTTACCAAATCTTTAACCATTTTTTGTAATTAGTATCACAAGAAACTTAGGAGCTATTCTTTTCGGTTTTTTAGAGTCGAACTAAACTGAACTAAATCGAGCTGAACTGAACTGAAACGAGTTAAACTGAACTGAACGGAGTTAAATTGAGCAGAATTGAGCGGAAAATAAGCTGGAAAGAACAAGTCTTTACTGTGTCGAGACGAGATATACTGTTATACGCATACGACGGTCTAATAAAAAGCAAAATCCAGACATTCTAAACGTGTACACCACCCAAACTCGAAACTCCCCACATTTTTTTTTTTTTTTTCTACTTTCTACTTTTTCTCACTTTCTGTTTCTATTTTTTCTCAACCATTAAAACCTTCAAAAAATTTCCCAAAATAAACTCAAAGAATCCCTAATTGTTTTTTTTCCCTCCAATTCAAAAACCCCCAATTCAATTTTCTGGGAAACCCTAAAAAATGAAATGGGAAATGGAGATCGAAGAAGTAGAAACAGTGTTGGAGAAAATCTGGGATTTACACGACAAACTTAGTGATGCAATTCACTCAATTTCTCGCACTCATTTCATTAATTCCACCAAATCTCACAAAAAGTTTGAATCTTTCAAACATAACAATAATAATAAACCCTATTTTTCCGAACAAATTGATGGTTGTAATAATAATAATAATGGGTTTGTTTTTGTTAAGGATTTTGATAAGGATTTTTCTGCAGTTTCTGAAGCTAAAAGTCTCAATTCAATTCGTTCTGCTCTTGAAAATCTCGAAGATCAACTTGAATTTTTTCACGTAATTTCTTACCTTTTTATTATTATTATTATTATTATTATTTTTTAATTGTTTTGGGTTTTTAATTGTTGGGTGGCGTAAAAATGTTGAATTTATGAACTGATTTCAAATTTTCAAATGTGGGGCACATTTATTTATTTGAATTTGAGTATATTTATTGAGTAATTTATGTGTACGACGGAATATTTATAGTTGAAATGTGACCATTATTGCGATTAATGTGAAATGTCAAAATTTTTGCCACTGATTATAATGGTCACAAATTAGTCGTAAATACTAACTTTTCGTCGTAAAATCGGTTTTGTGAGTGAATTTTGTAGCCTTGGTTGGATTTTATGTTTTGTATACGAAATGTTTAGTTACTTGGGTTATATTGAGACAAGGATGGCGGTTTTTGGAGTAGATTTTAGACAACATTAATTCTCCTGTGAGGCAGAAAACATTAATTTACGCTCTTTCCTAAAATAGAAAGGTAAATAATTTATGGAAATAGTAGATTTTAAGTGAGGAAATGTGCTGTTTTTGGATGTTTAGGTTAGAAGAATTTTAGTTGATTTAATTAAAAAGGATGGCGGTTTTTGGAGTAGATTTTAGATTCTTCTGTGAGGCAGAACTCACGTTAAGACAATGGTTTGATTAAATTTTATGTTTTGGGTTACAGCAAACGGTTAATTTACGCTCTTTCCTAAAATAGAAAGGTAAATAATTTACGGAAATAGTAGGTTTTAAGTGAGGAAATGTGCTGTTTTTGGATGTTTAGGTTAGAAGAATTTTAGTTGATTTAAATAATTATAATTAATATCATATGAATGATTTAGCCACCTACTTATTGCTGGCAAATCAACTGAAATTTGGTTGTCTTTTTTCATTGTTTAAGTTGATGTCTGCCACTTTTATGCATTTTGTAATTTGATTTGTTAAATAATTGTTATGATGGAAGTACATGTTCTAATATTTGTTTCTCAATAAAGCATAATTAGCATATGTTTCTATTTTTGTTAGTTTACGTAATTAATTGGCGGATGAAGTGATTCATATCGACATTGATCAATTATTATTTGATGGGTTTGTTTACGAAATTTGCTATGGTAGACGACAATTTCGTATTATTAAGGTTTTATGGAATCTTCTTTGTGTTGACGGATGTTACTCTTAGGAATTGTGTGTTCATCGTTTACTTCTTCAGTTAAGCCAAAAGTTATTGGTAAGTAATGGTGTTTAGCTTCTTTCGTCATATAGGTTGGATTTTGTGATAGCATTTCTAGATTGCTAGATTTCTGTCATAGGTTTATTCTTAGTACAACCGCTATTTCGCTTATGCTGTTTTATATATTATAGTTTGCCTTTAGCTGCCTTGTGTGTTTCACATCGACTGTGAATGTGAAGTCAATCAATGGGGATGTTATTGCTTGTCGTAACGTTTGTGAATGTGTGATTGACGGTATTGAATGGGTTCTATGGCTGAGTGTGTGCACAGTAAGTTCTACTGTAGCGGTCACGTCAGGGGAAAACAAGTTTGAACGACGCTGGATAATCGGTCGTTTCAACGTGTCATATTTGAATGAGGAAAAATTGTACAGTACGTAGTAGTCCTTGTGTCTCAGTCCAATGTTTGGCGGAGTTGTTGTTTGGTGCTGTTTTTAACTTTTTATGTAAAGAATTTACCTTGTTAGACTAACGAGGTTTTAGTTGACAGTATGAAACAATGTGATCCAAAGACGACTAAACAAAGACATAGCAGTTACTAAATGACATTAAACAGAAGCTTAAAATTGGAATTTCAGCGTTTACGTTTGATAGGAGTATTATGAATTTGTGCAGTCTGTGTACATTTAGTTAATGTTTGAGATTGTTCAGTCCTTTTGCATCATTCCGGTGCTAAGCTATGCGTTTTTCCGTGTTGATATTATCAGACTGTGCAGGTCCAACAACGCGCTGAGAGAGATGCTGCGCTTGCACGGTTAGAGCAGAGCCGCATTATCCTCGCTTTGAGATTAGCGGAGCACCATGGTAAAAATTACAAGGTGATAGACGAAGCGATAAACTTCGTGGGGAACGTACGAGACGCAAGTTATTTTATTAAACCTGAAAGCCTTTCTAATCCTCATCCTACTGCACCAGTCGAACATTCTGTGCAAACGAAAGGCGTTACCTCCAACATTCTGGTTCGTGTTCTTTATTCCGGTTTTGATTCCGCCAAGAAAACACTTCAACTCGACAAAATGGGTGGAGTTCTCGGAAACACTGCTTTGTTTGCCCTTAGCGTGCTTGCATTGCTGCATCTTCATCAAGCGATGGATAAAGACAATGGCTTTCTGGACATTGGCTTGAACCAAGGTAGAAACGGGAAGAAACCAACTCTAGAGGACGGTAGTCAATTGGATGTACGATTGGCGAGAGGTTAAAACGTATCCTGTTATAAGGTCTGTGGATGAATTTTGTAGGCGTTTGTTGTTTGAATGAGGCCATTGAATGTTCGTGCTGTCATAAAGTACTTGGTACCGCACGTGGTCGTCTTGTCGACTGGTTATGTAGTGTTTTGTTGTTCTCTTTGAACTTCAAAGTTCATTCAAATCGATTGTATATATAAACATATCATTTAGTATCATCTTTCAAATTTTGTAATGTTGGTTTTACAGGACATTTTTTTTGTCATCCTTGATAAAATCCATTTTCGCGCAGAAATTTGATGTTACAATGAGCATATATACAACATAATTATTGAAAGTCCGATATATCTTGTGTCGATTGCTTGACAGGGTTTCACTTTTCTCGTAACTTTTTCTTGCTTGTGTCGAGAATGGTTATTCATAAGGTTATTCATGTACGTGAGAAACTTTATTGGGTAAATTTAAATCTGTCTTCCAGTTTCATCTGTTCATTCGTACCAGTCAGGTTCAGGAATCGAATCACCCTTCGTAATTGATTCGTTTTCACACACAAATGTTTAATTGATTCGTTTTCACCATCTAACTAACTAAAACTTTACGTGCCCAGCTACCCGTATGAGACTGTCATACACGTACAGTTACGAAAACTAAATGATCACCCCTAAAAGACCTGCGTACTATAAGGACGAGTCTCAAATACTCAATACCTCTTTTTCCGCTTTTCACCGTCCTGTTCTCGCATCAATTTGTTCCTTACAAACCACATCTTTAGATACCAACCTTGCGTAGGCGTGTAGCAACAAGCCATGACCCGATAAAAAAATGAGCTCGATAGGTTTGGTTTTCTCGTCACCAATACTATCAACAAGAATGAACCATCAAAAAGATCAAATCAGACCATTGTATACATACAACAGACTCATTACATTGTCGACCCGAACACGGTTCAAGACCTCTTCCAAACCCTAACAATCTTAAGCACCCAAAACTCATCATAGAACCTAAAAAAGGCATGTCTCAAAGACCTATTCAACACTAGGGTACCACAAACACCCCAAAACCCTAGAATAAACCCAAGCAAAACACTTATGTAAATCCCTAAAATGAACTCATAATTGTCCTCATTACTTTGTTGTGTAGGTGTTGTTGCTTCACTTTCTCCAAAACATTTTGGTAGTGGGTCCCCACAAAGTGTAGGGTTACCCTCATATGCTGAGGCATCAAACAACTGTAGTTGTGCTCCAACTGGAATTTTGCCACTTAAGTTGTTCATTGACACATCTAAGATTTCCAAGAAAGTGATTGATGTTAAACTTGTGGGTATTTCACCATCAAGTTGATTATGTGACAAATCTAGGAATTGTATTGATGTTAATTCACCTATTTTGGATGGAATCACACCACTTAGATTGTTTTGTGAAAGGTTTAGGAACACTAGACCAACAAGGGTTAAGATGTTGTCGGGAATTCGGCCATGAAATCTGTTGTTCGATAAGTCGATGCCTTTGTATAGCCCTCGAGCGTCAGCGATGCTCTGCTCCTTTCGTTTCCACATGAGCCACGCAATGTCGTCGGATACCCAGTTTGGACCGATGTAAATGCTTGCGCAGGCCTGCGTGAAGTTTAGTGTGTTAGCCATCGCGCTGAGGTTGTTTAAGCAGTTTGGGAGCGTCCCGGAGATCTGATTTCCCGAAAGGTCCATGATTTGTAGGCATGAGAGTTGGCATAGGGTCGAGGGTATAGTCCTCGAGAGGTTGTTGTTCCGAAGGCTTAGAATGTTGAGGTTTTTCAACCCGTGACTAAACGTACGTGGTATGTTCCCGCTCAGTGAATTGTATGCCAGATCGAGTACAGTCAAAGACGTTAAATTCATCCATGACTTTGGTAGTTTACCGTTTAGGCTGTTGTTGCGCAGATGCAACGCCTGTAGGTTGCTTAACGCTGCAATGGAAGGCGACAAGTTTCCACTGATGTTATTGTTTTCCAACTTCAGGACTGTCAATTGAGGAAAATACTTCCAACAATCTGGTATCGTCTCAAAAAACCGGTTGTTCGACAGGTCGAGTTTTATTAGACCCATTTCAGATGACGGGCATAGGAAACGAGACAGTCCCCGGGAAAACTGGTTGTTATTCAGGTTTATCTGCGTAACATTGACACTCGTTTCTAGAAAAGACGGTATTGTACCGCTCAGGTTGTTGGAACTCATGTCTATTTGATCAAGTTCCTCAAAGGTGACGGGTAAATCTGGTAACGTCCCGTAGATCATGTTGTTCGACATATTCAAGTATTGAATAGCCGATGACATCGAAGTCCAGAACGATGTCGGAACACTGTCGTAAACACCACTCCCTGAAATGTCGACATACGTGATGTTTTTCTGAGTGTTAAGCCATTTCGGGAACCTAGGACCGACCCTAGTGTAAGTCAACCCCAGCTGGACCAGCTGAAACGGAGGGGACCACTCCACACTAAGATTGATCGACAAACTCGGGTTGTACGACAAGTCCAGAACACTCAGGTTCGAAAGTGTCAAGAAGTGTCTGCGTGAAACAATTCCATTCAAATCGTTACCCGAAAGATGCAATTGCTGCAGCCTAGAAAGTTGTCCAATCCCTTCGTCGATGGTTCCATTCAGCTGATTATCAGCAACGTTAAACGTCTCCAGCAACAAAAACTTCGAGATGTCGTTGGGGATCGAACCCCAAAGTTGCGTGCTCACTAAACTTAGAGAAATTAGTGATTTGTGTGCACATGGGAACAAAGATTGTATAAATTGTGAAAACTCTTGTGTTATATTGTTGTTATCTAACCTAAGAATTTGTAGGTTACATAGCTTACCAAGTGCATTAATTGTTTGTTTGTTTAGGTGAAAATTGTTGCCTGAGAGGTCTAATAGAGTGAGTCGTTCGAGGTTTGAAATCGTGCTCGGTATAAAACCGTGAAGTTGATTCAAAGAGACAGAGAGGTACGAGAGTGTACGAAGGGTCCAAATTGCGCTTGGGATTTCACCACTCAAGTGGTTATAATCCATGTTTAGGAACGAAAGATTTTGCACGTTTTCGATCCCACTTGGGATCCGGCCTACAAAACCGTTCTCACTCAAATCGAGGTGTGAAATCGACCTCGCTTTCCAAATAAAAGACGGGATTTCACCTGATATTTGGCTTGACTTGAGGTCGAGGTATTCAAGGCTCGTCTCAAAACTAGTCAAGTTGTGTAGCCACCGGAATATTGTACCGCCTTTGAAATGGTTTCCCGATAAGCTAACGACACGAAGATGTTTTGAGGAATTAACAAAAGATTGAGATGACCCTACAAGTTCTAGTGAAAGGGTACAAGAGTCCACCTTAAGGACCTCTAATAAAGGTAGATTGTTGAAAATTGAAGCCCATTGTGGGACCAAACTAAGGTCGATACCACCCAAATTGATGTCCCTCAGCGACCTCAGACGTGAAACCCACGCTAAATTTTCCACCCTCATCGAGCATGAAGTGTCGTTTAAACAGTTGAGATTTAGAGACGTTAGTCGAGTAAGGTTCCCAATTTCGTCAGGGACAACACCCTCGAAAAGGGCATTTGCAAGGTTAAGGTGCTCTAAACTAGCAAACGTCCCTATAAATTTCGGTATGGACTGTCTCTGGAAGTCGTTAAAACTTACGTCCAAATGTCGTAAATGTCTCAGCGCAGTAAGGGATACGCTGAGTGTACCTTGCAGACAAAAGGCGGTGTCATACCCGCTTGAAAATCCTGGCACGTGCAGCGCTGTGACATGGCCTGTGTCGTTGTCACAGCGAATGCCGTGCCACTGACAGCAATCAGGGTTATTATGGTCTCCTCCCCACGAGGCGAGGAGGCCACATTTGTCGACATGAATACCGTGTTTGAATTCGAGGAGGGCTTGTTTTTCATTGTCCACACATTGTGTGTGGCAAGTAGTAGTGTATGTTAGGCATACACAAAAGAGTAATATAACAAGGTAATAATTAAATTGATCGTACATTTTGGTTAGGAAATTTGGACTCATTTTTTTCTTATGTGTATGAAATGATTTTTGGGATTGATTTATAAGTTTGGCATATGGGTCTTGTACTCTTGTATATATATAGCTAATTGGGTCACTACAGTCGATAATCCTATGACCAGTTTCACATACTGTCATACTGATTCATAACTCACTTTTAATAATCGAATTTCGTATTATAAATCAATCAATTGTACGAGTACTTTTTTTCGATTATTGTAGGAGTCAAATTTTCGTAGCCATTATGACATTAGGGTAATAAGAATATTGTTGTTGTTGTTGTTGTCGCCGTCGTAAATGCATGTAATAGGAGCATATTCTTTCCGAACATTTTCATTTCACTTGATTGATTCAGCTCACATCGATTGATTCATTTCAACTCACCACTTCAATTGATTCGATTCGATTTTATTGATTCGGCTATATTTATTTAATTGAACTTCATTCATTTCAGTTCAGTTCAACCCCATTCAATTCAGTTCAGTTCAGCTCTAAAAAGTTCGAAAGAACAAGTTATAGGTCACATTTAGACCTGAGAAATAGGTTCGTTATTAAGTTTGTTTGGGTTGAATAATTTTCGAGGTGAGACGCTATAAGTAATAGATCTTACAACTAATGCAGTTTAATACATTAATTTATGATCTATTCGCTCAGCTTATTTCTACTTATTTTATCAAACATTTCAGAAAAGTTTATTAGTTCTTTTACTTTGAATACACCGAACTAAACGAAGAAAATATGGCCTCAATTATGTATACTCGATCGTACAATTTTATTTATTTTTCCAACTGGCGACGAGTTCATATTGACTGATCATGACTCGATGAAGGACAAAGACTAAGATATTTTTGGACAACTTAAGACAAATGAGGAATGAAATTCCATAATTGATGCCTACTTTTACTTTCACAACTACGGTAAACTTTCCATGAGAAAAAAAATTTTACTTTTACAATTGTCTCAATTTTTATGGTCCAATTTGATTTACGACTTTATTGTTACGATTTACGTCGTGTTTTCACTATAAGATTAGTTAACATTTGTACGGAATAATTTGTTTTTATAAATGTATTCTTAAGGCATTTTAAAATCTTTGAGAAGTATTTTATTTTATTTTATTAAGTGCTTAAGGGGATTAAGATTCCATAATCGATAATCAAGGACAAACAAAGGTCTGCAATTTGTGGAGGAGTCTCCATGTAAGTTCCAGCTACGCTTACCGTTCACCCATGGCTGCATGTGGGCTACCGCATGAGCTACTTTATTTGCTGTTTTAAATACTTATAAATTTATAATTTATAATGAGTACTAATAGTACATTTGTGGGCACATTTTTGAAAAAAACGTAATTTGATGTTACGTTCTTGTCTAAGTTCCTTGCATGATTGTAGAGAATGGTCTCCAAATTTGACACAATGTCTTTTGTTTCTTTTGGTGGGAAAATTGGACATAATGTATGAACACAAAGTTTTATTATACTCCTTATAAATGCAAAAAATATGCTATTATAGACTTCCATAATCGAGGATCATCTGTCCTATTTTTATGTCTCACTTTATACCTTTGAAATATATACGACTTAATTATCGTTATTGTTGATGTGTCGAAATCTTATTTGTGTGGTATATAGAGTGGGAAATAAAGTGGAACAGAGATTTCACTCTCATTCCGGAGTACTCCGTAGTCTGTATGTGTTTTCAGTTCAGGTGTGTTGGCTTTAACCTACCTGATTTTTCGACCGTTTAGTGTCCCTGGGATTGTAGTGTTTTGACTAGTAGGCAGTTTGGGTGATCTGGTTGTGGTTTTCTTTAACCGAATGTGGTTTTCTTTAATAGTATCTACTTTTAGTTAGACATGATCTTTAAAGCATTTTATTCTATCTATTAAAATATTAAAACATTAAACGATAAACTTTCAAGAAAAAACAACACTACTTCGTACCATCATCCTATGTCTCACTCCAAGAAGGAATATCGAAACATATACTTCTTCCATTTCAATAAGTTGTATATGTTTTACTTTTTGGACATTGTTCATAAATGTGTTATATCTTGATATAACTTTTAACATATAAAATAAAAAACAGTCATGTATGATCTTGTTTTAATTGTCTTATCGAGTACATTATTAATATCAAAATTTTAAAGTTTTCGAGAATATATGAAACCGAAGATATGAACAAAACAAAACGAGTATTGATATACGTACATAAAGACAACGTATACAACCTATTGGAATGGAAAAAGTATATTTTAAGCTTGTCGTAAGAATTACTCCATAAAAAAGGTAAATTAAATACAGTAATACGGAGTGGTAGTTAAGAGTTTTTTCTTAATTTATTAAGTAAAGAGTAGGTCTCACAATGTGGGACAGACTCAGACCTATTCATTCAAAAATAGTACTCCGTAATCCGTAGCAATCAATAATAAACAAACGACCATCACACACGATAATCACTCTTTGTACTCCCTCCGTTTCAGTGAATTGTTTACGATTGGTTTCTTTTCCGTGAGGGCTAAATGAGAGAAAGGTAAACAAATTACATAAACATACGAAGTAAGACATCAATTTTGAGCCCAAGTTGGCCCAAAAATGCCCGAAGCCCATATAAGCCCACATGAATCGAGTTTGGGCTAATGAAAAGAACCACACTAGTGACCCGACCCGACCCGACCCAACCGAGCCTGCATATTTGGACTTAATTTAATGCTTCAACTAGACCGAAGCTTAAACTAACAATTTTTCATCGGGTGTTTCCCTTCAATCTTATGCTACGCTACGTCGCTACATTACTACATTAGTGTGTTTTCTCCTCACCCATACCATTAACAAGAATGAACCATCATAAAGATCAAAGCTCACAAATGCACCAAATCGGTCATATTTCACAGCTTGAAGATAGTTTTTTGCCATTAAAAACATTAACGAACATTTAAGTTTTTGTTTTTTTTTTTTCAACCTCGACATAATTTAATTCTAGGACAAAGGGTAATTCTCCTGAAAGACGGGCCTAACGATAATTTAGTGTAAGTCACAAGCAAGAAAAGAAAAAAAACCTAACTAGTAACTACCTTGTGTGAGAGGACTTACGATAAATTTATCGTTAGGCCCGTCTCACACAAGAAATTGTCCTGAATCAAAATGACCGTCTCCTTACCTTCCTCGACTGACATGTCGAGGCTAGCCCATAGCATACTTCTGAGTCCAGCTTCTAGCTGTAGTCTCGTATTTAGACCTATCAGTCTTGTACATGTGAGCGATCTCTGGCACAAGTGGATCATCGGGATTTGGGTCTGTCAAAAGCGAGCAGATGGACAGCAATACCTGCTTGGTCGAAAAATTGACGGCATCGCTTAGCACAAGGAAAAGGCAAAGTATTTTCCGCAGTTTACGTACGAACTCTATGCTCAAGGAAAGGAAGGTAATCTCAACAAATTTAAACTGTATCTACATTGTAGAACTTCACTACTGTAACTAGGGATCGAAAATTGGAATACAATCGGGATTTGCCAAGTTCTTATCTCAAGATAACAAATCAAAGATTAGATAAAGTCGAATCCAAACAACATTCTTGGGATCAGAAAGTAACCTAGACGTCAACCGCTTGAACATATAGTTTAGCAATTAGCTTGAACATTTCGACGACAATCAGTACTACCAAGTCCTAGTGTAGCAAAATGTTTTCATTTAGGTAGTTCTGATTCGATATCGGCTCACATGTTCCAACTCGAAAAAAAAATATATATATATTCAATGAGAAGTAAGGAACTTAACATGCTTTATAGAAGTAGGAAGATGAATAAAGTACACAGAATATTTTTAACAAATTTGGATCTTGGAGGAAGATGTATAGAGTTCGACTCAGATAACTAATTTGGATTAGACGAGATTTGAGTTACCACTTCGATCCAAATTGTTGAAACATTTAAAGCCTCTCAATTTGGTACGTGTAAAAGATGACGTAGAAGAACATAAAAAGTTACAAACCTTTGAAATGGTCAAGGCAGGGCTCCATTGCTCCTTCAAAATGTCGAGGCAAATACTTCCGTTGCTGTTTATATTTGGGTGATACACTTTTGTCCTAAAAGCTACCTGCAACGCATCCAAACAAAGATCAAACACCAGCCCAGAAAACTGCGTTAAAATCCAAAACGTAAAAGTGATAACCTTCTTTTGTATAAGAAACAGGAGTGTACAATTTAAAGGACGCCAAGGCCGAGGAGATGTATGATGTATCCCATATACAAAAAGAAACCAAGAGGGTGACACCCACAAACGAATACATGCCCAGGGGTTGATGCACGTGTGCAAAGACGGTGAGAAATTATAGCTCAAAAGCTATCAAGAGTAGTCTTATATAAAAAAGAGAACATAAGTTAAGTGCTAATGACAACTTAGTTTGACGAGGTGCAAGGCGCAACAAAGTTAACCAGGAGGAATTCTATACAAGTACAGAAAGAAAAGCCATTACACCATGTAGAGCAGTAGATGTAAAGTGGTATGTGCAAAATTTCCGGAATGAACAACATGAGGGTGAGTTATCTTCGCAATAAAATACCTTCGGTGGTTTAAAAGGATAGTCTGGTGGAAAGTGGATGGTGACAAGGAAAACACCTCCTGCATAAGGACTGTCAGGAGGACCCATAATGGTTGCTTGCCAATGAAACATGTCTTCACCCACAGGGCCTAAACATTACGGAAAAAAAATGCATGAAAACATTTCGTAAGATTTCTCTGATAGATCATTTTCAAAGTAGCAAATGTTACAGTTTTAATAACAAATCATACGAACCCAGGTTGAAAGCTTATAACAGATAATTCTCATGTATTTCACATTTTACTAAATGCAAGACTCGATGTATATTTGCAAAGGAAGAATGAATCAGGAGAAGGGCAATTCAAATCAAATTTTTTCAAGCGATAGTGATTAGTGAGCCAGAAAAACAGAGAGGAATACCATTCGCAGTATTAATTCAAAATGTCAAAGAGATATCGCCAATTCACCTCCTCAAGCCACAAACAAAATATCAAATCACTAATTTTAGCCTCTTCTCAAAAACTCTGAAATTAGTGGGTTTACAGAAATCCATAATTAGAATCAGGTTGTTCTATTTCACCACCATTAATCACCACCATGCAAATGGATAAATTTCCGAAAATTCCACATGAGTGTTACAAATAAAGTATTTTTACTAGTCCTCGATAGAAAGGTCATCTTATATCTAAAAATTAAATGCTCAAGACCACCATTAGCAAGAACGAGGTTTGTATGTAAGCTGAAAAGTTTTACTGGGACAAACAGAAAGCAAAGGTTGTAAATATACCACCACCATTAAGCAAAACATTTCATACAGACGGAAAAACAATAATGGTGACAGCTTTAAGCATTTCCGCAAATTGCCTTAATACCCACAGTTTCACATGAAAGATACAGAGCATAGTTACACGCATCAAGTGAATGAGTTGCTTTTTTTTTTTTTTTTTTTTTTTTAAATGCTATAGAAGATCAGTGACACAAACAGGACCGCATTATTCATACATTCCACACCTCTTAATATGTGTTTCACTACGGCACATGGACGCCACTACAAAACCTGGCACACATAATACTGAAACTCCAAAAAGAAAATCCTTTCTTGTACCATAACTTCAACGTATCAGAAATCATACTCCATACCAAAACAATTTTTCCAAGAGATTTGGAAAACATCAGTTGGGATAACGCCAAAAAATAAAAAAGAAACTACTAAAAAGGTGACTAACCATCTTCTAATCATATGAAATGGTACAAAGAATCATTGCCAAATAACCAAATGTTGTTACTAACCTACACTGTTATAATTCTGACTTTGCTTAACCTTATACAATTACGAGTATTTAATTCCGATATTCCCTCACATCGTATGTTAAAACCACGATCGGGCCAGGCCAGGCCACACCCATAACAAGAAGAGTGTCCGCTTTAATAACCATAGGAGGTGGTTCCATCCCAAAACCAATTGGCAATGGATAAACTGCCTCTTTTAGCAGATAAACTAGACAACTCTCTTATACATAACCGATGTGGGACCTTTGATGTGGAGGTCCTTCAATGACTTTCATATCCTAGCGTCCTATTTTCGACAACAATCTGTATTTCCATAACGCGGCTTCAAAAGCCAACAATAACCTTCTGTTACTATTACCGGGTGCACACTTTGGCATACGGAGTAGTCTACTCTCCTCTCCTCTTCCATCCAATTCTTTTTTTACCTCTTTATCAACTTTATACAAATTATCACAAGTTACTTTATCCAATCGATGACTGATGTTATCTTACAATGAAAACAGAATGAGGCATCAAAAGAGATACTAATATGTGTTGGAGGATCTGAACTCGTGGTCAGCTACATTCAAGTTCAATCATTTTGGCACAAAGTCAAGATATTGCAACCCGAAAATTAGGCTCCCAACAATCTGGTAAACCCAACAGCAACCTTAGTTTGAAGAGGCGCAACGTGCACCGAGGCATTACCGCGCAACCTTTTAGACGTGAAGCGCCCTATTTTATTTGTAAAAATTTTGGGCAAAAATACATTTTCCATGAGTTCTCAAGCTAACAAACACGTGAAGGAATAAAAATTGAGGATAATAGGAAAACGGAACAGCATATGTAAAGATCTAGTTGAAAACGTCACAGCCAGTACATACAAATGTGTCAATTAAGTAAGCCTTGTCCAAAAGGCGCACCTAAAATGCATCAAGGGGTTTTGGCTAGTGCCACATCCAAGGCGCACCTTTTTAAACTAAGACAGCAACATTGTGACTGATGAAATGTGGTAGTTTTTTTATTCCCAAATTTCAAACTCGTAGTTCCCCCACAGCTATTGCAGATAAAAGGAATTGCACAATACGATTTACATATCGATTCAAACCACCAAAACGACAACCAATTACACAAAGAAAACAGTTGAAAATCCATATAACTACTTCATGCAACCAAAATCATGAACATCAATTGATCAAACTTCATACAGATAGAAGGCATTGCAAAACAATGATTTACATGTCAATTCAAACCACCACCACAACAACAAATTACACAAAAAACAATGAAAATTTCACATGAACTACAACATGAAACCAAAATCACCAAGATCAAATGATAGAACTTCATACAGGTAAGAGGCATTGCAAAACATGATTTACATGTCAATTCAAACCACCAAAACGACAACAAATTACACCCAAAAAAAAATCAGAAAAAAAATAATCAATAGTTCACATTAACTACGACATGCAACCAAAATCACAAACATCAAATGATCGAACTTCATGCAGGTAAAAGGCATTGCAAAACACGATTTACGTGTCAATTCAAATCACCAAATGACAGCAAAATACACAAAGCACAATCAAAATTTCCCGTGAACTACGACATTGCAACCAAAATCAAAAACACCAATTGATCGAACTTCATGCAGATAAAAGGCATTGCAAAAAGCGATTTACGTGTCAATTCAAATCACCAAATGACATCAAAATACACAAAGCACAATCAAAATTTCCTGTGAACTATGACATGCAACCAAAATCACAAACATCAATCGATCAAACTTCATGCAGGTAAGAGGCATTACAAAACATGATTTACAATTCAATTCAAACCACCAAAACGACAACAAATTACACAAAGTTCACATCAAATAAAACATGCAACCAAAATCACGAACATCAATTGATAGAACTACATGCAAATTATCAAAAACAAACAAAAAAAAAAAATGCAAAAATTGTTGAAAATTATACCAGCACTGCAAGAGGTAGGAGGATCTTTCTGCAAATCCTTGAGCTCCTTCAATATTCTCTTCGACGCCATCTTCCCTAATTACGAAATTCAAAACCCTAAAAAATTAACGATCATCAAATCAAATCAATTATCTCAGATCATCTACAATCAAACGGCTTAAAATCACTCACACAATAACAACAGCAACATAAAAAAAAAAAAATTATTAATTCAATGGAAAAGAAAAAAACATAATTGATTGAATTAATTACCAGAGATGAAGTGCAGAAGTTGTCTGATTATTCCTCTGGTTTTCTCTTTCTAAAGCAAATTCAATTAATTTGGTGAAAAAGAAAGAAAATGTGAAATTGGGGGAATTTTCCAACTTTTTTCCAATTTTTTCAAAATTATATTTAAAATAATTAATGAAATTTTAATTAATAATTACTCCCTCCATTCAAGTCCAAATGCTACATTTGCTTTATCATATTTGTCGAGGCGAATGTCGGAACGGAAATATCTATAATTTCACACGATAAAAAAATTTAAAAATTGGATATTAATATTGTACTCGTAAAGACGAATCAAACAAGATCACACACGGTTATATTTTCACTTATAGATTGTCGGGAATTTCAAAGATTACCGACACATATGAATAGTGTCAAAAAGGCAAATGTAGCCTTTGGACTTGAATGGAGGGAGTATTTTTTTTCTAAAAACATTTTTATTTCTAAAAAAATTCAAAAATGTCGTAGCTTAAATTATCTGAAGATATTAAAATAAGTAAAGTACGAGTACAATCAAAATAATTAGCGTATGGAGTACGTAATGCAGTAACGCCCCTAATGCTTGTTAGACAGCCCGTGGACGTGTTGGACAATTTTACGTCTGTAGCTCGCAAGTCAGAAATCATTGTCGTAGAATGGTAAAACCGTTAATGATTCGACAATACCCTTAATTGTTACCAATAATGTGTATAAAAAATTACGGAGTATATGAAATGCCATCAAATACGTCATCGTATACGGGAGTGCGTGTCAGCAAGCACACGAGTCATGGCTAGGGAAATGAGTCATGATGTGATAACAAGCGGAGGACGGGAAAAATTCTCAATCATACACAAATCAAAAGCTTGTACACATTGGCCTAACCAATACAAACATCAGTGATACAAGTCGAGCCCCACTAATTCTTTCAACGAGGAAAGAATTCGGACACTTTTCCAGGCTCGTTTTAGGGACAGAATAAAAATACACAGATGAATCTTCGTTTTCACGCAGAGTGGTTAGGTTACATTTTCAGAAAGACAGAAAAGGGTTGAAATCCTCGTGCTACACTTGCAGTCGACAGGTTGAGCGTGCTCAGACAAATCGACGACAAATTAAAGACTAGCCCATAGCGTACTTTTGGGTCCAGCTTCTTGCGGTGCTCTCGTACTTGCCCTTGTCGGTCTTGTACATGTGAGCTATTTCGGGCACAAGGGGGTCGTCGGGGTTTGGATCCGTCAACAGTGAGCAAATCGATAGCAACACCTGTTTGGTAAGAAAATTATTGATATGAGATGAAAGGAGTTTACCGTGCCCTTGCAAAATTATTATTTCGATAAAAATACGTGTCTCAAGAACATTTCATCATATGGCTACATATATTCGGAAAATTTCATGGTTCCGTTATTAGGTATAGATTGGAGAGGATATGAATGTGATGAAAGCGGTACTTAAAATACAGCAACCCAAAAACTAACGAACCTTGGAAATTGTAAGCGCGGGACTCCACTGCTCCTTCAAAATGTCCAAGCAAATGCTTCCGTTGCTGTTGATATTCGGGTGGAATACCTTCGTTCTAAACGCAACCTGCACACACAGTGCACAAAACGAGAGTCAGAAAAGCGAGATAAAGTGTTACGTAGAAACATAAGCACACACGATTCTAAACCAATATCACATCTCTTAGCTACTATGGGTTAAAACTAAATCGTAAACCATTGAAGTTGTGAACATTATAAGTAGGAGAGAAAGAACGTCAACCTTAGGAGGTTTGAACGGATAATCCGGAGGAAAGTGGATCGTGACAAGGAAAACTCCTCCAGCGTAGGGGCTATCAGAAGGGCCCATAATCGTTGCTTGCCAATGAAACATGTCTTCGGCAACAGGGCCTGCATAAAATATAAATAAAATCACTAAACAGGAACAAAGTTGAACAATTAATCAATTATGTGTTCTACGTAAACTTAACTAACAAAACGGGTTATAATAATTCAACGATAATGATTTTATATAGACGGAATTCATAGCAGTCAATCAACGAGAGGGTTGAAATTCTACAGAAGATTTTGTAATCTACTTCATACGCCACCCATAAGACGGTATAGCTTGGAATATTCTACACGAAGTAGCTAGGAATTCGACATTTGAGTAGTTGTAAATTGTTTGAAGACCCTCCACATGAACTTCGTAAGATCTCCACCGTAGCCAGGAGTTCAACATGTCATTTGCTTAGATAGATGATTTAGACGGAAAGGAAATGAAGAGAATTTGCCGTATTGGAGGGGAACCTTAGAACATACAAAAGCAAAGATATAAAACCATAGATTTGAACCTCAACCATGACCGCAGACTTGGGCCTATGGTGGGGTTTCTAAGACAGTGTCGAAACACCTTGAGGTCGTCGTCCCAAGTCCAAATCTTAGGAGACGAGAAGAACTTTGGTACACGATATGAGAGGGGTTACACCTATCGACTCTTTGATATGAATATACAAAATCACTGATTTATCCAAACAAACGTAAGAACAAATATGGTTGTCTCGGAAAGGGCCACAAAAGCCATCAACAACATCCGTTTTTAATTCAATCACAAAAACGTTACGAGTAGCAACGTCAAACGTATGAAACGAACAACACACCATTCCCATACACCTAGTACACAAATACAAGCCCTAAAACACGACTAGAACAATCGTGAGGACGATGAAACGAACAACACACTAGCTTTTGGAAGGAATTAGTTCACTAAAAACAGAAAAAACGCGACAACTTTGAAAATTAAAACAACATAATTGCATCTCTCCAAACACATGCTTCAAATCAAAGATCCATTTTCAAATTACTAGCCACTAATCCTCACAACCTAAACTCAGATTAAAAACCCTAAAAACACTACAAAATTTACAACAACGCACAATCTTTGCCTTAAAACCTAAAACAAATTAATCAGCAACAAAAAAACACAAAAAAAGGTGAAAACTTTCACAAAAACAATTGCATCTCCAAACAATTGCTCAAGAGAAAATCAAATTTCAACCACAACCCACCAATTCATACCACCTAAAACTCAAATAATAAACCCCAAAAACACAAAAAAAAAAAAAAAAAAAAAAAAAAAAGATGAAAACTTTCAACATAAAAAACCAAACTTTTACTAAAAACAATCACATCTTCTTCAAACACATGCTCAAAATAAAATCCATTTTTAAACACAACCCACCAATTCAAACCACTTAAAAACTTAAATTACAAACCCAACAACACCATCAACAACAACAACAACAACAACAACAACAACTACTTTGAAATCAAATCGAAAAATAAAATAAATACCAGCACTACAAGAGGTAGGAGGATCTCTCTGAAGATCCTTGAGCTCCTTGATTATTCTCCTTGAAGCCATCTTCTAACAACAACAAACAACAACAACAAAAACTAAACTTGTATTTTGCAGAAGAAAAAGTAAAAGTAAAAACAAAAAAGGGGTGAAATTTTGAACAAAGAAAAGAGTTGAAGAAGTATAAAGAAAGAAAGGGTGGAGTTGAACCGCTTTATATTTACCTGAGAATGAAGAAATGAAAGGGTTTGTTCCACGAAAATTCCACCTTTCTTCTTATGGGTGGCTTTGGTTGGGCTTTTTTGGAAGGAATAAGTGTGTAAGTTTAGTGGATGTTGTCTGTTTTCACGTCCTTTTTCTTGCTTATTCGTCTTTTCTAAACTCCAATCATGTAGATGAGACTATTCTATGCATACGTTTAGATATGCCATTCAGTTTAGTCTGAACTTAAAGTTGGATAAGGATTATAAAAGACGGTAAAAATTCTTCGTCATTGATTTTAACAGTGTGAAAAGACCCTTATAACACTTTACATGTAAGTCCCACATCGGTTGTGCAGAAGTGAAATGTTTACCTTATAAGTTATAACCCCTAAGGGTTATTCCTCCTATTATCAATTTGGCTTGGATAGATAACCCTCGTTCTGGCATGAGCGACTTTCTCTCTACCACTATGAATACACGCCCTACCTATCAGACTTGGGCTCAAAATCCCGCCTTTGGGCTTATTTATTACTTTAGCCCGATTTTCTTTTAAAATTGAGCTTATGACCCAACACTCCATTTTACTCATCGGATCGGCTCAAATTATTTATTAAATCGGACTTTTGACCCGAATATTCGCCTACACATCGGATCGGTTCATATTTCATTTGAATGGATTTATGACCCAATAAACTAGCTTTGTATATTGGATCGACCCATACTTATTTTTTAGGGGACGTAAATATTAAATTGAGCTAAATTTTTTATATTAACTCAAAACAAATGTATTTAATTTATTCTTCGACACTTAATAAATTAAATTTTCAGTGTCTACAATATTATATGAGTATTTTTGAGTATATCATTTGGTTTAGTTTTGAATACAACGTCGGGTAGAATCATTAAGGACAGTAAATTTTTTCATCATCAGTTTTACAACGACTGGTTTTTTTAAGGTTCGAGACATCTAGTTAAGTTAGAACGATGTCCTACTCATCTGACGGCTTATGGGGTCATTACATGCACATATGTAGAGGTGACCATTTGAACGGATCAGTTTGTAAATTTGGTCAGTTCAATCCGTTCAAGTAATGGGTCGTTCAAGTAATGAGTGAAATTGCCGAAAAAGGAAAGTGGAGCTAATTGAGTGAAAAAGAGGGAGTAGTAAAATGTAATTCAAATTAGTGAAAATATTTTGTATTTATCCGAGGTATGTTGTTTGGAAGATACTACAGGAGCGAGGCCTGATTCAAAACACGATATTTGTTAGGCTGATTGACAAATCTGAGGAGGTTTTCACTGATTTTTATACTAAACGATTTTCCACTGAAATTCCCCACCTTCGGAGTATTTATGATCAGAGTAAGAAATTAGGACGGGTGTATACGTAAGAGTTTGATATTGTATTGGAGGACTTAGCGATGTGCCATAAGAATTTGATACTCAGTTTTTAATAGGAGAGCTTTAGATCGTGAAATAGACCTGTTACATCGCGGCTATGTGCTTATGACTGTCTGTTGAAGTAACAGCGATAACTCATCCATTTTGCCGTTCAGGAGATAATTTAATGTATCCACCAACGCTGTCATAGGTTGTCCAAAAAGTTATGCAAAACTCGTAAAAGACAAAATTAAACTGCGGAAGGTCAAAGCTTTTATGATTATTTCGAACACAGCTAAATCTTGAACCTGCTCACGCTGATTTTTCGCCTTTTCAGCATCATTATGTCAACGATACAAGATAAGTATGCGTAATAACAAATTTTGTAAAACAAATAATTACTATGCAAAATAAGTGCAACAAATAATATTTTATTATCAGAATTTGCGTGTACAATTCTCTATGACTCTTCTGATTCTAATTCGTCTTGTATAATATCTTGTATTTCTTGAAAAAGTCTGGAATGTTCAAATTTTCTCTCGAACTCGGGTCTTGGAATTTGAATATTTCGTGAACGCTCCTGTTTTGGAGTCTTGTATTTCTTGAATCTCCAGAGTTCTTCTGTCCTTTTGTCTTCTGATTTCTTCTATGACTTTTTTTTCTGGCTCTATAATAGAGCTTTCATCCTCCAGTTTTTGATTTGGGCTCAAGAGCCTTCTTGCGCTAACATGAGCCAGACAAACTTGTTTTTAATTGGACTTATGACCCAAATGATCCGATTTAATTTGTACATTGAATCAGACCAGTTGAAACAATTAACGAGCAACAAGTTATGTCGAACCCACCTCATGCTTCTGACCTGACTTGGGTCCATCATAATTTCAGGTCAATTTAAAAATCGATTTGCTGGCCCACAATTTGTAAAGTGTTTGATATTGATGAAAAATGAAATGAAAACCCTAAACCCTCTTTCACTTCCGCCTACTTCCTTGCAATTTTCACTTGAATCTCCAAAAAAAAAATCACCAGAAAATGTCAAAATTTACAGTTACAAGGCTAACATTTAACATCCACAGACGCTTCTTCTCTGCAAAACACCTTGACAAATCACAATATGCAGCAGCGTCCTCGTCTTCTTTCACCGTTGATTACCTCACTAATTCATATGGGTTTTCATTGAAATCAGCGATTTCAGCTTCCAAAACGGTAAAATTAGTTGAAGACAACAAACAACATTATGATTCTGTTGTTAATTTCCTGAAATCCAATGAATTCAGTGACACACAAGTCGTCAAACTTGTGAAGAAGTACCCTGTTGTTCTCTCGTCACCAATATCCACTACCCTCCTTCAACCCATGTTTCAGTTTTTCACTGAAAACGGTGTCTCGTCTTCGATCATTCCCAAAATATTCCTGTCAAATCCGAAAATCATGGGTAGCAGCCTTGACGCGCAGCTGAGGCCTGTAATGCAGTTTCTTAGGAAATACATTACTTCTCATGATAAAGTTGAGGTTGCCATTTTGCGTGATCCTTCGATTTTTCGCCGCGACGTCAAGAAAAAGTTAATGCTGAATGTCGAGTTCTTGATTCAGCAAGGTGTGCCTAAGAATCGTATCGGCTACATGCTTGTGCTGGATCCTAGGTGTTTGTTTTATCCCAGACTCGAGAAAATTGCTAGTGCAATTGACAGAATTAGAGTTATGGGGGTAAAGCCTATTGACAACAAGTTTATTCACGCTCTGCGCGCAGTCCTGAAACTCAGCGAGTTGTCGTGGAAGAAGAAAGTGGAGGTTTTCGAGAGCATGGGGTGGTCCTATGATGAGGTTGTTTCCATGTTTGTGCGTTCTCCAGCTTGTTTGTGTTATTCTGAGAAGAAACTTAGAGATATAATGGATTTTTTGGTTAACACTGTGAAGTATGATCCTAAGATTATTATCAGTTACCCTAAAGTTTTTACGCATTCATTGGAGAAACGAATTGTTCCAAGGTATACAGTTTGGAAGCTGCTAACGGATCAAGGCCTGATACAAAAGACGGGATTTGTACAGCTGGTTAAGAGATCTGAGAAGTTTTTCACTGAATCATATATTAAACGATTTTCTACAGAAATTCCCGACCTTGAAAGTATTTATGATCAGAGCAAGAAGTAAGGACGAGTTTATGTGTAACATTTTCCTATTCGTTTGGAAATAGATGGAGGTTTCAAGACATTTCATGCTCTGATGTTGTTGCCTTCTTCAATTGAACATGATGTTATTTGCTACCACTTGTGTAATTTTCTGTTAGTTTTATGTGTAATTCCGTGGATGCTCTCATTAAAAGATGTAGCTAATATCACTTTTGCTGGTTCATTTCCATTCACGTTTTTTGCTGATCTAGCCAATAAAATTTGCAGTTCATATACGGATGATATTTACTAAATTAACCAAAGCAAAGATGATATTTACTCAGAACAAAGGCTAAATTCTTAATTTATTTTCCAGTCTTCATTACAAAAGCAATTAAAGCAGAGCATTAGATGACCGTTAATGTACATTCCTAGCGCATCAGATGATATTTATTTTCCACAGTCTTCATTACCCAAAATCCTGTTATAAGTCCTAGCGCCACGCTAATGTACATTCCTAGCATATACTCATTGAGATGTTGCTCATCTTGAGTGGCGTTATCACCGTTTTGTGGGATAGTGGCTGCTTCATCCCCTGCACATTTTGGAAGTGGGGCTCCGCAAAGTCTAGGGTTTCCCATGTACGTTGAACTGTTGAAAGTTTGTAACTGAGGTCCCGTTGGAATTCTCCCAGACAAGTTATTGTACGACAAATCCAATATTGCCATAGTTGTGATTTTAGCCAAACCCGTACGAATTTCACCAGAAAGATGATTATGAGATAAATCAAGAATTTCCAAAGACGTCAATTGGCCTATGTTTGACGGAAAGTTGTCGTCTTCTATGGCAGTACTATACAGTCTACAGTCATTGCACCTGCGCAACAATAGCCTCCACGGTGAAATACCCATGTCGTGGATGAATTCTATGTCTTTGACGGTTCTCGACCTTGCGTATAATTCGTTAACTGGCTACATACCTCCTAAGTTTGGTCAAGCGTTTCAAAAACTCAACGTTTTGAGCCTCAGAAACAATAAGTTTTCGAGGGTAATACCTTCTAGTTTGTGTCAACTCGCGTGTCTGCAGATCTTGGACCTGTCTGGTAACTATGACGACATAGCGTTGTTTATGTGGAAAAGAAAAGAGCACAGTTTTCCTGATACTTTGGGACTACTTAAAGGGATTGATTTTTCGGGCAACAATCTGCAAGGTCGAATTCCTGACGGAATCTCGAGTCTTGCAGGTTTAGTGTTCTTAAATCTGTCGCAAAATAATTTGACCGGAGTCATTCCGTCAAAAATAGGTCAGCTGACATCTCTAGAATTTCTAGATTTGTCGCGTAACCATCTTTCTGGTGAAATTCCTGCAAGTTTAGCTTCTATCGATTACCTCGAGATCTTGGATTTGTCGGGGAATAACTTGTCTGGGAAGATTCCGTCAGGAACTCAGTTTCAAGGGTTTGACGCTTCAGCATATACGGGAAACACTAGACTTTGTGGTGCACCACTACCTAGGTGTCCCGGGGATAAAGCTACCCTACACTCGCCAAGCGTAGGTAATGTCGTTGAGCAAAACGAGGACAAAAACGATGACATTTTCCTAGGGTTGTGCGTAAGTGTGGCACTTGGACTCGTTACAGGGTTTTGGGCTGTTTGCGGCACACTAGCTTTGAACAGGTCATGGAGACTTGCGCTTTTCCGATTCTATGATGACGTATATGATAGGTTTACGCGTTAGCTAGAACTTTTTTTGGAGATTTTCCGGTTAGTTAGCCAGTCGTTCGTAAACAATATACTAGAAACTGTATACGTTATTTTACATGTGCTGTTAGTCGTTTAATTCGATTTCATTTGTATCATATACGAAATACTTCATAAGGTATTCGCACCTTATTTATACGATAGCGAAGCTTGTTGATTACTGTCATAGGGAACATCAATACATCATATTATTGATTGAACTGAACTGAAACTACGTTCTAAATTTTTAAAACTTTGATCATAAATTAAAGGATAGGAGCGAGTAGTAAAAATTTTGAATATAATAAAATATATTTACATTTAATACAAAATACATAAAGGCCTTTCATAAGATAATCATTTTACCGCAAAATACATTATATATTTGTTATTTCTGGTCAAATAAGATGCACTAGGTGAGATCTACTGCTCAGGATACCTTAGGCTTGACCACTAGGCCATGACATCCTCAGTGCAAAATATGCGGGAAAATAGCGATGCATTGAAAACCGTGCAAAGTGAAATGTGTACATTGCAGGTGCCTAATAAAGACTATTTAATGAGTCTTCTTAAGTAGTTGTTCAATCAACGTCTTGTGTGGGAAAACTATTCTCTATCTATTTTTTGTTGACAAATCTAAGTTCATGTACACTCTAAACTAAATTTCTAATTTACATAGTTTTATCATACGCGTGCACTTGTAGCTAGACTTAGGATCTGCTTTTTTACTTTTTAGAGCTGAAATGGACTGAGTTGAACTTAACTGAACTGAAAAGTTTTATGCAAGGCCGAGACTAAGGCCATGTTGTATGGGGTTTATTTTTTCAGTCAGTCTATTCAGTTCAGTTCAGTTCAATTCAGTTCAGATTACTTACATTCAGATACTTACTTGCCTCATAAATTTTACATTAAATTAAGTTCTACTCAGTTCGATGAGTTCGTTTCGACAAAAGTAAGTATCGAAAAACATAGCCTTAGACTTAATGGATGTGTGAATCACATTAACTCCTGGTGATTGATACAGAAAACTACTCAGCAGACATGCTGCTATATATACACACGCGCAATTAATACACAATTCATCCAACACTTGTAAAACTTAAATGACTTCTTGTATTCCGACCAAATCGTATGATCGTTGCCATGTTACGTCACTCGTTTACGTGTGGCTGACGTACTCCACGTATCGAGTGATGTCAGGGATTTACAACGAGGATGCGCGGGTCAAATGTTTGGACACAGAAAGAGATGCCCTGCTTGCGTTCAAACACGGTATTCATGTCAACGACTGCAGTCTCCTCGCTTCTTGGGGAGGAGGAGGCAGCAACCATGATTGCTGTCAGTGGGACGGTATTCGTTGCGACAATCACACTTACAACATCATCAGTCTCCAACTTCCCGGAATTTTCAAATATTCGTCGTGTTTGGAAGGTACACTAAATGGTTCTCTCGTAACGTTACAACGTTTGAAATACCTCGCTTTCTTAGATCTATCTAGCAACAAGCTTCAGTTCGACAAACACGCTATGAAGTCAATTGGTAGATTATGTAGGCTACAAACCCTCAAGTTGAATGACAACAACATCACACTCGACTTTTCGGATGTCCTCGAATCATTATCCTTATGTGCACATAAGTCATTGGTTTCGGTTACTTTATCAAACACTCGGCTTTGGGGTTCGGTTCCCAAAATCATCAACAATTTTCAGTCATTGAAAGCGTTGTATGTCGGTTCTAATCAGCTCAACGGAACCATCAATGAAACGATTGGAGAACTTTCTAGTCTTGAGGAGTTGGATCTTTCTTCCAACAATTTGAACGGACTCGTGTCGTACACCCACTTTTCAAATCTTTCACGCCTAAGCGCTTTGGATTTGTCCTACAACCGAGGACTTGTTTTCAACCTTGGCGATGACGACTGGACTCCTCCGTTTCAAATACGAGAGTTAGGATTGGCGTCATGTAACATAGGCCCAACCTTTCCAAAATGGCTTCTAACTAAAAAACATCTCTCGAATCTCGACATGTCTAGTGCGCAAATTAGCGACACGGTCCCCGAATCTTTTTGGAGATTAGTGTCAACGACTCTACAACACTTGAACATGTCCAATAATATGATTTACGGTGTGCTACCGGATTTTCCCCTCACCTTTCAAGTACTCAATCAGTTTGACATGAGTTCAAACAACTTGAGCGGTGCTATACCGTCTTCTTTAAGAAACTACGTTGTCGAATTGATCCTAAACAACAACAAGCTTTCTCAAGGCCTATATCATTTCTTGTGCCCCAACAGCAAAGTAACGTATCTAGTCTTCCTTGATCTTTCCGACAACTTATTTTCTGAGACGCTTCCCGATTGTTGGAGGTATTTTCCTCGCTTAAGAATTTTGAAGCTACAAAACAATAATATCGGTGGTAAGTTTCCTTCGTCCATTGTTTCACTAAGCGTTCTTCAAGCGTTGCACCTGCGCAACAATACCATTAGTGGTGAACTACCCACGTCGTGGCTAAACTATACGTATTTGGCTGTTCTCGATCTTGCCTATAATTCATTATCTGGGCACATACCCCATACCTTTGGGAACGGTTTCAAAAATCTTAGAGTTTTAAGCCTAAGATTCAATCGTTTTTCGATGGATATACCGTCTAGTCTTTGCCAACTTTCCTCTCTACAAGTCTTGGACCTATCGAGTAATCACCTCTCGGGTGCCCTTCCAAAATGCTTATCCGATCTTACCACGATGGTTAGCACGAAACATTTTCCGCAAACCTTTGAATCGAACTATACATTCCCGAGTTCTTTATTTGACTCTGATATCTCTTGGTTTATGTGGAAAAGAAGAGAGCACAGCTTCGATGATCTTTCGGGGCTATATAAAGGCATTGATGTTTCCGACAACAACTTACAAGGTTCAATACCAGACCAAGTTTCGGACCTTGCTGGCTTAGTATTCTTAAATTTTTCGCAAAACAACTTTAGCAGAAACATTCCGACAGGAATCGGGAAGCTCGTATCTTTAGAATTCCTAGATTTATCCCGTAACCATCTTTCTGGTGAAATTCCCACGAGTTTAGGTTCGATCAATTATCTTGAGATCTTAGATTTGTCGAATAATAACTTGTCGGGGACAATTCCTCTCGGAACTCAGTTACAAGGGTTCGATGCTTCAGCATATGAGGGTAACCCTGGTCTCTGTGGTGCACCACTTTCGACATGTCCTCGAGGTAAACCGACATCTGTTGTGCAAAACAGAGATAATGTTGCTCAAGATAACGTGCACAAGAGCGATGAGTCCGATGACATTTTCCTCGGATTGTACATAAGTGTCGTGCTTGGATTCATTACCGGTTTTTGGGCCGTTTGTGGAACTCTAGTTTTGAAACAATCGTGGAGACGTACCTTTTTCCGGTTTTACGCTGACGCAAAAGATAGGTTTTATGCGATGGTTGTGAATATAGCCAGAACTTCTAGGAGATCCTGAGGCCATTCCGTACGCATTTCGTTATTTATTCCGTGTAACATTTATTTTTCAATATTTCCGTTTTGTCAACACGATTTGTTTAGCCTATGTATTTTCTTCTCGAGATAGTTACATGCTTACATCAAGGAAGAATTACAGCTCGAAAACGTATCATCATCCTTACAAATACAGCACAAAATCATATGTTTACATTACGACCAACGTCGCTTACAATCTCACATGACATCCACAGAAACGGCCTTCCAGCAGAGCAACTGTGAGATCACGCAACGCCGGTTTCATAGTCACAAGCCGAAGTCGTTTGGACCAAACATGGCGGCACTAAAGTGCCGAGTATTCAAATCACTAATGTCAAAAGTCCACTGTGTAGTTTGGCTCGGGCTATCGACTTCCTCGACCCACTCAGAAGTCATATCGATGTCATCACTTTGGATAGGGTCAGGGTCGAAAGACTTGTTCTTCGGTCTCCCTAGTTTGAGGTTGTAATTTATGTAGACGAGGTTGCTCATTGTTTCTTTGTCGATTTTGTTCCGCTTTTCGGAATGTATTTGTTGGAAGGTGTTCCATTGCTTGTCGAATGTCGAAGTGCTGCAAACTTGACTCAGTATTCTGATTGCTACTCGTTGCAATACCGGTGCCGAATCCCCGTATTGTTCCCACCATTCCCCTGTCGTGCAGAATATTCGGAAAACATGAAACTTCGATGAAATAACAGGTAAAAACCGAATACATCAGAAGGATGACGAGACATACCAGGCGTGACAGCATCTCGAGCTTCCTTAGCCAGGTTACAACCAAACATACCGCTCGCCCTCGTAAACAATAGTATTTGATTAGTGATATCGCGTCTGACGTCAGGTGTCGGAAGTAGTTTTTCGAGAACGTTGAAGAAGTCTTCTTTGATGGCTGCGAGGAATTTGACTTCGGGGTTGTACTGAATGCAAGGGTTCAAAAACGCCGCAGCAGAGTGCATAGGCGTGTGTAGCTGGTTATGCCACTTCTTGTCGACTATATCCAAAAGCGTCTTGCACTTTCCCTCGTCCATGATATAATACGTTCTTATCGAGTCCTTTGCTTTCATCATCAGCTCGTAAATGACGCACACGGCTGGCTTACCATCTGATACCTCCCTAAGGATCCTTAAAAACGGCTCGGAAATTGCCACGCATTCTTCGACAGCTCCCCAGAATTCATTGTCCTCCACAATCATCTGCGGTTTGTTCCCACACGTGAAGTTGGCTGAATACTCGGCGCTGCTGAACATTTGCTTCAGTTTCTGTCTTTGTCGAAACAGCGCTTGCAGCGACAGAAAGTTTGAAATCGGCTTAGTAACGCCTGTGCGAATGATATCCTGCGTTGAAGTGAACTTCTTCATCAGCTCGAGGAACGCAGTGTTGTTGTAAATGTATCGAGTTATCGTCTGTGCTTGTACGATACACTTGCTAACCCAATCAATCCTGCCGAAGTCATCCAGTATCATATTTACGCAGTGAGACGCACACGGAGAAACAAAGACCGTCCCATACGTCTGCAGAATATGGTTAGCTATCCCGGAATAGCTCAGTGCACCGTCAACAATGATCTGAACGACATTCTCGGGACCAATTTCTTGAATCACAGAATCAAACAAGTCAGCCAACGATTTAACGTTCTTGTAATAAGACGAGGCGTCAACGGACTTGTGAAAGAACGTCCTCGAGGGCGAAGAAACGAGGAAATTGATGAGCGCTTTCGATTTGTTGTCGGTCCAAGTGTCTGCGATTATAGTACACCCAGTTCGAGCCCACTCTTTCTCGACATCCTTCATTCCAACACTCATCTCGGACTTAATCCTGTCCATCCATGTGCCCTTCAGCGTTTCCGCAGAAGGGCCACAGAACCCAGAACCACCGCACTTCGCAACAGCGTCAATCATCAGCTGGTACGAGGGCGATCTAGCCACACCGAAGTCCAACTTATTCTCGAAGAAGAACAACGCTACACTCCTCTCCGCGTCTTCAACCTCATTCGAGGAAGACGGGGTGGTAGGGTTCAGTGACAGAAGCATTTTCGCTGTGTCGACAAACATCAGAGGAGGCCGACTGACAGGCGCAGTTGCTGGCGAAACGGTTTCCGAGGGTTTAGGCTTCTTAGCACAGGGTGTTTCTCGGAATTCCTCCTTACACGCGAGTATAGCCCTAACCTTGTCAGTCACGTCGTCTCGTACTTCGATACATGGGTTTACGCCTTTACTAGGAATCCTCGACAAATGATGCTTCAATCTGCTGATACCGCCATTTAGAACTCGTGTACAGAACTTGCATCTCACCTTGTTTCCATCCAACTTATCTGCATACTCCCAACAAATGTCCTTCTCGCGAACCACTACACAAAACAAAACGCCTTTTTATTCAAACACCACATAGCAGTTCTCAACACAGTACATTACCAGTCATTACCAGTCAGTCAGCAGATGCAATGTTCGACTCGTTTTTAATGTTTTAGCTTATCTGAAACTAGTCTCATTTCATATTCAACACAAGGATAATGTTGCGTACGTCTGACTCTTCATCACGTAAAACGTGTATGACAACAAACAATGCGTACTACGAACACATTTTAAATTATAAATCTCGCTCTCACTCTCACTCGTTCCACGAACAAGATGACGACTTTTTGTTACACGCATACAACGGTCTCAGACGAGACGTGAACTTACTTCCGCTACAGAAGTGCCCAGTGTTCAACCATCCAAAATTGTTAACCTGCTACCTGCACTAATCCAATCAGTATAAGCACACAAATTACGACTTTCGTTCGATCGTTTCGAGAATACGAATCACGACTTTACCGACTAATCTAGCTGAAATCCGTAACTTCAACTACTACATCAGCTAAATTTCCAGCATATGAGTGATGATCTTCAATCATTTTTAGCTCAAATTTGCATCAAATTATGAATTCTAAACTGTAATCAAACACATCGAATCAAATTATTGCTACGAAATTTCACATCAAAAAATTTCTGCTGAAATTTGTAACTTTAATCGATGATCTTTAATCATTTATAGCTTAAAATTCCATCAAATAATGAAATCTAAACTAATATCAAATCAAATTATTGCTACTGAATTACACAACAAAATTATTCCTGCTACTTCAATAGTAAAACAAATTAATTGATTGATTAATTAATACTTGCAGTAATTAATCATAAAATTAAGCAAAAAAAAACAGCAGAAGTATTTGAGAGATTAATAAGAAATTAAGTAAAAAAAAAAATGTTTGATGAGAAATTAACGATAAATTAAAGGGAGAAAATCAAGGAAATTATCGATGAATACTTACAGATGAGAAATTCAAGGATTTGAACTGAAATTTTTTGTTTGCGATAATTTGAGGAATTGATTTCGATTATCGCGATAAATTAACGTATTTTTAGGGTTCTTCAATTTTTTTCCTTTTTCTCCTCTACTTTCCCCTCTTTTTGTTTTTCCTTATTATTGCTCGATAAAGTGAAAGTTTCGCGGATGAGAGTGTTACGACTAGAGATGCGAGTTGGGCCGTGGACTATCGGACCGTCACGACTAGACCTGGTAAATGGGTCAATTGGGTGGGATCTGGGTCGGGTTTTAAGGGACTGGTCGATGTACTGTAGATAAAGTACTGTAAACCGAAAATCAAACAATGAAATCAACACCGAATCGCTATGCTGTCCTTATAGAACAATTCGACCCGTATATCCGTGTCCGGGTTGTACCGAATTTTTTACAGAGATAAGACGGTGTTTCTCGGTTTTTGGCACGGAAAAACAGAGATGTAATTTCAGCGAGACCCTCGCATAGTCGTTCGTAAGGCAACTATACTGCGAACTTGTAAACAAATAAGCCAGTGTACACTCCGTACTTCCCGAACTCGCTTTATTATTTATAAGTTCGCTCGTCTTTGAACCAAACCCAAAAAATGCAAAAAAGAACCGGTAATTACACTTAAATTACCAACATGTACTGGGTCAGATTGGGTCAGGTCATTTTGGGTCTATTTCATGTTGGCTGCTATCGAGTTATTTTGCGTTCAAGTCAATTGGGTTTTGTGTCGAATTGCAAAACTTGGTAAAAAAAAGACGATTTATTTTGTCAAAAGAATACTTTTAAAGATTTTTATGTATATATAACTAGTTCAATACCCGTGCAAAGTTGCACGGGCATGTATAACAACGTTTAAAATTAAATATTCATAAAAAAATTATAATATAGGTACAAAAATTTATTTAAAATAGACACAAATTGATTGTTTTATTGTACACAATAAACATATCAAAAATTTAATAATTCAACACATTAAAGAAAATCTCGTATAAAGTTAAAATATATATTAAAAGTTTTCTAATTCGTAATCGTAATTTTATATTCCTAATAGACTGATATATGCATATCTAATGTGTAACAACCCGGTTTTTAGTCGACTTTAATTACTAAGGCGGAAATTAATTAAGTCTTAAACCAGCGTCATTAACTATACATAAAAACCCAAATGTTACAACATCGTTCCAGAGTTGAATAAAACAACTCTAAGTACGGAATTTAAGAGAGTACATTGTTATATATTACAAATCTCTCGAAAACAACTAAAAGTAAAGCATAAAAACGTCTCGTGGCCTAGTCCAAAATCCAGCTCCCGGTCCACGATCGTCCTGCACAATAAACTGATGGGGGGGTGCCCGCTGAGCGGACAGTGACTAGCTATGCTCATACTTACCCTCGATTTCAATTACTTTGGTTTATTACTATCGCTTTATAACTATAACATTATGATAAAAATGTAAACATGCTTATTACATATAGCAATTAAAGACATATAAGTCATAATAAGCATGCGGTTTAAAGCGATAAATCATATAAGCATGATATTCAGTTACGAAAGCAATTAATGTGATAATATCATAGCAATAGCGTCACAGTATTTCAACAGGATTACAAAGCGATATCAGATCGCATACAAACATACATAATGTATCAAAATCATCATACAGACTCGATTCAATTCAGAAAGTTGTGGTCTTTAATTTTCGAAGATGGTACACACTCGTTCTCATTTAGTCATACAACAAACAACACATACTTGCTTACGAGTCTGACCACTGAGTAGGCTATTGTACTCTAGTCGCTTGCATCTCACTACCATAGTGCAGCAACTTACTCGACTCGTAAACCACGCCGAATACTATAGTACTTGCATCTCATCTTCTAGTGTTCGAAATGATTCGAACTTCAGATACAATCTCGTCAAGTGATCTTTACATGTGGCAAGAACGAATGCTAGTGTCGCGCCCACTAAGAACGAAACACGGCAAGGAGACAGAGCGAGTGAGATGACAATCGCAATAAGGTCACGGTGGCCCTGGTAACTTTAGCGAAATAGGGGAATAAAACCCTAGTCTAGTATGCATACACTAATATCCAATTTAAGAGTGGGCTATGCTATTCATAGAGCACCTTAACTCAGGATAAAACGACTATTTCCTAAAGCCTGATACAAATGGATTGGCATACTCTTTATCTTGTGCAGATGCACTATACGACTTAAGGCGTAGCTGGCAGGCGGGATGCACAAAGCATAATACTGCCGGCTATACCACACTATTCGAGATGACACACGCAATAAGGTCGAGATAGTGGCGTCCGCTACAAGACTATCTTAACCCCACTTCACTCACGATTGACGTTCCCTTATCTGAGGCCCAAGCTTGACCTTTTATTTAACTTACTCAATATTCATTATTTATTTGATATTTACATATCACATGTTACTAGACTCTCCTAGTTTCATCGTCAAACGTTTTATTTGAATTGTAGGTTTCATATGATCACATAACACATTCGTTTATTATTTGAAGTGTTGTTAATTATTAATGTTTTTAAATTTCTATATTGAAATGTTTATTAATATGTCCAATTTTATTTAAGCGTTTTTCAAACACTTTTAAGTTATTTACTTATTCATTTTCAAGTTTTTCTATACTTAGTAAAATTTTCAATTATTTACAGTATTTCACTATTCACTTTTCACTATTCACTATTCACTATTCACCGTATCTTATACGTATTTTTATACGTATTCGTATTTTTATACTTCGTATTTTATACGTATTTTTATACGTATTCGTATTTGTATACTTCGTATTTTATTCGTATTTCTATACTTATACGTATTCTTATACTTGTACGTATTTTTATACTTAAGATATTTTAGGTATTTATACTTAAGATATCTTAGGTATAAAACTAAACCTTTTTATTTTCTAAGTATAAATTTCTAGTTTCAAAGTCGTTAAGTTCGTTTTGTAAATAGTGATTTATGAAAATATTTCAAAAGTAAAACTCGGTTAAGTTTAGTCATCTACTTACTAAATTTAGCGATTTTCATTTTAAAATAGTAATATCGTGGATGGTTCATTTTAGTCCGTATGTCCAAGTTCAATAGTCCAATATTTGCAAGGGTAGTAGCACACGATTCAATTCATTTTTATAATGATTATACTTTTTAATCGGTTTATTATATTTCATTTCTAGTTAAATCGGTTTATACAAAAATTCATTTCTAACAACTAGTTAACTTTAGTGACTTAGTGATAATTTCATTTTGATCAAATTTAGTCCATTTTTAATGGTAAAACCGTGTGACATAATATATTTGTAAAATTTGATTTATTTCTTTTAATTTCTTAATCCTAACTTATTAACTACTAATTAAATTATTTTAACAATAAACTAAAAAGTGATAAAAATAATTTTGACCCAAAAAAAAAATGGGGATGCCGTGAGCTTGTCATGGTTGTTCTAAATTTTCATTTTTCGATTTTTATCGGTTTTTAGCTTAAAGTCTTTATAATTTAATTATTCTAATTATACTAAAACGATTTAAACTAAAATGAAATTTTAGTAAAAATTTCATTTACATTTATGAATAGTGTTTTTCAACACTTTAAATTTCTAACTTTTTAATCTTAATGATTTAGCTAGTTTAATTTATATAGTTGTTAATATAATAACTTATTAGTTAATAAAAACAATAAATAACAACAAACATAAAGTAATCATAAATCAAAAAGTGTAACAATATGAAGAACACATGAACATTATGAAGAACACTCAAGAACACAATATTTAAAGTCAAGAACACATTTTGAAATTTTAACAACTTATAATTTATTTTCCTAAATTAATTCTTTTTACATGATAACATCCATTTTTATCTAACTTAACATAACATATTATTTACAAAAATTAAAAGTGAAAATTGAACAAAAATTAAGGGGAAAACCGTGAGCTATTATGTATGTGTATAAATTTTATTTTCGATTTTTCTTTACTTTAAACTCATTATTAATATTTCACATAATTTTTATATATGATTACTACATAACTAAAACATAAATAAACATATAAATCATATGAACAATAATTAAAAATGCACAAAACTAATTAAACTAAACATATTATCATATTACTACACTTTAACTATTTTCAACATTATTTATTTATTATCATTTTATTATACTTCACATAACATATAAATACACATAAATGATGTTTAACATATTTTAACATAATTTTCATACTTATAAAAATATAATAATAATCAAATTAATTTTAAAGGAGACTAATATGAGATATAACTAGTCACCTTAAATTGGATGTTAATCGTCGAGGGATCTAAAATAAATTTTAGACCCGGAATTTTTTCACCCATAATACCCAAGTTCTTCACCCAAAATAATCCCAAAGTTAGCTCCTAATATACCCACTAATTAACTAGAACACTTATGATTTATTAGAAACAATATTAGGGTTTTTATTTAAGAGGTTTTAGATGGAAAAAGAAAGGAAATAAAAGGGAGAAAAGAAGGAGAAGTGCACATCCAAAAGAGAGAGCAAGGAAGGTGATTTTTCCACTTAGAAAATAAAATGAGGATGTTGTGAATGATATTGGTTAAGTGTTTATGTATTTTATTATGTATTTGGAAAGTCTAATACAAGTGATGATGAGAATGAAAGAGTGTGTAAGTGTATTGCATGTAGGGGTGTGCAAAAAAAACCGAACCGAAAAACCGAACCGAAAAAACCGAGAACCGCACGTTTTATAGGTTCGGTGAACCGAACCGTTAAGAAATAATGGTTCGGCGCACCGAACCGTTAAAATTAACGGTTTACGGTTCGGTTTAGGTTCGGCATTTTGAATTAACGGTTAACCGAACCGAACCGTTAAGAGCAAAAATATAAATAAATTATCCTTATATATACAAACTAAAACATAAAGTTTAACTTTACAACTTTCATCAAATTTCAAATATCAATTATTTATTCTACCGCATTTTTCTAACACTCAAAAGCCTCATTCTCGTAAAATAAAATCTCATATGCACTCTCTCGCTTCAATTTTAACATGTTTATTGCTTTGTTATTGTTCAATACACATTTTTGAGTTAAAACATTTATAAATTTTATATTTACTACGGAGTATAATTAATTTAGTTGATAATGGTATATTAGATGTGGCATTTGTAATTTGTCCTTTTTATTTTGGACCGTTGGTGTGTTGTTAAAGTGCGTCGTAATCAATAATTAACTTACAATTTTTTTTAATTTGACAGAGTAAACGGTTCGCGGTGAACCGCATAACCGAACCGTTAAAAATGTGAACCGAACCGTATAGTAACCATTCTTAATGGTCGGTTTAGGTTCGAATTTTTCCCGAACCGAACCGTACACGAACCGTAAAAATTAACGGTTCGGTGCACCGAACCGTTAATGAACACCCCTAATTGCATGAGTGTGTAAGGTGTGTAAGAGCATGCATGCTTGTGTGTGTAAGAGGAGATGAAAATGGAAGTGTGTAGTCTTGTACAAGACTAAAGGGAAAAAGAATTAGGAGAGCAGAAAATTTAGTTCAAGCTAGGCAGATCCGACGGCTATGAAAATAGCGTCATTAAATCCGTCTCGAAAAGTTATATTGTTTAGGCTTTTGTTTCGCTCAATTCCGAGTCCGTATGACCATTTTATGACCTCCGAAAGTTAGGCCCTAAATGTTTATACGGGTTACATTAAAACGAAAAAGAAATTAGTTTGTTAAATCATGTTAAATGTAAATTAACAAAATGATGACCTATTTTATGTAGAGTAAAAAAAAATGAGGTCTTGTGTGTAATAATGAAAGTAATACTAGTGTAGTATGTATAATGTATTTTGTATTTAGAAAGTATAATTATTAACTTTAAATAAGTTAAAATAGAAGTGATGATGAAAATGTAGGAGTGTAAGTATGAATGATGGTTGAGTAAAGAAAGAAAAAAAATGGAAGAGAAATAGCATGTATAAAGGAGGCAAGTAGCTCGGCCTAATCAATACAAGTGGCCCGATTTTTTCGTCTTTGAAATTTTCGATTTGCGCGCACGCGAAAAGTCTCGAAATAAAATATATGATCTTAAAATAATGTTTTGAAGTAAAATCGAAAATAAAAATGAAAATAAGCTTCAAAAGAGTACTAAAACAAAAATTGGGTTTTGATTCCTCGAAATTTTGATTAAAAGTTTACTAGTCCGAAATGTATATTTTTTTGGTTGAAAGTTAACGATTTAAATAATTAGGATCAACCGTAAAAACATTTATCAGTTTAAATTAAGTGTGACTCGAAGTTTCGATAGTTTTCAAAAGTGCTAGTTAAATGAAATTGAAATAGTAGTTAGATAATAAGAAAATATGATTTATTAAATAAAAATCAAAATGATTATGTTTTTAACCAATTTAGTTTCTTTGAGATTATTCTTTAACTAATTTAGTTTCTTTGAAGTGAAATGATTATTCTCTAACTATCTTAGTTTCTTTAATGTTAAATGATTATTCTTTAACTAAATTAGTTTGATGCTAAGTTTTTACATTATATGTAATTGAATTTGGATGAGGATACTTGGTGACTTGAATTTTTAAAGACGAGAAAATTTAAGGGTCCATTTTTATTTTGAAAACGAAAATGTTCGAAATTGAATTTTATGAATAAAAGGTTTTACATTTATTTTTATGAATAGTAAACATAACTTAACATTTTTGAAATTTGAAAGGCGATAATAATTTTGTGTTGATTTTTATAAAATTTTGAAATGTGTTTCTTTTTCAATTCTAAAGATAATAAAACAAAATTTATTTTTTTAAAATTTTTAAATTGGACTTAAGAAATTTTAATATTATTTGGCGAAAAAAATTCAGACGTATTTTTATTATAAGGAAAAAGGATGAATTTAATTTAAGGAATTAAATTCTTTTATTAAATTGTGTTAAAATAACACGGGGTGTTACATAATGTGTTTTTACATTTCACCAGGGCCGTAAATTCCTTTTGGAGGCTTGTATTCTGTAATTTAATTGAGGCCCCTAACATTAGTTTTATCATCCCCTTACGGAATAAAAATTGGAAAATTTGTTACTAACTAAAACATTTTGTTTTCGCATAGAAAATTTTCAATGAACACTTTACACAAATGAAAATAAAATCTATTTTATCGACTTTTATATCACTCAATGAGATATATGGACTAAACTTGTATTTTTCTGGGGCTTTCACATGTTAGGAAAATCGCATGGACATTTTAAAGAATAAAGTTTCATTACTCATTTTGTAAAAACAATTTCAAAGGCTTTATATAAAATGTTCAGCAATTCAAACACTTGAAAGCATTATAAATTTAAATATTTATAATAAAATTGTATACTCCATCCGTCTTAATCATTTTTTTACCCTTATTTCATTTTTCCCTCGCAAAATCAAAAAGTTTAAACAATTAACTGCGATGTAGGGAGTATAGTAGTATATTCAAAATTAGTATATTGTATCCCTCAAAAAAAAAAAAAAAATTTAGTATTGTAGTATTCATTTTAAAATGGGCATGGATTCGCTTTAATTTCTTTTCTTCACAAATTTAAGAATTAAAAAAGAATATTGTGAAAAGTTAAAATATATTTTTAGGCTTCTAATTCTTAGTCATAATTTTGTTTTCCTAATAAGCAATTTCATTATCTGAAATAGTTTTATAAACGTTTTGTGCTTGATCGCATGATATATAGGTAATACAACACATAGGAAAATTATAAGGATTTTTTTTTTGGTAGAATAATAGAATGAATTTTATGTATTTACTTTGTGACTTAATCCAAGAGATCGACAAAGATATTAAACTTTGATAAACTTTGTATTAAAGTTGACGTAAATCAATCGCTCTATATAAAAGAGAGTTTTTTCGAACGATGTGAGAGAGTCAAATATTTTTAAAACACCTATTTTAAAAATATAGTACAATTTATATTAGTACATTTAATTCAAGAAGTTATCCTTCAAATTTTATTAATAAAACATATCAATATTATGAATACGCTAGTCATTTTATGATTATGAAGTAATTTTCATGAATCAATGGATGAAACAAATTAAATTACAATGAACTTAGAAGTATATCGAATGTGGTCTCTATTTAAAGAGTGCGAGAAATTATAAATAATGGTATAATTTTTATATTTTTCAAATTCGTAAAAATGTTGTTAATATGGTTTGAAATTAGATATTAACTATGGTTTGAATTAGATATTACGGAGTACATGTTACATATTTTATATTAGAAGTAATTGTTGCAAATCTTGCAATTGGTCAATAAGACGGCTAAGATGAGGCATGAGCCATGAGGTTATTCCGTGTAAAGCTAGGGCTATTTTTGGCAATTGTTCCGTGAAAACTTAGGCGGGAAACGGTGAATTGTGGAGCTGACACGTGTCCCAAAAAAATTGCTTGGTTATTCCTTTATAAGTTTTATATAGATATAGATTGGTGTTAATTAATTAAACAATATCAAATGAGTTAAATTGGTGTTAATTAATTAAACAATATCAAATGAGTTATTTTTACGTAATTGCTCAACTGTACCCGGCTTTTTCTCAGTTGTACCCAAAAAAGACCTACTTGCCCTTTTCATTTCCTCCCCACAAATTTAGAAATCAAAATTTTCTCTCTTCTCTCTCCTCTATTAAACCACCAAATCTTTATGCCTCTCCCACCACCACCACCACCACCACCACCACCACCACCGCCCCTCCCAACAAATAATAACAATAATAATAATAATAATAATAATAATAATAATAAAGTTTTAAACTCAATTTAAAAATAAAAAAAATTAAAAAAAATAATAAAAAAAAAAAAAACCAAAAAAACAAAAAAACAAAAACCAACGTGAAGAAGCAGCACCCTCCCCCACCACCGCCTGCCGGCAACCCCTCCCCCACCACGGCCGCCTCGGCCACTGCCACACCCACCACAGCCGCCTCGGCCACCCTATGGCCCACCATCAACCACCCCAACCTAAACCCTAATTCATAAAAACAATAAAAAAAAAAAAAAAAAACTACCCACCACCCATTGCCACCCCCACCACCGCCAAGCCCACCCCCACCACCGCCGCCCCCGCCGCCACCGCCACCGCCACGCCACAAATGACCGCCAACCCAAATAATTCATAAAAATAAAAATAAAAAAACAAAAACAAACAAACATAAACAAAATGAATGATAAAAAATTAAATTAATGAAAAAAAAAGTAAATTACATGAAATATATTGTCACAAGGATCCATATGTTAAGAATTGAATTAATTGTATAAGTAATTGAATTAATTGAAGAAAAAATTGGTTGATTTAAATTGTTTTAGGGTTTTTTTTGGGTGGAAAGAGAAGAGAGAAAAATTGGGAAAGCAGGGGTAGGGGATGGAAAATTAATGACAAAAAAGGGTACAACTGAGAAAAAGCCGGGTACAGTTGAGTAACACAATTTTTAAGTCATTTGAAGTTACCTAGTGTTCTTTTTATCGTGGCAATTTTGGGACATTTTGTTTCGGGTTTTGGTCATGGCAATAGGGTCGGAGCGGGTTATTTCGGATTTCAGGTTTTGATTATCGGGTCAATTTTGAGGTTTCGGGTCAACCTTATCGGGTCGGGTATGTTTTGCCAGGTTTAGTCACCGCCAAGCACTGACGAGCCTAAGTCGCTTTTCAAAACTGGTGTTAACAATAAAACCTTTATTTAAACACAAACGATTCTAGTTAAATTGGATTTTAACGTCACTTTATATGATCGTAGTATCGATCGCGGTATAGCGGTATCATACTTGACACGCTTGTCGGGCCAAAATCGCAGTGAGCGCAGTCGTAAATTAAATTGAAAGTTATTGTGAAATATCACAAATGATAGCCCATCACGCGCTCATAACAACCCATAGCAGCCCATAACGGCCTATAGCGGTCGATATAATGGCCCGTAACATCCTTGTATAAGACCATAAGTCCGTAACGGTCCATGACGGCAGTTTTTTGCAATTTTATTTTTGACATTGATAAAATGCGATATCACGTAACGGTAGCTTGCGTTTCCTTTACGTAACGGCCATTACTTACAGTAATGGTCGTTTTTTAAAAAAAGATTGAGGTAAACTTGCAAGATACACTCTACATTATTACAGATACACACAAAGCTGAAAGAGTTACGGAGTACTAGTTAGCCGATGCCTGAGTTCGCGGATAAGAGCTTGCAGAAGACGATAGCTGACAGTACTACGTAATTGGTGATAATACAGATTCGTATACATCGAAAAATCAGTGAACTTAGAGATTTAAGTTCTACGCCATTTGCAGGGTCCTCGGTTAATGCCTTTTGTGAACCACGCGATAATATGAGACTCTAACGCAGTAGGCAAAAGGGCAAGAGTGCGAACCGTCTTTTTCTTATTCGATTCAATGCGATTCAGCTGCGTGGACATGTGACCAGTATTCTTTAACGAGTTGTCCGAACAGAGAACCCTCTTGCTTCATTAGCTTCATTGGTTCATCAAACTCCATCAATCTCCCTGCACACAGCATAAAAGAAAAAAAATTCATCATTAGCGATATCAGCTGACGTTTGTGCAGAGAGAGCATATTTCGGAAATATATATTGTACAGGAGACTGACCGTCACTAATCGTGAGGACCTTTGTGCAGTTCATCACGGTAGGGATTCTATGCGCCACTGTAATAACAGTGCAGTCCGCAAATTCTGTTCGTATAGTTCTTTGGAGGATAGTGTCAGTCGCATTATCGATTGATGCAGTCGCTTCATCGAGAACAAGCACCCTGCTTCTTCGAAGCAAAGAACGACCTAGACAAAACAGTTGCCGCTGTCCCATGCTCCAGTTTGATCCATCCTCGACAACTACAGGAATTTCGAATGTCAGACGATTAGTGGACCATAAGAAGTTTTACCTTCGCTTGAATAAAAAGTACGAAATAAGTTGTACCTAAAGAATCTAGCCCTAGCTCCTTGTCTTCGACACCGTCTTTCAGTTGACATTTGCTGAGCACCTAAAAAAAGAAACAAAAAACAGAAATAAATCAAACTGATAACGCAACCATTTTCCTCGAATAAGACAGATACAACAAATGAAATTATACCTCCCAAATCTCGTCGTCGCTGTGCTGACCTAGCGGATCCAAGTTGAATCTTACAGTACCATGGAAGAGTGTAGGATCTTGCGGAATAATCCCAAAACGTGATCGTAGATCGTGAAGTCCTAGTGAAGATATATCGATACCATCAACAACGATCTTTCCTCCTACGTGTTCCACCAACCGAAACAAGGCACCAATTAGGGTAGTTTTTCCACTTCCAGTCCTACCGACAATACCGATTTTGTCTCCACCTTCAAATGTGCAACTGACTCCTCGAAGAACCAGCGGTGCATCAGGCCTATACCTTACCTGACTTAAACATAGTTTTACTCAGCATAACAAGACGGTAATCGTCTAACAGAGAGTAATGTGTGTCAGAGTTAAAGTGGACTAAATAGATAGTTACCTGGAGATTGCAGATTTCAACTTTCCCGACATACGGCCAGTTCTGTGGAGGACGCCTATCTTCAATGACCTCTGGTGCTTCACTTGGAATGTGCATGTATTGATCGAGCCTCTCCACCGAAATAATATAGTTGGCTAAATCGCACTGATGTTGCATAGAGTTAACCATGACCATATTTAACGAGAGTCCATATGATAACGCCAGTCCAATAAACCCTGCATTTTCGCTTCTATTAGTCCATACATTGTTCTTTCTCTTCAATATACGCGTTTTTCGTGCAGTAAAGGAGAGAAAAGATGACTCACCAGGGGTAAAAGTTCCGCGGGGAAGCAAAACAATACACACTGCAGCAGCTGCAAGAACCACGGCGCATAGAGTTTCAAGCCTCTGAAGCAACCATTCATTTGCTGCAAAATAGTGGAAATACGGGCTAGCGTTTGTATCGATCACACTGAAGCACTTAGCAAAAAAGCGGTCTTCCTCCCCAAAAGCTCTAATAGTCATAGCACCAGCGACAGATTCAGCGACATAGTTTGCAACCATAGATTTGGTTGTTCCATTCAGTCTCATCAACTCTTTTGCCGTCGCTAAGTAGTATCTCTGTCAACGTGCATCATACGACGTTTATATAGGAAAAACTAAGAAAAAAAAAAATAATATAAGTTCCTGCATGCAGTTACCTGCAGTTGTATCGCCATGTATACCACTGGTACTGCAACAAACAGGACTTGCCAAGCTATGACAGCCAACACTCCGAGAGTTGCGTATAAATTCATAGTAATACCGACTGCAAGGAGAAGACTGAAAGAGATATCGAGGTCGACTATGCTAAAATCGACAGAAACCTGTCAAGGGAACACAAGATAAGTGAAAACTACATCATCAGTAGAGATCAAAGTTCTTAAAGTTATGACTAAATAAATAAAAAAAATTACACTCACCCGACTTAGTATCCTTCCGAGAGGTGTGGAGTCGTAGAATGACATCGGAGCATGAAAGAGAGAGTTCAGAAGCTTTGAAAACAGTGACGTCGATGCTTCCATACACATAACAACAGTAGCAAAACTTCTTATGAGTATGAAAACTATCGAGCACAGTCCTATCATAAGGTACACTCCAATCAGTTTCAACGTGCTAACATTAGGGTCATCAACAGACGATGCCATCCAAGTATTCTGAAGTATCTGGCTTACTACGAAGATGAAATGAGACACGTTACAAATAAGAAAGTATATTAAGGTCCGTCTGTTCTGATTTAGGTAAACTAGGTAAGGTTTTAGTCCAGTGTCTCCCGTTTCTCGTTCTTCTTGTTTGATCAACTGGTCACCTTCCACCCCTTCGTGTTTCTGAACATCGATTCTTTTTATTTCCTTTCCGTAACTTGGCTGAGCTGTGGATGCACTGGCGTCAGGCAGCGTTTCAGTACCAGCGGTCTCTTTGTGTGCGTTGACGAGGGCTAAAAACTCTTGACTGGAAGCTAATAATTCGTTATATGATCCTACTTGTTTGATTTCTCCGTCTGACATGAGCTGCACAAAAAAATTCACTCGTTTTCAGCAGAAAGTTTTGGAAACTAGAACTCTGTAAGCATATAAAACAGGGATGGTCGACAGTCGACTCACCAAACAGCAATTAAATGCAGGAAGAAAATCAACTTGGTGTGTCACAAGTAATACAGTCTTTCCTGAGAGAGCTTCCATAACATATTCCTGCCGCAGCATCCGAAGTCAAATTATTGGTTCGAGTAAAGCGTAGAAGAATATTAGAATTTATTCACAGTTGATACGACTCGTTTATACAAGGTTTAAATGCGGGTTTTACGTATTGAATTCTCAATAATTCCGTCTTTTTAGATGGTTTTAGAAGCACTTACACGAATACGAGGATTCAAGCTAAAATCGCATTATAGAGAAGTCAAGGTCAAAGTCAAGTCAAGGTGAACTAAAGCCGACGCAAGGTCAACTTCAAATGGTTATATCTCAAGTTTTAGACCTCCAATGGATGCAAGACCTAGTGGAGATGATAGTTCGTCTCGATAGCTTTCCAACGGCAGGTCACACGCTTAATTCCGCCAAGAAACGAGTGAGATATGGCCTTTACAAAATCGGCTTCCAGCAGCCATGCGCCGGGGGCGCCTCCCATGCGCCCAGGGCGCATTTCCTCAGCACGCATCGTTTTGTTTTATTTTGAAACAAGTTTTAAGGGTTTTTAATACGGTTTTCGACATATCATCTTTCATATCATCATATTAGGCAGCTTGAGAGAGAAAATTAGAGGAGAGATTAGGTTAAGTTTTCAAACAATTACTCTTTAATTAGTCTTTAATTTAATGTTTATGAATTTTCTTAAGAATTTGGTTTATGTTTGGATGATTATGGGTAACTAAATTCCCTAGCTTTTGGTGTAATCCTTGGGTTTTCAACCCTCCTTTTGATCAATGTGAGAAAGATTTCATCTTTACTATTTCATTTGAGTATTTACTTCTCTTAATGCATTGTTTTTACATAATTCTTGGTTTTGTTGCTTGTGTTGATCAATTGTGACATTCCCTTGAATTATATGCTTGAGGATTTTGGTTGTTCATATTTTGGATGCTCTTAATCTATCTTGTGTTGCATTATATTCATGTGTTATGATGTGGTATGCCGATTCATCCCTTATAATCATGTTTTGAGAAGTAAAGTTTGAATCTTTAATGCGAAACCCTTTCATGCCGATTCTTGAATGTGTTTTCATTAAGTTTTCTTACATTCCTCTTATGTTTACTCTTGCATGAGTTGCATGAATGCATTTGTATGCGGTTTCATCGTGTTTTTAATGCAATTTGTACCTTGGTTTGCCGATTCATACTTGGGTATGTTCATGCATTGTAAGTGTTTGAGGAATTGCTCATATGAATAGTAGTTTCATTTTTAATACTCACTTGATCATTTGGTGTGCGTTGAAACCTTGTGTGATTACACCGAAAGTGCCCCTCTCATCTTGTTTAATCTCGTTTTTATTACTTGCTTTTTAGTTTTCGACTAAACCAACCTTATAAAACCCCCTTTTATTTACTTTCGTTGTGACATTAAGATTACGCTTAGCCTTATAAATAAGTCCTTCCTTTGGGTTCGACCCTATTCTTACCACTTTATTACGTTGTTTTGTGTGAATCGAATAGGTTTATAAATTGTTAATTTGACCCCTTTTATTAGCGACGTAAAAGTTCTCGTCAAATTTTGGCGCCGTTGCCGGGGAAGGCAATTGGCTAGGCTTAAGGTAGAGTAGAGTAGTGTAGTGTACATAGTCTTTATTTTTATTTGTAGTTTTAGTTTTGTTTTTGTTTTAATATAGACTAGATGGCTTCTAAACATTTCCCCCAATATGAGCATGAATTATTTTATAAATACTTTAATAGGCTTCATGAATATGTCATTCGTTGTCGTCATCCTTATCAAACTTGGGAGCTTTGTCATGTGATATTTAATGGTTTGAATGAGGAAACTACAGGACATGTTTATACTCTGACTGAAGGGAGGTTCCTTTATGAGATGAGCTATGATGAGAAGTGGGACTTTTTCCTCTATTTGGCTCATGATACGGAACAATGGGAGTTGCACAATTCTTCTCTAAGGAGACCTCAACCGCAACCCCAATGCTTTGATGATGACTCATATGTGTCCACGGAGGACATTGTCCGAGCTCTTGCCGAGAGTATAAAAGTCACAACCCAAAATGTTGAGACCATGTGTAATGTAAGGCTAGAAGGTCAAGGTAGTAATTTGGATATGATGGTAGAAAAGAAAATGACCGAGAATGAATTTTCTGTCGACCTTGAGGAGTGTCAAGTTGAGGATATGGATATATGTGATAACCCTACTCCCTCACCGTTTCACATTAATGTTGAGTGCATCATATTTGATGAAGAGGAAGACGATGAGGAGGTGGACTTTGAGTGTCATGCATCTTCCTTTCAATCCAATGCTATGTTTGATTACACACCTTCCCCAACATTAGACATGAGTGACAACACAATTGAGAAAGAAGAAGAATATAAGTGTTTCACATTTTGTTTAGATTGTTTGCCTATTGAGACCTTTCCTTTGATTGAGGTCGAAGCCTCACACTTCAATGGTGTTTTGAATGAGGAAATTGTCATGAATGATACATCTAAACTTGGAGACTCATTAGATGTAGTTGAGGAGGAAAAGCAAGAGGAGATAACACGTGAGGAAGTCGATGGCGAGAGAGATAGACTTGCTAATATGAGTGAATTGTTTTTTCTTTCCCCTTACCCCGTGTCTAAGCAAATGTTGTGCCTTAAAGAATCATACATTGATATTAGCTACATGTTTGAAAATGATAGAAATGGTGATCGTTTCATGTATGCTTTTTCATGGCTTGCTCATGCATGGTTCTATTTTATCCTCATTTCAATTTGTTATGTTCATTCATCAAGTTTCTTTGCAAGTATGCATGACAAGTTACTTAGAGCATTGAATTGTTTTATAAGTTGTGACTTGAATTTTTGAGCTTTTATGAATTAAGTCGAGCCAACGACAATAAACAAGTGCGCTTGCGAGAGGCAACTCGTATTTTCTTTTGCTTTTAATGTTTCTTTGAGTGTGTAGGTAATAAATCAAGATCAAGAAATGGTGTAATAAGGAGGTATTGGGTGAAAAAAAAAAAATGGTGATCCATGGGAAATGGAAGTGTTGTCCTTGATGGCCTAGGGAGGCTATATCTTGGACAAGGACCGAAAAAATGAAAAAATCGTCCACGTTGTAAGTATCAAAGAATCAATTTCTCCTTCTGTATTTTCACCCATCATTGCATTTCTTACCCCTTCATACACTCCATTTCATTTCTTCTAATCTCATAACTTTCATCTACATCTTTTCATCCACATTCTCTTAGATATTGATACTCACTTTCTTTTGGTTTTTCATCATTTACAAAAAATTCCATACTCCTACTATTAAACATTCTTTTAGTCTCTCACAAATACACACTTCGTTAAACTTTTCTATCACGCACTCACCCGATTTACATTGTTATACTCATATCTTTCTCTCATATATTTGAGATCTTGTGGTGGTTGTGTTGGTTTAATGCTCAACTTCATGTGGGAGAAATTACCCCACTTTTGGTTGTGATGATTTTCATTGTCTTGGTGTGTATAATTTTGAGTCACATTCGCATTGTGAGGACTTGTTTTCCATGTAATAGTTAGCTTTCTCCCCGATTTACTTGTCCTAGTCGCATTGAGGACAATGCTCGATTTAAGCGTGGGGGAGGAGCTAGGTTACACCTACCTCTTGATTTTAGATATCTTTTATCTAGTTTTATGTCACATTTCATGCATATTCAAAAAAAAAAAAAAAAAAAAAAAGAGAAAAAAAAAAAAAGAGAAAATGAAAAAAAAATTAAATACCCCGATAAGTTGAAAACCCGAAAAGGCGGCTTATGCAAAACTTGGGGGGCCTCGCTTTTGGAAGCCTTAGTATGCGACCATGAGCAAGAAAAATCGAGGTCAAAAGAGCCGCAAAATGAAAAAAAAATGGGCCATATTTACCTCCTAAGTATGAGGCTAGTATCTAATATCCCGTACTATGGGCTTAATCTTTAGAATTTGCTTGCGTCTTGCTTGTTATACGGTGATATATTGTGGTGTTCGGAGGGAGGTAGGGTAGGAGCACTTGGTGAGGCCTAGGGATGCTAAGGAGGCTTTGAATTTGTTTTTATGGCGCTCACCAAGTAAGGAGATATAAGGAGGGGATTAAAGGATTGCTTTGGTTAAGGTGAGGCATTCCTACTCTATTTTGGATTGTGGTGTTTATGCTTGGAGGATTCTTTGTCGAGGGAGACCGGAGTGAGGGGATTGGAGTTGGTGGACATCGAGTGAGGATCTTGAGGGAGACCTAAGGAGGGAGAAGTGAGGATAAGAACATGATAGTGAGGGAGAGATAAGAAGGTCGGGGTGTGAGAGAAGAGAGTGGAATGAGCCTTGAGTAAGGCGTGTTACTTGTTTTGCTCGGGACGAGCAAAGGTCTAAGCGTGGGGGAGTTGATACGACTCGTTTATACAAGGTTTAAATGCGGGTTTTACGTATTGAATTCTCAATAATTCCGTCTTTTTAGATGGTTTTAGAAGCACTTACACGAATACGAGGATTCAAGCTAAAATCGCATTATAGAGAAGTCAAGGTCAAAGTCAAGTCAAGGTGAACTAAAGCCGACGCAAGGTCAACTTCAAATGGTTATATCTCAAGTTTTAGACCTCCAATGGATGCAAGACCTAGTGGAGATGATAGTTCGTCTCGATAGCTTTCCAACGGCAGGTCACACGCTTAATTCCGCCAAGAAACGAGTGAGATATGGCCTTTACAAAATCGGCTTCCAGCAGCCATGCGCCGGGGGCGCCTCCCATGCGCCCAGGGCGCATTTCCTCAGCACGCATCGTTTTGTTTTATTTTGAAACAAGTTTTAAGGGTTTTTAATACGGTTTTCGACATATCATCTTTCATATCATCATATTAGGCAGCTTGAGAGAGAAAATTAGAGGAGAGATTAGGTTAAGTTTTCAAACAATTACTCTTTAATTAGTCTTTAATTTAATGTTTATGAATTTTCTTAAGAATTTGGTTTATGTTTGGATGATTATGGGTAACTAAATTCCCTAGCTTTTGGTGTAATCCTTGGGTTTTCAACCCTCCTTTTGATCAATGTGAGAAAGATTTCATCTTTACTATTTCATTTGAGTATTTACTTCTCTTAATGCATTGTTTTTACATAATTCTTGGTTTTGTTGCTTGTGTTGATCAATTGTGACATTCCCTTGAATTATATGCTTGAGGATTTTGGTTGTTCATATTTTGGATGCTCTTAATCTATCTTGTGTTGCATTATATTCATGTGTTATGATGTGGTATGCCGATTCATCCCTTATAATCATGTTTTGAGAAGTAAAGTTTGAATCTTTAATGCGAAACCCTTTCATGCCGATTCTTGAATGTGTTTTCATTAAGTTTTCTTACATTCCTCTTATGTTTACTCTTGCATGAGTTGCATGAATGCATTTGTATGCGGTTTCATCGTGTTTTTAATGCAATTTGTACCTTGGTTTGCCGATTCATACTTGGGTATGTTCATGCATTGTAAGTGTTTGAGGAATTGCTCATATGAATAGTAGTTTCATTTTTAATACTCACTTGATCATTTGGTGTGCGTTGAAACCTTGTGTGATTACACCAAAAGTGCCCCTCTCATCTTGTTTAATCTCGTTTTTATTACTTGCTTTTTAGTTTTCGACTAAACCAACCTTATAAAACCCCCTTTTATTTACTTTCGTTGTGACATTAAGATTACGCTTAGCCTTATAAATAAGTCCTTCCTTTGGGTTCGACCCTATTCTTACCACTTTATTACGTTGTTTTGTGTGAATCGAATAGGTTTATAAATTGTTAATTTGACCCCTTTTATTAGCGACGTAAAAGTTCTCGTCAACAGTCACGATGAAATACTCACATTGAAGAGACTGATCGCAGTGTGTGCATCAACAGCACTGAATGGATCATCCAAGAGATAGATATCGGCATCTTGATATAACGCACGAGCAAGTTGGATACGTTGCTTCTGCCCACCGCTTAGATTCACTCCTCTTTCTCCGATTCCAGTCATGTCACCATGTGGAAGAAGCTCAAGGTCCTTGACCATTGAACACCTAGAAAGCGTTTCTTGGTACCGTAACTCATCCATTACAGACCCGAAAAGAATATTTTCGCGAATAGTTCCTGTCTGAATCCACGCTGTCTGTGTAACGTAAGCGATCCTCCCATAAACAGTAGCCTGTACACCATAAAAAAAAATGATTAAATAACTTCTCGATTGTGCAAAAGAAAACAAAAAGTTTTCGAGAGAGCAAGAGGGCGCTTACAATTCCTTCTATGTATGGTACTTCTCCAAGGATAGAAGCAAGTAATGTCGATTTGCCAGAGCCAACTTCACCACAAATAGCTACCTTATCACCAACTCGAACCTCAAGGTTTATGTTATTTAAAGTTGGTTTTGACGAATTCATTTCCCAAGAAAGATTTGCGGACTTCATCAATATGGCGTGATCTACATTGTCTACATTTCGCTTTATCCTGACCTTTTCGGTCTGAAGCTCTGGCGCCTCAAGAAACTCCACAATTCGGCCAAACGCAACCCTCGCTTGTATCACCACCGCTATGACATCAGGGATAGCTCTAATAGGTTCTTGCACAAGGCGCAATGACGCGACAAAAGTGAAGATGCTGCTGGCCGTCAGAGGAATGTTGATCAAATAACAAGTCCCGAATGTCGATACAGATATCAATAAAGGAGCAGTCCAAAACAATGACACGTAGTACCCTTTTCGAATTTGCACACCTTCCAACCACTTAAGTTCAATCTCCCTTAACCTCTGTATTACATTCCTGAAGTGTGCCTCCCACGCATACAGCTTCAGTACTTTCATGTTCACAAGCGCCTCGGAAAGTGTCTTCAGTCTTTCATCCTGTGCAACCATAAGCTTACTTTGGTATTTATTCTGTAACTTTGCAAGGGGTGCATTGCAAATAACCGTCACGATTATTGCCAGTAAAGCCGATACAGTTGCAAGACCAACTGAATTAATCAGAATTAGTAGACTAATGCAGAGCTGTAGACTTGTCGTCCACGTCTGGTGAAACCAGTACGGAAACTCACCAATTCTGTACGCATCGACTGTAACGTAATTCATTATTTCACCAGCAGAGTGACGCATTCTGGCGGCGTTTGATAACTTTTGCTGTTTTCTGTAGATTGCTGCAGTAAGCAACGACCTTACTTTAACGCCAACCAATCTGCTCCGAAAATACCATTGTCTTTGTGACAGCGATTCCACGATTTTTACAAGGAATAGGACAATGGCTAAAACGTATCCTTCATATTTGAAAATTTCATCGCCCTCAGCAATCTGAATGAAGGCGTTCAGCATAATAGGCCCCGCTGACACGGTAATTACCTTGAGAACCGCGAAAACTCCAGAAATCAGAATTTCCTTCCAATAGGAGGCGACGATAGTCCACAATATAGTGGAATGTAAAGTTGCTTCCCCTTTTTGCTTTTGTTTTGTCAACTGATCCATAAATTCCAAGTAACAATATTCCGCTCTTTCTAAATCTCCGAGTTTGGGAATGTCGTCTTCCTCGAGAGTCCTCCGTTTACCCAACTTCATCAAAGGATCCAACCACCAGAACGACATTTTACTTAACCACCCAGCCATGGCAAATGGAGTGACGAAGACTTCTTCAGCTGCATCGATTATGTTGCTACCATACAGCGGAGTGTAAAGGGTACTTCCATAAATTAGCTCCTCACTTTCTTCGATTATGTACCCCTTGTATGTACATAACAAAATCAAACTCGCTCCTACGAAAGACATGACATCTAAGACCATTTTAACCGTCATTTCATGGTTAACTATGGCAGCAGACAGAGCAATACAGCAGAAAATCCCGGCAGATACGAAAGCAAGAATGGACAAAATTTGCAACGATGTTGTACGAAAATACTCTCCTCTAAGGCTCGTTGTTAGTCCAATGACCAACGAAATAAATCCTTGAAAGAGGTACAATAACCACCAATGGATTGGCAAAGCGGAATGATCGTTGCTCAATTTCTCAATCAAAATCCAAGAACCGAAGCTTATATATATCAGGCCAATGCACGCGTTAAAAACAGCAGACAATATTTGCAAGGATGAGTAGTGTTTATAGCGAACTTGTCGCTCATCTTTCCTTTTGAATGCTTTCATAAGCATGTTATGCAGGAGAATCAACAGAAGCAATACATCTAATCCAACTATAGCTACATGATTGATGCAAGAAGAAGGATCAATAACAGACATGAGTTGCGGGCTGCACGCCTTAAGGCTGGATTTCGTGCAATCTGTCTGCGCGCAAAATACACTCCATAGATTTGTCATCGTTGAGTTCCGTACCCTTTCTGCAAACTCTCTGCATTAGCATACAGACACAAATTATAAGCATAAAGTTAACGCGAAATCACGCCATTTATACCAAACATACAGAATCAAAGAGTGAGGAGTTTTTTCTACAGATTCATAACTACCTTGCAAGAAGAACACACAGCATTAATTCCGCATTTACAGCATTATTTCATCCATCATAATTCGAAAATCGAAGAATATCAAGTCTTTGGCTCCAAAAAAATTGGAAAACTAGGGCACATTAAAGACACCATTATAAAGCTGAAAATTTGCAACATATTATGCAAATCAAATGAAGACCCAGAAAAATTCAACCAAAAGGGTAATTGAAAAACAAAAAAAAAAAAAAACATCAGACTAAAACAGCAAAAATGAAGCACATTAGTAACTTATTTCATCAAACACTATCATCAGACGTGGACAGTACGCGAACAAAACGATGTGGTCAATTCCGCAATACGAGTTTAGAATAATGAGTTAGTGATGAACTTACAAAACAAAAAACTACAATCAAAGCAACATTCTCTCATACATACAAAGTGCAATAACAACAATTAATTAAGCATAACAAGACTCTGATACCATGTCATTGCAACTTAACCGACAGCTGAAGCTGATAGTTGGAGGTATAAGATCGATTTCATACTCTTAACCCATTTTGATTATATACGAAGTGTTAATTAATAATGTACCTACAATTGCATGAATTATATAAGTAGACTCGTATTTTTGAATCGAAAATAAAAGGTGTTATCGTTTATAAAACACTTCTGAAAATTTAAGATGTCTTTTAGACGATTTTAAAGGATATTTCATTACTTAAAATATACTCCGTAAATAAATTCTTCTTTTTTTGTAAATTGATTAAGAAAGAAAAATGTATGACATCTCTTTGTACGTACGTACATATATGCTCATGAAATATAGGAACACGTAACTTCTTGTATATGACTATATGGAATACAAAATACAAAAATTCAAATTAGAAAAGAGCAGGGCCGGCCCAAAAATTTTGGAGGCCCTGTTCTGATTTGTAATATGGGGCCCTAATTTTTTGGTCGAAAAATTATATAGAACTGTTTGACTACGTTCCATCTTTAAAAAATAAACAAAAATAGCATTAAAGAGACTTGAACCTTGGTAGCTTATATAATAGTCACAATTTTTATCAACTAGACTATTACATTTTGTTGTTATATATAGTTTCAGTTTGATTTTTAACCCTTACATAATATCAGTTTGAACAAATTGGGACCCTTATTTTTTTGGGGCCCTGTTCTGAGAACCTAATAGCACGCCCAATGGGCCGGCCCTGGAAAAGAGTTGCTTTTGTTTAGGTGGCATTGCTGGATGAGAACGGTTTATCTGTTCCATTTTTATGTTCCGCTGTTTTTTATGGTAATAAATATCATTGATTGTAATAGATTAATGAATAAATAGATATAAAAAACATGAATTTATTACTACATCAAATGGAACATGAAGTGAGACAGATGATCCGCTTTGCTGCTATATAGGGTAGTCAGTGGTGAGTGGAAGCGGGTCTTGCTCCGTATCTACTCTAGTTGGGGCGAGTTATAAAATGGGACAATTTTATATGGACAATAGAATTTGTCAACAGCTCATATAATACTCATAGTAAATAATGTGATGGAATATTCTGTTAGTAATTTTATGCGTTTAATTATAGACTTACTCAGTACTAAAAAGTTTGAGTAAAAGTTTGAAAATAAAGAATTGAATTAATTGGCAAAATGTTGAGTTGCATAATTGATCAAATTCATTACTCCTAAAAGGTTATTGAAATTGAACCTGAGACTTATGAGAATTTCACCCATGTTTTAATTCTGATCCCTCCAAGAGTAATTTTGCGGGGAATGTTAGAAACTTGACGTTATGCCTAATAGATCACGAGCCTATCACCTTGGTAAAAAGGGTGGCTGGCCTTGTGTGTATGGTTTGCAGGCTATCATGTACGCTCTAGGGTTTACCCTATGCGCACCAAAAGTAGCGGCTGCGAGTTCCCCACGTTTTAAAGAAAAAAAAAAAAAAAGAATGGTTATCATTTTGATTGGTGTGTTTTCAATTTGTATGGAAAGAGCTCTATCATGCATTACTTTGTAAGGAAAAAATGTTAAAAGGTCTTTGAATGGTTTATCAAAAAAATGCACATGATAAAATTAGATAATTTCGAATTTTTGATAATGATTGATTTTGATTTTATCCTTTTTCTTTCGATAATTTTCATTGAGGAGATTACTAGTCATTTAAAGTGTTTTTCGACTGTTCGATTGAGATACATTTTTTTGGACATATGAGGGGAGCTGTAAAGTTTTGTTCTTTTCGTTTTATAAGAGTTCAGGTTATATGAGCTGAGCTGAATTTATTATACTATAACTTATATAATGTAAAGTCAGTTGAGATTAAAGCTTGATGAGGCTTAATTATAGAAGCTGAACTTATTAGATCTAAATTTATAAGAGTTGAGCTGAATTTATCGGAGCTAAAATTAAGCTGGAAAGAATAGGGCCTAAATTATCTCTGATGATATATGGAACATGGCAATATTTGATTATTGGTGGAGAGTTATAATGAACTCGCCTCGCTCTTCATACAATGATGGATAGGGTATTGGGTTTGGGAGAGGAGCGAGGTGAAGCATGGTCGAAAAAAGTTTTAAAGACAAAGTAATAAAGATTCAAATGCATTTCCTGTATACGAAGTATAATTTAGGTATCGTATAACCTTCAAGCATTATAAACCGTAATTTTAAAAAAATTAAACGACAACATGGTCAATTGAGTATGGAGGCCTTAACAAAAACTACAACCCTAATTATTACAAAATATTTCTTTGTGTTATAAATAAGAGAGATGAATAGAGATTAAGAGAGAATTAGAGAGAATTGGATGATCTTATTCCATATGATAGGTCATGTATATATAGTACATGGGAGACCTAGGGTTTACTCAAAACCCTAATTACATAGTATTGTACAATGGGTTGGGCCTTGTACATCCATATCATAACACTCCCCCTTGGATGTACAATTATTAGAGATAATTAACTCGTAAAAACAAAACCTAATAGGACAAAACTCTAATAAAGAAAAATACAAGTAATCTCCGAAATACGCATTATGTGTTGCCTCGTTAAAAACCTTGCCTGGAAAACCCAGTGGGACAAAACCATGGCTAAGGGAAAAAGAGTGCAACGCGTATATTACTCCCCCTGATCAAAATATGGCTTGATATCCTTGAGATGACGTAAACCAAGTCGGGTCACTAACTTCTCAAATGTCTTACTCGGAAGCGCCTTTGTGAACAAATCTGCCAAATTCTCACTGGAACGAACTTGTTGTACACTAATAACACCCTCCTTCTGCAGATCATGAGTGAAAAAGAATTTCGGCAAGATGTGCTTCGTTCTATCACCTTTGATGAATCCTGTCTTCAACTGAGCAATGCAAGCGGTATTGTCTTCATGTAAGATAGTCGGTGTTTCATTATTTTGAGATAGACCGCAAGATCCCTCAATATGATGGACAACGGATCTTAACCATACACATTCTCGACTGGCTTCATGAATCGCCAATAACTCCGCGTGATTTGAGGAGGTGGCCGTTATAGTTTGCTTCACCGAGCGCCATGATATAGGAGTATCACCACATGTGAACACATAGCCGGTTTGGGAGCAGCGACCCAGATGTGGATCGATAGATAACCTCGTGATCAAGAAACCAACTAAACCAGTTTTGGATTTGTTAGAATAATACAAACCCATATCTGAAGTACCTCGAAGATAACGAAGTAGGTGTTTAACCCCATTCCAGTGCCTCTCAGTTGAAAATGAACTATATCTTGCTAGTAAATTGACAGAAAACGAAATATCAGGCCTCGTGTGGCTGGCAAGATACATCAATGCCCCAATTGCACTTAGATATGGTACCTCAGGACCAAGAGCCTTTTCATCATCTTCCTTGGGTCTAAACGGATAATCATTTACATCAAGTGCTCTACCAACCATTGGAGTATTCAGAGCATGTGCTTTATCCATTTTGAATTGTTTTATCACTTTATCGATATAGGTTCCTTGATGTAATAAAACTCCGTTCTCAAGGTGTTCAATTTCTAGACCAAGACAAAATTTTGTCTTTCCCAAGTCTTTCATCTCAAATTCCCTCTTGAGACAATTTACAGCCTTTGGAATCTCTTCAGGAGTTCCAAAAATGTTTAAGTCATCAACATAAACCGCGACGATGACAAATTCTGACTTGGATTTCTTTATGAAAAGGCATGGACAAACCGTGTCATTTTTATAGCCTTCTTTTAGCAAGTATTCACTTAAGCGATTATACCACATTCGCCCAGATTGTTTTAGACCATAAAGAGATCTATTTAATTTGATTGAATATTGCTCTCGGGGATAGGATTTTAATGCGTCAGGAAGCTTAAAACCTTCAGGAAGTTTCATGTATATCTCACTATCATGTGAGCCATATAGGTAAGCTGTAACAACATCCATTAGACGCAAATCCAAACCTTCCCTCATAGCCAGGCTAATCAAATAACGAAATGTGGTTGAATCCATCACCGGAGAGTATGTCTCCTCATAATCAATGCCTGGTCTTTGTGAGAACCCTTGTGCAACCAAACGGGCTTTGTATCTAGCAATTTCGCCCTTCTCATTTCGTTTTCGCACAAACACCCATTTGTAGCTCACAGGTTTTACACCATCGGGTGTGCGAATTATTGGCCCAAACACCTCGCGTTTGGCCAAGGATTTCAATTCTGCCTCAATTGCCTCTTTCGACTTTGGTCATTATTTTTCTTAAACCAATTTACTTATATTTATAAAATAGAAAATATTTAGCTTTTGAGTTTATACCTAACTTCAACTTTTATTCCATTCATGTCTATTAGTAAATAATACTTCATCTGATTCATCAGATTCTTATCGTTTGATCAAAATATCACCCACAAAATTGATTAAACGATAAAAACCCGTTGAATCGGAGGGAGTCATATCCATTTATCCTACTTAATAGGTATCTCAAATTGATAGAGTTTACAGTAATAGAAATAAGAGGCTCGATGAGTGGGTCAGGCCTCAAAAATCGTGGTTCGGGCACGACCCGTTATTTGGGCGAGCCTCGACGAGCCTTTTAACCGGCCGTGCTAGTCAAATCAAGGCCCATTGATCGGGGCTGGGCAGACCTCCCCGCTCAAATGGCCACCTCTAGCTACAAAACTCGTGAGTATATATATAGATTTGGTTAAGATTCATAAGAATAGTTTGCATTAGACTCATATGATTTTCATCTACTCCCTCTGTCTCGGTCATTTGTTTACAGTTTGACTTTTTTCCCCTCACAAAAAAGTCAAACTGTAAACAATTCACTGAAACGGAGGGAGTAATTATTTTCATATATAGTATATGTTGATCAAGATACTCTTGGAGTGATGATCATGAATTTAAATGGGCCAAGTTTTAATATTTAATACTCCGTATATCGTCAGTTTAACTTCTATAAGCCCCATTAAACTTTAATTTACACTGATTTCAATTTCAAGTTCAACTCTTATATCTCCCGCTCAACTCCTATAAATTCAGCTCAAAAAAGTCGAAAAAAAGAGGGTCTAACAAATATTATTTCCTATCTAATCCGCAACTAATTTTCTTCCCACGTCGCATGATTTTTTTTACTTTTGAAACTCTCGTAAATACTTCGAGTAATTTTTCCCTTTTTTTTTTTTTTGGTGAGTAGGAGTAATTTTTCGGTTAAAATGTTTAGTGAAATGTTTCAACGTTAGTAAACGAAATTGGTTTGACGTATTGCACACACACTTATATGTCATCTGCCTGAATTCTAAAACCCTAAACCCCCAAATTAATCAACAATCAATCAATTCGGCGGAAGATCTTCGTCATTCTACCAAAAAATTAGGTATTCATTCCATTTTTTTTTTCTTTTTTCTGTCGATCTTCGTCATTCTACCAAATAAATTAGGTATTGATGCTCGTTAGCTTAGCTGAGATCAATTTCAGAGACCCAATTCAATTTTGTTATACGTGGGATTGAATCGATTTTTCCATCATCTGTGCATCGTTAAAATGTAATTTATTAGGGTTTTCAAGCTTGCATCTTGCAGTTTTGTTGATTGAAATTGGAATTTTTGATTGATTTGGGGAATTTATCAAACCATGCTTTGAAAAAACTGATCTTTTTGTGCCGAATTATAAGATGATTGTGACGGAAATGTGATCGGATTAAAATGTGACTACTTATCGAGGTTGAAAATCGTTAAAACAAGCATTATAATCGTCAAATTTAAGTCATAATTTACGGTGTCTTACTCGTCCAGTGATCGCTTTTGAATATTTATGCTATGTAACTCGTCCTGTGATTGATTGATTTTAATTACGAGTTCGTCACAAGTTTGAGTTTATGTTTGTTGTTGATAGGAACTAAAATGTCAAGAGGTATACCTGATAAATGGTCAATGAGGATTTTGTGGGCATGTGCTCTTGGAAGCGCTGTCGGTAAAGCATTTTTCTGATTCCATTTAGACTTTTGTGTCGAAATTTTATTTTTTTTCCAGCGTAGTGTTATGAAGAATCGGGAAAGTTTGTATGTTGTTAATTTCGATTGTGTAGGGTTCTATATGGTTGCTGTGGAAAGACAGATGCAAAATCGGGAGAAAATGATTGCCGAAGGATTGGCGTCGATGGAGTCAACTGAGCATTCAAGTGAGGATGCGTAGTTTGTTTTTTAAAAGTCGGTATTCAAATTTGAGAATCGTTTCCGTGTTTCCTTAGTGTAGACTTTGTTGTTTGGCAATGAAAATTGGGTTTTGCCGAAATTGTTTCATTTGCGAAATAAACTTGTTTGTTCATACATAAGGTATCAATACAACTGTTTCGAGTTTTGAGGAAGTTGAGTGTACATTCTGTGAGGATCTTGGCTGAATTGATTCCATGTTGAGGAACCATTTAAGTTGTTGTTTTTGTTACTTGTTCGGAAGCTCTCCATTGAACTTTTAGAAACAAGAGAACGATCTACTTGAACTGTTCATGTTGGTTTTATATATAGGTCTCGGTTTGCTCAGACAAGGTTCGCCACCGTGTGTATGCTGCTCCTCCATATGTTTTCGACTTTCGTGCAGCCTTAGTTTAATGGTAAAACGTTCCTCACTGAAGTCACATGTGCTCTTGCGTACGCTTAAATGGTCACATTGTGGAACTCCATGAAAAATTTGTTGCACTTTGAGTTTGCATTTTGTAGTTTTCTGCTCGTTCAAGGTCGCTGATTTCTTCAGCTGTTGCGCTTGTTTATGATGCCTACATTACCTGGTTACGACTTACGAGTACAGATGAACTCTTACTCAGTAGTCGGTACTACGCTCTTGAGCACATCGACACATACAATATATTTACTGAAGGTAATGTTAAAGTTTCAAATTTTAACAAGTACGGACTACTGAAGTAAAGAGACGCATGGGCGACTCAACTACGATACGCTCTTCGCTTCCTAAAAGTATATGGATGATTTACTTTCTATCGTTGTTTTTTCTTGGTCCAATATGAGCCTCAAAGCCCAGCATCGACACAAAAGGAATGGAACCCGCCTAATGACCTGCATTTGCTCAGCCCGGCACGGCCCACCCAAGCAACAGTCCGTGCCCAGGCCTTGATTTTGAGGTCTGACCTCCCCTTTGAAGTCCATTTATAAATTACAGGTATCGGTTGTTTAGATTTAAGATACTATACTACGTATTCAACAAGTGGGAAGAACACTAAATATGGGAGGGGTACTAAAAATGAACATCTATTTTTTGTAGGACCCAATTATTACGCACCCATTACCAATTCTCTAATATTTTTTCTTATTTCATGTGCCATAATCAAATGGGAGAAAAAAATGAAATGAACGGAGTAACACTTTTTATTTTAGATTTAAGAATATGGGTTACTTATATATTCAAGCAATTGAAAGTAAATTATTGACACCTCATATATAATTGAATTGTAAAATTTTGCTTTCCTACCGTCTTATTCATTGGAATTGCAACATCTTCTAGAAACGACTTGAACATTAATATGACTGTTATTTTGGAAAGTTTTATGCTTAGTTGTTGTTATTGCACTTTGTATGTAAGAATGTTGCTTTAATTGTAGACTTTTGTTTTGCAAGTTCATCACTCACTCATTATTCTGAGTTTTTGTTGATTTGTAATGATATCATGTTGTAGTACTACTTTTTGATTATTGTTCATCTTTGTTTGTGCTTTATTTACTTGTTTCTGATGAAAAAATTACTAATGTGCTTATTTATGCTGTTTTAGTCTGATGTTTTTTTTGTCTTTTACTTACCCTTTTGGTTAAACTTTTCTGGTTTTCATTTGATTTGCATGATATGTTGCAAAATTTCAGCTTTATAATATTCTTCAACTTTTGAATTTTGATTGGACAAAATAAACCCCCAAAAGTTTGATGACTTACTAAACTGATTGCAGTTTCATGCAATTCGGTACGATTTTTAATGTCGGTAATTGAAATTAACTTTTCAACGTTAATTATTTTTCCCTCTAATCGGTCAAATTCTTAACATGTGATCAGAATTCTTTTGACAAAAGTAGTTAAATGTTAAGTATTTGACTGATCGAGGGAGTAACACGAAAGTAAGGTTGCATACTTTTAGTATATAAAACCGATCTTGGGCCTCCAACCATCAGTTTAAGCTTTTGGATGATTTGGTTCCCGGCATAGTATCAGAGCCGTGTGACTAGAGATCACGGGTTGTAAATGTAATACGTGATCCGGGTTGTAAATGTAGTACGTGTACCGTTGGCAAACTTTCGTAAAATGCAACACAATTTTCAATATGCTTGAACCGAAAACTACCTGTTAATTTACGGAGCCCTTTCAAGTACTTGGATAGTAGGATCACGTTGTCATTTGTCACTGTACATGTTAGGCAGACAATTAAATTGGGCTGTAAATGTTGTACTAATGCTGTGTGTTCTTGTATGGCAGTTGAATTTATGGTCTTGAATGATGCAAAAACTAACAACAGTGGTCCTAATGTTTTGACGTTGTCCTCTGTAGGCAAGATATGTAATCTCATTGTACGTATACCGTACTTAGAGAAGTATCGGTTGTTTTGGTTGCAAATTTACGTTTGTCGATCCTAGATCATTTTGGAATTTAGCCTTTGTTGTTGGTGTTGGTATAGTCACGAACGTCACAATCAATTCTTTATCAAGGTAACATTTCTGTGACTTTGATGATAGAATTAGTTCATTATTACACTTTTAGACAAAGAATGTATTATTGTTCCTTTATTTTTTATGTTCTCCTTGACTCATATCATACGATTTTCTGTATATGGTAATGCAGAATCTGTACAAAAACTACCCACTCTTTGATTCTGTATGTTTAGAATAAATGGCGTGATTTAGCGTTAACTTTAAGCTTATGATTTGTGTCTGTATGCTATGCAGAGAGTTTACAGAAAGGGTACAGAACTCACGATGGCAAATCTGTGGAGTGTATTTTGCGCGCAGACTGATTGCACGAAATCCAGCCTTAAGTCGTGCAGTCCGCAACTCGTGTCTTTTATTGATCCTTCTTCTTGCATCAATCATGTAGCAATAGTTGGATTAGACGTACTGCTTCTGTTGATTCTTCTGCATAACATGCTTATGAAAACATTCAAAAAGAAACACGAGCGACAAGTTTGCTACAAACACTACTCAACCTCGCAAATAATGTCTGCTGTCTTTAACACGTGCATTGGGCTAATATATATTAGTTTCGGTTCTTGGATTTTGATTGAGAAATTGAGCGACGGTCATTCTGCTTTGCCAATCCATTGGTGGTTATTGTACCTCTTTCAAGGATTTACTTGGTTGGTTGTTGGTCTAACAACGAGCCTTAGAGGAGAGTGTTTTCTTACAACTTCGTTGCGAATTTTGTCTATTCTTGCTTTCATATCTGCCGGGATTTTCTGTTGTATTGCTCTGTTTGCTGCCATAATTAACCATGAAATGACAGTTAAGGTGGTCTTAGATGTCATGTCTTTCGTAGGAGCGAGTTTGATTTTGTTATGTACGTACAAGGGGTACATAATCGAAGAAAACGAGGAGCTAATTTATGGGAGTACCCTTTACACTTCGCTGAATGGTAGTGACATAATCGATGCAGCTGGAGAGGTCGTCGTCACTCCATTTGCCACAGCTGGGTGGTTAAGTAAAATGACGTTCTGGTGGTTAGATCCCTTGATGAAATTGGGCAGGTGGAAGACTCTCGAGGAAGAAGACATTCCCAAACTCGGAGATTCAGAAAGAGCGGAATATTGTTACTTGGAATTTATGGATCAGTTGACAAAACAAAAGCAGAAAAGGGAAGCAACTTTACATTCGTCTATATTGTGGACTATCGTCGCTTGCTATTGGAAGGAAATTCTACTTTCTGGGTTTTTTGCGGTTCTCAAGGTAATTACCTTGTCAGCGGGACCTATTATGCTGAACGCCTTCATTCAGATTGCTGAGGGCGATGAACATTTCAAATATGAAGGATACATTTTAGCCATTTTTCTGTTCGTTGTAAAATGCTTGGAATCATTTTCACAAAGACAGTGGTTTTTTCGGAGCAGATTAGTTGGCGTTAAAGTGAGGTCGTTGCTTACTGCAGCAATTTATAGAAAACAGCAGAAACTATCAAACGACTCCAGAATGCGGCATTCTGCTGGCGAAATAATGAATTACGTTATAGTCGATGCGTACAGAATTGGTGAGTTTCCCTACTGGTTTCACCAGACGTGGACGACATGTCTACAGCTCTGCATTGTTCTACTGATTCTGATTAAATCAGTGGGTCTTGCAACTGTATCAGCTTTACTGGCAATAATTGTGACAGTTCTTTGCAATGCACCCCTTGCAAAATTACAGAATAAGTACCAAAGTAAGCTTATGGTTGCACAGGATGAAAGACTGAAGACATTTTCCGAGGCGCTTGTGAACATGAAAGTACTGAAGCTGTATGCATGGGAGACACACTTCAAGAATGTAATCGAGAAGTTAAGGGAGAAGGAACTTAAGTGGTTGGAAGGTGTGCAATTTTGTAATGGGTACAACGGGTTTATCTTTTGGGCTGCTCCTTTATTGATATCTGCAGCGACATTCGGTACTTGTTATTTGATCGACATTCCTCTAACTGCCAGCAGCGTCTTCACTTTTCTAGCGTCATTGCGCCTTGTGCAGGACCCTATTAGATATATCCCTGATGTCATAGCCGTTGTGATACAAGCAAGGGTTGCGTTTGGGCGAATTGTGGAGTTTCTTGAGGCACCAGAGCTTCAGATCGAAACGGTCAGGAAAAACCGAAATGTCGACAATGTAGATCACGCCATATTGATGAAGTCCGTAAATCTTTCTTGGGAAATGAATTCATCAAAACCGACTTTAAATAACATAAACCTCGAGGTTCGAGTTGGTGATAAGGTAGCTATTTGTGGTGAAGTTGGGTCCGGCAAATCGACATTGCTAGCTTCTATCCTTGGTGAAGTACCATATATTGAAGGAATTGTAAGTGCTCTCTCGCTCTCTCAATAACCCTTTTTTGTTTTGCACAGCCGAGAAGTTATTTGATCATTTTGCATTGTCAAATGTTGATACTGCTAGTTGAAAGCCCATGATCAATTTTATACTTTAACACGCCCCTCAACGAATGCCCTCAGACAGTCATATGATAGGCGTCCTTATACAATGCGTGAAACAACTCAACCAAGAACTTAAACTCTTAAACTGATGGTTGAAGGCCCATGATCGGTTTTATACTCTTAACATACCATTCGTAACCACCTAACCACCTGTCATCTTATTAGTATGATGAGTGTTCTCGCGACTTGTCCAAAAGGCCTTAAACCAATACAGTACTGGGGTTTCTTATAAAGTATGTGAGACTCCTATAACTAACCGAAGTGGGACTCTTGTTCTTTTATGGTGTACAGGCTAATGTTTATGGGAGGATCGCTTACGTTACACAGACAGCGTGGATTCAGACAGGAACTATACGCGACAATATTCTTTTCGGGTCTGAAATGGATGAGCTAAGGTACAAAGAAACGCTTTCTAGGTGTTCATTGGTCAAGGACCTTGAGCTTCTTCCGCATGCTGACATGACTGAAATCGGAGAAAGAGGAGTGAACCTAAGCGGTGGGCAGAAGCAACGTATCCAACTTGCTCGTGCGTTATATCAAGATGCCGATATCTATCTCTTGGATGATCCATTTAGTGCTGTTGATGCTCACACTGCAACTAGTCTCTTCAATGTAATTATTTCATTGTAACTGTGAATAAATTCTGTTCTTCTACTCTTTACTCGAACCAAGAATTTGACTTCGGATGCTGCGACAGGAATATGTTATGGAGGCTCTCTCGGGAAAGACTGTATTAGTTGTGACACACCAAGTTGATTTTCTTCCTGCATTTAATTGCTGTTTGGTGAGTCGACTGTCGACCATCCCTGTTTATATGCTTACGGTGTTACGGAGTTCTATCTTCTAAACTTTTCTGCTGCAATCGTGTGATCCTTTTTAACAATTCTTTTTTCTGCTATATTTTTTGTGCAGCTCATGTCAGACGGAGAAATTATCCAAGCAGGATCATATAATGAATTATTAGCTTCTAGTCAAGAGTTTTTAGCCCTTGTTAACGCACACAAAGAGACTGCTGGCACTGAAACGCTGCCTGACGCCAGCGCATCCACAGCTCAGCCAAGCTACGGAAAGGAAATAAAAAGAATTGGTGTTGAGAAACACGAAGTGGTGGAAGTTGACCAGTTGATCAAACCCGAAGAACGAGAAACGGGTGACACTGGACTAAAACCTTACCTAGTGTACCTAAATCAGAACAGACGGACCTTAATATACTCTCTTATTTGTGGCGTGTCTCATTTTATCTTCCTAGTAGGCCAGATACTTCAGAATATTTGGATGGCCTCATCTGTTGATGATCCTAATGTTAGCATGTTGAAATTTATTGGAGTATACCTCATCATCGGAGTTTGCTCGATAGTTTTCCTGCTCATAAGAACTTTTACTACTGTTGGTATATGTATGGAAGCATCGAAGTCACTGTTTTCAAAGCTGCTGAACTCTCTTTTTCGGGCTCCAATGTCATTCTATGACTCCACACCTCTTGGAAGGATACTAAGTAGAGTGAGTATAAAATCTTTGACTTTGTCATAACTTCATGAACTCTTATGAGTCTTATCTCTAGTGACGTAGTTTTTGTTTTTCCAACATTCCCTTGACAGGTTTCTGTCGATTTTAGTATCGTTGACCTTGACCTCTCATTCAGCCTTTCCCTGGCAGTTGGAATTACTATGAATTTATACGCAACTCTCGGAGTGTTGGGTGTCATTGCTTGGCAGGTCCTGTTTGTCGCAGTACCAGTGGTATACATGGCGATACGACTGCAGGTAACGGCATGCAGGAACTTTTTTTTTTTTTAGTAATATCGACAATTTACTGTACCCATTTTGATTTTGATGATGATAGGAAGTCAACTTCGACCATCAGGTATAGGAAAAAGATAGCTTGTAAAATTTGACATTTTTAAATTGCTGTAAAATATCAACATCGTTTAATCATGTTAAGTACAGATACTTTGATGCTCTAATTTTATTCATCGCTGTTTCGGAAAATCCAAAAACTACATACGGCGTAGATGTCAATTCACTTCGCGTTTATGTGTGGTGAACTCGTCTTCCAAGTTTGCACATTTTACTATCATGCTTTCACTAATTTTCCTATGTATAATTGGATAAGTTATAATTGGCGTCTAATATACGTTGACAGAGATACTACTTAGCTACTGCAAAAGAATTGATGAGATTGAATGGTACGACCAAATCTTTGGTCGCAAACTATGTAGCCGAGTCTGTCGCTGGAGCTATGACGATTAGAGCTTTTGGGGAGGAAGACCGCTTTTTTGCTAAGAGCTTCTGTGTGATTGATACAAACGCTAGCCCGTATTTCCACTATTTTGCAGCTAATGAATGGCTGCTTCAGAGGCTTGAAACTCTCTGTGCCGTGGTTCTTGCAGCTGCTGCTGTGTGTATTGTTATACTGCCCCGCGGAATTTTTAGCCCTGGTGAGTCTTTGTTTATCTCCTTTATTGCATCGACATCATGTTGCTGACTACTTACAGATAATAATGAACCCGATACTACACGAGAAACGTATATATTTTAGTAGCCATTTTATTTTGTTCTGTAATATTCCAAGTGAAAGGACGATGTATGGACTAATAGAAGCGATAATGCAGGGTTTATTGGACTGACGTTATCATATGGACTCTCGTTAAATATGGCCATGGTTTTCTCTATGCAATATCAGTGCGCGTTATCCAATTATATTATTTCTGTGGAGAGGCTGGATCAATACATGCACATTCCAGGCGAAGCACCGGAAGTCATCGAAGACAGGCGGCCTCCACAAAACTGGCCATTAGTCGGGAAAGTTGAGATCTGGAATCTCCAGGTAACTTTCGTTTTAGCACATTTTATTTCAGAGATGCATTACTCTCTGTTAGATAATTTAGAGCATGGTCGAATGGATTCCCTTATGTTATGCTGAACTTACATTAGGTCGTCTTCAACCAAATAATGTAAAGTGTAAACATCAATGCGGCATGACTAATAGACTTTACTGTGAAATAGATACATTTACAGAATGCATATTCACATGGTATTTCTCTTCTTCCAACCGTTAAGTAAAATCTCAAGTTTTTTGTGTAGGGAATATATATCGAAATATATCAGATGCTTAGTAATACTATGTTTAAATCAGGTAAGGTATAGGCCTGATGTACCGCTGGTTCTTCGGGGAATCAGCTGCACATTTGAAGGGGGAGACAAAATTGGTATCGTTGGTAGGACTGGAAGTGGGAAAACTACTCTAATGGGTGCCTTATTTCGCTTGGTGGAACCTGTTGGAGGGAAGATCGTTGTTGATGGTATCGATATATCTTCAATAGGACTTCACGATCTACGTTCGCGTTTTGGGATTATCCCCCAAGATCCTACTCTCTTCAATGGAACTGTAAGATTCAACTTGGATCCACTAGGACAGCACAGCGACGACGAGATTTGGGAGGTATTATTTAATCGGTATTACTCATTCATGTACACAATTACTCATTCTTGTACACTTTTTACCCTAATTTTTCCATTTAATACCCCTCACCTCTTTTTAATTACAGTTTTTCCTCTCTTTTATATTGACAATTATGTTGTATAGTTTCACTATAATCAAGCAATTATGACGGACATCCTACCCTTTCATGAGGTAAATCTAATTATTTTAATGGTTTTGCGAATAATTCAACTGAAATATCATTTATTTAAACGGTTTATTAATAAACACGATTTTATTTTGGGTGATAATGGTGATATAATACGGAGTATGTTGTTAAAACATGACGATGAAGAGACGAGTACGGGATAAAGTCGACATCAATAACGGTACGTATTGGTCCGGCACAATCGTGTCCGCGCTATGGTGCTTAGGGTTTTGGGGGGTGGGGGTGGGGGGTGGGGGTGGGATTGTTGCATCGTACTACGTTTTTTTTTTTTTTTTTAATTTGGTTATATATTTTTTTTTAATATTGTAATTTGGTACTTTTAATATTTTTTTTAGTGAATTAATGTAGTGTTTATTTTTTGTAAATTACATATTTCAATATTTTGAATAAAATATTAATGTTTTTAATTTAGTGTTTATTTTTTAAGAGATAAGATCTTTTAAGCCCAACTTATTAGAGAAAGTCATTGAGTCCTGAATCCACTTTGAGATTTTAACACAAAAATTTGAGATTTTAACACAAAAATTTGAAACTGCAAAATTCCAGAATATTTGAGATTTTAACAATGTTAAAATCTCAAATATTCTGGAATTTTGCAGTTCTAAATTTTTGTGATAAAATCTCAAATTTTTGTGTTAAAATCTCAAAGCGGATGTCTGGACTCAATGACTTTCCCAAAACTTAGGGCTTGAAAGATCTTATCTCTATTTTTTAATATATATTTTGAATAAAAAAAAGTGTACAAAAAAAAAGTAAAAAAATGAGTAAAAAAAAGTGTACAAAAGTAGTACATGAATGAGTAAATTTAAAAATGTGAGAGAAAAGAGAGAAAAACTAAAAGTGAAAATAAGAGTAGGGGTATAAAATGGAAAGTTGTGTACACGAATGAGTAAAAGTGGTACATGAAAGAACAACACCCTATTTAATTTATTGCATCTGTCTTATAGCGACAATGTCAGGAAGCCGAGGAAAATGGTTGCATTATCAGTTTGATTTATTTCTGCTTTTGTTTCCTTTTTAGGTGCTCAGCAAATGTCAACTGAAAGACGGTGTCAAAGACAAAGAGCTAGGGCTAGATTCCTTAGGTACAACTTCCTCGTATTCGCGTACTTTTTATTCTTCCAGCGTGCCAAAAACCGCCCTATTGAATCCCTTCCCTCATAATGTTATACATAAGGGAAAGGCAAGTTTCTGTTGTCCACTAATGTCTGACAAATGAAATTTTCTAGTTGTCGAAGATGGATCAAACTGGAGCATGGGACAGCGGCAACTATTCTGTCTAGCTCGTTCTTTGCTTCGAAGGAGCAGAGTACTCGTGCTTGATGAAGCGACTGCATCAATCGATAATGCGACTGACACTATCCTTCAAAGAACTATACGAGTAGAATTTGCGGACTGTACTGTGATTACAGTGGCGCATAGAATCCCTACCGTGATGGACTGCACAAAGGTCCTTGCGATTAGTGACGGTCAGTCTCCTGTACAATTTACATTTCCTAAATTTGATATCTATGCAGCTACGCAGCAGATTTTAAATATGTCGGTAGCCATATAGGATGAATAGAAATGTCAACTGCTAATCGCTAATGATGAATTTTTTTTTGATGCTGTGTGCAGGGAGATTGATGGAGTTTGACGAACCAATGAAGCTAATGAAGCAAGAGGGTTCTCTGTTCAGACAACTCGTGAATGAATACTGGTCACATTTCCACTCTGCAGCTGAATCGCATTGATTGAATAAGAAAAAGACGGTTCGAATAAGCTATCGTCTTCTGCAAGCTCTTAACCGCGAAACTCAGGCATCGGCTAACTAGTAGCTCTTGCAGCTTTGTGTTTATCTGTATTAAGTGCTGTTTTCTAGTGGAGATGTTTGTATAGGGAGAGTACTCTGCAGAATCATATGTTGAGGGTGGGTGGGGTTTATGTGGCGAATCAATAAATTCTAATGATTTCAGATTATTTTAGAAAATTTCGGAAAATTTTAAATTAGTTCCGAAAATTTCAGACGAAGAGAACAAGTCTCCGTAAAAAATATGTTTGGCAAAAAGCCCATACGGAACATGTTGGGCCTGCCCTTAACAATTTATGAACGTAATTGATCAACTGTATCCAACTTTTACTCAGTTGTATTCTTTTTTGTCATAATTTTTCCATCTAATACCCTTCTAAACCAAAAATTCTCTCTTCTCTTTCTTGTCGAACACAAATTCATTAATTCATCTAAATTTACCAATTTCCTTTACAACTCAATCAATCTTTAAAGTTCGGATTCAAATTTAAAAAATAAATCAAGTACTCTATTCTTTGTTATGAATTGCGTTAATTAAATTGATTTTTTAAGGTTTAATTCTTTTGACTGATGATTGATTTTTGTGGACTTGTGGGGCTTCTCATGGTGGTTTGACAAGTTTGGGCTAGGGCTAGGTTGGGGGGTGGGTCGTCGACTCGTCGTGAGGGCAGGGCAGGGAAAGGCTGACAGTGGTGGTTGTGGCCCGTGGGAGGTCGTGACGATGGTGGGTCAGTGGTCGTGCACGGTGGTGACTGGTGAGATGGTTCAAGCAGATCGGTTTCAGTGGAGGGGGTGATGTCGGTTTATGGTGTTGGATGCATGGGAGGGACATTTTATGGTGGTGGTTGGCCAAGCGTAGGGGCCGTGGTGGGTCAGGGTGGTGGGATTGGGCAGGATAACGTGGGTTGTGGTGGTGGCCATGGTGTCACGGTGGTGGGGTTAGGTACACAGGAGAGGATTTTGGGTGGTGTGGGTGGGGCCGACCAAGGTGGTCGACGTGGTGGGGCTGCCTAGGGGTTGACTCACAGTGGTGGGAAGGGCGACCAAGGTGGTTTACGGCGGCGGCAACGACATGTTTTAGGGCTAATTAAGTTATAATTAGAGAGAGAAGAGAGAAAAAATAAGATAAAAAAATTGAAATGTGAAAATGAGAAGGACAATTTCGTCTTTTTTGGGTACAAGTGAGTAAAACTCGGGTACAGTTGAACAATACCGTTTAATTATGTTGTACGGAGTATATTTTCGTTATAAGAATCGTAATTGATTTTTCATATACGGATTTTACTCAAGTTATATACTTTTTGTCATTATTTTTCCCATCCTACCCTTTTTTACTCCAAAAATATACAAAATTCTCTCTTTTTAATTTTCTAACAAATCTTAAATCAATTTCATTCAACTTTCTAAATTTTCAATCATCAACTTCAATCATAAATTCAATGAAATAATATTTGTCGTTTAATTTCAAATTTGTGTTTAAATTATTAAATTGTTAATAAAATTAATTATAAGTTTTAATTAGGGTTTGTTGGGGTAGAAAGTGAGGGTGGGTGGGTAGTCCAACGGTGGGGCGCGGTTGTCCGGCGGTGGCCGGTGGAAGGCAGTGGCCAGTGACAGCCTGACAGGGGGTGGCTACTACGTAGTATTATTTAATTTATTTTTTCTCCTTGAGGAGTACTACGTACGTGATCCATTTTTTTTAATTTTTTTTGTATTTTCTTTTATTTTTTTATTTAATTTTTTTGTCCTCCTTGAGTTGATGTTGCTATGTGACTGCACCAACACCACCGGACCACCGCGCCCCATCGCCGGGCCACCGCGCTCCACCGCCTGCCCTACCTCTCACCCACTCTCACCTTCTACCCCAACAAACCCTAATTAAATATTATAATTAAATTTATTAAGGATTAATAAAATTTAATAATTTTAACACAAAATTGAAATTAAACGACAAATATTACTTCATTGAATTTATGATTGAAATTAATGATTGAAATTTAGAAATTTGAATGAAATTGATTTAAGATTTGATAGAAAAATAAAAAGAGAGAATATTGTATATTCTTGGAGTAAAAAAGGGTAGGGTGGGAAAAATAATGACAAAAAGTATATAACTTGAGTAAAATCCGTATATGAAAAATTAATACCCATAAGAATAATTAGGTGCAATTTGATTAAATTATAATAACATACCCTAATACCCTAATTAGGTACTTGAATTGTGATATAAGCTTTTTTTTTTTAATTCAATTTTCATGATAAATATGTAGTTACGTGTTGAATAATGATTTTAATAATAAGTTGAATACTACTTTAAATTTAATAATTATGACATTTAGTTTGGTCTATTTTATGTAATTTTAAATATTTGACATTTAATTTTTATTTATATTTAGGATGATGAGATTTTTATTATATTTTTACGTACCTAACTTGTGAAAAAAAAAATCTAAAAATAATTAGTTTAGGTGAATAGTGTGGAAAAAGAAACACAAATTTTGATTAAATTCCTAATTCTAATAGTTTCCATCCAAATACTACGTATCGGAATGAATATCAACCTAAAATTGAACCAAACACAAGGTTTCAGGATTCAAATCCCAAACCAATATCACCTTGGAATGATTTCTGATTTCAAACTCATACTACTATGCGAACCAAATGCGCCCTAAGTATATTGGTTTAATAAAAAAAAAAAAATTAAATATTTGCAATAATCTTAATACTACTAAAAGAAAGACCAAACTCATTGTATTTTCCCGCTCAAGTAATTTTCCCGCTAAAGTAATTGAATGTGGGCCTGGACTACCAAAACTTAACGTTACTTCTAAAATATTTTTGGCCCAATATCATCTCTCTCACTACCCAAGAGAAAATATAGTACGAAGCACTCTTCAATTTTTCTTCCTCAAATTTGACAACTTTTTAAGCATATTATATCACTCAATAAGTTAGGCAGTACTCCGTAGTATTTTAAGGGGTACTCTGTTATTTTCTTAAAGATAAGAGATATTAACCTTCGTTATTTTCTTGTCATTCCATACACAACTTTTAGTTATTTTTTATACGCAAAAAGCAAATCTTACCTATTCTTCCCTAATTTTTATACGGAGTATCAAGTATGGAGTAAAACATGGAATTGTGCTTGTGTTCTAAATTTGAGAAGAAAAGCAAATCTTACCTATTCTTCCTTAATCTTCATCTTCAATTCCACGGTATTTATAGACTTAATGTAATTTTCTAAGATATAATAATATAGTGTTTTTATAGAATTTGAATGTGCTTGTGTTCAACTTGAAGATGAAGAATGAGAAGAAATTTTAAAAGCTAAAATTAAGTTGAAAATAACAGGATCTTAATCTTTTTCCAATTAATTAACATGATGATTTATTTCAAACTTTTTACTCATACTTTTGTTGCCAGGTTTTTCATAAATATTACGGAGTAATGGATAATGGATAATTGATAATGGATGCAATGATGGATAATATTTCTATACGATAATTTTACGTAATTGATTTTTCATATACGGATTTTACTCAAGTTATATATTTTTGTCATTATTTTTCCCACCCTACCCTTTTTTACTCCAAGAATATACAAAATCATCTCTTTTCAATTTTCTACCAAATCTTAAATCAATTTCATTCAAATTTCTAAATTTTCAATCATGAACTCCAATAATAAATTCAATGAAATAATATTTGTCTTTTAATTTCTAAATTTTCAATCATGAACTCCTATTTAGGAAAATTTAACGGGAATAAACCAACCTATTGTTGGTCTTCCATTAATAAACTAACCTTTAAATAATCCTAAAATAAACCCATCTATACACAACCTCTTCTATTATTGCACCCAATAACCGATTACCTACTAAACCGGTAAAATCTTAATCTAAAATCAATAATCCTCTAGTTACCTACAATAATCAATCTAACTTAAAAAATAAAAATAATAAAAAATAAAAAACCTATAATAATTTAATACGGACTAGATTTCTTCCCCACTTCATTCATAAGGCTGCCTCCATTTTCGAGCCCCATTGCCTAACTCGCCTCCATTGCGTCTACGACTATCTTTCCTCTCTTATCGACAACCAACGTAGGCAAACTTCACCATTGAAGCTGGCCACGCCACCAATTGTTGGATGGAGAATTGAAAACCCCAACTTCAAAATTAGGTATATTTGTTCAAAACAAACAAAATAGGGTTTATACGATTTCAAAAATGATAACAAATTGGTGGTTTGAGGGTGGTGGCAGCAAATAGTAACGGTACAAATGGTGACGTCAGCGTGTGGTGGAGACTAGAGACCAACAGTAGAGGCGTGAGAGTAGATAGGGAGGCAGCGTTTGACAAGGGTGGTCGTATGGAGCACGGTGAGGGTGGAAGGTGGTCGGCAGGTGTGTAAGGGGGAGGTCGTGGTGGTGGCGGGCAACAACAGCAGTGGGTGGGTGGCTGTGGTGGCTGCCGCCCATTGCTGAGGCGGTTAAGAGAGGGATGGAGGCAGAGGTAGAGTAGGTTTATGATTCAATGGTCAGAAGAAGTTTTGGGTTGGGTAAATTTGACATTGATGAAGAAAATTATAGAAGTGTAAAAATGGTGGTTCTCCATTTTAAGAGAAGGAAAGAGATGACCTGTGATAGCAGGTCATTAACAAGTTAAAATTGACATGAGTTTATTTACGGAAGAGCGTTCTAATAGTTCGGTTTATTATAGGATTATTAAAAGGTGGGTTTATTATTGGAAGACCAACCATAGGTTGGTTTATTCCCAGTAAATTTTCCTTTTAATTAAATTTAATTATAATTTTTAATTAGGGTTTGTTGGATAGAAGGTGGATGGAGGGTGGGTGGGTAAAGAGGTGGTGCAGGCGGCGGTGGTAAGAGGTGGTCCGGCGATGGAAAGCGGTGGCAAGGGTGGCTACCAGCCTACCACTAAATTTTTTATTTTTTTTCTTTGAAGACTTGCTGCTACAGTGCTACGTTCTTGCTACCTTTTTTTTATTTTTTATTTTTTATTTTTATTTTATTTTATTTTTTTTCTTAGTTGTAGCTTGTTACGTTGCTAGCCTTCCACCGGCCACCGCCTTTCACCAGCCACCGTCGGACCACCTCTTCCCACCCACCCTCCACCTTCTACCCCAACAAACCCTAATTAAAAGTTATAATTTAATTTATTTAAAACTAATGAAATTCAATAATTTAAATACAAAATTGAAATTAAAAGCCAAATATTACTTCATTGAATTTATTATTGGAGTTCATGATTGAAAATTTAGAAATTTGAGTGAAATTGATTTAAGATTTGGTAGAAAATTAAAAGAGAGAATTTTGTATATTCTTGGAGTAAAAAAGGGTAGTGTAGGAAAAATAATGACAAAAAGTATATAACTTGAGTAAAATCCGTATATGAAAAATTAATACCCTAATTTTATATGTATATTATATTATTAAAATATGATCTTTTAATTGTTCACTAATTTTTGTTTTAGTCAGCCCTATAAAAATGAGTTCTTTTGGAGTAAAATTTTGGAAAGTTATTTCATTGGAATGTAACATAATTATGCATCATCTTCTCAAAACATTCCAAACCAAGGTTAATCTCAATTATCTCATTATACACCGAACTAAACTACCCTCATTCTCAAAATATACTAAGAGCATCCATATCAATGAATATTACTCTCTCCATGAGTTGAATGGAGAGCTAAATCTCTCAAAAAAATTGTACATCCATGGAGAAAGTCTCCATTAGAATGGAGAAAAAGGTTTTTCTCCACAAATGTGGAGATCTCCATGCAAAAAATTGGCCTAATTATTATTATTTTTTTTTATTTCTTATTATATTTTTAATAAGGAAAATGGGCCTAAATACATTTTATTATAACTTTAATTATATGTGGGTTTACTAATGGAGAGAAAAATTTATTCATTGATATGAATGTTTTTTGGAATGGAGAGAATATGATGGTGTCTAAATTAACTTGAATTTTAGGTCCCACCATGGAGAGAAAAAGTCTCCATTAATAAGCATGCTCTAAGGCAATGTTTTACAAGATGTTTTTAAAGTGATTCTTTTTATAACCTAACTTGTTAAATATTTTAAGGCTACTTCACTAGTTTATGCGACCTTTTCGATAGATTTTATTGATTTTTTTCTTTAATGAAATATAACAAAGGATATATTTTGATCAGGATGGTATGATAGTTGAGTATATTATAAGATTGACGTTAGTTTGAAATGTTTTTAATAATATAATCCATAGCATTATGTGTTCTCCTGAAGTTTTCCTATTAGATAAGCATTTATTTGTGTCACTTTTCAAAGAAAATATAAATAAATGATCGAGACATAAAACGTTTATTTGCATGATTAAGTTTAATTATAAAGACGTTTGCATGAAAATAAACATGACAAAATCATGAGTAGGTGGTCGAGCGAATATTTATTGAATGAAAAGACGATTTTGTATGTTCAAAAGGCAAAAAACTCGGTCCTACATCGCTACACTCATTTAATTTACAACTGACCAAATAGAGAAATCCCATTACATTTCTTATAAAAAGGACATAAATCATATAGTGAATCATTAGTGTCCACGTTGTTTATAATCTAGGGTGTTAGGTTTATGCTTTTGGTTTGGATCGTGTCCGTCGAGAGTAGAAATCGCTTTGTCAAAAGAATAAAATATATCGTTTCAAAATCAAATGGCAATGAATGGAGTAACTCAGCCCCCTTAACTTATAAAGTTTTAAGCTCGATCGATGTGGAATGTGTGAACGCTCTTTTCAAACATGTAATCCAACCTAGGTCACCTACCCCATGGGATCCAATACTATGTTAAACTCATGCATCAAGTTTGGGTCGCTGCTTGTCGAGATTGGAGAACATTTCATAAGTCGAAGGAAGATTATTCATCCAAAAATCAATTTGCAATTGGAGAATTACCCCCTTGTCTTATAAAGTGTTCAACTCTCTTTTAACTCGATTGATGTTGGACCTTAAATGTGTAGCTCGATCTTCTTCACATGCCTCTCACGTGTAAGGTCCTATTTTCGGTTTGTCAATAGGGACGCTAGTATTTTCAAACCTATAATTCAAATGGTCACACATAATAAACTTCCTAACCTTCTGAACCTACCATACGAGAATTCCTTATATTTTCAAGCTGGTCAATAAGTTGGCCCAACTTCGTTTTTCATCCAACCCAGGTCACCAGGTGCTCTGATACCATGTTAAATTCATGCATTGGGTCTGAGTCGAGCTCATCGAGAGAGGAGAACAATTCATAAGTCGATGGAGTTCTATCTCAAAACGAATTGGTTTAAAAAGTGTTCCCCCCTTTCGACGGACATGACGCAAGCCCGATACATGAATCTATTATGGTATTAGAGTCCACATGGTCCTTAATGAATCCGTCCCTAAATTTTTCGTATAATCAATATGATAAGTGACGGATCCATTAAGGATTCTATAGGAACGAACCATGCATGGGTCCATGGAACCATATCGAAAAATATTTATGTTTATTTTGCCCAAATTCATTTGAAAAATACGAAATACTCTATTTGTAATTATATTTATATAACAAAAGCTTGATAAAAAATTTACAAAACCCCATGACAAAATATTTCTATACCTACCATTTACATTTAATAATACCCTGCTTAAACTGATGGTTGGAGGGCTCAAGATCGGTTTTATACACTCTAACATGCCCCCTGGGCTTGAAGTGAAGTAGGGGTGGTGAAATTCGAACCCGTGACTTCTTGTCACAAGGCTCTGATACAATGTTAGGAACCAACTCAACCAAAAACTTAAGCTAATAGTTGAAGGCCCAAAATCGATTTTATATACACACCTAAAAAATTATTATATACTCTTATATATATATATATATATAAAAAAGTAAAATATAACTAAAATAAAAAGTAACCACCTTATATAAGGATCTCACAATAAACTACCGTAAGATCGTCTCACATACGTATGTATGACCGATTATACATACTAACATACACGTTCACTTCATTCAAATACTGTAAATCTGTAATGTGTATTTTATTTATGTTCCTTAAAAGTCTTCATATTTATTTCTTGATCAATTTACATACAACCAAAAAAAAAAAAAAAAAAAAAAAAAAAAAAAAAAGTTAAATATATGCTTGTTTTTTCTTCTTCGAGGAACACTCAGTACTACAGTAGTATGCAACTTTTTTTTTTTTTTAATTCTTAAATGATTTGCTTATTTAATTTACGTGATTATAATAAGTAAAATGTTATGCTTATTTTTTGTTATTGCACTTTTGTATGTATGAATAATGTTGCTTTGTAGACTCCTTCAATTTGTTTTGTGAGTTCATCATCACTCATTCTTCTGATTTTTTCAACTGTAATAATCATGCATTTTTTATTTTTTATTTTTATTTTTATTTTTATTGCTCATTTTGTTTGATCTTTATTTATTAGTTTTTGATGAAATATCTTACAAATGTGGTTAATTTGTGCTTTTTAGTCTGATGATTTTTTTTTTTATTTATCTACTTACCCTTTTGGCTAAATTTTTATGGGTTTTCTTTTGATTTGCATGATATGCTATGTTGCAAAATTTCAACTTTTTGTGCGTGGTTTTTTTTTTTATTATTATTATTATTATTTTTGGAAATCAAATCAACCAAAGCTTGAGCTGATGGTGGTGGCCCAAGATTGATTAATATACTTTAACACGCTCCCTCACACGAATGCCCTTTGGGCTTGAAGCGTGGACGCAACTATAGGCCTGCCTAGCTGGTGCGATATATACCACTTTGAAAGTGAGGGGTGGTGAGATTCGAACCCGTGACCTCTAGTCACAAGGCTCTGATACCATGTCAGGAACCAACTCAACCAAAAGCTTAAGCTGATGGTTGAAGGCCAAGATCAATTATATACTTTAACATGAAGTGTGAACGCAACTACAAACAGGCGACCTATCTGGTGTGATGTATACCTCTTTAAAAGTGAAGGGTGCTGAGATTTGAACGTGTGACCTCTTATCAAAGGCTCTGATTTTGGTTGAGTCGATAATCTAATATGGTATTGGAGCCTCATGTCCAGAGGTCTCACATTTTTCACGTATTGACACCTACGGGCTACGGCCTCCATGTGATGCAAAAAAAAAAAAAAAGGCATGATGGCTTATTAAACGGGTTGCGGTTTCATGCAATTCGACACAATAATTTTTAGTGCCGGCCATCAAAATTCAACCCTTATACCATTTGATAGAGCCATTTGAGGCACTGTGGTAATGTCATTGTTGTAAATGTACCGTGCCTGTCAGCCGAGTTAGGTGTACCGTCTGCAGACGTTCATGAAATTCGACACAATTTTCAGTATGGGTTATCTGCCAATTTACGTAGCCTTTTCATTTTTTCAAGCAGTACGTAGGGTCATCTTGTCGTCGTACAAATATTGTGTCTGTGACCAAAATGTTAGGTAGACAGTTATATTGGGCTATAAATGTTGAATTAATGCTGTGTGTTCTTGTATGGCGGTTGTGAATCTATTGTCTTGAATGATGCAAAAACTAGAACCAGTGGTCCTTATGTTTTGACGTCCTCTACTCCTCGTCTGTAGGCATGATATGTAGTCTCGTACGTATACCATGCTTATAGAAGTATCGGTTGTTTTGGTTCCAAATAATGGTTTACGTTTATCGATCCTAGATCATTTCGGAAATAAGGCTTTGTTGTTGGTGTTGTATAGTCACGATCAATTCGGTACTTTGTAACCTTCTTTTATGAACTTATTTTTCTTTATCAAGGAAATATTTTTGGATGATAGAATTAATTCTTTCTAACTCTTTTAGATGAAGTTGTTATTATTGTTCCTTTATTCTTTATGTTCGTTTGACTCAGATCTTACGATTTTCTGTATGTGGTAATGCAGAATCTGTAGAATAACTATAAACTACTCACTCTTTGATTCTGTATGTTTAGAATAAATGGCGTGATTTTGCGTCAACTTTAAGCTAATCATTTGTGTCTGTATGCTAATGCAGAGTGTTTGCAGAAAGGGTACGGAACTCACGATGGCAAATCTGTGGAGTGTATTCTGCGTGCAGACTGATTGCACGGAATCCAGCCTTAAGTCGTGCAGTCCGCAACTCGTGTCTGTTATCGATCCTTCTTCATGCATCAATCATGTAGTGATAGTTGGATTAGACGTATTGCTTCTGTTGATTCTCCTGCACAACATGCTTATGAAAACATTCAAAAAGAAACACGAGCGACCAGTTCGCTATAAACACTACTCAACCTTGCAAATATCGTCTGCTGTCTTTAACACGTGCATTGGGCTGATATATATTAGCTTTGGTTCTTGGATTTTGATAGAGAAATTGAGTGACAACGATCATACCGCTTTGCCAATCCATTGGTGGTTGCTGTACCTCTTTCAAGGATTTACGTGGTTGGTTGTTGGACTAACAACGAGCCTTAGAGGAAAGTATTTTCAAAAAACGTCATTGCAAATTTTGTCCATTCTTGCTTTCATATCTGCTGGGATTTTCTGCTGTATTGCTCTGTCTGCTACCATAAGTAACCATGAAATGACAGTTAAGGTGGTCTTAGATGTCATGTCTTTCGTAGGAGCGAGTCTGATTTTGTTATGTACGTACAAGGGGTACATAATCGAAGAAAACGAGGAGCTAATTTATGGAAGTACCCTTTACACTCCACTGAATGGTAGTGAAAAAATTGCTGCAGCTGAAGAAGTCGTCGTCACTCCATTCGCCACTGCTGGATGGTTAAGTAAAATGACGTTCTGGTGGTTGGATCCTTTGATGAAATTGGGTCAGCAGAGGACTCTCGAGGAAGACGACATTCCAAAACTCCGAGATTCAGAAAGAGCAGAAATTTGTTACTTAGAATTTATGGATCAGTTGACAAAACAAAAGCAAAAAAGAGAAGCAACTTTACATTCCACTATATTATGGACTATCGTCGCCTGCTATTGGAAGGAAATTCTGCTTTCTGGGTTTTTCGCGGTTCTCAAGGTGATTACCTTGTCAGCGGGACCTATTATGCTGAACGTCTTCATTCAGATTGCTGAGGGTGATGAACTTTTTAAATATGAAGGATACATTTTAGCAATTTTTCTATTTGCTGTAAAATGCTTGGAATCATTGTCACAAAGACAGTGGTTTTTCCGGAGCAGATTAGTTGGAGTTAAAGTGAGGTCGTTACTTACCGCAGCAATCTACAGAAAACAGCAAAAACTATCAAACGCTGCCAGAATGCGCCATTCTCCAGGTGAAATAATGAATTATGTTACAGTTGATGCGTACAGAATTGGTGAGTTTCCGTACTGGTTTCATCAGACGTGGACGACTAGTCTGCAGCTCTGCATTGCTCTGCTGATTCTGATAAAATCAGTTGGTCTTGCAACTGTATCGGCTTTACTGGCAATAATTTTGACAGTTCTTTGCAATGCGCCTCTTGCAAAATTACAGAGTAATTACCAAAGTAAGCTTATGGTTGCACAGGATGAAAGGCTGAAGACATTTTCCGAGGCACTTGTGAATATGAAAGTGCTGAAGCTGTATGCATGGGAGACACACTTCAGGAATGTTATACAGAGGTTAAGGGAGATTGAACTTAAGTGGTTGGAAGGTGTGCAATTACGAAAAGGGTACAACGGTTTTTTCTTTTGGACTGCTCCTTTATTGATTTCTGCATCGACATTCGGTACTTGTTATTTGCTCGACATTCCTCTGACTGCCAGCAGCGTCTTCACTTTTGTCGCGTCATTGCGCCTTGTGCAAGAACCTATTAGAGTTATCCCTGATGTCATAGCCGTTGTGATACAAGCGAGGGTTGCGTTTGGGCGAATTGTGGAGTTTCTTGAGGCGCCAGAGCTTGAGGCCGAAAAGGTCAGGAAAAACCAAAATGTGGACAATGTAGATCACGCCATTTTGATGAAGTCCGTAAATCTTTCGTGGGAAATGAATTCGTCAAAACCGACTTTAAATAACATAAGCCTTGACGTTCGAGTTGGTGATAAGGTAGCCATTTGTGGTGAAGTTGGGTCCGGCAAATCGACATTACTAGCTTCTATCCTTGGAGAAGTACCATATATAGAAGGAATCGTAAGCGCTCTCTCAAAAACACCCTTTTTTTTTCTTTTGCACAACCGAGAAGTTATTTAATCATTTTTTTTTTATGTGGTACAGGCTAATGTTTATGGGAGGATTGCTTACGTTACACAGACAGCGTGGATTCAGACAGGAACTATACGCGAGAATATTCTTTTTGGGTCTGCAATGGATGAGCTAAGGTACCAAGAAACGCTTTCTAGGTGTTCATTGGTCAAGGACCTTGAGCTTCTTCTGCATGGTGATATGACTGAAATTGGTGAAAGAGGAGTGAATCTAAGCGGTGGGCAGAAGCAACGTATCCAACTTGCTCGTGCGTTATATCAAGATGCTGATATCTATCTCTTGGATGATCCATTCAGTGCTGTTGATGCGCACACTGCCACAAGTCTCTTCAATGTAACTATTTTATCGTAACTGTGAATAAATTCTATTCTTGTACGCTTTCCTCGAACCAATAATTTCACTTCGGATGCTGCTACAGGAATATGTTATGGAAGCTCTCTCAGGAAAGACTGTATTACTTGTGACACACCAAGTTGATTTTCTTCCTGCATTTAATTGCTGTTTGGTGAGTCGACTGTCGATCATCCCTATGTATATGCTAAAGAAGTTCTATTTTCCAAAACTTTCTGCAGAAATCGAGTGATCTTTTAAACATTTGTTTTCTCCACGGTATTTTTTCTGCAGCTCATGTCTGACGGAGAAATCATCCAAGCAGGATCATATAACGAATTATTAGCTTCTAGTCAAGACTTTTTAGCCCTTGTCAACGCACACAAAGAGACCGCTGGTACTGAAGCGCTGCCTGACGCCAGCGCATCCACAGCTCTCCCGATTTCTGGAAAGGAAATAAAAAGAATTGGTTTTGAGAAACACGAAGTGGTGGAAGGTGACCAGTTGATCAAACGAGAAGAACGAGAAACGGGAGACACTGGACTAAAACCTTACCTAGTGTACCTAAATCAAAACCGACGGACCCTAATATACTTTCTTATTTGTATGGTGTCTCATTTTATCTTTGTAGTAGGCCAGATACTTCAGAATATTTGGATGGCCTCGTCTGTTGATGATCCTAATATTAGCACGTTGAAACTGATTGGAGTGTACCTCATCATCGGAGTGTGCTCGATAGTTTTCCTACTCATAAGAACTATTGCTACTGTTGTGATGTGTATGGAAGCATCAAAGTCTCTGTTTTCGAAGCTTCTGAACTCTCTTTTTCGTGCGCCGATGTCATTCTACGATTCCACACCTCTAGGAAGGATATTAAGTCGGGTGAGTGTAAATTTTTGACTTAGTCTTAACTTTATGAGCTATAATCGCGACTGATGTAGTTTTTGCTTTTCCCGTGTTCCCTCGACAGGTGTCTGTGGATTTCAGCATAGTCGACCTCGATATCTCATTCAGCCTTCTCCTGGCGGTTGGGATTACTATGAATTTATATGCAACTCTCGGAGTGTTGGCTGTCATTGCTTGGCAGGTCCTGTTTGTCGCAGTACCTGTCGTATACATGGCTATACGACTGCAGGTAAATGCATGCAGGAACATAGGTTTTTTGATTATTTCTACAATTTATTCCTCCCATTTGACTTTGATGATCATCTGAAGTTAACTTCGACCGTTAATTGCTCCAGCTATAGGAAAAAATAGCTTGTAGTATTCGACATTTTTGAAAAGTTGTAACTTATAATATATTGACATCGTTTGGCCAAGTTAAGTACAGATAGTTTGATGCCGTAGTTTCATTCATTGCTGTTTAGGAAAATTCAAAGAATACGTACTCCGTAGATTTCAATACACTTCTTCGCGTTTTTTTTATGTCATGAAGTCGTTTCCCAAGTACGCACCTAATCACCTATTCCTGTCTTACTTTTGCTACTTTTTCCTATTTAAATGTCTTTTGATGCACGTTGACAGAGATACTACTTAGCGACTGCAAAAGAGTTGATGAGACTGAATGGAACAACCAAATCTATGGTTGCAAACTATGTTGCTGAATCTGTCGCTGGAGCTATGACGATTAGAGCTTTTGGAGAGGAAGATCGCTTTTTTGCTAAGAGCTTCAGAGTGATTGATACAAACGCTAGCCCGTATTTCCACAATTTTGCAGCTAATGAATGGCTGCTTCAGAGGCTTGAAACTCTCTGCGCCACGGTTCTTGCAGCTGCTGCAGTGTGTATTGTTTTGCTGCCCCGCGGAACTTTTAGCCCTGGTGAGTCTTTGTTTATCTCCTATACAGCATTGACATCACGCTGCTGACTACTGTCAGATAATAGTGAACTTGATACTATACGAGAAACGTATATATTGAAGCGAGCCATTTTGTTTTGTTCCGTAATATTCCAAGTGAAGGGACAATGTATGGAGTAGGGACTAATAGAAGCGAAAATGCAGGGTTTATTGGAATGGCGTTATCATATGGACTTTCGTTAAATATGTCCATGGTTTACTCTATGCAATATCAGTGCGCGTTATCCAATTATATTATTTCTGTGGAAAGGCTGGATCAATACATGCACATTCCGAGTGAAGCACCGGAAGTCATCGAAGACAGGCGTCCTCCACAGAACTGGCCATTAGTCGGGAAGGTTGAGATATGCAATCTCCAGGTAACTTTCGATATAGCACATTTCAACTCAGGGACACATAAGTCTCTGTCAGATGCTTAGAACATGGTCAAATGAATTACCGTTACGTTACATTGAACCTACATCAGGTTGTCTTTAATCAAATAATGTAAACTAATAGACTTTACAGAATGTATTTACATATGGAAATCCTCTTGTTCCTACCGTTGCGTATAAAAAAACAAGTTTAATTCAGATGCTTAGTAATACTATGTTTAATTCAGGTAAGGTATAGGCCTGATGCACCGCTGGTTCTTCGAGGAATCAGCTGCACATTTGAAGGGGGAGACAAAATCGGTATTGTTGGTAGGACTGGAAGCGGAAAAACTACCCTAATTGGTGCCTTGTTTCGGTTGGTGGAACCCGTTGGAGGGAAGATCGTTGTTGATGGTATTGATATATCTTCAATAGGACTTCACGATCTACGCTCGCGTTTTGGGATTATCCCCCAAGATCCTACTCTCTTCAATGGTACTGTAAGATTCAACTTGGATCCGCTAGGTCAACACAGCGATGACGAGATTTGGGAGGTATAATTTCGTTTATTGCGTCTGTCTTGTAGCGACAATGTCAGGAATCTGAGGAAAATGGTTGCCATATCTGTTTATTTCTTCTGTTGACTCTCGTGCAGGTGCTCAGCAAATGTCAGCTTAAAGACGGTGTTGAAGACAAAGAGCTAGGGCTAGATTCCTTAGGTACAACTTATTATTGCAGACTTTTGTATTCTTCCAGGCGAAGGGTAAACTTCCCGTGGTGCACTAATCGTCTGACATTTGAAAATTCTGTAGTTGTCGAGGATGGATCAAACTGGAGCATGGGACAGAGGCAACTGTTCTGTCTAGGCCGTTCTTTGCTTCGAAGAAGCAGGGTCCTTGTTCTCGATGAAGCGACTGCATCAATCGATAATGCGACCGACACTATCCTTCAAAGAACTATACGAACTGAATTTGCAGACTCTACTGTGATTACAGTGGCGCATAGAATCCCTACCGTGATGGACTGCACAAAGGTCCTTGCGATTAGTGACGGTCAGTCTTCTTTACAATTTATATTTCCGAAATATGCTTTGTCTGCAGCTACGCGGCAGATCTTAAAAATGTCAGTAGCCATATAGGATGAATTATCGACCTGTGTGCAGGGAGATTGATGGAGTTTGATGAACCGATGGAGTTAATGAAACAAGAGGGTTCTCTGTTCGGACAACTCGTTAAAGAATACTGGTCGCATTTCCACTCCGCAGCAGAATCGCATTGATCAAATAAGTTAACAAGCAAAGACGGTTCGCTGTGTCGCCCTTCTGCCAACTACTGCTTTTAAGTCTCTTATTATCGCTTGCTCCACAAATGGATCAACCGAGGAAGGTGCAAGTCGCGTAGATTCTAATGATTATCGCGATACGTTTAAATCTGGTTACAGTATCAGTCATCAGTTATCGCCTTCTGCAAGTGCATCGCTTGACTTATCTGTACTGAGTGTAGAATGTTGAGAATATCATTTGCAATATTTTTGTACTGAACTGTGTAATGCTATCAATAATGGAACATGTCTGATAAAAGAGTGAAGTGAGATGGTATTCCATTTTATAAGTGAAAGACGGCCTTTCACTTTATATGCGTTGACGAGTTTTGACCACGATGGACTAACACGTGACCACTTTTATTCCTGTGATCATAATATTACCTAATACTTAATAGTAGTCACAATTAATATAAAGGGTTAATTGAATATAACCTCTTATATAACAAATTTTTTTTTTAAATAACCCCTTATATGTTTCTTTTTCACCTTAACCTCCTTTTAAGACCTTTTTTTTTTAAATCACACCCGTCGCTGGAAACAAACACTTAAAAAGAGAATGTTCCAACCATAATTCAAATTTTGTAAGTTATTTTTGTTTTTAGTACCCATTTTGTCCTTTGAAATCAGCTTAAAAAGGGAATATTCCCTCAAAGAAAATCAGCTTGTTTCTATCTTTTCTTTAAAATCTGTTTATTCCTCTTTCTTTCCCATATAAATCTTCCTTGCTCATCCTAAAGCCTTTGAAAACCTCAAAGCTGCGGCCCTACATATAGTATAACCTCCCTCGACAATTCGCCCCATACTTCTTTGCGGAAATCGTACATCTGTTGTGGCTCGGTCTTCTTGTTTTTTTTTTCAACTATATAGATGGAAACAAAATTCAAGTAATCATCTCCTTTCAGAATTTCAGGGATATCACTCTCGTCGGTCACCATTTTCTTCCCTAATGTGTCGGGCTTCTTATACCAAATTTCTAACTCTTTCTTCCTAGTAAGCTCCCTCGTCCTACGCCTCAACCACGCCACTGACATTGTGCTCGACAAAACATCATGCTCCAATGTCAAATTACCTCCTTTCTAACTCTCTATCTCTTTTAGTTATATTACTCGTATATTATTATTGTTATCATTCGTATGTATTTACTGATTTACATAATTGTATTGTAATAATGTATGTATTGTAATTTATGTAATTTCATATATGTTAAATTAATAGACATTCTATTGGAGTATATTGACGTCACATAAGTGTAATTGTATTAATGAATTGCATGATGATTGATTTACAATATACATCTATTTATATACATCATAATACAATGGTAAATATATTTTCACCAAGAGACGCATCTATTCACAAAGTGACAAAGGGGCACTAATATCCTTGGCACATTTCGCGTATGCCTTGACTTCGTTGACCGTCGGTACACACTAGTAACGTCAATATACTCCAATACATTCTAATCTCCATATCTTGCACAATTTTTTTTTCCAATAATATCCGCATACCCGCTGCATATAAACGTATTTTATATCATAAAACAGTAATTTTATACCCCGTAGTATTTTTTAACTTTAATTAATGAATAGTTGTTCTAATCTTTGTATTATATTATTGTCCTAAGGTATTCTAAATTAATTTTATATTATAATAATTTTAATAGTTTACCCGCCATGGCCCATGGGTAGTGGGGCGAGTACGAGTACAAAAACTTGTACCTGCCATGGATGATGAGTAGAGATGGCAATGGATCGGGTTCGGGTCGGGTGGAGCCTCACCCGAATCCATCACCCGACCCACCCACTCCAGCCGAATCCATCATCCATCCGATAATCTATCACCCGAATCCAATCCACCCGTCGTCCACAGGTGAATCGGGTGGTTCCGTGGATGACAAAAAATAAAATAAAAAAAATAAAAATGAATATTTAATGACTTATTACCGATTTTTCCTAAATTTTTCTATAAGATGATTAGTAGACGATTAATTCCATAAACAATTACAACATGAGTTGTTTCAAATTTATTTATTTTTTATAATATGTTGATCATTATTAAAAAAAATTGTATTTTTGTTCGGGTGGATGTTGGGTCGGGAGATTAGTGGGTGATAAATTGGATGAAGGTCCACCCGAATCCAACCCGATCCATCATCCGCTTCATCCATCATCCATCTTTCATCCATTTAAGTCGGGTTACAATCCATTTATTTGGATCGGGTGGATTGGTTTTTTCTGATTCGGGTGAGATTGACATCCTTAATGATGAGGCGGGTATGGGTATAAATTTTTCTTGGTGGGAACGAGTGCGGAGGCACTATATCCGCTCCCGCCCTGCCCCGACAGCATTCCTACCACCACAGTTCCCCGCTGCCCAACACCCATAAGAGAGTAAAATATAGGAAGTGGGAAAATTTCTTGGCAAATTCTCATGTGAGACGGGACTCACAGTAAGTGTATGTGAGTCCTCTCATATGAGTGGTAGTTATTTTTTTATTATTTTTTGTTTTTTAATTTTTTTTAAGGGGTTAAGGTGATTGTTTCACACTAAATTAGTGTGAGACGGGGATCTCATAAGAACAACTGAAATTTCCTATAGGAAAAAAATTCTTTGTACTCAAGCTTGTTGTCATAGCTTACTTTGAATACTCATTTCTCATCATTTCCTTGAACATTGCCTTCGAGATTCGATCGTTGGTAATCATGACTGAGATTTTTCGAGTCTCAACCCCAAGTTCTGTGTCCCAAGAGCCGAGACCCTCGTCAACTGCTTGTGAGCAATCCCCCACCAAGCCTTGACACCGTTTACTTGTATCCTTGTCCTGTGTCCAACAACGGAGCGCGTCACGTTTGGTAGAGAAAATCCAGACCATGATATCTGGTATCTGAGTACGTCACTACGTCCTACCAGTTGTGGATCCATTAGTAATGATCCTATGGGGGTTCTAAAACACCGTATCAAAAATTATTTTAATTTATTTCGTCCTATTTCATTTTAAAAAGTATAAATTTTATTTCATTAGTATATAACGACTCCACTACCATTTTGTTATTTTGTATATAACGACTCCACAACTAAAAGTCTATAAATAATTACATAACCCCATCAATAAACATTTTTAAATCCGTCAATATGTCTTACGATGTCTAACGACTCCACTACTATTTTGTTATTTTGTTATAGAATAAATAATGTGTTCCACAATTACGTGAGCATATATATAGATAAGTTTTATCAAGCCCATAGTCTAGGGAAAGTCATTGAGTCCAGACATTCGCTTTAAGATTTTAACACAAAAATTTGAGATTTTAACACAAAAATTTGGAATTGCAAAATTCCAGAATATTTGAGATTTTTTTTTAGAAATCTCAAATATTCTGGAATTTTGCAATTTCAAATTTTTGTGTTAAAATCTCAATTTTTTGTGTTAAAATCTCAAAAGCGGATGTCTGAACTCAATGACTTTTCCTCACGATCACTTAGAGCTTAAAAGAACCTAACACTATATATATACACGTTAGCAAGACTATATTGCTTGTAAAATACTCCGTAGTCCGTACTATTATATTAAAAATGAAGGGACTTAAAATTAAAATAATGAATAAAATTTAGAAGTGTGTTATGTTTATTTGTAGTTATTGCATTTTGCATGTATGAATGTTGCTTTGTACACTCCTTAATTTGTTTTGTAAGTTCATCTTTCACTCATTATTCTTGTTTTTTTTTTTTTTTTTTTGGTTCATTTAGTTTGTGCTTGATTTATTAGCTTACAAATATGGCTAATTTATGATGTTTTTAGTCTGATGATTTTTCTGGGTCTTCATTTATTTTGCATAATATGATATGATATGTTTGGAAAATTCCAATTTTATGGCCTTGTTTTCTATTTTTCTTTTTTTTTTCTTTTGAGAAGTCAACTCAAATTAAAAAAAAAAATAAATAATTAAATTGATGTTTGGAGACCCAAGATTGTTTTTTTAGTCTACCCCGCTTTCTCACACGAATGTCCTTGCCCCTTTGACCTTGAAATATAGATACGACTACATGTCACCTATCTGGTGCGATATATACCACTTTTAAAAAAAGTGAGGGTAGTGAAATTTGAACCCGTGATTTGTGATACCATGTATGTGCGTATTACGTCGTGGGTGGGAATCGAACATCCAACTTCACGGTTGGGGTAAGAGCGCTCTTATTACTTGATCTACCTCTTGTTCTCAATCAGTTTAAGGCTTTGGGTTTTTTTTTTTTTTTTTTTTTTTTTTTTTTTTTTTTTAAAAAAATGGTATTAACTATTGAAGCCTCATGTCCGAGGTCTCAGGTTCGTTCATCCCTTGGCACACAGTTGACAATGTCTTTGTGTTTCTCCACATGTCGACACTTTTGAGCCTTCACATGGTGATGATGAGATATAAAAACCTATTATCAAGCCTCAACCATCACCTTAAGACTCGATTTTGTCAAAATTTTCAATTATGTTGGGATGGAATTAACTAAAAAAAAAAGCATGATGTCTTACTCACTGGTTGTGGTTTCATGAAATTCGACACAATTTTCAATATGGATTAACTGCCAATTACGGAGCCCTTTCAAGCAGTAGGGTCACGTTGTCGCTTGTACACGTACTGTGTCTGTCATCAAAATGTAAGGGTCACATTGTCGCTTGTACACGTACTGTCGCTTGGGATGGATTAATGCTGTGTGTTCTTGATGCAAAACTGCAACCAGTGGTCCTAATGTTTTGAGATCGTCTTCTGTAGGCCAAATATGTAGTCTCGTTGTACTTATACCATACTTATGGAAGTGTCGGTTGTTTCGATTGCAAATAATGGTTTACGTTTGTCGATCCTAGATAATTATGGAAATAAGGCATTGTTCTTGTCGTTGTATAGTCACGATCAATTCGGTTCTTTTTAGCCTGCTTTCAGGAACTTATTTATCTTTGTTAAGGAAAAATTTCTGCGACCTTGACGATAGAATTAATTCTTTCTTACTCTACAAAGTTGTATATTGTTCTGTTTACTCATGTCATACAATTTTCTGTATGGCAGTGTAGAATCTGTAGAAAAACTACTCTTTGATTCTATATGTTCAGAATCAACGGCGTGATTTTACGTTAACTTCAAGCTTATGATTTGTGTCTGTATGCTAATGCAGGAAGTTTGCAGAAGGGGTGTTAAACTCACGATGTCAAATCTGTGGAGTGTATATTGCGCGCAGACTGATTGCACGAAATCCAGCCTTAAGCCATGCAGTCCGCAACTCGTGTCTGTTATCGATCCTTCTTCATGCATCAACCATGTAGCGATAGTTGGATTAGACGTATTGCTTCTGTTGATTCTCCTGCATAACATGCTTATGAAAAAAATCAAAAAGAAAGATGAGCGGCCAGTTCGCTATAAACACTACTCAACCTTGCAAATATTGTCTGGTGTTTTTAACATGTGCTCTGGGCTGATATATATTAGCTTCGGTACTTGGATTTTTATTGAGAAATTGAGCGATGATCATTCCGCTTTGCCAATCCATTGGTGGTTATTGTACCTCTTTCAAGGATTTACGTGGTTGGTTGTTGGACTAACAACGAGCCTTAGAGGAGAGTATTTTTTTACAACTTCGTTGCGATTTTTGTCCATTCTTGCTTTCATATCTACCGGGATTTTCTGCTGTATTGCAGTCTTTGCTGCGATAGTTGACCAGGAAATTACGTTTAAGGTGGTCTTAGATGCCATGTCTTTTGTAGGAGCGAGTTTGATTTTGTTATGTACATACAACGGGTACAAAATAGAAGAAAGCGAGGAACTACTTTATGGAAGTACTCTTTACACTCCGCTGAATGGTAGTGACAAAATCGCTGCAGCTGGAGAAGCTGTCGTCACTCCATTTACCACGGCTGGGTGGTTTAGTAAAATGTCGTTCTGGTGGTTGAATCCTTTGATGAAACTGGGTAGACGGAGGACTCTCGAGGAAGACGACATTCCCAAACTCGGAGATTCAGAAAGAGCGGAGTATTGTTACTTGGAATTTATGGATCAGTTGACAAAACAGAAGCAAAAAAGGGAAGCAACTTTACATTCGTCTATATTGTGGACAATCATCGCCTGCTATTGGAATGAAATTCTGATTTCTGGGTTTTTTGCGGTTATTAAGGTAATTACCTTGTCAGCGGGGCCAATTATGCTGAACGCCTTCATTCAGATTGCTGAGGGCGATGAACATTTCAAATATGAAGGATACGTTTTAGCCATTTTTCTATTCATCCTGAAAATCTTGGAATCATTGTCGCAAAGACAGTGGTACTTCCGGAGCAGAATGGTTGGCGTTAAAGTGAGGTCGTTGCTTACCGCAGCAATCTACAGAAAACAGCAAAAACTATCAAACGCCGCCAGAATGCGCCACTCTGCTGGTGAAATAATGAATTATGTTACAGTCGATGCGTACAGAATTGGTGAATTTCCGTACTGGTTTCACCAGATGTGGACGACAAGTCTGCAGCTCTGCATTGCTCTGCTGATTCTGATAAATTCAGTTGGTCTTGCAACTATGTCGGCTTTACTAGCAATATTCGTGACGGGTCTCTGCAATGCACCCCTTGCAAAGTTACAAAATAATTTCCAAAGTAAGCTTATGGTTGCACAGGATGAGAGACTGAAGACATTTTCCGAGGCGCTTGTGAACATGAAAGTGCTGAAGCTGTATGCATGGGAGACACACTTCAAGAATGTAATACAGAGGTTAAGGGAGATTGAACTTAAGTGGTTGGAAGGTGTGCAATATCGAAAAGGGTACAACGGGTTTATTTTTTCGACTGCTCCTTTATTGATATCTGCATCGACATTCGGTACTTGTTATTTGCTCGACATTCCTCTAACTGCCAGCAGCGTCTTCACTTTTGTCTCGTCATTGCGCCTTGTACAAGAACCTATGAGAACTATTCCTGATGTCATAGCCGTTGTGATACAAGCGAGGGTTGCGTTTGGGCGAATTGTGGAGTTTCTTGAGGCGCCAGAGCTTCAGACTGATGATGTCCGGAAAAAGCGAAATGAGGACAATGCAGATCATGCCATTTTGATGAAGTCTGCAAATCTTTCTTGGGAAATGAATCCGTCAAAACCGACTTTAAATAACATAAACCTTGAGGTTCGAGTTGGTGATAAGGTAGCTATTTGTGGTGAAGTTGGGTCCGGAAAATCGACGTTACTAGCTTCTATCCTTGGAGAAGTACCATATATAGAAGGAATCGTAAGCTCTCTCTCTAAATATCCTATTTTTGTTGCTTAGACGAGAAGTCATTTTTAAACATTTTGCTTTTTCAGGTGAGGATAGTCGACCATTTGACCTTTAGTACTATGTGAGTGACCATTTTAACCAAAAATTTAGCCAATGGTTGAAGTCCTATGATCGGTTTTATACTCTTACAGAGTCATTCTGAATCACCCATCATCTTATCAGTACGACAGTTTTCGCTTTAAGCTATGCTAGGATTTTTTCTTGGAACTTTCACGAAAGGCTTTTAAAGAATGTGAGACTTCTATAATTTGCCATAAGTTCTATAATTCACCGATTGCTCTTGGTTTTTGGTGTACAGGTTAATGTTTATGGGCGGATCGCTTACGTTACTCAGACAGCTTGGATTCAAACAGGAACTATACGCGAGAATATTCTTTTTGGGTCTGCATTAGATGAGCTACGGTACCAGGATACTCTTTCTAGGTGCTCATTGGTCAAGGACCTTGAGCTTCTTCCGCATGGTGATATGACTGAAATCGGCGAAAGAGGAGTGAATTTAAGCGGTGGGCAGAAGCAACGTATCCAACTTGCTCGTGCGTTATATCAAGATGCCGATATCTATCTCTTGGATGATCCATTCAGTGCTGTTGACGCACACACTGCAACTAATCTCTTCAATGTATGTATTTCACCATAACTGAATAATTCAAGTTTTTTTTACCACTTCAGCAACAATTTGACTTCGGATGCTGCAACAGGAATATGTTATGGAAGCTCTCTCGGGAAAGACTGTATTACTTGTGACACACCAAGTTGATTTTCTTCCTGCATTTAGTTGCTGTTTGGTGAGTCGACTGTCGACCATCCCTGTTTATATACTTGCAGAGTTCTAGTTTCTAAAACTTTCTTCTGGAATCGAGTGATCTTTTGTTAAACGACTTTTTATGCAGCTCATGTTAGACGGAGAAATCATCCAAGCAGGATCATATAACGACTTATTAGCTTCTAGTCAAGAGTTTTTAGCCCTTGTCAATGCACACAAAGAGACTGCTGGTACTGAAACGCTGCCGGACACCAGCGCATCTACAACTCACCTGATTTCTGGAAAAGAAATAAAAAGAATCGGTGTTGAGAAACATGAAGCGGTGGAAGGCGACCAGTTGATTAAACGAGAAGAACGAGAAGTGGGAGACACTGGCCTAAAACCTTACCTAGTATACCTAAATCAGAACAGACGGACGTTAATATACTTTCTTCTTTCTGGCTTATCTCATTTAATCTTCCTAGTTGGCCAGATACTCCAGAATACTTGGATGGCCTCGGCTGTTGATGATCCTAATGTTAGCAAATTAAAACTGATTGGAGTATACCTCATCATTGGAGTGTGCTCGGTCGTTTTCCTACTCGTAAGAACTGTTACTTCTACTGTAATGTGTATGGAAGCCTCGAAGTCACTCTTTTCAAAGCTGCTGAACTCTCTTTTTCGCGCTCCAATGTCATTCTATGACTCCACACCTCTTGGAAGGATACTAAGTAGAGTGAGTATAAAATCTTCGACTTTGCCATAAGTTCATGAACTCTGATCCCTACTGACGTAGTTTTTTGTTTTCCAACGTTCCCTCAACAGGTTTCTGTCGATTTTAGCATAGTCGACCTCGATATCTCATTCAGTCTTCTCCTGGCAGTTGGGATTACTATGAATTTATACGCAACTCTCGGAGTGTTGGCTGTCATTGCTTGGCAGGTCATGTTTGTCGCCGTACCAGTAGTATACATGGCAATACGACTGCAGGTATAGGAAAAGATAGGTTGTAACATTCGACATTTTTAAATAGTTGTAAAATATTAAAATAATCATGTTAAGTACAGATACTTTGACACTCTAATTACTATCACGCTTTCACTAATTTGCCTATGTATAATTGGATAAGTTATAATTCGTGTCTAATACACGTTGACAGAGATACTACTTAGCTACTGCAAAAGAATTGATGAGACTGAATGGTACGACCAAATCTTTGGTCGCAAACTATGTAGCCGAGTCTGTTGCTGGAACTATGACGATTAGGGCTTTCGGGGAGGAAGATCGCTTCTTTGCTAAGAGCTTCAGTGTGATTGATACCAACGCTAGCCCGTATTTCCACAACTTTGCAGCAAATGAATGGCTGCTTCAGAGGCTTGAAACTCTATGCGCCACGGTTCTTGCTGCTGCTGCAGTGTGTATTGTTTTGCTGCCCCGTGGAACTTTTAGCCCTGGTGAGTCATCATTTATCTCCTTCTTTACAGCATTAACATCGCAATGCTGACTACTTTCAGATAATAAGGAACCCGATACTACTCGAGAAACGTGTATATTTAAGTGAGCCATTTTGAATTGTTCGTAATATCTAAGTGAAAGGACAATGTATGGACTAATAGAAGCGAAATGCAGGGTTTATTGGAATGGCATTATCATATGGACTTTCGTTAAATATGGCCATGGTTTACTCAATGCAATATCAGTGCGCGTTAGCCAATTATATTATATCTGTTGAGAGGTTGGATCAATACATGCACATTCCTGGCGAAGCACCGGAAGTCATCGAAGACATGCGTCCTCCACAGAACTGGCCATTTGTCGGGAAGGTTGAGATATTCAATCTCCAGGTAGGACAGTTATTCCGAAAAATATGGAATTCCTCTTCTTCCTACTACTGCGTAAAATCTCAAGTTTTTTGTGTAGGAATTATATTCCGGAAAATATCAGATGTTTAATTATACTATGTTTAATTCAGGTAAGGTATAGGCCTGATGCACCGCTGGTTCTTCGAGGAATCAGCTGCACATTTGAAGGGGGAGACAAAATCGGTATTGTTGGTAGGACTGGAAGTGGCAAAACTACTCTAATCGGTGCCTTATTTCGCTTGGTGGAACCTGTTGGAGGAAAGATCGTAGTTGATGGTATCGATATATCTTCAATAGGACTTCATGATTTACGTTCGCGTTTTGGAATTATCCCCCAAGATCCTACTCTCTTCAATGGTACTGTAAGATTCAACTTGGATCCGCTAGGTCAGCACAGCGACGACGAGATTTGGGAGGTATAATTTCGTTTATTGCATCTGTCTTGTAGCGACAATGTCAGGAAGCCGAGGAAAATGGTTGCTATATCAGTTTATTTCTTCTGTTGAAGTGTTGACTCTTTTGCAGGTGCTCAGCAAATGTCAGCTTAAAGACGGCGTCGAAGACAAAACGCTAGGGCTAGATTCCTTAGGTACAACTTATCGCGTACTTTTTATTCAAGCGAAGGGTAAACTTCCCATGGTCCACTAATCGTCTGACATTTTAAATTCTGTAGTTGTCGAGGATGGATCAAACTGGAGCATGGGACAGCGACAACTGTTCTGTCTAGGTCGTTCTTTGCTTCGAAGAAGCAGGGTGCTTGTTCTCGATGAAGCGACTGCATCAATCGATAATGCGACCGACACTATCCTTCAAAGAACTATACGAACTGAATTTGCAGACTGTACTGTGATTACAGTGGCACATAGAATCCCTACCGTGATGGACTGCACAAAGGTCCTTGCGATTAGTGACGGTTAGTCTCCTGTACAATTTACTTTTCCGAAATATGCTATGTCTGCAGCTACGCAGCAGATTTTAAAAACGTCAGTAGTCACATACAGGATGAATTATCGATCTTTTATCAGTTAATGATGAAACGTCAACTGCTATCGCTAATGATGACTTTTTTTTTATGCGTCTACTGTGTAGGGAAATTGATGGAGTTTGACGAACCAATGAAGCTAATGAAACAAGAAGGTTCTCTGTTCGGACAACTCGTGAAAGAATACTGGTCACATTTCCAGGCAGCAGAATCACATTAATCAAATAAGAAAAAGACGGTTTGCTCTCTCGCCCTTTTGCTTTTGCCAACTGCTTTAGAATCTCATATTATCGCCAAAATACAACAGAGTACTGTCTGTCAGCTATCGTCTTCTGCAAGCTCTTAACCGCAAAACTCAGGCAACCGCTAACTAGTAACTCTTGCAGCTTTGGGTTTATCTGTAATAATGTAGATTGTTAAACTGTAATGGTATTGTACAACGTGTATCTTGTAAATGTACCTCAATCTTTTTTCTGTATTATTAAGTGCTGTTTTCTAGTGGAGATGTTTGTATAGGGAGTATTCTGCCGTAGCAAATATTCATCTGATACATTAAGTTATGGGCTGTTAGGGCCGTAATGGGCTAAGATTAGCGATATTTGAAAATAGGTATTATTCAACTGTACCCGACTTTTACTCACGTGTACCCCTGAAGATGAAATTATCCTTCTCATTTTCACATTTTAATTTTTTAATTTCATCTTTTTCATCTCTTCTCTCTATAATTAGAACTCAATTAACCCTTGGGCAGCCCCACCACGTCGACCACCTTGGTCGACCCCACCCTAGGGGTGAGCAAAACCGTATATACGGAAACCGTATATACGGTTTTAAAATCACAAAAAAAATTGATACGGTTTTGACACGGTTTTAATCGTATATACGGTTTTCGTATATACGGTTTTTTCGTATATACGGTTTTCGTGTAATCGTATATACGGTTTTCATAACATGCCAAAATTATTTGTAATTTTTATAATAAAAATGAGCGTAATAAAAGTTCGAATAAGTTTTTAGTAAGCAAATTAATATTAAACAACGATAAAGCGATAAAATAAACAAGAAAACTAAAAATATACTATAACAAATGTGAAAAATACAAGTGAAAAGATGGCTCGATTAGATAATAGTATGCAACTGATGACTTGTGTAGTGGTCAATCGAAGAGAATTAAAGCAAGCAAGTGATATTAGTTCGATAATTTGAATAGATAAAAGAAAACAGGAAAAATAAATAATAATTGGGATGATAGACAAATATTGAGTGGAAAATCAACCTAAATGTGATAAAATCATCACGAAAAATAATGTGCTCGTTTATGCTAAAAAATTCGTATTGTATATCGTATATACGGTTTCAAAAAAATCTAAACCGTTTTTGATACGGTTTCAATCGTATATATGGAATTCGTATATACGGAATTTCGTATATACTAAAATTCGTGAAATTTAAACCGTATACCATATCGTATTCGTATAATAAAACCGTATCGTATATTTTTGCTCACCCCTACCCCACCCACACCACCTAATTTCTCTCCTGTGCAACCCCACCACCACAACCCACATTATCTTGCTTAGCCTCACCACCCTAACTCACCACGGCCCACGTTCAATTACCGCTTCTCCACTACCCCTGTAATCAACATGACCATCACAATAACACCTCAAAACCCTATATTTTAAAATTTCAGATTATAAAAAATAATCAAAATTACTTGAATGATTCATAGTAAATCGATTTATAATTCATTATTTGAAAATTTTGCGGTCAATTTAATCGATTTTGGATGAATTTTGGTTAAATTTATTTGTTTGAAAAAACAAAGAAAATTAGGATATTATGGTAAAAAATGGTACAGTAAAGTTTGGGTACAATTGAACAATAACGAAATATTATGGTAACAAAAAGGGTACAACTGAATAATGTTTGGGTACAATTGAACGATAACTTTGAAAATAACTTTCAAATTAATTTATGACCGTGATGATGCAATTTTGGCGGCGAAAAGCGTGCCAAGTATGATACCTCTACACCGCGATCCCAACTGCTACCAATATTTTAAACCAATTTTAATCGAAAGCGATGAGCCGATGAATAATAACTAAGATCGTAATAGTTGAATACGTTTAAATAAAAGTAAGGGAAATTCTCACCTGTACCCCTAAACTTTTTTGTTTTCTCACAAATACCCCTCTTTTTTTGAAAAAAAACTTTGACCGGCGATAACTCTTAGTTAGGATTTCTTAAAAGTGTAATTTTTTTTTTCTATCGTAAGTCTTGACGAAATCTTTGATTTGGGAAAAAAAAATCATCGATTTTGGAATTTGTACGCGATAGTTTTTGCCGGTCAAAGTTTAATTTGTCAAACGACTTTGACCGGTCATAACTCCCTTATAAAAATTCTATAAATTCTAATTTTTTTTTTCAAATAAAAGATCTCATAAAGATGTACAATAAGAAACAAAAATTATCGGTTTTTAAAGTGATAAGAAAAAGTTATTGTTAGTCAAAGTTTTTTCTTAGAAAAAGAGGGGTATTTGTGAGAAAACGAAAAAGTTGAGGGGTACAAGTGAGAATTTCCCTAAAAGTAAAAAACGATTGAGCAATGTTGCTTTTTCCTATACGATTTAACTTTTCAGAAGGTATCTGGTGGGACGATCACACGCTACTAATTATTACTCCGTACTACGGAGTAATAAAATTCTCATCTACCACTCAATGAAATTATTTAGTCAAACAAATTTATTTTTTTATATAATTTTGTATTACATAATTAGAAGGAGTATTAATTTAGCAAAAATAAATATATTAATTATTATACAGACACAAGTAGATGTGGCCACAAGCCGACCCTCTTTTCAAGGCCCTTAACCGGCCCGTGGGAGTGGAGAGCTCAGATGGGCTCGAGTTGGGCCAGGCTTGTAAATTAAGGCCTAAGCCCGGCCCGTTGATTATATAAATCTTTAAATTGACGGGTTTGGAGGGTGGGGCCACATATTTCAGGCCCGGGTTCGGCCCGTTGCTTGAAAGGGTCGGGCCGTAATGGGCCATTGAAATTACGCCCATTAGGCGGGCTGGGCCGGAACTACACTAATGGCCAGCTATAGTCACGAGTAGTTTAAAGGATCGATGGACAGGTACAAAACAAAGTTAATCTCATATTTTCAACCATCAATTAAAAAAAAAAATTAAATTACTTCATACTCCGTATATTTTACATAATTTTATTGATCAATCCATTTAAAATGAACACGAAACCTTAATCCCTTTTTGGTAGACCCGAGTGTATGTAGTTACATACACCCTGTAAATCCTACATAATATAGCCATTTGCTTTTTGCAGTCGACTCATTACTTCGCGCAGTCGACTTTTGCAGCACATTATGCAAATCAAATGAAAACCTAAAAAAATTTAACCAAAAGAGTAACTAAAACAGCACAAATTAATCACTAATAACTTTTCACAAATTCTTATTTAAGACTAAAGGATCCGTCTTAAGCTTAAGACGGGTCGGATTTGGCCCATTTTAATTTTTATTTTTTTTTTCAAGACCTAATTTTTTTTTTCGAAAACTTCTGTCAAAAAGCGGGAAAAAAGGGGTATTTAAAATGGTAAGTCACCTAATATCGAGTTGTTTTGGGTTTTGATCAGGTCAACTTGGGTCAGGTTGATTTTGGGTTGTGTCTACGCTGGGTCCGATCGAATTATTTTTAAGTCACCTAATATCGAGTTATTTAAAGATAATAATATGTTTGTTGCAATAAAAATTTGGGTTGAGTTATAGTTTGTTGGGTCAATTCGAGTTTTGAGTCAAGTTCGGGTCTTGACTTAGGGTGTCGGATCGGTTCTGGGTCAGGTGAGCTTTTGCCAAGTATAGTTCAAAACTACTCTAAAATATAATGTTATTTTAAGAAAGAGGTTCGATGTTGATTCTTAAGGGGGTGTTTGTTTCAAGACATAAAGGTATGAGGTATGGGTTTAGAATGAGTTAAACCCATACCTTGTGTTTGTTTGGGAAAAACATGAGTTTTATACCCATACCTTAAACCCTCAAGTAAGGAATTCAATGGGGCGGGTACTAGTGGGTACCGCCCCGCACCCGCCCCAGTTGGGGTGGGGATGGGTATAAGTTTCGTGGGTGGTGGGGCGGGTATGGGTATTAAAATTGTACCCGCCATGGGTAATGGGGCGGGGGTGGATGTTGCATATCCGCATAATACCCGCATACCCGCTTCATATAAACATTTTTTATATTAGTTATACTCATATACCCGCATAATACCCGCTTACCCGTACCCGCCATGGGTGGTGGGGCGGGTACGAATTTGAAAACTTGTACCCGCCATGAGTGGTGGGGCGGGTATGGGTAGAGGTTTTTCTTGGTCGGTACGGGTGTGGGAGAACCTATATCCGCCACCGCCCCGCCCCAACGACATCCCTACCCTCAAGGTATGGGTTTCTCATACCTTAGGGGGAGGTGGGTATGAGAATGATACCCATGGTATCATACCTTAGGAATCAAATATTGTAATGAGACTTTTTAAATATTTATTTGATCAAATTTTATATAATTTTTCAATATTAAAAATAATTTTTTTTAGAGGTATATCTTTTAGATTATTTCAACTTTAATCAAATCCAACCCCATTCCACCAAAATGAAACAAACGACAAGTATGAGGAATCGAGTTCCAAACCCATACCACTCAGGTATGATTCCTGATTCCAAACCCAAACCCACGCGCGAAACAAACGCCCCCTAATAGATCTCGTGGCCTTCATGTGTATATTCTCGTATCATCCACATATGATACGAAAATTATGCGGAAGCGAATTAGCGAACATAAGGAATGATATTTGCTCCGAAATCTTGTGAGATCTCGAACCAATAAATGGGTGTCTTCGACTAAAGACCTATTTAGCCTTAGCCGGGATATGAACAATCAAACCCAAAGTATGAATTAGATTGAACTATGATATACCCTCGAACTACCTCGCTCAAGTTTAATTTTTGAATCTCGATCGCAATCGAAAACTCAACGTCAAAGAAAATTAAAGTTCAACTCGAACTTCAAAAATCAATTTTAATTCTCAAATTTATTATTCAACTTTTTTTTTTTGGAATCAATACATAAACCTATATTTATACTAGAGAATTAGAGGATTTTATCTAAGGAAGAAAATAAAAATTTCCTATATAATATAGCCAAATAAATAAACTAATTTCCTAAACAAACTAAAATTAAGAAACTTTTAAACTAAGGTAAGAAATTAACTAATTATACGAAATAAAACATAAAATAATTCAAAACTACTCTAAAATATAATGTTATTTTAAGAAAGAGGTTCGATGTTGATTCTTTAATAGATGTTGTTGCCTTCATGTTTATATTCTCGTATCATATGCCTTGAGATCTCAAGTTCAATTCCTGCTTGCCACACAGTTGACAATATCCCGTGTTTATCCACGTTTGACGCCTACTGGCCACCATGTGAAGCATTTATCCACGCGTCGCCAATATTGATCTAAGCTTCTAGTAATCCTATTACCCAACCAAGGAAGAATTTAGGGAGTAAATTTATCAGATCACCATATGCTTCTGCAGAATACTCCCTATTCAAACATCAGTCAAAAAAAAAAAAAACACAGCACATGAACCCAGAGCTGCAAAAGTCACTAGTTATTTGATGCCCGAGTTTCGCGGTTAAGAACGTGCAGAAGATGATAACAGACGATTAGTACTCTGTAATTGGCGAGGAAACTGCTTTAACCAGATTATTACATTTTGAGAATTGGGAAATAATTGGACTTACAGGTGGTAATAAAAGACTTAAAAGCGATAGGACCGTGTTTTTGCTTATTTGATCAATGCGATTCTGCTGCAGAGTGGAAATGCGACCAGTATTCTTTCACGAGTTGTCCGAATAGAGAACCTTCTTGTTTCATTAGCTTCACTGGTTCATCAAACTCCATCAATCTCCCTGCACGCAGCATCAAAAATAACTTTTCATCAGCGATAAAAGTTGACGTTTGGATATTTCGGACAATAATTCATCCTATGTGGCTACTGACGTTTTTAAAATCTGCTGCGTAGCTGCAGAGATAGCATATTTCGGAAATATATATTGTACAGGAGACTGACCGTCACTAATCACAAGGACCTTTGTGCAGTCCATCACGGTAGGGATTCTATGTGCCACTGTTATAACAGTGCAGTCCGCAAATTCTGTTCGTATAGTTCTTTGAAGGATAGTGTCGGTCGCATTGTCAATTGATGCAGTCGCTTCATCAAGGACGAGTACTCTGCTTCTTCGAAGCAAAGAACGACCTAGACAGAATAGTTGCCGCTGTCCCATGCTCCAGTTTAATCCATCCGCGACAACTAGAAAATTTAAAACGTTAGAGGATTAGTGGACCACGGAAATTTGCACTTCTCTTATGTACAATATTACGAAGGGATGGATAGTCACGCAATAGGGCGGTTTTTGGCACACTGGAAGAATAAAAGTTACGCAAATACGAGTAAGTTGTACCTAAGGAATCTAGCCCTAGCTCTTTGTCTTCGACACCGTCTTTCAGTTGACATTTTTCGAGCACCTAAAAAGATACAAATATAGAAATAAATCAAACTGATAAGGCAACCATTTTCCTCGAATAAGACAGATACAATAAACAAAACTATACCTCCCAAATCTCGTCGTCGCTGTGCTGACCTAGCGGATCCAAGTTGAATCTTACAGTACCGTTGAAGAGAGTAGGATCTTGGGGGATAATTCCAAAACGCGAGCGTAGATCGTGAAGTCCTATTGAAGATATATCGATACCATCAACAACGATCATCCCTCCAACGGGTTCCACCAAGCGAAACAAGGCGCCAATTAGAGTAGTTTTCCCACTTCCAGTCCTACCGACAATACCGATTTTGTCTCCCCCTTCAAATGTGCAGCTGACTCCTCGAAGAACCAGTGGTGCATCAGGCCTATACTTTACCTGAATTAAACATGGTATTACTAAGCATCTGATATTCTTCGGAATATAATTGCTACACAAAAAACTAGAGATTTCACGTAATGGGGGAAGAAGAGGAATTCCTTATGTGACATAGGAGTAATTCAGTCGACCATGCTCTAATCGTCTAACAGAGAGTAATGTGTTTCTGAGTTAAATGTGCAAAATCGAAATGTACCTGGAGATTGCATATCTCAACCTTCCCGACTAACGGCCAGTTCTGTGGAGGACGCCTGTCGTCAATGACTTCTGGAGCTTCACTTGGAATGTGTGTGTATTGATCAACCCTCTCCACAGAAATAATATAGTTGGCTAATACGCACTGATATTGCATAGAGTAAACCATGGCCATATTTAACGAAAGTCCATATGATAACGCCATTCCAATAAACCCTGCATGTTCGCTTCTATTAGTCCACATATTGTCCTTTCACTTGGAATATTACAGAAAAACAAACAAACAAAATGGCTCAGTTAAATTTATACGTTTCTCGTGTAGTATCAGGTTCATTATTATCTAAAAGTAGTCGGCAGCGTGATATCGAGCTATAAAGGAGAGAAACGACAACTCACCAGGGCTAAAAGTTCCACGGGGCAGCAAAACAATACACACAGCAGCAGCCGCAAGAACCACGGCACATAGAGTTTCAAGCCTCTGAAGCAGCCATTCATTTGCTGCAAAGTTGTGGAAGTACGGGCTAGCATTTGTATCAATCACGCTGAAGCTCTTAGCAAAGAAGCGGTCTTCCTCCCCGAAAGCTCTAATCGTCATAGCTCCGGCTACAGACTCGGCGACATAATTTGCAACCACGGATTTGGTTGTACCATTCAGTCTCATTAACTCTTTTGCAGTCGCTAAGTAGTATCTCTGTCAACGTGAATCAGACGCTGATTATATAACATATCCAATTATATATAGGAAAATTAGCAGAGGCATGACAGTAATATGTGCGTATTTGGAAAATGACTTCACCACATATAAGCACAAAGAAGTGAACTAAAATCTACACAGTACGTAGTTTTTCCAACAATCATGGCATCAAAGTATCTGTACTTGACTTGATTAAATGAGTTTCATATTTTACAACTTTTAAAAACATTTCAAATATTACAAGCTATCTTTTCCTATATCTGAGCAATTAACGGTCGGAGTTGATGTCAAATGATCATTAAAGCAAATGAGAACAGTAAATTGTAGATATAACTAAAACATCCAAGTTCCGGCATGCAGTTACCTGCAGTCGTATCGCCATGTATACCACTGGTACTGCGACAAACAGGACTTGCCAAGCAATGACAGCCAACACTCCGAGAGTTGCATATAAATTCATAGTAACTCCCACTGCCACGAAAATGCTGAATGAGAGATCAAGGTCGACTATACTAAAATCGACAGAAACCTGTCAAGTAACATGGGAAAAAAAAAAAAAAAAAAAAAAAAAAAAAAAAAAAAAAACCACGTCAGTCAAAAACAATGAGAGTATCAAGCTTTGTGACCAGAGGTCAGAGGTACCATCCGTCAAGTTGGTTCCCAACAATCAGAGTTCATACACTTATGAGTTATGACGAAGCCGTAGAATTTATACTCACCCGACTTAGTATCCTTCCAAGAGGTGTGGAGTCATAGAATGACATTGGAGCACGAAAAAGAGAGTTCAGCAGCTTTGAAAATAGTGACTTTGATGCTTCCATACACAAGAACACAGAGGTAAGAGTTCTTATGAATAGGAAAACTAACGAGCACGCTCCAATGATGACATACACTACAATCAGTTTCACTTTGCTAACATTAGGATTGTCGACAGACGAGGCCATCCAAGTATTCTGGAGTATCTGGCCTACTAGGAAGATGAAATGAGACACGCTAGAAACAAGAAAGTATATTAAGGTCCATCTGTTCTGATTTAGGTATACTAGGTAAGGTTTTACGCCAATGTCTCCAGTTTCTCGTTCTTCTCGTTTAATCAACTGGTCACCCTCTACTGCTTCGTGTTTCTCAGCACCGACTCTTTTTATTTCTTTAACAGAAGTTGCCTGGCTTGAAGATGCGCTGGCGTCAGGCAGCATTTCAGCGCCAGCGGTCTCTTTGTGTGCGTTGACAAGGACTAAAAACTCTTGACTAGAAGCTAATAACTCGTTGTATGAACCTGCTTGGATAATTTCTCCATCTGACATGAGCTGCATAAAGCAATATCGCCGAAAAAAGATAGTTTAACAAAAAAAATCACTCGATTTCAGCAGAAAGTTTCAGATAACAGAACCTCCACGAGCAAATAAAGTATGAACAAGGATAGTCGACAGTCGACTCACCAAACAGCAATTAAATGCAGGAAGAAAATCAACTTGATGTGTCACAAGTAATACAGTCTTTCCCGAGAGAGCCTCCATAACATATTCCTGCCACACATTCCAAAATCAAAATTGTCGATTTGACTAAAGAAAATAAGAGTAAATTATACACAGTTGGGTGAAAAACTCACATTGAAGAGACTGCTTGCAGTGTGTGCATCAACTGCACTGAATGGATCATCCAAGAGATATACATCGGCATCCTGATATAATGCACGAGCCAGTTGGATACGTTGCTTCTGCCCACCGCTTAGATTCACTCCTCTTTCTCCGATTTCAGTCATATCACCATGCGGAAGAAGCTCAAGGTCCTTGACCAATGAACACCTAGAAAGAGTTTCTTGGTACCGTAGCTCCTCCAATGCAGACCCAAAAAGAATATTCTCGCGTATAGTTCCTGTCTGAATCCATGCTGACTGTGTCACGTAAGCAATCCTCCCATAAACATTAACCTGCACAAAAAAGGGTTCATGAAACAAGACCGATCTTCATATGAATATCCAGAATAAACAGATGATGTGCTTCTTGTTGATGTCGACACATTTAAGTCCTGAGAACAAATACTAGCATAGCTCAAAGCGAACTATATCATACTGATAAGATGACAGGTGGTTGGGACGGTACCAACATTTGAAAATGCGGGTACAGCTCAAAGCGAACAAATAACTTCTCGGCTATTCAAAAGAAATAAGGGTTTTGAGAGAGAGAGAGATCTTACAAATCCTTCTACATATGGTACTTCTCCAAGGATAGAAGCTAGTAATGTCGATTTCCCGGACCCAACTTCACCACAAATGGCTACCTTATCACCAACTCGAAACTCAAGATTTATGTTTTTTAGAGTCGATTTTGACGAATTCATTTCCCAAGAAAGATTCGCACACTTCATCAAAATGGAATGATCTACATTGTTCACATTTCGCTTTTTCCTGACCTTTTCGGTCTGAAGCTCTGGTGCCTCAAGAAACTCCACGATTCGTCCAAACGCAACCCTTGCTTGAATCACTACTGCTATGACATCAGGGATTACTGTTATAGGTTCTTGCACAAGACGCAGTGACGCGACAAAAGTAAAGACGCTGCTGGCAGTTAGAGGAATGTCGAGCAAATAACAAGTAGCGAATGTCGCTGCAGAAATAAATAACGGAGCAGTCCAAAAGAAAAACACGTTATGCCCTTTTCGATATTGCACACTTTTTAACCACTTAAGTTCCAACTCCCTTAGCTTCGCGATTACATTCTTGAAGTGAGTCTCCCATGCATACAACTTCAGTACTTTCATGTTCACAAGTGCCTCCGAAAATGTCTTTAGCCTCTCATCCTGTGCAACCATTAGTTTACTTTGGTAATAACTCTGTAATTTTGCAAAGGGCGCATTGCAAAGAACTGTCAAAATTATTGCCAGTAAAGCCGATACAGTTGCAAGACCAACTGATTTTATCAGAATCAGCAGAGCAATGCAGAGCTGCAGACTAGTCGTCCACGTCTGATGAAACCAGTACGGAAACTCACCAATTCTGTACGCATCAACTGTAACATAATTCATTATTTCACCTGGAGAATGGCGCATTCTGGCGGCGTTTGATAACTTTTGCTGTTTTCTGTAGATTGCTGCGGTAAGCAACGACCTCACTTTAACGCCAACCAGTCTGCTCCGAAAATACCACTGTCTTTGTGACAGTGATTCCAAGCTTTTTACAAGGAATAGAACAATGGCTAAAACGTAACCTTCATATTTGAAAAGTTCATCACCCTCAGCAATCTGAATGAAGGCGTTCAGCATAATAGGTCCCGCTGACACGGTAATTACCTTGAGAGCCGCAAAAAACCCAGAAAGCAGAATTTCATTCCAATAGCAAGCAACGATAGTCCAGATTATAGATGAACCTAATGTTGCTTCCCCTTTCTGCTTTTGTTTTGTCAACTGATCCATAAATTCGAAGTAACAAGTATCTGCTCTTTCTGAATCTCCGAGTTTAGGAATGTCGTTTTCCTCGAGAGTCCTCCGTTTACCCAATTTCATCAAAGGATCCAACCACCAGAACGTCATTTTACTTAACCACCCAGCAGTGGCAAATGGAGTGACGACAGCTTCTCCAGCTGCAGCGATTTTGTCACTACCATTCAGCGGAGTGTAAAGGGTACTTCCATAAAGTAGTTCCTCGCTTTCTTCAATTTTGTACCCCTTGTACGTACATAACAAAATCAAACTCGCTCCTACGAAAGACATGACATCTAAGACCACCTTAACCGTTATCTCCTGGTTAACTATCGCAGCAAACAGAGCTATAAAGCAGAAAATCCCAGCAGATACAAAAGTGAGAATTGACAGAATCCGCAACGAAGTTGTAAAAAAAAACTCTCCTCTAAGGCTCGTTATTAGTCCAACAACCAACCACGTAAATCCTTGAAAGAGGTACAGTAACCACCAATGAACCGGCAAAGCGGAACGGTCATTGTTCAATTTCTCAATCAAAATCCAAGAACAGAAGCCAATATATATCAGCCCAAGGCAAGCGTTAAAAACAGCTGATAATATTTGTAAGTTTGAGTAGTGTTTAAAGCGAACTGGTCGCTCGTCTTTCTTTGTGAATGTTTTCATAAGCATGTTATACAGAAGAATCAACAGAAGCAATACGTCTAGCCCAACTATCGCGATATGATTGATGCATGAAGAAGGATCGATAACAGACACGAGTTGAGGACTGCACGGGTTGAGGCTGGATTTCGTGCAATCAGTCTGAGCGCAAAACATACTCCACAGATTTGCCATCGTGAGTTCCCTACCCTTTCTGCAAACTCTCTGCATTAAGATACAGACACAAATTTTAAGCATTAAGTTAACGCGAAATCACGCCATTTATCCCGAACATACAGAATCAAAGAGTAGTTTTCCTACGGATTCTGCATTACCATAAACAGACAATCATATGATATGAGTCAACTACACATAAAGAATAAAGGAGCAATAATAACTACTTTGTCGAGTAAGAACCTGTTCTTTCGGACTTTTAAAATTGAATCAATCGAATCAATCAACTAAATCGAAATGAAATTTGAATCAATCGAAATTTGAATCGAATCGAATGAAGTTCAATTAAATAACATATTGTCTTTGAGCCGAAGTGAGCTGAAGTGTCTTTGAAAATAAATTTGGAAAGAACAGTCCTAAGTAATTAAAATGTTTGCTTAATAAATAAAATTAAGTTCATAAAAAGAAAAAAAAGGCTAAAACGTACCGAATTAATCTTAGCTTGACTATTCAAGTATTCAACACCAACAAACAAAGCCTTATTTAGTATTTGGCCGACAGAAGACGACCTCGAAACATTAATTCCACATATACAGTCCCATTTGACTGTCTTACCTAAACATTTTGATGACTGACACCGTGACCCCAGTTGCTTCAAAACGCTCAATAAAATGTTTGGAATATAATACTTCCACTGTCTCGGTCATTTGTTTACAATTTGACTTTTTTCTTCTCACAAAAAAGTCAAACTGTAAGCAATTCACTGAAACGGAGGGGAGTAGCTACATGTGACTGTCCCGCATCGATGGTATAGAAAGTTTGATGTGTTTTATATAGTCTAAAGTCCTCCTCCCCCATTGCCAATTGGTTTTGAAAAATGCGGATACCCTTACACTTGTAAAGTGGGATCCCCTCTCTCTACTCGGGCTCCCAGGCTCACGACGTGACCCTCATGTTTCATGAACGTTTTCAAGCAGTCCTATGTCGAATTGCTCTCTCCATTCCAAAATAAGTGTTTCTTTTTTTTTGTTTAGGCGAAAAGAAAACACTTATTTTGGAGACAATTATGTCGAATTGTTCTCTCCATTCCAAAATAAGTGTTCCCTTTTTATTGTTTAGGTAAAAAGGAGTCGACTTGCTCTCTCCATTCCAAAATAAATGTCCCATTTTTATTGTTTAGGTAAAAAAGAAACACTTATTTTGAAATGGGGAGAATACGTGATTAAAGAACAGTACTTTACTAGACATGAATTGATTTTCCAAAATCGAGTTGGTACTCCAAAATGAAAAACGTGTTCCGAAAAAGTTCGGGTACTAAAGACGGTAAAAGTTAAAGTTCGAGGTTTTGGCGATTTTCTGAAAAATATATATTTCGGAATTCTAAGACTAAAATATTTTATTTACTACTTTAGAAAATTTTAAAAGTGGGAGAACGTCGATAAAATTTTCAAAACGAAATTTTTAGCTAAAAGTGATTTTAATTGGTCGAAAGGTACAATTAATGTTTAAACGTATAGAAGTTGAGTTATACTACTTAATTATATTTTGTTTTAAATATGAAGTTTAAAAATGATTTTATAAAATATTTATAAGTGTAGTAGGGATATTTTAATATAATTTTATTAAAATAAAAGATAGGCTAAAGATTTTTTAAAACCGAATAGTTAAAGAAATTAATCGATTTGAAATTTGATAATGGCTTATAAAACTGAATACTTGAAAGATATTATTTTTCAGGAATTATTCAGCGAGAAAAGAAACCCGAGAAAGATAAGAAAAGTTAAAGGATAAATATTGAGAAATTTGATAATTGAATTAATAAGGATTAAACATTAATTTTAAATAAGAGAACATAATGATGAAAATCAATTATGTTGGAATGACATAAGAGATGACGTAAGATAGTGAGTCTTCCCCAACACACTTCACCTTGGTTTGCGTGTTTGGAAACGTTGAGTTGAATTTCAAAGACGAGAAAAGTATAAGGGTCCATTTTTATTCGAAAATGAAAAATGTTCGAAATTGAATTTTATGGATAAAAGGTTTTACTTTAATTTTTATGAATAGTTAACATGACTTGACTTTTTTTTAAATTTGAAAGGCGACATTAGTTTGATGGTCGATTTTTATAAAAATTTGAAATGTGTTTTAATTTGAATTCTAAGGATAATATATTTTATTTTATTTTTCAAAAATTTTAAATCTAAACACAAGAAAGATAGTGTTATTTGACGAAAAAAATTTAGACGCATTTTTATTATAAGGAAAAAAGATGAATTTAATTTAATGAATTAAATTCTTTTATAATATTGTGTTAAAATAACACGGGGTGTTACAGGACCTGTTCTTTCCAGCTTATTTTCAGCTCATTTCAGTTTAGTTTAGCTCACTCCGATTCGATTCATTCCATTCGATTTAGTTATTCACTTCACTGATTCGATTCACTTTATTCGATTCAACACATTATATTATTTAGAACCTGTTCTTTCGGACTTATTTTCACTCATTTTGATTCGATTCAAGATGCATTCACTTGATTCGATTCGATTCATTCACTTGATTCGATTGATTCGGCTTCATTCGATTCGATTTAGTTGATTCGATTCGATTTAGTTCCAGTATATTAAGTTCTGCTCACATTATTATTATTATTATTATTATTATTATTATTATTATTATTATTATAAAAACCCTAATTTTATTAAAGAATTATAAACAAAGTTTACACAAAATTGGTGGGCAGCCGAGATACAATCTGGGCCCCCACCCCCTTAGCAATAGCGAAGCTAAGCCTAGGAAAAATATAAGCGGACATACGAACCCCTGCATCATGGGATGCAGCGAAAGTCTGGATCCGCTTCAGTAGAGCTACAGCATCCGAATCAAGCTCCCCAAGAGAAGAGAAGGAGAAAGGTAGGAAACCATAGCCAGCCGCGACGCACAAATCCTTGTACTTAGCGTACTTACGCCAGCAATGGCCGATAACAACTGTCGTCTGGCAAAATCACCATAGCGGTCGAGTTAAGGAGGAAGACCCTGTCAGGTCAACACAAACATCTCGTCCCCTGTCCCAAGAATAGAGCAGCAAATCCGCAGGACGAAGGGATCTGTCGTGCCCATCAACCAAACCTAAAGCAACCTCCTTCCCTGCCGAAATGCCAGCACGAAAACAGATGTCGAACAAGGTGTCCCGAACAAGATTATGCCGATGCTTAACACCCACAGTGCCAGCACAAGAAACAGCATGATCACCAAAGACGTCGTCAGCAAAAACCCGTGAGCAGGCAGGACAAGGCCTGGGGACCCTGAATAACGGAACGCCCAACCGATAGCCAAGGACACTACGGTATATTAAGTTCAGTTCAGCTCACTACTAGTATCACTACTACTACGATGATTAGTACTACTAGTAAAACATGTGAAAGCAGTGAAAAAAGGTACTTAAGAAAAAAAATTGATAGTATTGAAATAATAATAATTGTTAATGCAATTGAAAATCATAATCTTGAAAACAAAGATATCATAAACACAAAAGATATCATATATGTTTCTTCGTTATCGACTACCATACCATCTTGATGTGCTTCATCATCATAGTCATTATAAATACCAATAGAATGCCCTATTTCTTGTGCAATTTTTATTCGAACTTTGTCCATCTTTTTCTTCTGTTTTGCATCATCCATGTTTGAATCTGTTCTTCCTTGAATACTTGGATGTTGTATAATTGGTAAACCAAATCGATGCATCTCAATGAAATCTAATATATATATATAAAGCAGAAACCATAACCTCTATGGTCGACAATTGGCATCTTCTCATTGGTCATATATATTTTATTTAAAAAAATTATCTCTTAAAAGCAAATATATTATAATTGGAAAATTAAATTATTCCTTACCATAACTATTCTTTTAAATCACTTATTCAAAAAAAAAAAAAAAAAAAAAAATATTAAACTAAGATAACAACTCCACTAGAAAATAATAGAAAATTCTATTATTAAAAAGAGTTAAAAAATAAGAATATATTACGTACCATATATTACATCAGCGTCTATAGTTATACATTAGCCTCTATGGTCATTTTGCTGATTATTATGGGATACATGTCCCAAACAAGAATATTACAGTTACTAAAAGATTATTTAATATTATATGTCCCACTAACAATAATATTATAACACATACCAAAAAGTTAAATTTAAACCCGATTACAACTACACTTACCCAAAAAAAAATGGAAACCATAGTCTCTATGGTCGACATTTGTCCTAATATGATTGGTTGATAAAAAAATTATTATTTTAATATATATAATTTAAGTTATTATATTAATATATAATAAAACTTATTAATCTTAATATAATTGGATATTTTAATATTATGAGGATTTTAAAATAAAACAAGATTTTTTTAGTAAAGCATTAAAATAAAAATTACCTTAAACAAAATCAAATATCCTTAAAAATATCAAATAAAATATTGTAACAAACACTCTATATTTTCAGATTAAAATTGGAAAAAATAGATACATTATATTTGGAAGGTGTGAAAAATAAAAATAAATAAATAAATTTTTGGAATTAATTTATTTTTTAATGAAATTAAATTAGTTAGGTTACATTAGAAAGATTTAGTATTTAATTCTTAGTGTTATTTAAAACAACTAATTCTCTATCATATTTAAACAAAAATTTACCTAAAACACCAAGAAGAAATCATAGGTTTAATATCATTAATCTTATATCAAAATAATATTTTTCATGAGAGTATATATACATTGATAATGTATGCATTTATAATAATTTTATATTAATTGAAGTATGATTAACAATTATACTTAATTATGATTTCATGAATAGTAAATGTATAAACTGGACAAGTATTTAATATAATGCTAATATGTCATAAATAGTAAATGTATAAACTGGACAAATATTTAATATAATGCAAATTTATATAAAATTAAATTTTTAATGTAAATATAGTTAGCCCGGGCGGGGCCGGGCACCAAAACTAGTTATGTAGTGTAAAAGCGAAAACAATAATTGCCATTTGATATTTCGTTGACATTTGTGGCATCATTTTTAACACCTTCCACCTTGTTTTCAAGTGACCAAACGCTCTTTCAACCGTCATTCTCAAAGGTGAATGACGATAATTAAAATGCTCTGATATTCCATTAGGAGGCGCATGCTTATATTCAGTCGCGTGGTTTCTAACATATGGATGGCTAATAGGAGACAAATACCCACGTGTATTTGGATAACCCGAGTCCACCAAATAATATTTACCTACAAATGTTCAGATATAAATAAAAAATTATTGATTATACTTTAGATTAAAAAAATAAAAATAATAAAAAATAAATTATATACCAAATTTAGCTTGAGGTGGATGTGGGAAACAAAATTTTGAATTAAGACCTGTTCTTTCCAGCTTATTTTATTTTATTTCGATTCGATTCATTCACTTCAATTTAGGACCATTCTTTCCATTATTTTATTCATTTTGATTCGATTCATTCACTTGATTCGATTCGATTCGATTCGGCATTCCATTCGATTCGATTCGATTCTTCATTCGATTCGATTCGATTATTCATTCCTTCGATTCGATTCGATTCATTGACTATGTTATAAATTTGAACTTCATTCGATTTAGTTCGATTCGATTCATTCGATTCGATTCGATTCGATTCGATTCATTCATTTCGATTTAGTTCATTCGATTCGATTCGATTCGATTCTATTCAGTTCAGCTCTAAAAAGTCCGAAAGAACAGGTCCTTAGTTCAGTTCAGCTCACTTCACTTCAATTCAGTCCAGTTTAGTTCAGCTTTATTCCGTTCAGCACAGCTATATTGTTAAGTTTAGTATAATATGAATTCATAGAAATGTTTTATTATTATTATTGATCTTGTTATTCAACCTCTAAAGAGAGGTATTTATACAAGACTAATAATAGTCCAAATAGATAGTAACCTCAAAAGTCATCATAAATTACATAATACTTAATACTAATAAATAACTAGACTTAATTATAAGTCCATTCATATACTAATAATAGTCCTAATAGATACGAAGTATTATTTAATTGAATTTCATTCATTTGATTCGATTCGACGATTCGATTCGAGCGATTCGATTCGATTCGGCTCATTTAGTTCATTTGATTCGATTCACTCGATGCGATTCGATTCAGTCGTCAGTCGGTCAGTCGGCTCTAAAAAGTCCGAAAAATAGGTTGTAAGTCTTTAAATATTTTTTCTTGTATCAATTCAAAAAATTACCGGTCTGGCATCTCGGCAGGGAAGGAGGTTGATATTGGTCTTGTTGATAACCACGGCGGATCTCTTCGTCCTGCGGATTTGCTGCTTTACTCTTGGGACAAGGGACGGGATGTTTGTGTGGACCTGACGGGATATTCACCTTTGACTCAGACTGGGTTGGCCGAGTTCGCGTCCGGTCGGGGAGAGCGGATCCTCTGTCCCATTTTATGTCCCACTTGGTGTCCCATTACTTCATATAGTAATAAATCCTTAGTTTATGTAATTACTTTTGCATTAATCTTTGATAATCAATGAGATTTATTACCATTTGTAGTAATGGGACACCAAATGGGACATGGAAATGGGACAGACAATCCGCTCTCCCGGTCGGGTTGTCGCTGATGCAGCTCGCCGTAAGTGTGCTAAGTATAGGGATTTGTGTGCAGCAGCGGGGTATAGTTTCCTACCGTTCTCTTTCTCTACGTTGGGGGAGCTGGATTCGGAGGCCATAGCTTTGCTCAAGCGGATTCAGAACTTCTCTGCCTCCCATGATGCAGGGGCTCGGGTGTCCGCTTACATTTTTATTAGACTTGGCTTTGCTGTAGCGAAGGGGGTGGGGGCCCAGATTGTATCTCGGCTCCCCACCAATTTTTTGTAACCGATGTGTAAATTTCTTTTATTATAATAAAAGCTACGATTTTTAATAAAAAAAAATAATAATAATAAAAAAAAAAAAAAATTACCCTTAAAATTCAAAACCATCGGTTTACACGTTATTTAGGACCTGTTTCTTCGACTTTTAGAGCCAGAATCAATCGAATCGAATCAATCGAATGAATCGAATCGAATCGAATCAAATGAATGGAATCGAATCGAATCGAATCGAATCGAATGAATCGAATCGAATCGAATCGAATCGAATCGAATTCAAATTATAACATAAATTGTCTTGGAATCGAATCGAATCGAATCGAATGAATGAATCGAATCGAATCGAATCGAATGGAATGAATCGAATCGAATCGAATCGAAGTGGAATGAATCGAATCGAATCGAATCAAATGGAAAATAAGCTGGAAAGAACAGGTCCTTAATTTACATAATTACAATTAAATTATTAACAACTCGCGGAATCTAAATCGAAATTACATAATGTTTTAGACATAAGGATGTTATTTTAGAAAGTGTTACGGAGTATATTTAATTGTTGTTATTTACTTGAAATTTTTTAGACTGTAATTATCATGATGAAGTACTTTTGATTATTCTTCATGTTGTTTGTACTATAGTATATTTAAATATTTGATTAAATATGTGGTTATTAATTTGTTTATTTTTATGCTGTTTTAGTCTGATAATTTTTGATTGTCACTTACCCTTTTGGTTGACTTTTTCTGGGTTTTCATTTGATTTGCATGATATGTTGCAAAATTTCAGCTTTTTAATGATGTTGTTAAACATGAATCAATTGATGTCTACTGTAGTATTGTGCTTTAATTATGTACCTTATAATGGCCCCGTTTGACTTCATACAATTCGACATAATTGTCGTCGTATAAAACGGATCTTGGCCCTCCAATCACCAACTTAAGCTTTCGGTTGAATTGGTTTTTGACTCGATATAAAAACAATCTTGTAAAGTCGAATACTAGGTGGATGTAAAAACAATCACCATAAGTTAACGTTGTTGACTGGATATTCGGTTGAATTGGTTTTTGATCGGATATAAAAACAATCACCATAAGGTAACGTTGTTGTTTGTTGAGTAAGTTAACGTTGTTGTTGGTTGAGTTGCTTTCTGACATAGTAAAGTCATTAGTTGTTGTAATTTTGTAAATGTACTCATGTCGATGGAATATTAGGTGGACCGTTTGAAAACGTTCAGGAAGCACTAGGGTCACGTCGTCTGACCCCTTACCTGCGAATTTATTGAGCGCTTTATCGCACTGGGGTCACGGTGTCGCTGTACAAGTACTGTGTCAGTCATAAAAATGTTTAGGTAAGACAGTTAAATGGGGGTGTAAATGTGGAATTAATGTGTCGAGGTCGTCTACTGTCGGCCAAATACGTAATCTCGTTGTGCTAAATAAGGCTTTGTTGTTGGTGTTGAATAGTCAAGCTAAGATAAATTCGGTACTTTTTAGCCTGTTTTTATGAACTTGATTTTATTTACTAAGCAAACATTTCAATTACTTCTTACTCTTTTAGACAAAGTAGTTATTATTGTTCCTTTATTCTTTACGTTCTGTTGACTCATATCATATGAATTTCTGTATGTTTAGGATAAATGGCGTGATTTCTCGTTAACTTTATGCTTATAATTTGTGTCTGTATGTTAATGCCGAGAGTTTTCAGAAAGGGTAGGGAACTCACGATGGCAAATCTGTGGAGTGTGTTTGGCGCTCAGACTGACTGCACGAAATCCAGCCTCGACCCGTGCAGTCCTCAACTCGTGTCTGTTATCGATCCTTCTTCATGCATCAATCATATTGCGATAGTTGGGTTAGACGTATTGCTTCTGTTGATTCTTCTGTATAGCATGCTTATGAAAACATTCACAAAGAAAGACGAGCGACCAGTTCGCTTCAAACACTACTCAAACTTACAAATATTATCAGCTGTTTTTAACGCTTGCCTTGGGCTGATATATATTGGCTTCTGTTCTTGGATTTTGATTGAGAAATTGAGCAATGACCGTTCCGCTTTGCCGGTTCATTGGTGGTTACTGTACCTCTTTCAAGGATTTACGTGGTTGGTTGTTGGACTAACAACGAGCCTTAGAGGAGAGTATTTTCGTACAACTTCGTTGCGGATTCTGTCAATTCTCACATTTGTATCTGCTGGGATTTTCTGCTTTATAGCTCTGTTTGCTGCCATAGTTAACCAGGAGATAACGGTTAAGGTGGTCTTAGATGTCATGTCTTTCGTAGGAGCGAGTTTGATTTTGTTATGTACGTACAAGGGGTACAAAATTGAAGAAAGCGAGGAACTACTTTATGGAAGTACCCTTTACACTCCGCTGAATGGTAGTCACAAAATCGCTGCAGCTGGAGAAGCTGTCGTCACTCCATTTGCTACGGCTGGGTGGTTAAGTAAAATGTCGTTCTGGTGGTTGGATCCTTTGATGAAATTGGGTAAACGGATGACTCTCGAGGAAAACGACATTCCTAAACTCGGAGATTCAGAAAGAGCAGATACTTGTTACTTCGAATTTATGGATCAGTTGACAAAGCAAAAGAAGAAAGGGGAAGCAACATTACGTTCATCTATAATCTGGACTATCGTTGCCTGCTATTGGAATGAACTTCTGCTTTCTGGGTTTTTTGCGGCTCTCAAGGTAATTACCGTGTCAGCGGGACCTATTATGCTGAACGCCTTCATTCAGATCACTGAGGGTGACGAACTTTTCAAATATGAAGGTTATGTTTTAGCCATTGTTCTATTCCTTGTAAAAAGCTTGGAATCACTGTCACAAAGACAGTGGTATTTTCGGAGCAGACTGGTTGGCGTTAAAGTGAGGTCGTTGCTTACAGCAGCAATCTACAGAAAACAGCAAAAGTTATCAAACGCCGCCAGAATGCGCCATTCTCCAGGTGAAATAATGAATTATGTTACAGTTGATGCGTACAGAATTGGTGAGTTTCCGTACTGGTTTCATCAGACGTGGACGACTAGTCTGCAGCTCTGCATTGCTCTGCTGATTCTGATAAAATCAGTTGGTCTTGCAACTGTATCGGCTTTACTGGCAATAATTTTGACAGTTCTTTGCAATGCGCCCTTTGCAAAATTACAGAGTAATTACCAAAGTAAACTAATGGTTGCACAGGATGAGAGGCTAAAGACATTTTCGGAGGCACTTGTGAACATGAAAGTACTGAAGTTGTATGCATGGGAGACTCACTTCAAGAATGTAATCGCAAAGCTAAGGGAGATAGAACTTAAGTGGATAGAAAGTGTGCAATATCGAAAAGGGTATAACGTGTTTTTCTTTTGGACTGCTCCGTTATTTATTTCTGCAGCGACATTTGCTACTTGTTATTTGCTCGACATTCCTCTAACTGCCAGCAGCGTCTTTACTTTTGTCGCGTCATTGCGCCTTGTGCAAGACCCTATAACAGTAATCCCTGATGTCATATCAGTAGTGATTCAAGCGAGGGTTGCGTTTGGACGAATTGTGGAGTTTCTTGAGGCACCTGAGCTTCAGACCGAAAAGGTCAGGAAAAAGCGAAATGTGAACAATGTAGATCATTCCATTTTGATGAAGTGTGCGAATCTTTCTTGGGAAATGAATTCGTCAAAATCGACTCTAAAAAACATAAATCTTGAGGTTCGAGTTGGTGATAAGGTAGCCATTTGTGGTGAAGTTGGGTCCGGGAAATCGACATTACTAGCTTCTATCCTTGGAGAAGTACCATATGTAGAAGGATTTGTAAGATCTCTCTCTCTCAAAAACCGCATTTCTTTTGAATAGCCGAGAAGTTATTTTATCTTTTTGCTTTTTCCAATGTTGGTACCGTCCCAACCTCCTGTCATCTAATTAGTATTTGTTCTCGGGACTTTAAATTGTCGACGTCAACAAGAAGCACATCATCTGTTTATTCTGGATATTCATATGAAGATCGGTCTTGTTTCATGAACCCTTTTTTGTGCAGGTTAATGTTTATGGGAGGATTGCTTACGTGACACAGTCAGCATGGATTCAGACAGGAACTATACGCGAGAATATTCTTTTTGGGTCTGCATTGGATGAGCTACGGTACCAAGAAACTCTTTCTAGGTGTTCATTGGTCAAGGACCTTGAGCTTCTTCCGCATGGTGATATGACTGAAATCGGAGAAAGAGGAGTGAATCTAAGCGGTGGGCAGAAGCAACGTATCCAACTGGCTCGTGCATTATATCAGGATGCCGATGTATATCTCTTGGATGATCCATTCAGTGCTGTTGATGCACACACTGCAAGCAGTCTCTTCAATGTGAGTATTTCACCCGTGTATAATTTACTCTTATTTTCTTTAGTCAAATCGACAATTTTGATTTTGGAATGTGTGGCAGGAATATGTTATGGAGGCTCTCTCAGGAAAGACCGTATTACTTGTGACACATCAAGTTGATTTTCTTCCTGCGTTTAATTGCTGTTTGGTGAGTCGACTGTCGGCTATCTCTGTTCATACTTTATTTGCTCGTGGAGGTTCTGTTTTCTGAAATTTTCTGCTGAAATCGAGTGATTTTTTTTGTTAAACTTTGTTTTTTCGGCGATATTTTTTTTATGCAGCTCATGTCAGACGGAGAAATTATCCAGGCAGGTTCATACAACGAGTTATTAGCTTCTAGTCAAGAGTTTTTAGCCCTTGTCAATGCACACAAAGAGACCGCTGGCGCTGAAACGCTGCCTGACGCCAGCGCATCTTCAAGCCAGGCAACTTCCATAAAAGAAATAAAAAGAGTCGGTGTTGAGAAACACGAAGCAGTAGAGGGTGACCAGTTGATTAAACGAGAAGAACGAGAAACGGGCGACACTGGCCTAAAACCTTACCTAGTATACCTAAATCAGAATAGATGGACCTTAATATACTTTCTTGTTTCTAGCGTGTCTCATTTCATCTTCCTAGTAGGCCAGATACTCCAGAATACTTGGATGGCCTCGTCTGTCGACAATCCTAATGTTAGCAAGGTGAAACTGATTGTAGTGTACATCATCATTGGAGCGTGCTCGATAGTTTTCCTATTCATAAGAACTCTTACCTCTGTGTTCTTGTGTATGGAAGCATCAAAATCACTATTTTCAAAGCTGCTGAACTCTCTTTTTCGTGCTCCAATGTCATTCTATGACTCCACACCTCTTGGAAGGATACTAAGTCGGGTGAGTATAAATTCTACGACTTCGTCATAATTCATAAGTTTATGAACTCTGATTGTCGGAAACCAACTTGAGGGGTGGTAATATTCGAACCCCTAACTTCTAGTCACAAAGCTTGATACTCTCGTTGTTCTCGACTGACGTGGTTTTTGTTTTCCCCACGTTACCTTGACAGGTTTCTGTCGATTTTAGTATAGTCGACCTTGATATCTCATTCAGCATTTTCGTGGTAGTTGGAGTTACTATGAATTTATACGCAACTCTCGGTGTGTTGGCTGTCATTGCTTGGCAAGTCCTGTTTGTCGCAGTACCAGTGGTATACATGGCGATACAGCTGCAGGTAACCGCATGCAGGAACTTGGATGTTTTACTTATATCCACAATTTACTGTTCCCATTTGCTTCAATGATCATCAGACGTCAACTCCGACCGTTAATTGCTCAGATATAGGAAAAGATAGCTTGTAATATTTGACATGTTTTAAAAGTTGTAAAAATCAAAACCATTTAATCAAGTTAAGTACAGATACTTTGATGACATGATTTCATTCATTGCTGTTTCGGAAAATTGGAAAACTATGTACTGCGTAGATGTCAGTTCACTTCTTTGTGTTTATATGTGGTGAAGTCGTTTTCCAAGTACGCACATATTACTGTCATGCCTTTGCTAATTTTCCTATATGTAATCAGCGTCTGATTCACGTTGACAGAGATACTACTTAGCAACTGCAAAAGAGTTGATGAGACTGAATGGTACAACCAAATCCGTGGTTGCAAATTATGTCGCCGAGTCTGTAGCTGGAGCTATGACGATTAGAGCTTTCGGGGAGGAAGACCGCTTCTTTGCTAAGAGCTTCAGCGTGATTGATACAAATGCTAGCCCGTATTTCCACAATTTTGCAGCAAATGAATGGCTGCTTCAGAGGCTTGAAACTCTATGTGCCGTGGTTCTTGCGGCTGCTGCTGTGTTTATTGTTTTGCTGCCCCGCGGAAGTTTTAGCCCTGGTGAGTTGTCGTTTCTCTCTTTTACAGATCGACATCACGCTGCCGACTACTTTTAGATAATAATGAACCTGATACTACACGAGAAACGTGCATATTGAAGTGATAAAAAGAACAATGAATGGACTAATAGAAGCGAAAATGCAGGGTTTATTGGAATGGCGTTATCATATGGACTTTCGTTAAATATGGCCATGGTTTACTCTATGCAATATCAGTGCGTGTTAGCCAACTATATCATTTCTGTGGAGAGGGTTGATCAATACACACACATTCCAAGTGAAGCTCCAGAAGTCATTGACGACAGGCGTCCTCCACAGAACTGGCCGTTAGTCGGGAAGGTTGAGATATGCAATCTCCAGGTACATTTCGATTTTGCACATTTAACTCAGAAACACATTACTCTCTGTTAGACGATTAGAGCATGGTCGACTGAATTACTCCTATGTCACATAAGGAATTCCTCTTCTTCCCCCATTACGTGAAATCTCTAGTTTTTTGTGTAGCAATTATATTCCGAAGAATATCAGATGCTTAGTAATACCATGTTTAATTCAGGTAAAGTATAGACCTGATGCACCACTGGTTCTTCGAGGAGTCAGCTGCACATTTGAAGGGGGAGACAAAATCGGTATTGTCGGTAGGACTGGAAGTGGGAAAACTACTCTAATTGGCACCTTGTTTCGCTTGGTGGAACCTGTTGGAGGGAAGATCGTTGTTGATGGTATCGATATATCTTCAATAGGACTTCACGATCTACGCTCGCGTTTTGGAATTATCCCCCAAGATCCTACTCTCTTCAACGGTACTGTAAGATTCAACTTGGATCCGCTAGGTCAGCACAGCGACGACGAGATTTGGGAGGTATAGTTTTGTTTATTGTATCTGTCTTATTCGAGGAAAATGGTTGCCTTATCAGTTTGATCTATTCTATATTTGTTTCTTTTTAGGTGCTCAGAAAATGTCAACTGAAAGACGGTGTCGAAGACAAAGAGTTAAGGCTAGATTCCTTAGGTACAACTTACTCGTATTTGCATAATTTTTATTTTTCCCGAGTGCCAAAAACCACCCTTTTGCGTGGACTATCCGTCCCTTCGTAGTATTGTACATAAGAGAAGAGCAAATTTCCGTGGTCCACTAATCCTCTGACATTTTAAATTTTCTAGTTGCCGCGGATGGATCAAACTGGAGCATGGGACAGCGGCAACTATTCTGTCTAGGTCGTTCTTTGCTTCGAAGAAGCAGAGTACTCGTCCTTGATGAAGCGACTGCATCAATCGACAATGCGACCGACACCATCCTTCAAAGAACTATACGAACAGAATTTGCGGACTGCACTGTTATAACAGTGGCACATAGAATCCCTACCGTAATGGACTGCACAAAGGTCCTTGTGATTAGTGACGGTCAGTCTCCTGTACAATATATATTTCCGAAATATGCTATCTCTGCAGCTACGCAGCAGATTTTAAAAACGTCCGTAGCCACATATGATGAATTATTGTCCGAAATATCAAAACGTCAACTTTTATCGCTAATGAAGAGTTATTTTTGATGCTGCGTGCAGGGAGATTGACGGAGTTTGATGAACCAGGGAAGCTAATGAAACAAGAAGGTTCTCTATTCGGACAACTCGTGAAAGAATACTGGTCGCATTTCCACTCCGCAGCAGAATCACATTGATCAAATAAGCAAAACACGGTTCGCTCTGTCAATCGCTTTTTAAGTCTTATATTACCACCTGTAAGTCCAATTATTTCTCAATTCTCAAAATGTAATAATCTGGTTAAAGCAGTTTCCTCGCCAATTATTAATCGTCTGTTATCGTCTTCTGCACGTTCTTAACCGCGAAACTCAGGCATCAAATAACTGTAATAATGTAGATTGTAGAGAGCATATCACTTGCAATATTGCTGTACTAAACTGTGTAATGGTATTGTATCTTTTAGATGTGCATCTAAATTCTAATCTTATTTCTGTATCATGTGCTGTTTTTTTTTTTTTGGTTTTTTTTTTTTTTCGGACTGATGTTTGAATATTTTGATGTGATAAATTTACTCCAAAAAGCAAGGATCTTATAAAGTAAAAGACGCTTTTTTTTATGCATGAAATGTGACTACATTAAGCTGATCGTGACTATTATTAACTAAAACGTATTCATTTTTACACCTCTTAATACTGGTCACAATATATCTACTTTTCATGAATAAAAAGTACTCCCTCCATTTCACCCTCTTTTTCCCACTGAAATTTCAGTATCTTCTTAAACACAAATTCTCATTTAAGACCACTATACCCGTCTTAAGCTTAAAACGGGTCAGGTCAACCCGTTTTTTTTTTTTTTTTTTTTTTTTTTTTTTTTTTTAATAAAAAAAAAAAAAAAATTCAAGACCCAAAATTTATTTTTGAAAAATTTTTGTCGAAAATCGTGTTTATAGGGTACTTGAAAATGGTAACAAAGTAAACCAAAATGGTACGAAGTAACATACTTCATTATACTTGTATTTGTAACATATTATGAAACATAGAGAATAAAAAATTGTCATAACATTTATTTAATATGTTACCATAATTGTATAATATGTTACCAAAATAGGTTAATATTAAATGATAAAATGTTACACTTTAATGTAACACATTTGTATTTTGCATTTTCATACTAAAAAACTTGATAACAATTCATTAATAAATGATAACATAATATATTATCATTCAAACATAATAAATATATATTCCTAATATGTATTATGTTTTAATTTTTTGAGATTATGTCACCAATATAATATAGTATATTACCATTTTTATCAATATTGTTACATTTAGAATTTGTGTTTTTTTCGTTTCTTGAGTTAAATAAAAAAAAAAAAAAAATTAATAAGTCAAAACGGGTCATATTTAACTTGTCTTAAGCTGGATCCGTCTTAAGCTTGACTAATTGTTTGGCCACACCACCCAAGTCAATAAATGCCCACCTAAATCTCTGAAATTATTTTTTTAGTGAGAAATTAATTAATGTGTTCCACACTTCCATGATCGTGTAAAGACATCAGTCACACACATGAGTGACATGACCCAACCACTTCTTTACAAAAATAATGCATTTTTTAGGATCCTTTTCTTTTCGGCCGAACTTATAAGAGCCGAACTGAATTTATAAGACCTGAACTTATTTTTGTGTGTGTAAATTTGTGCTTGTAATGTTAGAACTGAATTTATAGGAGTTGAACTGAACTTATAAGAACTGAACTGAACTTATAAGAGCTGTAATTAAGCTGGAAAGAAGAGTTTCCGACTCATTCATTCTTCACACACAAAAGAGCCATTAAATTAAATAAATAAAATATTTCTTGCTATTAATTCTACTCCACTTTTAGTACTACATACTCCCTCCTCTTCACTTTATTTATCACATTTCCTTTTTAGAGAGTCAAATTTCTCAAAGTTTGACAGTTATTATTTTAAAACATATAAATAATCAAAGTATAATAATAGAATATTCATATTCGTTATCAAAATATCTTTCCAAAAATTATATTTTCAACAAAAAAACGCCACATATAAACAACGAAAAAAATGGTCAAACGTCGATATTGAAGACCGCGCATAAAGTAAATGCGATACACAAAGTGATATGGGGAGTACTATACAATACAAATAAAATACTCTCTTCTCAATAGTTAATTGCTTTTGTTTTTTTTCACAGAAGAACAACACCACAGTATCTATAATTCTGTATGCACCTTTTTTTCTGATGTTTTTTTTGCTTCTTTTGTTGTTACACTTTTATTTATGGTTCTCTGTTGACTTTTTTTTTTGGTTGTTGGTGTGATTTCAGTATTTCATCACTCATTATTCTTATTTTTGTTTTCATTCTTTGACTTTTTATGATCATGTAGTTCTTCTAATTGTTCGTATTGTTTTTTCTTTTTTTTTTGATGATGTTGATGCAGTAAAAGTTAGTAGTGGTTAATTTATTCTGTTTTAGTTACCCTTTTGGTTAAATTTTTCTGGGTCTTCATTTGATTTGCACAATGTGCTGCAAAATTTCAGCTTTATGTGTTATTAGAAGACATGAATCAATCGTTGTCTAACGTACATTCTTCAATTTTAAACTTTGTTGCGTGCTTTCGATGGAGCCAAAGACCCGCTTCAGGGGTAATGGAGTAAGTCTTATGATAGACGGTCTTTTTTTTAGACCAGTGTCAGACAAAGTGTCAGTGTATACTCAATGGTGGTCACCATACACCTCAATGTGGGTGAAAAAAAAAAATGGTCTAAAAAAAAGACCGTCTTTTTAAAGACTAGGCCGGGGTAATGTTGTCGTTGTTAATATAGTGGGCCTGCTGTTATTGAAAGTTTAAGTGGGTTGTTTGCAAATTTTATGGAGAAATTTAATGGCAAAATTCTCTGTATTTTTAATGTTGTTGTATTTTTAGCACACCAATTACCAAGTATTGATTGAAGGAGTTATCCTTTTGAACTCTTGAAAGTTCGCATCTACTTAGTGGTCGAGATGGAAGTATTCGAGTTAAAAGGTCTCGTCTTCTGTTTAAATAGATTGAGGTAGTTTTCCGTTACAAACCCTACTTGTAGCATATGGTGAAGTTACTTTCGGAACAAATTATGGTTTGTGTTTGTCAATATCATTTTGGGACTTAGGCTTTGTTGTTGGTGTTGCATATAATTTGTGTCTATGTGCCACTGCAGAACTTGCAAAAGGGGTCTGCGATCAAAATGTCAAGTCTGTGGAGTGTATTTTGCACGCTATCAGATTGCTCGAAAGCCAGAGCTGAGCAGTGCAGTCCTCTACTCGTGTTTGTTACCGATCCTTCTTCATGCATCAATCATGCTGCGATAATTGGGTTAGATGTATTGCTTCTGTTGATTCTTCTGAACAACATGATTATGAAAACATTCATTCAGAAATCTGAGCGCCCAGTTCGCTATAAGCACTACTCAACCTTGCAAATGTTATCTGCTGTTTTTAACGGGTGTCTTGGACTGACTTATGTCGGTTTTGGTTCTTGGATTTTGATTGAAAAAGCGAACAATGATCATTCCGTTCTACCAGTTCATTGGTGGATTTTGTATATAATTCAGGGATTTACATGGTTGGTTATCGGACTAACAACCAGCCTTAGGGGAGAGTATTTTCTTACAGCATCGTTGCGAATTTTGTCCATTCTTGCTTTCTTATCTGCTGGGATTTTCTGCTTTATTGCTTTGTTTGCTGCCATAGGTAACCATGATATAACGGTTAAGGTAGTCTTAGATGTTATGTCTTTTTTAGGAGCGAGTTTAATTTTGTTATGCACTTACAAGGGTTACGAGATTGAAGAAAGTGACGAGCTGAGATATGGAAGTACCCTTTACACTCCTCTGTTTGACGAGACTAATGGTTCGAACAAAATTGATTCAGCTGGACAGTTTGTCACTCCATTTGCGGCAGCTGGGTGGTTAAGTAAAATGTCATTCTGGTGGTTGGACTCGATGATGAAATTGGGCAAACGGAAGACTCTCACGGAAGAGGACCTTCCCGAACTGCGAGATTCAGAAAGAGCGGAATCATGTTACTTGGAATTCATGGATCAGTTGACTAAACAAAAGCAGAAAAGTGAGGCAAATTTACATTCCTCCATATTGTGGACTATCGTCACCTGCTATTGGGACGAAATTTTGCTTTCCGGGTTTTTCGCGCTTCTCAAGATAATTACCTTGTCAGCGGGGCCCATTATGCTGAACGCCTTCATTCAGGTTGCTGAGGGTAAAGAACTTTTTAAACATGAAGGTTATGCATTGGCCGCATTTCTGTTCATTACAAAGATCGTGGAATCATTGTCACAAAGACAGTGGTACTTTCGGAGCAGATTGGTTGGTGTTAAAGTGAGATCGCTGCTTACCGCAGCAATCTACAGGAAACAGCAAAAACTATCTAATGTTGCCAAAATACGTCACTCTGCGGGGGAAATAATGAATTACGTTACAGTCGACGCGTACAGAATTGGCGAGTTTCCTTTTTGGTTTCATCAGACTTGGACTACTAGTCTACAGCTTTGCATTGCTTTACTTATTCTGATCAAATCAGTCGGGCTTGCAACTATTTCGGCATTCTTGGCCGTCGTTCTGACTGTTCTTGTCAATGCACCCCTTGCAAAGTTACAAAATAGGTTCCAAAGCAAGCTTATGGTTGCACAAGATGAGAGGCTGAGAACGTTGTCGGAGGCGCTTGTGAACATGAGAGTATTGAAGTTATATGCATGGGAGACTCACTTCAAGAATTTAACAGAGAGGTTGAGGGAGATAGAACTTAAGTGGGTACAAGGCGTGCAATTTAGAAAAGCGTATAATGCGATTCTCTTTTGGACTGCTCCTGCCGTTATTTCTGCAGTAACATTCGGTACTTGTTATCTGCTCGACATTCCTTTAACTGCTGGAAGTGTCTTTACTTTTGTCGCGACATTGCGTCTTTTGCAAGAACCTGTAAGAGCTATACCTGATGTCTTAGCCGTAGTAATTCAAGCAAGGGTGGCGTTCACGCGAATTGTTGAGTATCTTGAGGCACCAGAGCTTCAGACTGAAAAGGTCCGAAAAAAGCAAAGTACGGAAGATGTGAATCATGCCATTTTGATGAAGTCAGCCAATCTTTCCTGGGAAATAAATTCATCAAAACCGACATTAAAAAACATAAACCTTGAGGTTCAAGTCGGGGAAAAGGTAGCTATTTGTGGTGAAGTTGGCTCCGGCAAATCAACATTACTCGCTTCTGTTCTTGGAGAAGTACCATATATAGAGGGAACTGTAAGCAAGCTCTCTCAAAAACCCTTAACATTTTGTGAACAGCTACTAGTTAGAACGTAGACGAACATCATCTGTATATTAAGGATTTTTGTGAGGAAACTTTTCATGTCTCATTAATCTTTAACTCTACAGGTTAATGTTTATGGGAGGATCGCTTATGTTTCACAGACAGCATGGATTCAGACAGGAACTATACGAGATAATATTCTTTTCGGGTCTGCATTGGATGAGCTACGGTACCAAGAAACTCTTTGGAGGTGTTCATTGGTCAAGGACCTTGAGATTCTTCCTCATGGTGACATGACTGAAATCGGAGAAAGGGGAGTAAATCTAAGCGGTGGGCAGAAGCAACGTATTCAACTCGCTCGTGCGTTATATCAAGATGCCGACATCTATCTCTTGGATGATCCATTCAGTGCTGTTGATGCACACACTGCAACTAGTCTCTTCAATGTATGTATTTCACCGTAATTGTGAATAACTCTACTATTTTGTTATGTACTCAAACCAACGATTTGATTTTGGATCTTGTGGCAGGAATATGTTATGGAGGCTCTCTCGGAAAAGACCGTATTACTTGTGACACACCAAGTTGATTTTCTTCCCGCATTTAATTGCTGTTTGGTGAGTCGATTGTCCATCTCCGTTTTGTAATTTTGTAAAGTTCCATCGTCAACATGTTCGGTTAATGTTGACTCCATGTTGTTTGATGACCGAAAAGTTTAAGTTCATGGTTGTAGGGCCAAGATCAATTTCATTCTCTAACACGCCCCCTCACGCAATTCAGTCCCATAACCTCTTGTCCCAAGGCTCTAATACTCGACCTATTGGTTGTTTACAGACTAGAACGTTAGTTCTAGGGAGAGAAAGACAGTTTTCTTAAGTGTATACCGTTGGACAGCTCTTAAACATTGTATTCTCTATCCATAAGATGTCGTTTTGGTTTGATACTCCCGGGCCGTTGTTCCGCTGCCGCGGATGGCTAGAGCGCCAAGAACTTCTGCCTTCAGGTCTTTTCTTTTGGGGTTAGCCAGTACTCTTTAATCTTTTTGAAGCTACAAGTACTTATAGAAAAGGTCATAGAGAATACGAGATAAAGATGTTTTAGATCTTTCTTATTGAGACGTCGATCTTGCCCGTGTGGGGCACATGTTAGAAACCAACTTAACCAAAAGTTTAAGCTGATGGTTGTAGCCTAATTTCGGTTTCATATTCTAACAAATTTCTGAAAATATATTTTTGTCTTCTGTTTTTCTTTTTCTGTAGCTCATGTCAGATGGAGAAATCACCCAAGCAGGATCATACGGCGAGTTATTAGCTTCAAGTCAGGAGTTTTTAGCCCTTGTTAATGCACACAAAGAAACCGCTGGCACCGAAAGGCTGCCAGAGGCCAGTGCATCGGCAATCCATCCAATTTTGGGAAAAGAAATAAAAAGAATCGGTGTTGAGAAACATGAAGTATTGGAAGGTGGTCTGTTAATTAAACGTGAAGAACGAGAAACGGGAGAGACTGGCCTAAAACCGTACTTGGTGTACATAAATCAAACCAAATACAGTATGATATACTTTATTATTGCTGCCATGTCTCATCTTATCTTTGTAGTACTCCAGATACTCCAGAATACTTGGATGGCCTCGGCTGTTGATGATCCTAACGTTAGCACATTGAAACTGATTGGAGTGTACCTTATCATCGGAGCGTGCTCCATAGTTTTCTTGTTCACAAGAAGTCTTGCTTCGGTTGGAATGTGCATGGAAACGTCAAGGTCGTTGTTTTCCAAGCTGTTAAACTCTCTCTTTCGTGCTCCGATGTCATTTTACGACTCCACACCTCTAGGAAGGATACTAAGTCGGGTAAGTAAACGTTTTTTTCAAGAGTTGATGAACTCTGATCACTACTTAAGCTGAACTAATGTATCGGAGCTTTCTTTGTGTCCGATGGCAGGTTTCTGTCGATTTTAGTATAGTTGACCTTGATCTCTCATTCAGCCTTCTCGCAGCTTGTGGGGTTACTATGAATACATATGCAACACTCGGAGTGTTGGCTGTCATTGCTTGGCAAGTCCTGTTTGTTTCGGTACCAGTAATGTTCATAGCAATTCGATTGCAGGTAACTTTATGCAAGAGCTTAGATTCCCTTGCTAAAATGGCTGTATCGATTATAATGGGTGAACAAGTCCATGAGTCGATGAATCTCTTAACATTCGGAAACTACATACGACATAGAGTTCTTATATATTGGATAAAGATATAATGAGTTGATGATGCATGTTGACAGAGATACTACTTAGCAACTGCAAAAGAGTTGATGAGACTGAATGGTACAACCAAATCTTTGGTTGCAAACTACGTCGCTGAATCTGTCGCTGGAGCTATGACGATTAGAGCTTTTGGGGAGGAAGATCGCTTCTTTGCTAAGAGTTTCAGTGTGATTGATACAAACGCTAGCCCGTATTTCTACAACTTTGCAGCTAATGAATGGCTAATTCAGAGACTTGAAACGCTTTGTGCCGCCATTCTTACTGCTGCTGCTGTTTGTATTGTTTTGCTACCCACCGGAACTTTTAGCCCAGGTGAGCCGTTCTTGTCTTTCTTTACAGCATCTTCATTACCGTCTGTTCTCCTCATCTCTTCAATCACTTCAGAAAACTTCACGAGGTTTATTACTTCGTGAGTTTTATTACATGAAATACAGTAAATTTGAGAATCTTTCCAACATGTTGTTAACAGTTTTCGAAATTGTTCTCACATAAATTTGAACGAGACTATTTCCAGAGTATTACTCGTATGATTTATGAACCTGATTCACTGTACAACAAAGGCAGATATTTAAGTGAGCTGTGTTGTTTTGTTCCGTAATATTCCGAAGTGCAAGGATGAGTCTGCAGTAAAATAAAAAAAATGGTTTCTATTGATCTCTTTCTTTTTCGTAACATATCACTTAACACGGTTGGATCTCAAGTCTAATAAAAGCGGAAATGCAGGGTTTATCGGAATGGCACTATCATATGGACTTTCATTAAACATGTCGATGATTTTTTCTATTCAAAATCAGTGTGCGTTAGCCAATCATATAATATCTGTTGAGAGGCTTGACCAATACACGCACATTCCAAGCGAAGCACCAGAAGTCATTGAAGACAGGCGTCCTCCACAGAACTGGCCATTGGTCGGGAAAGTGGAGATATGCAATCTCCAGGTAACTTCCAATTTACCGCATTTTGTCAGTCGTATAGTTGTGATAAACAAAAATTACGGAACAAACTAAGCAGTATAAACAAGACTTTCAATGCATGGATGTCCTCGCTCTCTGTTGGAAGATGTGAGCATGGCCGAATGAATTGTAGTTATGTTACATGGAACCTCCATTCGATATATCGATCCTCCTCAACCAAGTAATGTTTTCAGTAATGCAGCATGACTTCACTTTGCTTTGAATAGATGCATCTACAAAATGTAGATACATAAAGGGTGTCCTCTTTATCCTACCATTGGGTGAAATGTCGACTGTATTATGTCGAGAATGTAGTCCACAAAAGATCATAAACTGAGTTGTACTGCGTTTAAATCAGGTAAGGTATAGGCCTGATGCACCGCTAGTTCTTCGAGGAGTCAGTTGCACATTTGAAGGCGGAGATAAAATCGGTATTGTCGGTAGGACTGGAAGTGGAAAAACTACTCTAATTGGTGCCTTATTTCGCTTGGTGGAACCTGTTGGAGGGAAGATCGTAGTTGATGGTATCGATATATCTTCAATAGGACTTCACGATCTACGATCACGTTTTGGGATTATCCCCCAAGATCCTACACTCTTCAACGGTACTGTAAGATTCAACCTGGACCCACTAGGTCAGCACAGTGACGTCGAGATTTGGGAGGTATAGCTCTTTTTCTTTTGTCCTCAGTACTGTAATAATGTCAGGAAGCTGAGGAAAATGGTCGCTTTATCGGATTTTTTTTTACTCTTATGTAGGCGCTTAGCAAATGTCAGCTGAAAGACGTCGTTGAAGACAAAGAGCTAGGGCTAGATTCCTTAGGTACCAACTTATTTCATTTTTTCAAGTTCTTTTTTATTCGTGTAGTGTGCCCAGAAAACCGAAAAGGCTTATCTCGAGAAGGGATTTGGAAGGAAAGGTAGAGAAACGGTTTCCGCTGTTGACAGCAGATTCGGTTGGAGGGAAACGAGTGATCTGGTTTCCTTTAACATGACAAACTAAAATCTGTTTTTTTCCTAACTTTCCGACATTTTTAAACTGTAGTTGTCGAGGATGGATCAAACTGGAGCATGGGACAGCGGCAACTATTCTGTCTAGGCCGTGCTTTGCTTCGACGAAGCAGAGTACTCGTGCTTGATGAAGCAACTGCATCAATTGATAATGCAACCGACACTATCCTTCAAAAAACAATACGAACAGAATTCGCAGATTGTACGGTGATTACAGTGGCGCACAGAATCCCGACCGTGATGGACTGCACAAAGGTCCTTGCCATTAGCGATGGTCAGTCTTCTTTAATCTTTACGTTTGATATTTCCTTATATGCTGTCGGGAGCTACGGTGCACGTGTTTGAAAACATTGTATCGGTTATCAATCAATTCTTGTACTTACAAGCATTAATTGTTGTAGACTTATAGTATGCTCAGTGTCTCACTCAAACCTATCATTGTTATCACCGCCTCACCGGTATACGTCTGTTGTAACCAGTACTTCTTTAAACGTTGTTTACGTTTTTTTTTAGTCAATTTTCAATGTAAGCACATGCGCGTTCAGTCTGCTCGCTGATCTACTTACACAGAAAAGGTAAAGATTGTAATAATGGTGAGATCCGCCAGTCACATGCGTGTACAGCTCAGAAAATAAATGATGACCAACTTGAAGAAGAAAAGAGTAGGGCAGACCAAAAAGTAACACGTAAACAAATGGATGAAACAGATGAAATTGAACGATGGAAAATCTCGTGTGTTTTGATCGGATATCGTCTCGCGTCAGAATTAGTTACGTAAAAGGCTTAATTATGAACTCTGATGCTGTCTGCAGGGAGATTGGCGGAGTTTGACGAACCAGTGAAGCTAATGAAACAAGAAGGTTCTCTGTTCGGACAACTCGTGAAAGAATACTGGTCACATTTCCACTCTGCAGAAGCACATTGAACACAAAAGACGGTTCACTCTTTCGCCCTTTTCCTACTACTTTCTAGTCTCACACAAATATACGGAATATCACAACTCATCTTACCAGATACAGTAAACTGTGGACGCTGCAAATCACGTACACAAGGTACACAGATTTTGTAAGGTCACTGATTTCTCAAAATATACGAAACTGGTTAGCAAGTATTATTGCCCATTTACGGAATGTTTAGTCGTTAGTCGTTATTTATCGTCTTTAGCAAGCTCGTATGGATACTATAACCGCGAAACTCTAGCATCGGCTATCTAATACGGAGTAACATTTGCAGCCCATGTTTTATTTGTATCAGTGTAGACTGTAGATTGTAGGGCATAATAAGTTAATAACACAGAAATTTTGTCTGCAGAAGTGTGTAAATTGTACTCCGTAGTATTGTACTGCATCATTATTATAAAGACGGTTGGACGCTTACAACTAGAGGTGGCCAAGGGCCGGGCCGGGCCGGGCTACGGCTGGCCCTTTAAGGGCCGGGCTCCAAAATTGAAGCCAGGGCCCGGCCCTTGGGTGGGGGAGGGTCGGGCCTAAAAGGGCCGGGATCTGAATTTTAGGCCCTAGCCCGGCCTTTAGGTGGGCCCGGGAGGGCCGGGCCTATAAGGGCCCTTTATAATTTTATTTTTACTTTTTTTTGGCGGCCCCTTACGGGCCCGGCTCCAAAATTGGGCCCAGACCCGGCCCTTAACTTTTGGAGGGCCCAACCGGGCTTTGAAGGGCCGGTAAGGGCTGCAAAAAAAACAGCCCTCAAGGAGGCCTGGGCCGGGCCGGCCCGCATGGATGGCCACCTCTACTTACGACGAATAGTTTGTGTCTAAAACGTGATCACTTTAACGTTTACTATGACTACTTTTTACGGAGTACTTAATAACAGTCGTAGCAAACATTAAAATGCTCATTTTTCAAACACAGAATATTTATCATACGTATAAAACCGTCTTATTTTAACATTTACGAACTTTTAATGCGTTGATGACCCACAATCACATATATTTCCAAGAATAGACAACCAAAATCAAATCAAACAATCTCTTCAAACTTCTAACTATTGCTTCCTATGCACTTGTCTCTTTCACAAGCCTAAAACATATAAATGACAACATACTCTCAATTTTTAGACGCACTTATACAAATTTTGTACACATCTAAAAATTATCACATTTTTATAATATTAATTTATTTATAATATATTTAAAATTTACGTGTGCAATGACGACTATCACATGATTCACATCCAATCAACTCAACACAATTCCAATTTTATTTTTCCTCTATTTGTCGTGGTGACGGGCAGTTACTTTGGTCAGTCTCCTTCCGTCTCCTCTAATAAATACTTAAAATATTACTCTTTATTTGTAACATGGGGTCCACGTACGTTGATATATACGGAGTAATTGTTTATTGGATTGTGAGAGGAGAAAGAGAGACTGTCAGAAAAACTGTTAAAAAAAAAGGGTGTTGCTCAACTGTATCCGACTTTTTCTCAGTTGTACCCAAAAAAGACTTCACTGCCCTTTTCATTTTCTCTTCCCATATTTCAAAACCTATCTAAATTCTCTCTTCTCTCTCCTCTCTTCATCTTCATTCTTTTCAATTCAACCCACCCACCCTTAAACCACCCCAACAAACACTAGGTCAACCACCCATCCAACAAGACCGGTGCACATCTCCGACGACCACCACCACGCACTTAGGCCGACGATAATAATAAACTCAATAATTGTTTTTCAAAAAAAAACAATAAAAAAAAAATAAAGAAATTAATAGTACAAGAACAACAACGCAATACTGGGTACTTTGCATCCCCTCTGCCCCACCCTCACGCCGGCGCCTCTGTCTTCGTTGCCGCCTCAACTCCGGTGCCGTCTTTGCCCCTTCATCTGCCACATTTCTCCCCACCACCATAATCACACATGTCCAATTCAATAAACTCTCAAAACCCTAATTGTTAAAAGTTCAATTAGTAAAATTGTTAAAATTTAATCAATATAAGGAATTAAATAATAAAAAAATCTGGTTATTTTAATTTAGAATTGAACGATTTGAATTATTTTTTAATGATTCGATTGATTTTGAATGAATTTTGATTAATTTAATTTGTTGAAAAAGAGAGAAAAAGTTAGATTATGGAAGGGTAGAGAATGGAAACTTAATGGTAAAAAAGGGTACAACTGAGTAAATTTCGGGTACAGTTGAGCAATTACGAAAAAAAACTATGCGTATTATTTCTCATTTTGTCATGTACTTATGTTATGCACTCGTATTCTCTCCAATATTAATATTAACTTTTACTACTCCCTCTGTCTCAGTCATTTATATTTACAGTTTAACTTTTTTCCTCTCACAAAAAAATCAAACTGTAAATAATTCACTAAAACGGAAGGGAGTACATTAATTGTGTTTATCTTTTTCGATGCCCATTTTGACGTCGTAAATCATCTATATGTCGCACTTAATAGTATTTCGACATTGATATAACTAGACACCTAAATACTTGACTTCAGATTAGATACAATAAAAACTTTATTGATTTTACTCTAAAATTTTAACGTCAAATTATGTCAGTACTTATAGTCGAGTCAGAGTAATCAATTAGATGCCAATTTCTACAAAAAGGCTAGAGATACACCAGGTGTGTAGAAATCTACACACCAGTGAGGGGGGGGGTGTGGGCCACTTGTAAGCAAAATGAGGAAAAAGGAAAGTGGGGGCTACCAAGTGTGAGGGTGGTGTGTAGAGATTGGTGTATCTCTATCATCTTCCCAATTTCTACGTAGCCACTTATCTTGACGTTTATGTGATGCACATGTTGTTAGATCAAAATAGATCCTCTCCATTTTTTTTCGCTCCATTTCCTGTCACATAACACTATTTTATTATATATTTTAATCACCTTTATTTACCTTTTTATTTCCAAATAAATCCACAACCGTCCGATCAACCTTAGATTTAATCCCGTCAATTAAAAGGTAATGGATCCTCCATTTCTTTTTGAGAAATGAAAAGGATCCTTACTCGTTGTTAGATAGCGATTATCTCTTTTAGCCATTTGTCTATACTTTTTTTAAATATTTCTCATAAAAAAAAAAGTTAAAGTGTAAACAATTCACTGAAATTCAGAGAGTATTCTAAGATAAAATTCATGTCCCTTGTCTGCATAATGTTACATTTGTTGGGAGTTGGGACGTGTTGGCTAAAATAACAATTTCGTAAGATAATTAATGGTTTTATAATCAATTTTTTTTTTTATATATATAAAGTTTAAAGTTATTATTACAGTAATTGTCCTGTGAGGTAGAACTTGCATTAAATTAATGTGAGACAAAGGTATAAATTACATTTAAAAGGGTACAAAAACATGAAACAATCTACTAAAGTCACTACTAAAAAAATTAGTAACAATTAATTATAATTATCACTTAAATGATACAAAAACTATATAATCTAGTACGAGTGAGACGGACCTACAATAATTTATTGTAAGACCTAACTAACAATAGAATTGTTGTTATTATTAATATTAGCGGGCCCACAATGACATCAACGTTTTTTCGATGAGGTGTTCTGATTTAATAATAAAGACGGAACGTCGTGCCTCATCTAGTAATCTTACCAAAATGAAAAGAAAAAAGAGAAAGAAATCGACTTTTTTCACCCAATAAAAAAACGTAATTAATTTTTCATATACGAATTTTACTCACGTTCTATACTTTTTTCCATTAATTTTCCGCCCCTAGTCCTCTACCCTTTTTTACTCACCCAATATACAAAATCCTCTTTTTTTTTTTTTTTAACTTTTCATAATCAAAATTCAATCGATTTCTCAATATTTAATCATGAAATTGATTCAATCAACTAATAATATATTTCAATTTCAATTCTAGTCTAAAATTATCAATTTTCAATAAAATTGGATAGATTCAATTGAAACTTAGGATTAGGGTTAAGTTTTACATTCTTTTTTTAATAGTTCAATCACTTCTCAATTTCATAAATTTTGTTGTTAAACTAAATTTAATTGATTGTGCAAGTGCACACAACTAACAAAATTTTCCAAGGAATCACATTGATTGATGATAAGAAAAGTCAATGTCCACCATTGTTGAGCACTTTATGTTGGTCGATCATCATCTCCAATTATCCAGTATTCTATTTTTTGGGTCGAATTAATTTCGTACAATAATCATACTACCTATTCAAACTCTAAAGTTTTATTTAAAATTATTAAAAATTAACAATTTAAGACGAAAATTGAAATTAAAATGGATGATTCTTAATTGGATCGGATGAAAAAAAGAGAAACTTGATGGAGATTTGATTGAAGAAAAGTTAATAAATAAGAGAGAAAGTTGTATATTGAAGGAGTAAAAAAGGGTAGAATAGAAAAATAAATGAAAAAAGTATACCACGGGAGTAAAAGTCGTATACGGAAAATCAATACCCTAAAAAGAGGGAATTGTTATTTTTCGCCCCCTTTTTACTAATTTTCAGCCCTTTTTTTAGGTAAAATGACTAAAATACCCTTTTCAGAGAAGGGTGAAGGGTAGATGGGATTATTTAGGTTTTTTTAATTTAAGGGCATTATGGTAATTTTGGGGCGATAAATAGTGAAATAGGGGGCGATAAATAGTACGAAGTATTTATGTAAAAATACAATAAAAAATAGTGGTCACATTCTCAGTTGACTTAATGATTTCCACACTACAACTGCATTTGTGATGATGATCACAAATCTTGATAATCATCATGATATTGTATTTGAAAGTACCATGCACATGCCATACAAAATTAGCATAAAATAATCCAATTTCATCATTTTTTTTTTTTTTTTTTTTTTGATTCATCAATAAATACTGAATTTTTTGATTATTTTTCATAAAAGGTCTTGTAATTCTGTTTTTATTTGATTTGAATTTCCCATTTTTGTTATGACGTTTTCATATCAAAGATTTCAACTTTTTATTATTTTTGTGGACCAAAATTAAAACTTTTTATTATTTTTTGTTGCCCTTTTTCTTCATTTCTATTCACCAATTTTGTCACTTTCATGCTCAAATTTTATTAAAGTTGCATACTTTGATGAATTGAATAAGTGTAATGAAGATATATTTTCTGGGTTTGTATTTTGTTGATTTGATTTGATATTAGGGTTAGTTGGTTTGATTTACTACCTTTGGTGTTCTTTAGTTTTATTTTTAACCAAAATTTGATTTTGGTACAACTTTAGAACATTTTGATAAACTCTATTGAATTTTGCTAAACTACAATTATTCTTGTTGTACTTCATTTAGATTAAATTCTTCCCAACTTTTGTGTTTAAATTCTAAAATGAGACCGTTTCTCGCATGAAACTGTCAATAAAATTTCTCAGCAGCTCATTTAACCCTGATAAATAAACTCCTGAGTAATTTTATTGATCGTCTCACGGGTTTGAATATCTCGAAAAGTGAAAATATGTGGTAAGTTTGTGTGGTGATGGTAATAATGATGATCCTCCATCAATTTGTCATCTTTTTACTTTTTGATTTTTCAATGTTTTATTGTATATTTTATCAAAAATGTGTCTTTTTCTCCTTTATATCATGTTTTCTTATGTGGATACTTCATTATTGATATTGATATTCTCCACTTATATATAGAGAGAGTGTTATGCATGCATTTTATTCTCAACTTTTGTCCTTGAGGTCATATCCACTATATAATCACTAATTGTATACTACTACTTGCATTATCTGGTGTAGTTTCTCAGCATTCACTCATGTATTAACTTTAACCATTTAGTGGCATTTACATCACTATTTCATTGATCAAAAAGTTAAAGTTTGCTAATAGTGTTAGATTTTATTGTTTGTGCTGAGTAACTATTTTTTGGTGTATCTGTTCAATTCATTGTTGCGTTTTTTTTCATCGTAAAGTGTTAGGAACCAACTCAACCAAAAGCTTAAGCTGATGGTTGGAGGCCCAAGATCGATTATATACTCTAAAGACGTTTGTCCTTTAATGTAATGATCTAACGTAGTTTTCATTTTGGGTCATCTGAAAACCGCCTTTTTACACCCTTACCTCGCTAGTCATGTGTTGAGGGAACTCTACTTGAGGCATTGTGGTGGTAGTTTGAGTTTCACATTGTTATGTAAAGTATTGACACTGTTGTAGATTTTGTAGGTGCAAAAAAAAAGGGTGCTGAGAAATGATGATGGATGATCTGTGGAAATTGTTCTGTGAGCAATCTAATTGCTCCGAGAGCGATTCTGAGTCTTGTAATCCTCAGCTTGTTTCTGTCACTAACCCTTCTTCATGTATCAACCATGTTATGATTATACTATTTGATGCATTACTTCTGATATTAGTCCTAGTTAACCTGATTTGCAAAACTTCGTCGACAAAAGTTAAGGTGCATGCTCACTATAGGCCCTTTACAACTTTGCAAATATGTTCAGCAGTTGTGAATGGCGGTTTGGGGCTGGTTTACATAGGCTTAGGAATTTGGATTTTCGAAGAAAATTTGAGAAAAGATCATTCTGTTTTGCCAGTACATTGGTGGGTTTTGTATGTTGTTCAAGGAGGTACTTGGATGTTAGTAGGTCTAACAACGAGTTTTCGAGGGACGACTTTCACGAGAGCCCCATTTCGTCTCTTGGCCATTTTTGCCTTCCTCTCTGCTGGCATTTCCTGCATTCTAGCTCTTTTTTCAGCAGTAAATAACCGAAAATTTACTGTTAAGGTGGTCTTAGATGTCTTAACTTTCGTTGGAGCAAGTTTGCTTTTGTTGTGTACTTACAAAGGGTTCAAAAATGAAGAAAGCGAGGAGACTTTGAACGGAAGTACCCTTTACAGCCCTCTTTATGATGAGACTAACGAAAACTGTACGACTCAAGTTACCCCTTTTGCTGATGCTGGGTTGTTCAGTAAGATGTCGTTCTGGTGGTTGAACTCTATGATGAAATTAGGTAAGCAAAAGACGCTTGAGTTAGAAGAAGTGCCTCAATTACGGGACATTGATAGAGCAGGGTCATGTTACTTGCAGTTTCTGGACAAGTTCGACAAGTGGAAAAACGACAGTTCGTCCCTTGAGTCTTCCATCTTGTGGACGATAATTTCGTGCAACTTAGGGGAGATTCTGGTCTCTGGGTTATTTGCACTGCTGAAGATACTCACTATGTCAGCTGGACCACTTCTTCTGAATGCCTTCATCGAGGTTGCTGAAGGTAAAGAAGCTTTTAGGAACGAAGGTTACGTACTCGTAGTCGCTCTTTTTGTATCAAAAATAGTGGAGTCCCTCTCACAGAGGCAATGGTACTTCAGAAGCCGATTAATTGGTGTTAAAGTACGGTCATTGCTCACTGCAGCAATTTACAAGAAACAATTAAGATTATCAAATGTCGCTAGGTTGACGCACTCGGGTGGTGAGATAATGAACTACGTTACTGTCGATGCTTACAGAATTGGTGAATTCCCGTACTGGTTTCATCAGACGTGGACAACAAGCCTCCAGCTTTGCATCGCGCTAGCGATTCTGATTCATGCAGTTGGCACTGCGACAATCGCAGCGTTAGTAGTGATCGTCCTTACAGTACTTTGCAACGCACCAATTGCGAAGCTACAGCATAAGTTCCAGACAATGCTTATGAATGCACAGGACGAGAGGTTGAAGGCGTTATCGGAAGCTCTTATTAACATGAAGGTGTTGAAGCTGTATGCATGGGAGAATCACTTTAAGAAAGTAATTGAAGAACTGAGGAAAGTCGAGTATAAATGGCTCAAAGCAGTGCAATTGAGGAAAGCTTACAACGGTTTTCTGTTCTGGACGTCTCCTGTATTGGTTTCAGCTGCGACTTTCGGAGCCTGTTATGTGCTGAAAATTCCTCTGCATGCCAGCAATGTATTCACTTTCGCTATGCTTTATGCTTGGTGCAAGAGCCCATTCGAGCCATCCCTGAAGTTATTGGCGTAGTAATTCAAGCAAGAGTTGCCTTTGCAAGGATTGTTGAGTTTCTTGATGCTCCCGAGCTGCAATCTGAAAATGTTCGGAAGAAGAGAAACACCTGCAGCACAAACCATGTTATTCTGTTGAAATCTGCAAATCTTTCATGGGAAACTAATTCATCAAAGCCTACTCTGAGGAACATGAATCTAACCGTTAAACAAGGTGAAAAAATCGCGATATGTGGAGAAGTTGGTTCAGGGAAATCAACATTACTAGCAGCAATCCTCGGAGAAATACCATATATAGAGGGAACGGTAAGTACTTTTTTGCAACTCTTTTACGTTTGAAACTGCTTTCGTCTGGTAGTCGTATATATTTCCTGTTTGTTGAACCATATTTCTGGTGTAGGTTGAAGTTTATGGGAGCATTGCATATGTTTCACAAACTGCCTGGATTCAGACAGGTACGATCCGTGAGAATATACTTTTCGGATCAGCCATGGATGAGCGGAGGTACCAAGAAACTCTTCGGAGATGTTCGTTGGTTAAGGACCTTGAACTTCTTCCTCACGGTGACATGACTCAAATTGGAGAAAGGGGAGTAAATCTAAGCGGTGGCCAAAAGCAGCGAATTCAACTTGCTCGTGCATTATACCAGGATGCTGACATTTATCTTCTCGATGATCCATTCAGTGCTGTTGACGCACACACTGCAAGTAGCCTCTTCAACGTAAGCGTCATTTCTTAAGCCATGAACATCTCGTCTTCCCTTTTCATCAGCGTAATGTAACATCTGAAATTGGAATTGTTGCAGGAATATGTAATGGAAGCTCTCTCTGGAAAGACCGTCTTGCTTGTGACTCATCAAGTTGATTTTCTTCCTGCCTTTCATTGTTGTTTGGTCAGTTTACCTTACTCTGCTGATGGTTGTCGATTTTTGTACAAAATGCATAGTGTAGCACGCTCCTAAGTCGAAAAGCTTTTTGTTTTATAGATTGAAATCTAGGAATCTACATTGCACATTTTATATTCAGCTATGTGTTCTGTTTTGTATCTGTAATTTTTCCTGAAAGAAAGGCTCTCTCGTCTGCAGCTGATGTCAGATGGAGAAATCCTTCGAGCAGGTCCATACGATGAGTTACTATCTTCAAGTATTGAGTTCTTGGACCTCGTAAATGCGCACAAGGAGACAGCTGGTACTGAAAACATGTCCGAGGTTAATGTAACTGGAAGAATCAACCACTCGGCTAAAGAGATCAAGAGAACCGCTGTAGAAACACAGTACAGTGCATCGGAAAGTGGTCAGTTGATTAAACAAGAAGAACGTGAAAAGGGTGATGCTGGAATGAAACCATATCTGCTGTACTTGAGTCAGAGTAAAGGTTACCTGTATTTTGCCGTTGTCGCTCTCACTCACTGGATATTTTTAGCAGGCCAGATATCACAGAATACTTGGATGGCCTCGAGTGTTGACAATCCTAATGTCAGCACAGAAAAATTGATCGTGGTGTACCTCGTCATCGGTTTCTCCTCAACAATCTTTTTACTCATACGATCTCTACTTGTTGTTCAGTTAGGAATGCTGTCCTCAAAATCATTGTTTTCCCAGCTACTGAACTCTCTCTTTCGCGCTCCAATGTCGTTCTATGACTCTACTCCTCTTGGAAGGATACTAAGTCGGGTATGTATATCATTGTGTCATAGGTTCCTCTACATCTTTCAATCGTTTTTCCACGAGATTAACACTTCGTATAAGATATTTCTTTTGGACTGAATTTGAGTTCAAGTTAACTCTTCTTAGTTGCTTTTCTTCAGTTCAGATAATTTCAATCCAAAAGAGTAGGGCTCTAAAGTAACATTTTCTCGGATCAACTCATGGGTTTTCTACAATCGTGCAGGTTTCAGCAGATTTGAGCATTGTCGACATCGATGTCCCCTTCAGCTTTTTGTTTGTGCTTGTCGCTACGTCAAACGCGTATTCCAATTTAGTGGTGTTGGCTGTCATCACTTGGCAGGTCTTGTTTGTCTCCATACCCATGGTTTATATGGCATTATTATTGCAGGTAAATAATTTGGAACATCTTCCTCTCTTTCATTTCTTATACATTCTCTATGTTATGGAATGTTTTTACACTTTATCACATATAGGTCGGTGAAGAGCGGCTTCCTAGAGTTCTGGCTTACATTTACTTTATTTCTTACATTTTCCGTTCGTCTGATGCGTCTGCACTAATTTGACTTCAGAGATACTATTTCGCGACTGCAAAAGAGCTGATGAGACTTAATGGTACCACCAAGTCTTTCGTAGCCAACCATTTAGCTGAATCTGTAGCTGGTGCCATGACCATAAGGGCTTTCAAGGAGGAAGACCGCTTTTTTGCACAAAATCTCAAACTTATTGACACAAACGCCAGCCCTTACTTCCACAATTTTTCAGCGAATGAATGGTTAATTCAGAGGCTTGAGACACTCACCGCTTTTGTTCTGTCAACTGCAGCATTGTGCATGGTTTTGCTTCCTACAGGAACGTTTAGCTCTGGTATGAGAGTCTCCTTCTCAGGCTGCATTTTTCGAACGGGTCTATATTATTGTGTTTTTAGCTAATAATGAAAAACTGATGAAGCCAAAGACTCATTGTTCTTTAGATTCTATGGAATAGAGTAAAATGACTTACTATACTGGTTGCGCTTATATTATTGTTTACTGGAAGTCGTTCTACGTGATTGTCTGCGCTAATGATGATTTGAAATGGCTGTCATGAATCCATGGTGCAGGATTTATCGGAATGGCGTTATCATATGGTCTTACATTAAACGTGTCGATGATTTTCTCGATTCAGCATCAATGCACCATTGCCAACTATATAATCTCCGTGGAGAGGCTTGATCAGTACATGCATGTACCAAGTGAAGCTCTGGAAGTCGTTGAAAACAACCGACCTCCATTGAGCTGGCCATCAGTAGGGAAAGTAGAGATAACTGATCTGCAGGTTAAAAATTCATCAGTCCCTTATTCTATTGGTTCAAATATCGTATGTAGGTATATTAACTAAGACGTTGGGTGCATAACAGATAAGGTATAGGCCAGATACACCACTGGTTCTACGAGGAATCAGCTGCACGTTTGAAGGTGGAGACAAAATTGGCATTGTTGGTAGGACTGGCAGTGGAAAGACGACATTGATAGGGGCGCTATTTCGCTTGGTTGAACCCGTAGGAGGGGAAATCGTAGTTGATGGTGTTGATATATGCGCAATAGGTCTTCACGATCTAAGGTCGCGCTTTGGGATTATTCCTCAAGATCCTACTCTCTTCAATGGCACTGTAAGATTTAACTTGGATCCATTGTCTCAGCACAACGACGTGGAACTCTGGGAGGTATTTCAAACATATTGAAGATACGAAATCTCGTATCATTTTCATTTGAGAATGTTTTTTTATCTGTTCACTTCATCTATTTCTTTCAATTTCTTCCGCAGGTGCTTGGAAAATGTCAGCTCAAAGAGGCTGTTCAAGAGAAAGAGCACGGGCTAGATTCAAAAGGTACAGTTGTTCATTTCTGTGGAATGTATTTGTTTTCACGCACAACATTTCCGCAGTGCACACGCATCTGTCGAATATCTGGAATCTTATGGTCTTACAAAGCCAAATGGACAGACGTCCACTTTATGCTAGCATGTTTAATCTGCGGTGTCTAAAAGCTACTAATGTTTTATTCCAGTTGTTGAAGATGGATCAAACTGGAGCATGGGACAGCGGCAACTGTTTTGTCTAGGCCGTGCTTTGCTGAGAAGAAGCCGAGTGTTGGTGCTCGATGAAGCAACTGCGTCAATTGATAATGCGACTGACATGATCCTGCAGAAAACGATACGGACAGAATTTTCAGACTGCACAGTCATCACTGTGGCGCATAGAATCCCGACAGTGATGGACTGCACAAAGGTCCTCGCCATCAGCGACGGTCAGTCTTCTTTAATTTTTACTTTTGATATGTCCTTATATGCTGTCAAGAGCTACGGTGCACGTTTTTGAAAACATTGTATCGGTTATCAATCAATTCTCGTACTTACAAGCATTAATTGTCGTGGACTTATAGTATGCTCAATTTCTCACTCAATCCGATCATTGTTATCACTGGTACTTCTTTAAACATTGTTTACGTTTTTTTTAAGTCAATTTTCAATGTAAGCACATGCGCGTTCAGAGTGCTCGCTGATCTACTTATACCGAAAAGGTAAAGATTGTAATAATGGTGAGATCCGCCAGTCACATGCGTGTACAACTCAGAAAATAAATGATGACTAACTTGAAGAAGAAAAGGGTAGGGCAGACCACAAAGTAACACGTAAACAAACAGATGAAATTGAACGATGGAAAATCTCGTGTGTTTTGATCGGATATCGTCTTGCGTCAGAATTAGTTACGTAAAAGGCTTAATTATGAACTGTGATACTGTCTGCAGGGAGATTGGCGGAGTTTGACGAACCAGTGAAGCTAATGAAACAAGAAGGTTCTCTGTTCGGACAACTCGTGAAAGAATACTGGTCACATTTCCACTCTGCAGAAGCACATTGAACGCAAAAGACGGCTCACTCTTTCGCCCTTTTCCTACTACTTTCTAGTCTCACATTAATAGACGGAATATCACAACTCATCTTACCAAGATACAGTAAACTGTGGACGCTGCAAATCACGTAGACAAGGTAACACAGATTTTGTAAGGTCACTGATTTCTCAAAATATACGAAACTGGTTAGCAAGTATTATTGCCCATTTACGGAATGTTTAGTCGTTAGTTATCTATCGTCTTTAGCAAGCTCGTATGGATACTATAACCGCGAAACTCTAGCATCGGCTATCTAATACGGAGTAACATTTGCAGCCCATGTTTTATTTGTATCAGTGTAGACTGTAGATTGTAGGGCATAATAATTAGGAAAATTTAACAGCAATAATCCATCCTTTTGATGGTCTTCCAAAAATAAACTATCCTATGTTTAATCCCACAATAAACCCACCTATCACCATTACCTTCCACAAATAAACCCGCCTCTAATTTAACCTTTGATAACCTGTTATAACAGGTTACCACCATCTTCATAGTATACTTCAACCTCTATCATCAATAATGGTGTCACCACATCCACATTACTCTACCGCCATTAAAAACGTCTTCATCTACCAATGGCCATACCTTCCTCCTCTCGGTCAACCCGCTTAATCACTCATCCTCAACACCACCACTTGAATTTTACTCCACAGCCACCACCAAAGCGCCAAACCTGACCGCCACCACAAATCGACCACCCAAACACAATCATCAACACTTCCCGAACATTTTTAAGTCCGACAATCAACTTTACCGGAAAAGAGCCTCACCCTTTACCTCACATCCGACAACCCTCGTCCATCCATCGAAAAACTAACCCCAACACCCTAAAATCAGTATCTAACTTTCTTTTATAGTAAATAAAAAAAACGACATATTTTATGTTTTTCTCTATACAAATATGGAGTACTCAGGGTGGATTAAAATTTTCTCAATTCGACATATCAAATTAAATTTGCAAAATTCAATACCTAGATTACTCAACCAACCAACCAAAATAAACAAAAAACATGCATCATCTACATATGTACTACATAATTGCCCCGTAGCAAATCAAGTAGACAGAACAAGAATTGTGCAGAAGTATAATCTCAAACTTCAAATATAAAACCAATCAAACTCTACTACTTGATCCTTCACGCGAGCAACAAAACCACAACGTCATCAATTTTTATGCTTGATGATATAAAATGGGTGGATGGTGGTGAAGAAAATGGTATTTGAATAGTGGTAAAGTTTGAGCATCAATGATAAATATGGGTACTGATAGAAGAGAGTGGTATAACGTAAAAGTAGAGTTTGGCGGTGGGTGGTGGTCAACAGTGACTCGGTGAGAATGGAGGTGGTCAGTGGTGGCCTGGGATGTAAGTTGGTTTACTTGTTTTAATGGTGGAACAAATAAATTTTTTGTTTTTGGCAAGTGTAATGGTGGGATTTTAGATAAAGTTTACCTGTTGTATAGGTTGCAGGTAACTCAGTCTGTTAAAGGAAGATGATGGGTATAGTTGGGTTTATTGTGAGATTATTTAAAGAACGGTTTATTTACGGATGACCAGCCATAGGTTGGATTATTGTTGTTAAATTTTCCTAATAATTAATAACACACAAATTTTGTCTGCAAAAGTGTGTAAATTGTAGTATTGTACTGCATCATGATTATAAAGACGGTTGGACGCTTACAACTAGAGGTGGCCATGGTCGGCTCAAAATTAGCCCGGCCCTTGTGTGAGGGAGGCCGCCTATAAGGGCCCTTTATAATTTTTTTTTTTTTTTTTTTTTTTACTTTTCTTTGGCCCGCCCAAAATGGACCTGACCACCCTTAACTTTTGGAGGGCCCAACCGCTTTGAAGGCCAAGAAGGACTCCAAAACTACCGCATTGGATGGCCACCTCTACTTGCAACGAATAGTTTGTGTCTAAAACGTGATCACTTTGACGTTTACTATGACTACCTTTTACTTAATAACAGTCGTAACAAATATTAAAGTGCTCATTTTTCAAACACATAATATTTATTGTACGTATAAAATCGTCTTATTTTAACATTTACGAACTTTTAATGCGTTGATGGCCCACAATCACATATATTTCCAAGAATAGACAACCAAAATCAAATCAAACAATCTCTTCAAAGTTCAAACTATTGCTTCCTATGCACTTGTGACTTGTCTCTTTCACAAGCCTAAAACATATAAATGACAACATAATCTCAATTTTTAGACGCACACAAATTTTGTGCACATATCTAAAAATTAGGGTTATTCGCCAATTACAGCCACCAAAATGCACGAGTTTTAAAATTACAGCCCTTTTAAAAATTTTTAATCAATTACAGCCATATTTTTAGGGCCTCTTTAGTAATTGCAAATTTCTCAAATTTAATTCCTGACAAACGAAATGAGTGTTATGGCTCTTTTCGACTTAATGAAACACGTTGGATTTCATTTTATTTCTTTAAAGCCTTCCCTCCCCAACCACAAATCTTCCTTTCATTTTAAAACATCCCACGTTTCTTTCTTCTCTCTCTCATGCTTTCATCTTCAATGCTTAAACACCACAAATCCCCTGTTTTTTTCTCACTCACTCAGTGACTCAGTCGATGAGTCGTCATCACCAAGTCGCATGGTGGAAAAGCATAGTCATCGTCACTTTTTGGTTTTCTGTTTGAAAGGTATTGTTTACTTTTTGATTTTTGTATAAATTTGTTTCCTTTATTTAAAAAGTTAATTATTGATTTTTGTATAAATTTGTTTCCTTTATTTTGCATGCTTTGTGAAAGATTCACTTTTTTTGGTATTTATCAAAATTTCTGCTGATTTTTTGAGATTTTTCTTCAACCCTAATAATTTGGGCAATTAAAAAACAAAAATTTTGTTGCTTTATTATGTAATTAATTTTTAAAGTAGTCATTGCATGTTAGTAACAGTGTGAAATTGAATTGATGTGTAGGAATGGGGAGTGAACCGTTTGAAGTTGACATTAGAATGTACTATGGGGGCAGATTTATGTTTCAGAAAGGGAAAACTGAGTATGTAAATGATGGGTATTTCAATGAAGATCATAAGTATGGGGTGCATTTACATTGTGGATGTTGGAGTCATAGGTTAGATGTCAAATTTTTGAGGGCACTTGCTGTGAATTTGATAGAAACTGATAGGTTTCAATTGTGGTATAAGAAGAAAGGGTTTAATCTGACTGCTGGTAAGGCCATGCTTGTGTCAGAGATGGATGTGGTGAATTTGTTGAAGACGAAGGACTCTGCAAATTATGTGATCATGTATGTCATTCACTGCTTTTAGACACTTTCATCACCCTCAAAAACGCTTGCCATTTTTCGATACACAACACACACCAAGAACTAAATTGCCTAATTTCATTGGTGGTCCAAGTGGTAGCCCATCCGAAAGAAGCCCGATTTGAGAGCCCTTCAAAACCAGAATGAGGATAGTGGCCCAACAGAGGGGAGAAAGATTCCTTACTCAGCCTCTTTCCAAAATTCACTTGACCCAAACCCCACATTTATTAAGTCACCAACCCCAAAAGTCACATGTCCTTTGTCTTTAAGGAGATCCCCTAGGCTTGCAAAGAATAAACAAACTCTAGCCACCAATACTGTCACTGAAAATCCCTCACAATAAGCAAGCAACCTCACTGAACAATCTTCAAACCCTCCTGCTACTACAAATATCCCTTCATCACATCCTTTCGCACCTAAACCGCTGCAAAGAAGAGGTTCTGATTTCAAGAAGGAAATCATGAAGTTTGACTGTGGTTTAGCAAAAGAAAAGGGGAAGGAAGTAAGCAAAGTGAGAAAGCAAGGTCCAAAAAAACTTCAAAGTGTCCAGAAGGAGAAGGGTTTACAGATCAGGGAAAATGTGGCCAGAGAAAGAATTGAGAGTAAAGGGAGCAAACCAGTTCTGTCAGGGAAGGGAAAAGAGAAAGTGAAAGGAAAGGGGAAAGAGAAAGTGGTGCAAAGTGAAGGAAGACAGAAAAGAGTGAGACCTAACAGTGGTGGACAACCTTCTTACTCACTGAGAAGTAGAAGACTTGACAGTGATGATGTGTTGAATGAGTGTGATGATGTGTTGAATGAGGGTGAGGACTTCATTGACTCTGAGGTTAGTGATGAAGACTTGAGTGACCCAGATTGGGATGCTAATGAATTTGATGAAGACAAGGTAGAAGATGGTGAGTATTTAGGAGGAGGAGCAGAAGACAACACTGGTATCTTAGCTGTTGTTGAGAAGAATTTAGTCAGTAGGGTGGGCCTTTGTAAGAGTAGAGGCGTATGAAGATCGTGAGGATCTTTGGCAGGTGTGGATGATGTTGTAGTGGGTGAAGTGCAGGAACTTGATGATGACTCAGATGAGTTAAGAAGCTTACAAGGATCTCGATGAGGAGGTAGACCTTACCCTACATTTAACCCATCTACCGATTTCCAAAGTATTATTGTGTTGAAACAAGGTTTGAAATTTGAGAGTAATGTCATCTTAAGAAAAGCTCTTGTGCACCATAGTATTCAAAATGGATATGATTTCTATTACACTCACAACAATAATTCTAGGATTACATTAAAATGCAAGAATAGATGTGGGTGTACTGGAATCCAAAGAGATCTAGTTTGGGTGCTTGTAATCATGAGGAAGGTATTCAAGGTGACTTTATGATACATGCTAGAAGGTGAAAGGTGAGCACACATTTCAGATTAAGTCAATGAGGCCTGTCCATGAGTGTCCTCATGCAAGGTATAATAGAAAAGCCACATCTGAGTTCTTGGCTGATAAGTTCATTGAATTTTGGAGGAGTAACTCTCATTGGAGAATTGATGAATTCAGACTCATATTTTGAAAGAATCGAACATTGATGTCGCTTATACTAGGTGTTGGCTTGCAAGATGTAGGCTAGACTTATGATGTTTGGAAATGGGAAAGACCAATATGGTAAGATATGGGATTATGCTGCTGCTGTTAAGAAATACAATCAGGGGTCATCTGCTGTGGTTGTCTGTGACAACATTGAAAGACCACCTCCCCTTTTCAAGAGGTTCTACCTATGTCTACAAGCTTGTAAGGAGGGCTTCAAGCAAGGATGCAGGCCAATAGTTGGAGTTGATGGGTGTCATCTGAAGGGCGCATTTCCTGGTATCTGTTTAGTTGTTGGGGTGAAGGATGGCAACAATCAGATATTCCCTTTGGCTTGGGCAGTTGTAGAAACTGAGAATGCTAATAGTTGGTGCTGGTTTTTAGAGCTTCTCAGAAATGATTTGGGAAATGATGAGGGGGTAGGACTTACCTTTATGTCTGATAGGCAGAAGGGTTTGATTGATGCACTAAAGGTAGTTGTGCCCAAGGCTGAAGTTAGGTTCTGTGTGCGTCACATTTGGGCAAACTTCAAGCTCTCTTTTAGTGGGCAAGTGTATAAGGAAAAGTTTTGGAAGGCTGCCAAGGCTACAACAAAGGTAAATCCAGAATTGTTTTTCTGTTTTTTTTTTCCTGTTTTTCAGTTAACAGTGGGCAAGTGTAAATCCAGCATTGTTTTTGTTTTTCACCAGGCTGAATTTGATCAAGAAATGGAGGCAATAAAGCAACTGTCCACACAAGCATGGAGCTATTTGAATAACATACCAACTAATCATTGGTCAAGACATGCATTTGATGATCATTGCAAGTCTAAAATGTTGTTAAACAACATTTGTGAGAGCTTCAATGCTGTGTTGAAAGAGGTAAGAGACAAGCCCATACTGACACATATGGAATGGATGAGAAGGTATGTTATGGGTAAATTCTGTGAAAAAAGAGAGCTTGCTCACAAGGTAAAAGGTAAGTTCATGCCTTATGCCAACACATACATAAAATGGGCAACTGATGAATCCAAGTTGTGTCAGTACACTGAATCAAGTAGTGAGTTGTGGGAAGTTGATTTCAAAGGGGATACATGGGTTGTGAATCTGAAAGATAAGACTTGCACCTGCTATCACTGGAATTTGACTGGTATGCCTTGTCTACATGGAGTTGCTTGCATTCTGAAAATGAGGCTGAACCCATATGATTTCATTGATGATTATTATAGCAAGTCAAGGTATACTAAGGCATATGAGCACACCATTTACCCTCTACCTGGTGCAAAACATTGGGAGAAAAGTGGTTTACCTGAGCCACTTCCACCACCAATCAGGAACATGCCTGGGAGACCCTCATTGAAGAAGAGGAGAAAAGAACCTGGAGAAGGACAGAGGAAGCAAGTGAAGAGGCAAAGGAAGGGCAGCAAATGCAGCAAATGTGGGGAGTTAGGACATTACAAATCAACTTGTGTTAACCCTACTCCCACTACTACCAAAGAGAAGGCAAAAGGAGGAAGACCACTAGCAACTACTCAGTGGGCTAAAGAGGTTAGACTGAAAAATGCAAAAAGAAAGGCTGAGAAAGAAGCATATGCAGCAGCTCAAACCACTGCTACTGCCACTGACCCTGCCCCTGGTAACCTCCCTGCCACTGCACCTGGTACTTCAGCATCCACGCAGCCTGCCACTGCCCTCCCCTCTATGTTGGCCACTCAAGATGCAGCTAGCCAAGCTTGAAGATGAAGTGAAAAACTTGCAATTTGTGTTGGTTTGTTTGTGTGTGTTTGTTTGTGTCTGTTTGTTTGTGTGTGTAATGTAATGGGTTTGTTGCTTGAATAATTTGACATTTGAAGACAAATTTCAGTGTGTTTTTATCTAAGTAGGATTGTAATGGCTTTGTTGGATTGTAATTTGGTTTTAAGTTTGTTCATTTGCACTCTTAGCTTTATCAAACAATGTAGGCTATGCAGCCAAATTTTCTGTGCTATGATGTTTAGTAATGAATGAAGTAGGCTATGAAGCCATATTTTGTGTCCAAATTTGTTTCAAATGTTTTGTCGAAATTTGTTTCAAGTTTCAAATGTTGTCAGTACATGTTCGTATAATGTCTTCCACAGTAATGCAATTGCAAACAAAAAGACGACATTTTCATTGATACATTGCAAGGAAAGTCATCCAATTTTTACATCATACAATCCATGAACAGTCATAAAGACGACAACTATGACTTCCATTGTTCAATCTAAAGCACCTTTGTCATAAACACAAGAACACAAACAAACACAAGTACAATGACTTTCATGGCAGTTCCATTCTCGCTTTTGTTTTGCAGACGAACCTTGTCTTCTTTCAAAGCCTTAACCTCCTTCTTCAGCTGCTGAATCTCATTTCTTAGCTCACAATTCTTCTCACTCAAACTACTGCAACTGCGTTTCATTTTGTCCAACTCAGTTTCCAGCATTCGATTCTCCCCATTAACCTTGTTGATAATAACCCTTTGCCACTCAGTTTGAGTTTTATCAACCCAATTAAAGTATTTGCATCCACGAGTCTTGGTAATAGGGTTGTACACTCCACAACATTCAAATTTTCTTCCGGGGTTATCAATGGTGCCTGATTTCCTCACCACAAGTGGGTTCCCACAAAAGCAAGACAATGTCTTCGAAGTATTACTCCTACTACCACAACTTTGATCAGACATTGAAGATTTGCTTTATGATTTGAAGGAAAAAGGAGAGAAATAAAATCGAAATCAGAACACAGAAAATCAATTCAAACCCAGAAATTGAAACTTACAATGAACCCTAATTTTTTTGATAGAAATCTGATTTGAACACAAAACAATGAAGGAAAAAGTTCAAAATATATATAAGCTATGAGTAAGGGTATTTTCGTCATCAAATTAGCTAATTTGGGGGGAAAATTTGAATTCCACGACTTTTAAACAGAAATCATTGCCGGAGCTCCGTTTTGTATGTGATTTACAAACGGAGCAAAATAGGTGGCTGTAATTGATTAAAAATTTTTAAAAGGGCTGTAATTTCTAAATTCGAGTTATTAAAGGGCTGTAATTTACAATAAATCCTAAAAATTATCATATTTTTAGGGTGTTACTCAACTGTACCCGGCTTTTTCTCAGTTGTACCCTTTTTTTTGTCATTAATTTTCCATCCCCTACCTCTGCTTTCCTAATTTTTCTCTCTTCTCTTTCCACCCAAAAAAAACCTTAAAACAATTTAAATCAACCAATTTCTTCTTCAATTAATTCAAATTACTTATACAATTAATTCAATTCTTAACATATGGATCCTTGTGACGATATATTTAATGTAATTTACTTTTTTTTTCATTAATTTAATTTTTTATCATTCATTTTGTTTATGTTTGTTTTTTTTTGTTTTTTTTATTTTTATTTTTTATGAATTATTTGGGTTGGCGGCGGCTGTGGCGGCGGGCGGTGGCTGTGGCGGCGGCGGCGGCCGTCGTGGGGGTGGGCTTGGCTGTGGTGGGGGTGGCAGTGGGTACCTATTACGAGTAATACAATTCCCGAAATACCGCTTGAAGACATTGTAAAGTTTTACTCTTTGTACTCGTAGAATATTGATTGATTGGTTATGCCATGTTTTTCTATTCAGTTTGAGTATGTAGTTAGCCAAATTTTGCTGTAAGGGCTACAGAAGTTGCCATCGTTTTTATCACCTTGTGGAAAGTGGATGGATGGTCATATTCTAATATGAAGCACGATGACTACTGCACAAACGGGGGAATCTTTCTAACCTACTGTATAGGAAACGCTGGACAAACAAAGACGAGATAGTCAGATAGAGAGAGACTTAAACTTAGTATGTACCTAGAAATCAGCTGAGGGAGGAGCGGTGGTGGTGGTGGTGGTGGGAGAGGCATAAAGTTTTGGTGGTTTAATAGAGGAGAGAGAAGAGAGAAAATTTTGATTTCTAAATTTGTGGGGAGGAAATGAAAAGGACAAGTAGGTCTTTTTTGGGTACAACTGAGAAAAAGCCGGGTACAGTTGAGTATTATTTATTTATAATATATTTAAAATTTACGTGTGCAATGACGACTATCACATCCAATCAACTCAACACAATTCCAATTTCTCCTCTATTTCTCGCGGTGACCGGCAGGCAGTTTCCTTCAGTCTCGTTAAAACGGGTATATCCGTCTTAAATTAAAACGGGTCAAATACAGGGGCGGATCCAGGATTAAAAAGTACATTGGGCTAAAAAAATTGCACAATCACCGATAAAATTTTTGGTTTTCAAATTATCACACGAAAATGATATACGTTTTGAATTTTACATTTATACCCCAAATAGAAATAATACTCTGTACAGAAAGTATTAAGAAAAATATTAAACAAATAATTTTCTACTTATGCTAGTGGAGTTCCACGTGTATATTTAAGGAAAGTAATAAAGAAAATTTGCAAATGAGAAGAAAATTTAACAAAAAAAATATATAGATCATGCTGAGAGAAAAAGTTGGGAATGAATAGAATATTTGATAGTGTTATATTTTAAGTGATGACAAATATTTATACCTAGTCAAAGTCATCTTCGTCACGATAAGTTGATATAAATTATGAGATACAACTAAAATCGTCAATGGTTAAAAATTCAAAATTATTAATCAAGGTTTAATTTTGTGTAAAAAAAATTTACATCAAATTAACATAGTTATGTGCAAAATAGTTGGAGTTATAATTTATTTTATTGAAGAAATTTAATTAAAATGAAATTTAAAGATTATTAGTCAATCACATATTCACATGGTGCAAAAAATGGGGAAAAAAAAGGGGTCGGGAGCCTCGAACTCCAGACTACATAGTCCTTGAACAAAAAGGCCGGGAGTCAACTACCCTGTGGGGTACTAAACATCCATACAAATTCCCACTGCACCACTTTCATGTTACTTGTTTGATTTTCCAAACATTTACTGTAATACTTAATGTTTACATAGATTATTTTTTTTTTCCACCCAAAACTTACTTGGGCTACGGCCCATATAGCGTATGGCTGAATCCGCCCCTGGTCAAATATTACAAATAAGACAAAAGACAGGTGAATAGAAAGGATGTAATAGATTTGTCATTTATATGCAAATTGGAGAGTACTTAACCTGTTTTAAGCTTAAAACAAATAACCCGTCTTAAGTACGTAAGACTTATTGCTCTTTATTTATAACATTCGATCCACTTACATTAATATATACAGAGTAATTGTTTATTGGATTGTGAGAGGACAAAGAGAGAATATTAGAAAAACTGTTTAAAAAAAAACTGCATGTATTAATGTTTATTTTGTCATGTACTCATGTTATGCACTCGTAATTTCTCCAATATTAATATTAACTCTTACAGTAATTGTGTTCATCTTTTTTCGATGCCCATTTTGACGTCATAAATCATCTATATGTCGCACTTAATATTTCGACATTGATATAACTAGACACCTAAATACTTGACTTTAGATTAGATACAATAAAAACTTTATTGAATTTACTCTAAAAATTTTACGTCAATACTTACAATTGAGTGAGAGTAATCAATAAGATGCCAATTAGACAATTATTTAAAGGGATATTTCCCACGGTACCCTCGAACTTTGGCAGATTACACATGGTACCCCATGTGTGAGATTCGTTCACATGGTACCCCTAAACTTTGTAAATATGTGTAATATGCCATTTGTGACGAAAACTTGTGACGTTAAGTTTAAAGAAGAATGCACCAATTATGAGTTTAGAGTACAATTAAAGCCACATTATTCCTCAATTAAATGCTATTATGTGTTGATTAATTAGTATAAATTTTGTTGATTAGAGTACTAATAATAGCATTTAATCGAGGAATAATGTGGGTCTAAATGTACCCTAAACTCATAATTGGTGCCTTCTTCCATAACATTAACGTCGTCAAGTTTTCCGTCACAAAATCGCATATCAGTACATATTCACAAAGTTTAGGGGTACCATGTGAACAAACCTCACACATAGGGTACCATGTGTAATCTGCCAAAGTTCGAGGGTACCGTGGGAAATATCCCTTATTTAAATCATGTCCCTCGTCTTTGTAATGTTACATTTTTCGGGAGTTGGGACAATTAATGATTTTATAATCATTTTTTTAAAAAAAGTTTAAAGTTATTATTAATATTAGCGGGCCCACAATAACATCGACTTTTCATCTATCGAAGATGTTCTGATCCAATAATAAAGACGGAAATATTTTAACCTCGTGCCTCATCTAGTAAATCTACCCAAAATGAAAAGAAAAAAGAGGGAAAGAAATCGACTTTATTTTTGCTCGTGATCTATTAGGCATAGCCTCAGGTTCTAACATTTCCCCACAAAATTACCCTTGAAGGAAATTGAACTTGAGACCCATAAAAATTTCACCCATATTTTAATCACCAGACTACACCTGAAATCTACTTCTTTTTTTTTGCCCAATAAAAATACGGTATTACTCATTCATGTACACAATTACTCGTTCCTGTACACTTTTTACCCTAATTTTTCCATTTACTACCCCTCACCTGTTTTCAGTTACAGTTTTTTCTCTTTTTTTTTTTTTTTTTTTTTTTTTTTTTTTTTTCACCCTTTCACAATTATATTACATAATTTCACCCTTTTACAATTATATTGCTTAATTTGACCATAATCAAGCAATTATGACGGATAATCTACCCTTTCATGAGATAAATTTATTTTTTTTAACGGTTGTGCAAATAATTCAACTGAAATATTATTTATTTAACGGTTTATTAATAAATACGACTTTATTTTGAATGTTAATTGCGATAAAATACGGAGTATGTTGTTAAAACAAGATCAAGAGACAATGATACGGAGTAGGCTTTTGTGTTTTGTCTTGCTGTGTGTTGTGTGTTGTGTGTTGTGTTTTGTGTGCTGTGCTTCGTGCGTTAGGGTTTACTATGTGCTTCGTGCTTTTTTTTTTTTTTTTATATGTAATATGTTATTTTAAATTTTTTTTTCTGTGAATTAATTTAGTGATTTTTTTTAAAAATATATTTTAATATTTTCAATAAAAGTGTACACAAATGAGTAAAAAAAGTGTACAATGAAAAAAAAGGTATTGATTTTCCGTATACGGATTTTACTCCCGTTATATACTTTTTTCATTTTTTTTCCCTTCCATACCCTTTTTTACTCACCTTCTATACAAAATTCTCTCTTTTTTTTTTCAACTTTTCTTAACCTAAATTCATACAATTTTCAATTATTTCAATTAATAATTTCGATAATCAATTCAACAAAGTAGTAATTCGATTCAATTTCAAGTTTTTTTCATAAAGTTATGTTAATTTTATTAATCTTGATAATTTTGGGTTAAAAATCAAATTAGGGTTTATAAAAAATTAACAAGTGTATGATTTGTCTTTATATAGTTGGCAGATTTTGTTACTGTCTGATTGCAGTGATGAATTCGGTCATATATGAACTTCAATTAGATTCATTTAACGGGCAATACATATTCATATTCAATACAATACCAGAAAGCAACTGTAGACAGTAACATATTCATAACTTTGTAGTGATGAATATCTTGGCCGTTAATTGGGCAATACATATTCATATTCATAACATATGTATTGCAGTGATGAATATGAATCTGTGAAGTTCATATATATTGTAGTGATGAATATGCTTTCTCGGGCAATACAAGTTCATATGAATCTAATTATCAAGATATTCATCACTTTGGGTTAATTTCAATCATATGAATCTAATACATACCCAAAATTATCAAGATTAATAAAATTAACATAACTTTATAAAAAAATTGAAATTGAATCGAATTACTACTTTGTTAAATTGATTATCGAAATTATTAATTGAAATAATTGAAAATTGTATGAATTTAGGTTAAGAAAAGTTAGAAAAATAAAATAGAGAATTTTGTATAGAACAGTAAAAAGCAGTATGAAAGGAAAAAAATGAAAAAATATATAACAGTGAAAGAAAACTGTGATACTGAAAAATTATATTCGAAAAAAAAAGTGAGAAAAAGGAGAGAGAAACAAGAGAGAGAAGAGAGAAAAAGTAAAAGAGGTTGAAAACATAAAGGGTATAAAATGGAAAAAGTGTACATGATTGAATAAATCATGTACATGAAAGAACAACACCCTAAAAATAAAGATAAAAATACAATAAAAAATAGTGGTCACATTCTCAGTTGACTTAATGATTTCTACTCTACAACTGCTTGTGATGATGATCACAAATCTTGATAATCATCATGATATTGTATTTGAAAGTACCATGCACATGCCATACAAAATTAGCATAAAATAATCTAATTTCATTTTTTTTTTTTTTAAATCATCAATAAATACTGAATTTTTTGATTATTTTTCATAAAAGGTCTTGTAATTCTGTTTTTATTTGAATTTCCCATTTTTGTTATGACGTTTTCATATCAAAAGATTTCAACTTTTTATTATTTTTGTGGACCAAAATTAAAACTTTTTATTGTTTTTTGTTGCCCTTTTCTTCATTTCTATTCACCAATTTTGTCACTTTCATGCTCAAATTAAATAAAAGTTTCATATTGATGAATTGAATAAAGTGTAGTGAAAGATATATTTTCTGGGTTTATACTTTGTTGATATGATTTGATATTAGGGTTAGTTGGTTTGATTTACTACTTTTGATGTTCTTTAGTTTTGTTTTTAACCAAAATTTGATTTTGGTAGAACTTTAGAACATTTTGATAAACTACAATAATTGTTGTTGTACTTCATTAAATTAAATTATTCTCGTCTTTCGTGTTTGAATTCTAAAATGAGACCGTTTAATGACTGACATGACGAATAAAATTTCTCAAACGGTTCATTTAATGCTCTAAAATGAATATGTCGAAAAGTGAGAATATGTGCTAAGTTTGTAAGTTTTGTGGTGGTGGTAATAATGATGATCCACCCATCAATTTGTCATCTTTTTTTCTTTTTGATTTTTCAAATTTTTATTGTATATTTTCTCAAAATGTGTCTTTTTCTTCCTTTATATTGAGTGTTATGCATGCATGTTATTTTCAACTTTTGTCCTTGAGGTCATATCCACTATATATAATCACTAGTTTTATACTACTTCTTGCATTATCTGGTATAGTTTCTCAGCATTCGTTCATGTATTAACTTTAACCATTTACATCACTATTTCATTGATCAAAAAGTTAAAGTTTGCTAATAGTGTTAGATTTTATTGTTTGTGCTGAGTAACTATTTTTGTTGTATCTGTTCAATTCATTGTTGCGTTTTTTCTCATCGTAAAGTGTTAGGAACCAACTCAACCAAAAGTTCTTCTAATAGTTGGGCAAGATCGATTATATACTCTAAAGACATTTGTCCTTTAATGTAATGATCTAACGTATTTTTCATTTTGGGTCATCTGAAAACCTTCTTTTTACGTTTACACTAAGGTAAGGTTGCGTACCCTCCCTTACCTCGCTAGTCACGTGTTGAGGGAACTCTACTTGAGGCATTGTGGTAGTTTGAGTTTCACATTGTTATGTAAAGTATTTGACACTGTTGTAGATTTTGTAGGTGCAAAAAAAGGGTGTTGAGAAATGATGATGGATGATCTGTGGAAATTGTTCTGTGAGCAATCTAATTGCTCCGAGAGAAATTATTCCGAGTCTTGTAATCCTCAGCTTGTTTCTGTCACTAACTCTTCTTCATGTATCAACCATGTTATGATTATACTATTTGATGCATTACTTCTGATATTAGTCCTAGTTAACCTGATTTGCAAAACTTCGTCGACAAAAGTTAAGGTGCATGCTCACTATAGGCCCTTTACAACTTTGCAAATATGTTCAGCAGTTGTGAATGGCGGTTTGGGGTTGGTTTACATAGGCTTAGGAATTTGGATTTTCGAAGAAAATTTGAGAAAAGATCATTCTGTTTTGCCAGTACATTGGTGGGTTTTGTATGTTGTTCAAGGAGGTATTTGGATGTTAGTAGGTCTAACAACGAGTTTTCGAGGGACGACTTTCACGAGAGCCCCATTTCGTCTCTTGGCCATTTTTGCCTTCCTCTCTGCTGGCATTTCCTGCATTCTAGCTCTTTTTTCAGCAGTAAATAACCGAAAATTTACTGTTAAGGTGGTCTTAGATGTCTTAACTTTCGTCGGAGCAAGTTTGCTATTGTTGTGTACTTACAAAGGGTTCAAAAATGAAGAAAGCGAGGAGACTTTGAACGGAAGTACCCTTTACAGCCCTCTGTATGATGAGACTAACGAAAACTGTACGACTCAAGTTACTCCTTTTGCTGATGCTGGGTTGTTCAGTAAGATGTCGTTCTGGTGGTTGAACTCTATGATGAAATTAGGTAAGCAAAAGACGCTTGAGTTAGAAGAAGTGCCTCAATTACGGGACATTGATAGAGCAGGGTCATGTTACTTGCAGTTTCTGGACAAGTTCGACAAGTGGAAAGACGACAATTCGTCCCTTGAGTCTTCCATCTTGTGGACGATAGTTTCGTGCAACTTAGGGGAGATTCTGGTCTCTGGGTTATTTGCACTGCTGAAGATACTCACTATGTCAGCTGGACCACTTCTTCTGAATGCCTTCATCGAGGTTGCTGAAGGTAAAGAAGCTTTTAGGAACGAAGGTTACGTACTCGTAGTCGCTCTTTTTGTATCAAAAATAGTGGAGTCCCTCTCACAGAGGCAATGGTACTTCAGAAGCCGATTAATTGGTGTTAAAGTACGGTCATTGCTCACTGCAGCAATTTACAAGAAACAATTAAGATTATCAAATGTCGCTAGGTTGACGCACTCGGGTGGTGAGATAATGAACTACGTTACTGTCGATGCTTACAGAATTGGTGAATTCCCGTACTGGTTTCATCAGACGTGGACAACAAGCCTCCAGCTTTGCATCGCGCTAGCGATTCTGATTCATGCAGTTGGCATTGCGACAATCGCAGCGTTAGTAGTGATCGTCCTTACAGTACTTTGCAACGCACCAATTGCGAAGCTACAGCATAAGTTCCAGACAATGCTTATGAACGCACAGGACAAGAGGTTGAAGGCGTTATCTGAAGCTCTTATTAACATGAAGGTGTTGAAGCTGTATGCATGGGAGAATCACTTTAAGAAAGTAATTGAAGAATTGAGGAAAGTCGAGTATAAATGGCTCAAAGCAGTGCAATTGAAGAAAGCTTACAACGGTTTTCTGTTCTGGACGTCTCCTGTATTGGTTTCAGCTGCGACTTTCGGAGCCTGTTATGTGCTGAAAATTCCTCTGCATGCCAGCAATGTATTCACTTTCGTTGCGGCTTTGCTTTTGGTGCAAGAGCCCATTCGAGCCATCCCTGAAGTTATTGGCGTAGTAATTCAAGCAAGAGTTGCCTTTGCAAGGATCGTTGAGTTTCTTGATGCTCCCGAGCTGCAATCTGAAAATGTTCGGAAGAAGAGAAACACCTGCAGCACAAACCATGTTATTCTGTTGAAATCTGCAAATCTTTCATGGGAAACTAATTCATTAAAGCCTACTCTGAGGAACATGAATCTAACCATTAAACAAGGTGAAAAAATCGCGATATGTGGAGAAGTTGGTTCAGGGAAATCAACATTACTAGCAGCAATCCTCGGAGAAATACCATATATAGAGGGAACTGTAAGTACTTTTTTGCAACTCTTTTACGTTTGAAACTGCTTTCGTCTGGTAGTCGTATATATTTCCCGTTTGTTGAACCATATTTCTGGTGTAGGTTGAAGTTTATGGGAGCATTGCATATGTTTCACAAACTGCCTGGATTCAGACAGGTACGATCCGTGAGAATATACTTTTCGGATCAGCCATGGATGAGCGGAGGTACCAAGAAACTCTACGGAGATGTTCGTTGGTTAAGGACCTTGAACTTCTTCCTCACGGTGACATGACTCAAATAGGAGAAAGGGGAGTAAATCTAAGCGGTGGCCAAAAGCAGCGAATTCAACTTGCTCGTGCATTATACCAGGATGCTGACATTTATCTTCTCGATGATCCATTCAGTGCTGTTGACGCACACACTGCAAGTAGCCTCTTCAACGTAAGCGTCATTTCTTAAGCCATGAACATCTCGGCTTCCCTTTTCATCAGCGTAATGTAACATCTGAAATTGAAATTGTTGCAGGAATATGTAATGGAAGCTCTCTCTGGAAAGACCGTCTTGCTTGTGACTCATCAAGTTGATTTTCTTCCTGCCTTTCATTGTTGTTTGGTCAGTTTACCTTTCTCTGCTGATGGTTGTCGATTTTTGTACAAAATGCATAGTGTAGCACGCTCCTAAGTCGATAAGCTTTTTGTTTTATAGATTGAAATCTAGGAATCTACATTGCACATTTTATATTCAGCTATGTGTTCTGTTTTATATCTGTAATTTTTTCTGAAAGAAACGCTCTCTCGTCTGCAGCTGATGTCAGATGGAGAAATCCTTCGAGCAGGTCCATACGATGAGTTACTATCTTCAAGTATTGAGTTCTTGGACCTCGTAAATGCGCACAAGGAGACAGCTGGTACTGAAAACATGTCCGAGGTTAATGAAACTGGAAGAATCAACCACTCAGCTAAAGAGATCAAGAGAATCGTTGTCGAAAAACAGTACAATCCATCCGAAAGTGGTCAGTTGATTAAACAAGAAGAACGTGAAAAGGGAGATGCTGGAATGAAGCCGTATCTGCTGTACTTGAGTCAGAATAAAGGTTACCTGTATTATGCTGTTGTCGCTATCACTTACTGGATATTTTTAGCAGGCCAGATATCTCAGAATACGTGGATGGCCTCCAGTGTTGACAATCCTAATGTCAGCACAGAAAAACTGATCGTGGTGTACCTCGTCATCGGTTTCTCCTCAACAATCTTTTTACTCATACGATCTTTACTTGTTGTTAAGTTAGGAATGCTGTCCTCAAAATCATTGTTTTCTCAGCTACTGAACTCTCTCTTTCGCGCTCCAATGTCGTTCTATGACTCTACTCCTCTTGGAAGGATACTAAGTCGGGTATGTATATCATTGTCTCATAGGCTCCTCTACATCTTTCAATCGTTTTTCCACGAGATTAACACTTAATTTGAGTTCAAGTTAACTCTTCTTAGTTGCTTTTCTTCAGTTCAGATAATTTCAATCCAAAAGAGTAGGGCTCTGAAGTAACATTTTCTCGGATCAACTCATGGGTTTTCTACAATCGTGCAGGTTTCGGCAGATTTGAGCATTGTCGACATCGATGTCCCCTTCAGCTTCCTGTCTGTGCTTGTCGCTACGTCAAGCGTGTATTCCAATTTAGTGGTGTTGGCGGTCATCACTTGGCAGGTCTTGTTTGTCTCCATACCCATGGTTTATATGGCATTATTATTGCAGGTAAATAATTTGGAACATCTTCCTGTCTTTCATTTCTTATACATTCTCTATGTTATGGAATGTTTTTACACTTTATCACATATAGGTCGGTGAAGAGCGGCTTCCTAGAGTTCTGGCTTACATTTACTTTATTTCTTACATTTTCCGTTCGTCTGATGCGTCTGCACTAATTTGACTTCAGAGATACTATTTCGCGACTGCAAAAGAGCTGATGAGACTTAATGGTACCACCAAGTCTTTCGTAGCCAACCATTTAGCTGAATCTGTAGCTGGTGCCATGACCATAAGGGCTTTCAAGGAGGAAGACCGCTTTTTTGCACAAAATCTCAAACTTATTGACACAAACGCCAGCCCTTACTTCCACAATTTTTCAGCGAATGAATGGTTAATTCAGAGGCTTGAGACACTCACTGCTTTTGTTTTGTCAACGGCAGCATTGTGCATGGTTTTGCTTCCTACAGGAACGTTTAGCTCTGGTATGAGAGTCTCCTTCTCAGGCTGCATTTTTCGAACGGGTCTATATTGTTGTGTTTTTAGCTAATAATGAAAAACTGATAAAACCAAAGACTCATTGTTCTTTAGTTTCTATGGAATAGAGTAAAATGACTTACTATACTGGTTGCGCTTATATTATTGTTTACTGGAAGTCGTTCTACGTGATTGTCTGCGCTAATGATGATTTGAAATGGCTGTCACAAATCCGTGGTGCAGGATTTATCGGAATGGCGTTATCATATGGTCTTACATTAAACGGGTCGATGATTTCCTCGATTCAGCATCAATGCACCATTGCCAACTATATAATCTCCGTGGAGAGGCTTGATCAGTACATGCATGTACCAAGTGAAGCTCTGGAAGTCGTTGAAAACAACCGACCTCCATTGAGCTGGCCATCAGTAGGGAAAGTAGAGATAACTGATCTGCAGGTTAAAAATTCATCAGTCCTTTATTCCATTGGTTCAAATATCGTATGTAGGTATATTAACTAAGACGTTGGGTGCATAACAGATAAGGTATAGGCCAGATACACCACTGGTTCTACGAGGAATCAGCTGCACGTTTGAAGGCGGAGACAAAATTGGCATTGTTGGTAGGACTGGCAGTGGAAAGACGACATTGATAGGGGCGCTATTTCGCTTGGTTGAACCCGTAGGAGGGGAAATCGTAGTTGATGGTGTTGATATATGCGCAATAGGTCTTCACGATCTAAGGTCGCGCTTTGGGATTATTCCTCAAGATCCTACTCTCTTCAATGGCACTGTAAGGTTTAACTTGGATCCATTGTCTCAGCACAACGACGAGGAACTCTGGGAGGTATTTCAAACATATTGAAGATACGAAATCTCGTATCATTTTCATTTGAGAATGTTTTTTTATCTGTTCACTTCATCTATTTCTTTCAATTTCTTCCGTAGGTGCTTGGAAAATGTCAGCTGAAAGAGGCTGTTCAAGAGAAAGAGCACGGGCTAGATTCAAAAGGTACAGTTGTTCATTTCTGTGGAATGTAGTTGTTTTCACGCACAACATTTCCGCAGTGCACACGCATCTGTCGAATATCTGGAATCTTATGGTCTTACAAAGCCAAATGGACAGACGTCCACTTTATGCTAGCATGTTTAATCGGCGGTGTCTAAAAGCTACTAATGTTTTATTCCAGTTGTTGAAGATGGATCAAACTGGAGCATGGGACAGCGGCAACTGTTTTGTCTAGGCCGTGCTTTGCTGAGAAGAAGCCGAGTGTTGGTGCTCGATGAAGCAACTGCGTCAATTGATAATGCGACTGACATGATCCTGCAGAAAACGATACGGACAGAATTTTCAGACTGCACAGTCATCACTGTGGCGCATAGAATCCCGACAGTGATGGACTGCACAAAGGTCCTCGCCATCAGCGACGGTCAGTCTTCTTTAATTTTTACTTTTGATATGTCCTTATATGCTGTCAAGAGCTACGGTGCACGTTTTTGAAAACATTGTATCGGTTATCAATCAATTCTCGTACTTACAAGCATTAATTGTCGTGGACTTATAGTATGCTCAATTTCTCACTCAATCCGATCATTGTTATCACTGGTACTTCTTTAAACATTGTTTACGTTTTTTTTAAGTCAATTTTCAATGTAAGCACATGCGCGTTCAGAGTGCTCGCTGATCTACTTATACCGAAAAGGTAAAGATTGTAATAATGGTGAGATCCGCCAGTCACATGCGTGTACAACTCAGAAAATAAATGATGACTAACTTGAAGAAGAAAAGGGTAGGGCAGACCACAAAGTAACACGTAAACAAACAGATGAAATTGAACGATGGAAAATCTCGTGTGTTTTGATCGGATATCGTCTTGCGTCAGAATTAGTTACGTAAAAGGCTTAATTATGAACTGTGATGCTGTCTGCAGGGAGATTGGCGGAGTTTGACGAACCAGTGAAGCTAATGAAACAAGAAGGTTCTCTGTTCGGACAACTCGTGAAAGAATACTGGTCACATTTCCACTCTGCAGAAGCACATTGAACGCAAAAGACGGCTCACTCTTTCGCCCTTTTCCTACTACTTTCTAGTCTCACATTAATAGACGGAATATCACAACTCATCTTACCAAGATACAGTAAACTGTGGACGCTGCAAATCACGTAGACAAGGTAACACAGATTTTGTAAGGTCACTGATTTCTCAAAATATACGAAACTGGTTAGCAAGTATTATTGCCCATTTACGGAATGTTTAGTCGTTAGTTATCTATCGTCTTTAGCAAGCTCGTATGGATACTATAACCGCGAAACTCTAGCATCGGCTATCTAATACGGAGTAACATTTGCAGCCCATGTTTTATTTGTATCAGTGTAGACTGTAGATTGTAGGGCATAATAAGTTAATAACACACAAATTTTGTCTGCAAAAGTGTGTAAATTGTAGTATTGTACTGCATCATGATTATAAAGACGGTTGGACGCTTACAACTAGAGGTGGCCATGGGCCGGGCCGGGCTCCAAAATTGAAGCCCGGGCCCGGCCCTTGTGTGGGGGAGGGCCGGGCCTATAAGGGCCCTTTATAATTTTATTTTTTTTTTTACTTTTCTTTGGCGGGCCCTTAAGGGCCCGGCTCCAAAAATTGGACCCGGACCCGGCCCTTAACTTTTGGAGGGCCCAACCGGGCTTTGAAGGGCCAGTAAGGGCTCCAAAAAAAACGGCCCGCATGGATGGCCACCTCTACTTACAACGAATAGTTTGTGTCTAAAACGTGATCACTTTGACGTTTACTATGACTACCTTTTACTTAATAACAGTCGTAACAAATATTAAAGTGCTCATTTTTCAAACACGTTTACTATGACTACCTTTTACTTAATACAAAATCTACCATGAGAATGTCTTATTGTATAAGACAAGTCCAACAACCCTAACCAAGTAACCAACCCAAAAAATCCACAATAACTGCTAAAAAACAAAACAAAAAAAAAACAGTTTCACTTTCTCTCTCCTTCGGACTAATTCTTGAAACAAAATCATTCCCCAGGTTGTTTTCAACCTTAAATTTCTTTTCAATTTTTTTTCTCACCTTTTCTTTTCTACCATATTGATTGGTATTTCATTATTTCTCGTAATAATTTAGAAAAATTTGAAGAGTCAAAGTTATAATCTCAAAGAACCAAACGAATGCTAACTGATTTATGTATTTGTTCGTAATTTTCAAAAGTAACTCGTTTAAATTTGAAAAGTAACTTAAATGCATTCAAAAGTAATTCCCAAAAATTTGCCAACTAAAGTTAGAGAGGTACCTTTGATTAACTAATAGTTACGTTTCAATTAGGAATGATTACATTTGAACTATTTACTTTATAGACGAAAAAAGTAAAAAAATAAAAAAATAAAAAAATAAAAAAAAATCATCAAACGTGAGATGGAAGATGGGTGGCGTCAGTGGCTGAATAATAATGGTAGTTAAGAAGGATGGTGATGGTTTTGGCGGCAGTAGGTGAAGGAGCGGTGGATGAGGACAAGGTAGATGAGATCGGGGAAAGTCGACTATAAAGGTAGAGAGATAAAGGGTGGGGGTTGCGGTGAAGTCCGACAGGTAGTGGTGGCTGTGGATTTGGATTGGTGGTGGTTAGTGCACTGAATTTCGATTAGTGACAGTGGTGGTGGTTGTGTAAACCGATTGGTGGTGGTAGTTGCGATAAAGTGTGACTGATGGCGGTTGTTATTGTGGAGTACACTGGTGGTGATCGGCGCGGTGGGGTTTGACTGGCAGCGGTGGTGGTGCAGTGATGGTTGGAGTGGAGTTTGAATGGTGACAATTTTAATGGTGGTTTATGGAGGAAAGGTAGGGGAGTGATTTGTGTGGGTATATATGAATATATTAGTTGTGTTAAAGTGTCTTATTGTATGAGACAGGCTCATACTAGAATTATTCTTTACTTAATAATAGTTTGTGTCTAAAATCGTCTTATTTTAACATTTACGAACTTTTAATGCGTTGATGGCCCACAATCACATATATTTCCAAGAATAGACAACCAAAATCAAATCAAACAATCTCTTCAAAGTTCAAACTATTGCTTCCTATGCACTTGTGACTTGTCTCTTTCACAAGCCTTTTTTTTTTTTTTTTTTTTTTTTTTTTTTTTTTTTTTTGCCAGCTGAAAAAAAGAGTGTTTATCGTCTAGTGGTACGGCACTCCAACCCGTACTTACAAATTATTAAAATAAACCTAACAATACAATAGATAAAACTACATAAACAACATCGGGTGCGATAGGTGTGTTGGTGGAGTACGGCAGATTGGGCACGAGCTTCCTTGTCCATCTCTGCACCGCATTGGAGAATATCCATCGGCTGTCGTAAACCCTGAACTACCAAGTGACAAGAACAAGTTGCACTTACGCCAAAAAGACGTAGAAAGTTCATGGGGAGAGCAAGCTGTAATCATTTGCTCCTAGTGGAGAAGAATCTCCTACAACTTGGTGATCGAACTCCATAGACAGTAGTCAAACATCCAAAGACCTTCCGTGAGCAGGTGAGAAAGAACAAAACAAGCCCCTCAACTAATCTCCTGTCCACGACCACCGCAAGAAGCCATACTTGGGCGTATCCAACACAAGCCGGATGTTGTGAAACCGAGACACTAACATAGAGGAGGCACCATGAATGGAGGGACAGGACACCCTCGCTCATAGTAAACGGACACGAGACCCAAGCTAGAGTAGTTGTGAGCAAGAGTCCGACGATTAAGAGACAAGACACTCTTAACCACCCCAAAAGCCAAAATACTACGATCATTTTTATTTGATGTGAAATAGTTAAGGGACAGGACACCCTTAACGACCCTAACGGGTGCTTCCTAAAGGGGACTAAAGAATCCCGCGAAAGTTGGGGCAAAACATCCACGTACCAACAATCATTTATTTTTAAAGACTCGCTAACCACAATCATTATCAGTGGGAGAAAGCCACCGCCACCATACCATCCGTAACCGCCAAAACATGCAACAACATTACAGCCCTAACGACAAACATGAAAAGCTTAACCTGCAGTGAGACATACATGCAAGAGGGACCCCCAAAGAAGAGCACCATAACACCACCAAAACCCAGACCAACTGAACAACGCCCAACCAAAAGAAGAGACAGTAAACAAAGGGACAAAGAACCGAGCAGCAGAGCCCCAAGACACCACAAACGACATACCCTACCCCTTTTCTTTGAAATTAAAAAACCTGGTTGTTCTTCTGTTTCATTTTTTAGTGATATGTCCCTTTTTCCTTTTAGGGATTTTTTGAGAATAAACAAAGGGTTCATAAAGCATATTACAAAAAACATTTTAGAAAACAAAGATTAGAGAAGACCAGATGAGATTGAAAAAAAAATTTTGAAAAAAAGATTTTAAAAAAAGATTTTTGAAAAAAGGATTTTTAAAAACTTTGAAAACAGTTTTGTTTGTTTTTTTAAAATTAGGTCAGGAAATTTTTTTTTTTTTTTTTTTGAATATAAAGAAAACATTTTTATATTATTTTTTCATTTAAAAAAGAAACGATTGAAAATCAGAGGACCTTACTCATATAATCTTCCATTTGCTCTTGTTCTTCCCAAATACACTTGTCATCTTCAAGCAGGGCCAAAACCAATCTGAGAGTGGTGGATCAGGGGTGCAGTGCATGCCGAGCGAAGAAGGGGCCAAACGAGACGGCAACCAGCGGCATGAATGTAAGACCGGTCTCGAGATGAGAGGTTTCAAGCTTCTCCGAATGTCGATCCGCCGGAGATGGACCAAAGAACGGCCAAACCTCCGGCGGATAAGGGCTTAAACGAAGTGGATTTGACCGGAGGAAGGAGGCGGCGGTGGCTTGCAAGTTTTAGGGTTTTTTTTTTTTTTTTTGTTTTTCCTAGAGAGAGAGGGGGAGGCAGGAGAGAGAAGATCACTTATTTTATGGTGCCGATAACTCTCTTTCACAAGCCTAAAACATACTTCCTCCATTCCGTTTGATTCTATACGTTTGACCAAAACACGGTAATTAAGGTAGAAGAAAATCAAGTGGGGTAGATAATGGAATTACTTAAATACCCCTACTTTATTGTTTGCAAGTGGGTTGAGTGGGTATTAGTGAAGGGTATATTGGTCTTTTAGTTTAATAAAGTAGAGACTAAAATAGAAATGTATAGAATTGATTGGAATTTCCGAAAAAGGAATATGTATAAAATCAAATGGAATGGAGGAAGTATAAATGACAACATAATCTCAATTTTTAGACGCACAACAAATTTTGTGCACATATCTAAAAATTATCATATTTTTAGGGTGTTACTCAACTGTACCCGGCTTTTTCTCAGTTGTACCCTTTTTTGTCATTAATTTTCCATCCCCTACCCCTACTTTCCCAATTTTTCTCTCTTCTCTTTCCACCCAAAAAAATCCTAAAACAATTTAAATCAACCAATTTCTTCTTCAATTAATTCAATTACTTATACAATTAATTCAATTCTTAACATATGGATCCTTGTGACGATATATTTAATGTAATTTACTTTTTTTTTTCATTAATTTAATTTTTTATCATTCATTTTGTTTTTGTTTGTTTGTTTTTGTTTTTTTTTATTTTTATTTTTTATGAATTATTTGGGTTGGCGGCGTGTGGCGTGCGAGCGGTATGTGGCGGCGTGGTCGTGGGAGTGGGCTTAGGCGTGGTGGGGGTGGCAGTGAGTACCTATTACGAGTAATACAATTCCCGAAATACCGCTTGAAGACATTGTAAAGTTTTACTCTTTGTACTCGTAGAATATTGATTGATTGGTTATGCCATGTTTTTCTATTCAATTTGAGTATGTAGTTAGCCAAATTTTCTTTGTAAGGGCTCTGAAGTTGCCATCGTTTTATCACCTTGTGGAAAGTGGATGGATGGTCATATTCTAATATGAAGCCACGATGACTACTTTGACAAACTGGGAACCTTTCTAACCTACTGTATAGGAAACGCTGGACAAACAAAGACGAGATAGTCAGATAGAGAGAGACTTAAACTTAGTATGTACCTAGAAATCAGCTGAGGGAGGAGCGGCGGTGGTGGTGGTGGTGGTGGTGGGAGAGGCATAAAGTTTTGGTGGTTTAATAGAGGAGAGAGAAGAGAGAAAATTTTGATTTCTAAATTTGTGGGGAGGAAATGAAAAGGGCAAGTAGGTCTTTTTTGGGTACAACTGAGAAAAAGCCGGGTACAGTTGAGCAATTACGTATTTTTATAGTAATATTATTATTTATAATATATTTAAAATTTACGTGTGCAATGACGACCATCACATCCAATCAACTCAACACAATTCCAATTTCTCCTCTATTTCTCGCGGTTACCGGCAGGCAGTTTCCTTCAGTCTCGTTAAAACGGGTATATCCGTCTTAAATTAAAACGGGTCAAATATTACAAATAAGACAAAAGACAGGTGAATAGAAAGGATGTAATAGATTTGTCATTTATATGCAAATTGGAGAGTACTTAACCTGTTTTAAGCTTAAAACAAATAACCCGTCTTAAGTAAGACTTATTGCTCTTTATTTATAACATTCGGTCCACTTACATTAATATATACAGAGTAATTGTTTATTGGATTGTGAGAGGACAAAGAGAGAATATTAGAAAAACTGTTTGAAAAAAACCTGCATGTATTAATGTTTATTTTGTCATGTACTCATGTTATGCACTCGTATTTTCTCCAATATTAATATTAACTCTTACAGTAATTGTGTTCATCTTTTTTCGATGCCCATTTTGACGTCATAAATCATCTATATGTCGCACTTAATATTTCGACATTGATATAACTAGACACCTAAATACTTGACTTTAGATTAGATACAATAAAAACTTTATTGAATTTACTCTAAAAATTTTACGTCAATACTTACAACACAAATTCTTGTTTGAGACGGAAGACCCGTTTCTCCAGCTTAAGACGGGTCGGGTATGACCCGTTTTTTTTTTTTTTTTTTTTTTAAAAAAAATTTTTTAAGACCCAATTTTTTTTTAAAAAAATCTTTTATCGAAAATCGTGTTTATAGGGTAATTAAAAATGGTAACAAAGTAGACAAAAATGGTAACATATTATATTATATTGGTAACATATTATGAAACCTCAGTTTTAATGGGTTTGTTTTCCTTAAAAGATAATGTTATCCTTTTATACAAACATGTAACCATTTAGTATAATAATGTTACCATGTTAGCTTTCAGGGTTTGTTTTCCTTAAAAGAAAATGTTGCCCTTATATACAAACAGGTCACCCTTTAGAAAAACAATGTTACCATCTTATTTTCAATGTGTTTGTTTTCCTTGAAAGAAAATGTTGCCCTTTTATACAAACAGGTCACCCTTTGGAAAAATAATGTTACCATCTTATTTCTCAGTTAAACTAATATTTCAATGGGTTTTTTGTCCTGCAAAGATAATGTTGTCCTTTAATACAAACAGGTCACCATTTAGTACAACAATGTTACCGTCTTAGCTTTCAGCACAACTTTAATGTTTCCATGGAATTGTTTTACTTGAAAGAAAATGTTACCCATTTATGCAAACAGGTCACCCTTTACAACAACAATGTTACCATCTCTACTTCCAAAAATTACACCTCATTAGTAATAATATTTCTATTTTTTGAAAAATATTGAAAACCCAGAAAACCCTTTTTTTTTTTTTATTGAAAACCCAGAAAACCCAGTAATATTGAAAACCTAGTAATAAAATATTGAAAACCCAGAAAACCCTAAAATGAAAAAAAAATAAAAAAAAACCCACAAATTCTTGTTTATAATAATAATAATGGGAGTGGAGGATGGGGAAGAGGGAGAGGAAGACGGCGAAGCTTAGGCCTATGTAGGTGGTGTACAGTTTTGAAAACTCTGTTTCTTCTTCTTCTTGTTGGTTTTGTTGTTGGCTTTGTTGTTGTTGTTGTTGTTGTTGTTGTTGTTGTTGTTGTTGGGGGTTTATGGAAGCCATGGAAGAGAAAGTGAGAGTTGTTGTTGTTGTTGGAAAAGGTGAGAGGAGGAGCAACTTTTGAAGTTCAACAAAAGAAACAAAAAAAATGAGAGGCGCAGAGAGGAGAGGAGAGGAGGCTACTCTATTTTATACAACCCTAATTTGAATCCGACCCGTTTCTCTTGTAAGACGGGTTGACCCGTCTTACAAGAGACTAATTGTACTTACAATTGAGTGAGAGTAATCAATAAGATGCCAATTTCTACGTAGCCACTTATCTTGACATTTATGTGATGCACATGTTGTTAGTCATGGATTATCTGTCTCAGACAATTATTTACACTTTTTTCAAATCTTTATGATAAATTTTTTAAAGTGTAACCAATTCACGTAAATTCAGAGAGTATTCTCAAATAAAATTCATGTCCCTCGTCTTTGTAATGTTACATTTTTCGGGAGTTGGGACAATTAATGATTTTATAATCATTTTTTTAAAAAAAGTTTAAAGTTATTATTAATATTAGCGGGCCCACAATAACATCGACTTTTCATCTATCGAAGATATTTTGATCCAATAATAAAGACGGAAATATTTTAACCTCGTGCCTCATCTAGTAAATCTACCCAAAATGAAAAGAAAAAAGAGGGAAAGAAATCGACTTTATTTTTGCTCGTGATCTATTAGGCATAGCCTCAGGTTCTAACATTTCCCCACAAAATTACCCTTGGAGGAAATTTAACTTGAGACCCATAAAAATTTCACCCATATTTTAACCACCAGACTACCCCTGAAATCTACTTCTTTTTTTTTGCCCAATAAAAATAAAGATAAAAATACAATAAAAAATAGTGGTCACATTCTCAGTTGACTTAATGATTTCTACTCTACAACTGCTTGTGATGATGATCACAAATCTTGATAATCATCATGATATTGTATTTGAAAGTACCATGCACATGCCATACAAATTTAGCATAAAATAATCTAATTTCATTTTTTTTTTTTAAATCATCAATAAATACTGAATTTTTTGATTATTTTTCATAAAAGGTCTTGTAATTCTGTTTTTATTTGAATTTCCCATTTTTGTGATGACGTTTTCATATCAAAGATTTGAACTTTTTATTATTTTTGTGGACCAAAATTAAAACTTTTTTATTATTTTTTGTTGCCCTTTTCTTCATTTCTATTCACCAATTTTGTCACTTTCATGCTCAAATTATATAAAAGTTGCATATTGATGAATTGAATAAAGTGTAGTGAAAGATATATTTTCTGGGTTTATACTTTGTTGATATGATTTGATATTAGGGTTAGTTGGTTTGATTTACTACTTTTGATGTTCTTTAGTTTTGTTTTTAACCAAAATTTGATTTTGGTAGAACTTTAGAACATTTTGATAAACTACAATTATTGTTGTTGTACTTCATTAAATTAAATTATTTTCGTCTTTCGTGTTTGAATTCTAAAATGAGACCGTTTAATGACTGACATGACGAATAAAATTTCTCAAACGGTTTATTTAATGCTCTAAAATGAATATGTCGAAAAGTGAGAATATGTGCTAAGTTTGTAAGTTGTGTGGTGGTGGTAATAATGATGATCCACCCATCAATTTGTCATCTTTTTTTCTTTTTGATTTTTCAATTTTTTATTGTATATTTTCTCAAAATGTGTCTTTTTCCTCCTTTATATTGAGTGTTATGCATGCATGTTATTTTCAACTTTTGTCCTTGAGGTCATATCCACTATATATAATCACTAGTTTTATACTACTTCTTGCATTATCTGGTATAGTTTCTCAGCATTCGTTCATGTATTAACTTTAACCATTTACATCACTATTTCATTGATCAAAAAGTTAAAGTTTGCTAATAGTGTTAGATTTTATTGTTTGTGCTGAGTAACTATTTTTGTTGTATCTGTTCAATTCATTGTTGCGTTTTTTTTCATCGTAAAGTGTTAGGAACCAACTCAACCAAAAGCTTAAGCTGATAGTTGGAGGCCCAAGATCGATTATATACTCTAAAGACATTTGTCCTTTAATGTAATGATCTAACGTATTTTTCATTTTGGGTCATCTGAAAACCTTCTTTTTACGTTTACACTAAGGTAAGGTTGCGTACCCTCCCTTACCTCGCTAGTCACGTGTTGAGGGAACTCTACTTGAGGCATTGTGGTAGTTTGAGTTTCACATTGTTATGTAAAGTATTGACACTGTTGTAGATTTTGTAGGTGCAAAAAAAGGGTGCTGAGAAATGATGATGGATGATCTGTGGAAATTGTTCTGTGAGCAATCTAATTGCTCCGAGAGAAATTATTCTGAGTCTTGTAATCCTCAGCTTGTTTCTGTCACTAACTCTTCTTCATGTATCAACCATGTTATGATTATACTATTTGATGCATTACTTCTGATATTAGTCCTAGTTAACCTGATTTGCAAAACTTCGTCGACAAAAGTTAAGGTGCATGCTCACTATAGGCCCTTTACAACTTTGCAAATATGTTCAGCAGTGGTGAATGGCGGTTTGGGGTTGGTTTACATAGGCTTAGGAATTTGGATTTTCGAAGAAAATTTGAGAAAAGATCATTCTGTTTTGCCAGTACATTGGTGGGTTTTGTATGTTGTTCAAGGAGGTACTTGGATGTTAGTAGGTCTAACAACGAGTTTTCGAGGGACGACTTTCACGAGAGCCCCATTTCGTCTCTTGGCCATTTTTGCCTTCCTCTCTGCTGGCATTTCCTGCATTCTAGCTCTTTTTTCAGCAGTAAATAACCGAAAATTTACTGTTAAGGTGGTCTTAGATGTCTTAACTTTCGTCGGAGCAAGTTTGCTTTTGTTGTGTACTTACAAAGGGTTCAAAAATGAAGAAAGCGAGGAGACTTTGAACGGAAGTACCCTTTACAGCCCTCTGTATGATGAGACTAACGAAAACTGTACGACTCAAGTTACCCCTTTTGCTGATGCTGGGTTGTTCAGTAAGATGTCGTTCTGGTGGTTGAACTCTATGATGAAATTAGGTAAGCAAAAGACGCTTGAGTTAGAAGAAGTGCCTCAATTACGGGACATTGATAGAGCAGGGTCATGTTACTTGCAGTTTCTGGACAAGTTCGACAAGTGGAAAGACGACAGTTCGTCCCTTGAGTCTTCCATCCTGTGGACGATAGTTTCGTGCAACTTAGGGGAGATTCTGGTCTCTGGGTTATTTGCACTGCTGAAGATACTCACTATGTCAGCTGGACCACTTCTTCTGAATGCCTTCATCGAGGTTGCTGAAGGTAAAGAAGCTTTTAGGAACGAAGGTTACGTACTCGTAGTCGCTCTTTTTGTATCAAAAATAGTGGAGTCCCTCTCACAGAGGCAATGGTACTTCAGAAGCCGATTAATTGGTGTTAAAGTACGGTCATTGCTCACTGCAGCAATTTACAAGAAACAATTAAGATTATCAAAGGTCGCTAGGTTGACGCACTCGGGTGGTGAGATAATGAACTACGTTACTGTCGATGCTTACAGAATTGGTGAATTCCCGTACAGGTTTCATCAGACGTGGACAACAAGCCTCCAGCTTTGCATCGCGCTAGCGATTCTGATTCATGCAGTTGGCATTGCGACAATCGCAGCGTTAGTAGTGATCGTCCTTACAGTACTTTGCAACGCACCAATTGCGAAGCTACAGCATAAGTTCCAGACAATGCTTATGAACGCACAGGACAAGAGGTTGAAGGCGTTATCTGAAGCTCTTATTAACATGAAGGTGTTGAAGCTGTATGCATGGGAGAATCACTTTAAGAAAGTAATTGAAGAACTGAGGAAAGTCGAGTATAAATGGCTCAAAGCAGTGCAATTGAGGAAAGCTTACAACGGCTTTCTGTTCTGGACGTCTCCTGTATTGGTTTCAGCTGCGACTTTCGGAGCCTGTTATGTGCTGAAAATTCCTCTGCATGCCAGCAATGTATTCACTTTCGTTGCGGCCTTGGGTTTGGTGCAAGAGCCCATTCGAGCCATCCCTGAAGTTATTGGCGTAGTAATTCAAGCAAGAGTTGCCTTTGCAAGGATCGTTGAGTTTCTTGATGCTCCGGAGCTGCAATCTGAAAATGTTCGGAAAAAGAGAAACACCTGCAGCACAAACCATGTTATTCTGTTGAAATCTGCAAATCTTTCATGGGAAACTAATTCGTCAAAGCCTACTTTGAGGAACATGAATCTAACCGTTAAACAAGGTGAAAAAATCGCGATATGTGGAGAAGTTGGTTCAGGGAAATCAACATTACTAGCAGCAATCCTCGGAGAAATACCATATATAGAGGGAACGGTAAGTACTTTTTTGCAACTCTTTTACGTTTGAAACTGCTTTCGTCTGGTAGTCGTATATATTTCCTGTTTGTTGAACCATATTTCTGGTGTAGGTTGAAGTTTATGGGAGCATTGCATATGTTTCACAAACTGCCTGGATTCAGACAGGTACGATCCGTGAGAATATACTTTTCGGATCAGCCATGGATGAGCGGAGGTACCAAGAAACTCTACGGAGATGTTCGTTGGTTAAGGACCTTGAACTTCTTCCTCACGGTGACATGACTCAAATTGGAGAAAGGGGAGTAAATCTAAGCGGTGGCCAAAAGCAGCGAATTCAACTTGCTCGTGCATTATACCAGGATGCTGACATTTATCTTCTCGATGATCCATTCAGTGCTGTTGACGCACACACTGCAAGTAGCCTCTTCAACGTAAGCGTCATTTCTTAAGCCATGAACATCTCGGCTTCCCTTTTCATCAGCGTAATGTAACATCTGAAATTGAAATTGTTGCAGGAATATGTAATGGAAGCTCTCTCTGGAAAGACCGTCTTGCTTGTGACTCATCAAGTTGATTTTCTTCCTGCTTTTCATTGTTGTTTGGTCAGTTTACCTTACTCTGCTGATGTTTGTCGATTTTTGTACAAAATGCTTAGTGTAGCACGCCCCTAAGTCGAGAAGCTTTTTGTTTTATAGATTGAAATCTAGGAATCTACATTGCACATTTTATATTCAGCTATGTGTTCTGTTTTATATCTGTAATTTTTTCTGAAAGAAACGCTCTCTCGTCTGCAGCTGATGTCAGATGGAGAAATCCTTCGAGCAGGTCCATACGATGAGTTACTATCTTCAAGTATTGAGTTCTTGGACCTCGTAAATGCGCACAAGGAGACAGCTGGTACTGAAAACATGTCCGAGGTTAATGAAACTGGAAGAATCAACCACTCAGCTAAAGAGATCAAGAGAATCGTTGTCGAAAAACAGTACAATCCATCCGAAAGTGGTCAGTTGATTAAACAAGAAGAACGTGAAAAGGGAGATGCTGGAATGAAGCCGTATCTGCTGTACTTGAGTCAGAATAAAGGTTACCTGTATTATGCTGTTGTCGCTATCACTCACTGGATATTTTTAGCAGGCCAGATATCTCAGAATACGTGGATGGCCTCGAGTGTTGACAATCCTAATGTCAACACAGAAAAACTGATCGTGGTGTACCTCATCATCGGTTTCTCCTCAACAATCTTTTTACTCATACGATCTTTACTTGTTGTTAAGTTAGGAATGCTGTCCTCAAAATCATTGTTTTCTCAGCTACTGAACTCTCTCTTTCGCGCTCCAATGTCGTTCTATGACTCTACTCCTCTTGGAAGGATACTAAGTCGGGTATGTATATCATTGTCTCATAGGCTCCTCTACATCTTTCAATCGTTTTTCCACGAGATTAACACTTAATTTGAGTTCAAGTTAACTCTTCTTAGTTGCTTTTCTTCAGTTCAGATAATTTCAATCCAAAAGAGTAGGGCTCTGAAGTAACATTTTCTCGGATCAACTCATGGGTTTTCTACAATCGTGCAGGTTTCGGCAGATTTGAGCATTGTCGACATTGATGTCCCCTTCAGCTTCCTGTCTGTGCTTGTCGCTACGTCAAGCGCGTATTCCAATTTAGTGGTGTTGGCGGTCATCACTTGGCAGGTCTTGTTTGTCTCCATACCCATGGTTTATATGGCATTATTATTGCAGGTATATAATTTGGAACATCTTCCTCTCTTTCATTTCTTATACATTCTTTATCACATATAGGTCGGTGAAGAGCGGCTTCCTAGAGTTCTGGCTTACATTTATTTTGTTTCTTATATCTTCTGTCCGTCTGATGCGTCTGCACTAATTTGACTTCAGAGATACTATTTCGCGACTGCAAAAGAGCTGATGAGACTTAATGGTACCACCAAGTCTTTCGTAGCCAACCATTTAGCTGAATCTGTAGCTGGTGCCATGACCATAAGGGCTTTCAAGGAGGAAGACCGCTTTTTTGCACAAAATCTCAAACTTATTGACACAAACGCCAGCCCTTACTTCCACAATTTTTCAGCGAATGAATGGTTCATTCAGAGGCTTGAGACACTCACTGCTTTTGTTTTGTCAACGGCAGCATTGTGCATGGTTTTGCTTCCTACAGGAACGTTTAGCTCTGGTATGAGAGTCTCCTTCTCAGGCTGCATTTTTTGAACGGGTCTATATTGTTGTGTTTTTAGCTAATAATGAAAAACTGATAAAACCAAAGACTCATTGTTCTTTAGTTTCTATGGAATAGAGTAAAATAACTTACTTTACTGGTTGTGCTTATATTATTGTTTACTGGAAGTCGTTCTACGTGATTGTCTGCGCTAATGATGATTTGAAATGGCTGTCACAAATCCGTGGTGCAGGATTTATCGGAATGGCGTTATCATATGGTCTTACATTAAACGGGTCGATGATTTCCTCGATTCAGCATCAATGCACCATTGCCAACTATATAATCTCCGTGGAGAGGCTTGATCAGTACATGCATGTACCCAGTGAAGCTCTGGAAGTCGTTGAAAACAACCGACCTCCATTGAGCTGGCCATCAGTAGGGAAAGTAGAGATAACTGATCTGCAGGTTAAAAATTCATCAGTCCTTTATTCCATTGGTTCAAATATCGTATGTAGGTATATTAACTAAGACGTTGGGTGCATAACAGATAAGGTATAGGCCAGATACACCACTGGTTCTACGAGGAATCAGCTGCACGTTTGAAGGCGGAGACAAAATTGGCATTGTTGGTAGGACTGGCAGTGGAAAGACGACATTGATAGGGGCGCTATTTCGCTTGGTTGAACCCGTAGGAGGGGAAATCGTAGTTGATGGTGTTGATATATGCGCAATAGGTCTTCACGATCTAAGGTCGCGCTTTGGGATTATTCCTCAAGATCCTACTCTCTTCAATGGCACTGTAAGGTTTAACTTGGATCCATTGTCTCAGCACAATGACGACGAACTCTGGGAGGTATTTCATACATATTGAAGAGAAGAAATCTCGTATATTTTCATTTGAGACTATTTTTTATCTGTTCATTTCATCTATCTCTTTCAATTTCTTCCGCAGGTGCTTGGAAAATGTCAGCTCAAAGAGGCTGTTCAAGAGAAAGAGCACGGGTTAGATTCGAAAGGTAATCCATTTCAGTGGACGCACAGCAACATTTCCGCAGTGCAAACCCATCTGTCGAATATATGGAATCTTATGGTCTTACAAAGCAAAATGCACAGACGTCTAATTTATGCTAGCATTTTAAACCTCCTGTCTCTAAAAACTACTAATGTTTTACTCCAGTTGTTGAAGATGGATCAAACTGGAGCATGGGACAGCGGCAACTGTTTTGTCTTGGCCGTGCTTTGCTGAGAAGAAGCCGAGTGTTGGTGCTCGATGAAGCAACTGCGTCAATTGATAATGCGACTGACATGATCCTGCAGAAAACGATACGGACAGAATTTTCAGACTGCACAGTCATCACTGTGGCTCACCGAATTCCAACTGTGATGGATTGCACAAAGGTCCTCGCCATCAGCGATGGTAAGTCATTCCAACACTTAACAATGCCAGTCGTAAATATGTTTCGATTTAGTTCAGCTGATCCAACGGATTAAACTCTGAACATGAGTGCAGGAAGACTCGTGGAGTACGATGAACCAATGAAGTTGATGAAGACAGAAGGTTCACTATTTGGTCAACTTGTTAAGGAATATTGGTCGCATATTCACTCTGCAGAGTCTCATTGAAATCTGAAAGGAAGTGATTGTTAGTCGGCGTAACTGATAAGCATCCTTCACCTTTTTATCAGGATTAAGACCTATGTGTAATACATCGATATTGATTAGCATTAGTCGTAGACTCGTAGTTATGGGCACTGAACTTCATTAGATTGCCGATCAATGCCATTTTCTATATTCTCGTAGCACGAATGTTTTATGATATGGATCATAGACGGATCTATTTTTCATCGTCACAGATATGTGCCTTCATCTTCCCCTCTTTTTGCTTGTCGCAAATATCATGACTATTTGTTATTGCTTGTATCGAAGTTTCATTGTTTTAAATGCTAGCGCTTAGCCATTCCAGACATCTTTGGGTTAGTGATTCAGGCGCAACTGTAGTTGCGTTTAATAACATTGCACGGTTTCTTGAAGCACCGGAGCATCAGATTGGAGATTTCAGGAAGAAGAACACTGACGACTCTGAGAACCATCTCGTATGAAGTTCATCCAGGTGCTAAAATTTATTCTTTCCAGACATTTGATTTGGTTTTTTTATGACATTTCGCGAAACTCAATTGACTAGTGCTAAAATAGAATTATTTTTTGTTGCTAGTTTACTGCATTTTAGTGAACTTAGCATAATATTTTTCCGAAACTGAGTTTTTATTTCGTGATTGGTCGTTTATTAGTATTATATTTGCTGATGAAAAGGTGTTATACTAATTACCCCACATATCAACTGAAAAATGTGTCTTTTTCCCCTTGTGGTTATGTGGTTGTCATTTGTATTCTCCACTTATTCCACATATTAGTTGCATATTTGCAGAATAAATGCTCTTTTCAATTTTTGTCCTCGATGTCGTAGCCACTTTTTCGGCACTAGTTTTGTATATTAAAAACGAAGCGAAACACTGTCCACAAATATGGTATAGTTTCATGGCATTCATTTTTCAAGTGTTTGAAGCAAGTTTGCTCTTGTTTAGTACTGAAAAGGGTTTAAAATGAGGAAAGTGAGGACGATGGAGACTAACGACAAAAGTACCCTTTACAGTCGTCTGTATGATGAGGCTAATGAAAACAGTACGATTGATTCAGCTGCTCAAGTTACGGCTTTTGCTGATGCTGGGTTGCTCAGTCAGATGTCGTTTTGGTGGTTGAATTCAATAATGAAATTGGGTAAACAGAAGATTCTTGAGGCAGAGGATATTCCAGAATTACGTAATATTGACCGAGCAGAGTTCTGTTACTTGGAGTTTGTGGACAAGCTGAGCAAACAGAAAGATGATAATTCGTCTTTTGAATGTTCCGTCTTGTGGGCGATTGTTTCCAGCAACTTAACGGAAATTCTGGTATCTGGCTTGTTTGCACTGCTAAAGATACTCACAATGTCAGTTGGACCGCTGCTGATAAATGCCTTTATTGAGGTTGCTGAAGGCAAAGGTGCATTCAAAAATGAAGGTTTTATTCTGGCTCTCGCTCTCTTCGTGTCAAAAATCGGGGAGTCTTTCTCACAGAGGCAATGGTTCTTCAGAAGCAGATTAATCGGCCTTAAAGTTCGGTCTTTGCTCACTGCAGCAATTTACAGGAAGCAACTAAAACTATCGAATGTTAGCAGGATGACGCACTCGGGTGGTGAGATAATGAACTACGTTACTGTCGATGCTTACAGGATTGGTGAATTCCCGTTCTGGTTTCATCAGACGTGGATAACAAGCGTCCAGCTTTGCATTGCGCTCGCAATTCTGATCCACGCGGTCGGATTTGCGACAATCGCAGCTTTGGTTGTGATTGTCGTTACTGTACTTTGCAACATACCCGTTGCCAAATTACAACACAAGCTCCAGACAATGCTCATGTCTGCACAAGATGAACGACTGAAGGCGTTCTCTGAAGCTCTTTTGAACATGAAGCTGCTCAAGTTGTATTCGTGGGAGAATCACTTTAAGAACGTAATTCAAGAACTGAGGAAAGTCGAGTGTGAATGGATATCAGCAGTGCAACTGAGAAAAGCTTATGATGGTTTTCTGTATTATACGTCTCCGGTATTGGTTTCAGCAGTCACTTTCGGAGCTTGTTATGTCCTAAAAGTCCCTCTGCACGCCAGTAACGTGTTCACTTTCGTTGCGGCTTTGCGTTTGGTGCAAGAGCCCATTAGAGCCATCCCTGATGTCATTAGCGTGGTGATTCAAGCAAGAGTTTCATTTGCGCGAATTGTAAAGTTTCTCGATGCCCCCGAGCTGCAATCTGAAATTGTTCGGAAAATGAGCTATGTCAACAGCAAAAATCACGTCATTTTGATGAAATCAGCAAATCTCTCGTGGGAAAACAATTCATCAAAGCCTACTCTGAGGAACATAAATCTTAAGGTTCAACAAGGTGAAAAAATTGCGATGTGTGGAGAAGTTGGCTCTGGAAAATCAACATTACTAGCTGCGATTCTCGGGGAAGTACCATATATCGACGGAAATGTAAGCTTCTTTGGCTACCCTTGAAGTTTACTTTCGTTTTATTTCAGTCTCGTACATGGATTTGTGCAATGTCAGTGCAGATATCGTCTCCTGAACCTGATTTCCTGTATAGGTTGAAGCTTATGGAAGCATCGCTTACGTTTCACAAACAGCGTGGATCCAAACAGGCACAATACGCGAGAACATTCTATTCGGATCTGCTATGGATGAGCATAGGTACCGAGAAACTTTACAGAGATGCTCCTTAGTGAAGGACCTAGAGCTTCTTCCTCATGGCGACATGACTCAAATAGGAGAAAGGGGAGTAAATCTAAGCGGTGGCCAAAAGCTGCGAGTTCAACTTGCTCGTGCATTATACCGAGATGCTGACATATATCTCTTGGATGATCCATTCAGTGCTGTTGATGCACACACTGCAAGCAGCCTCTTCAATGTAACCACCGTTTTTCATGTCACGGTCAATTCTGCTTCCCTTTTTAATAATCCACAGTGACACCCGAAGTTGTAATTGTTGCAGGATTATGTTATGGAAGCTCTTTACAGTAAGACTGTTCTGCTTGTGACGCACCACGTTGATTTTCTTCCTGCATTTCATTGTTGTCTGGTGAGTCAACATCATTTTTCTGCAGGTTTTTTTTTCAAAACTTTTATAGAAATGAATTTGTAATTATCTGTTGTTTTCAGTTGATGTCAGATGGGGAAATCCTTCAAGCAGGCCCTTACAATGGGTTATTAGCTACAAGTCGTGAATTCGTGGACCTGGTGAATGCGCACAAAGAGACAGCTGGTACCGAGAACATTTCCGAGATTACTGAAACTGGAAGACACAACCATTTATCTAAAGAGTCTAAGAGAACTGATGCTGAGAAACAGTACAACACATCAGAAGACGGTCAGTTCATCAAACAAGAAGAGCGCGAAAAAGGAGATACTGGATTGAAGCCGTATCTGCTGTACACGAGTCAGAGTAAAGGTTACCTGTATCTTGTTGTTGTTTTCACTCAGTGGACATTTATAGCAGGACAGATATTACAAAACACCTGGATGGCGTTGAGCATTGATAATCCTAATGTCAGCAGCGAAAAACTGATCGTGGTTTACTTCATCATCGGTTTCTGCTCGACAATCTTTTTACTCATACGATCTCTTGTCATTGTTAAGTTAGGGATGTTGTCCTCAAAATCTTTGTTTTCCCAGCTACTGAACTCTCTCTTTCGTGCTCCAATGTCGTTCTACGACTGTACTCCTCTTGGAAGGATATTAAGCCGAGTAAGTATATCGTTGTCTCTAGTCGATCTTCACAATAACTTCAAATTATACTTGCATGAAAGTGTCTCGTTGTATGAGATTGCTCAAAAGTGTTTTGGCTATATACCTTCTGATGTAATTCATGTTTTTTTATAAATTTGTGCAGGTATCGGCTGATTTGAGCATTGTAGACCTTGATGTCCCCTTCAGCTTCTTAGCTGTCGTTGTTTCCACGTCCAACGCATATTCCAACTTAGGAGTGTTAGTTGTCGTAACTTGGCAGGTCTTGTTCGTCGCCATACCCATGATATACATGACAGTACTATTGCAGGTAAATTATGTAGACATTTTTCTGAAGACGCGACTTTGAAGTTTGAACACAACCCCACTATGTTAATGGAAAGAGTTCCCAGTAAACTGTTCAGAGTTGATGATATCGTTCTCACAGCGACAAACTCAATACTAACAGCTAAGAGATGGCAATTACTCGATTATATTTTGTTTTAGGATTATCGTTCTCATATTCAGAAGTCTAAAACAACAGATAAAGAGGGGTTTTTATATTTTCGTGTCGTATTTTTTTTACATAATGTGGGTTTGATGTGTGTATGTGTTCCGTGTTTTCAGAGATACTATTTTGCTACTGCCAAAGAACTGATGAGACTTAACGGTACAACTAAATCTTTCATAGCAAACCATTTAGCTGAATCAGTAGCTGGAGCTACGACCATCAGGGCTTTCAAAGAGGAAAGCCGCTTCTTCTCACAGAACCTCAAACTTATTGACGTAAATGCGAGTCCTTACTTCTACAATTTTACAGCTAATGAATGGTTGATTCAGAGGATTGAGATCCTCACTGCGTGTGTTCTGTCGTCGGCTGCACTGTGCATGGTTTTGCTTCCTGCTGGAACTTTTAGCTCCGGTATCAGACTCTCCTTTTTTCTTTTTATGAACGAAGTTAAAAAAAAAAGTTTTTTTCACGGTTTTGATGGACTAGAACTTGACGAACTTCTTGATGGATCGTGTGGAAACACCGAAACAACCTCTATATGTTGTTAAAATTATCAGAGATAATGTTTCTTACATCTGACTTTCTCTTACGCTACTCGTTGAAGGGTGTGTAGAGGCACTAGAGTAGTCGTAATGTTACTGTAATGAAGTTCGACGATGCTCTTTAAGTGGCTGTTAAATAGTTACGCGACTGATTTGATGGACTCAATGATGCAGGATTCGTTGGAATGGCGTTATCATATGGTCTAACATTGAACGTGTCTATGGTTTTCTCAATCCAACATCAATGCACCACAGCGAATTATATCGTTTCCGTGGAGAGGCTTGATCAATACATGCATGTACCTAGTGAAGCTCCAGAAATCGTCGAAAAAAACCGACCTCCATTGAACTGGCCATCAGTTGGGAGAGTAGAAATAACTGATCTGCAGGTTCAAAACTTTCGAAGTTCTTCTATTAGAAAATTTTCGTTATACTTTTGTGCAGTTCAACTAAGAAGCTGGGTTCATCACAGATAAAGTATAGACTGGATTCGCCACTGGTTCTACGAGGAATCAGCTGCACGTTTGAAGGCGGAGATAAAATTGGCATCGTTGGTAGGACTGGCAGCGGAAAAACGACTCTGATTGGGGCGTTGTTTCGTTTGGTTGAACCTGTTGGAGGGAAGATCGTAGTTGATGGCATTAATATATGCTCGATTGGTCTTCACGATCTAAGGTCACGCTTCGGGATTATTCCGCAAGATCCTACTCTCTTCAACGGCACTGTAAGGTTTAACTTGGATCCATTATGTCAGCACAACGATGACGTATTGTGGGAGGTATTTCCTATATATTGAAAACATGACTTCACGGTATCGTTTTCATTAGTGGTTGTTTTTTTGTTTTTTGTTTTTTTTGTCGGTTCATTGCTTCTGTTTCGTCTGATTTGTACAACAGGTGCTCGGAAAATGTCAGCTTAAAGAGACTGTTCAAGAGAAAGAGCACGGGCTCGACTCTAAAGGTAAAGCTTTTCGTTTCTGTGGAATAGGTCCGAGATGTCAGGAAATGGAGTCGTACAATCATACTCTTGTGCACAATCTCAGTAGTCTGTTTTCGTATACGTGGTAAAGAAAATTAGATGTTCACATACGACAATTTTATGATCATTCTGCTCGTTTCGTCGTATTATAATGACAAAGAAAGTAATTTTCCGGTGTGTAAAAAGTCATAGAAACGACTGTAGTAATACTTTACAAATTACGACAGTGGTGGAGGATGGATCAAACTGGAGCATGGGACAGCGACAACTGTTTTGTCTAGGTCGCGCTTTGCTGAGAAGAAGCCGTGTGTTGGTGCTCGATGAAGCAACTGCATCAATTGATAATGCGACTGACACGATACTTCAGAAAACGATACGAACAGAATTTGCAAATTGCACAGTCGTTACAGTGGCTCACCGAATACCAACTGTGATGGACTGCACTAAGGTTCTCGCCATTAGTGAAGGTAAGCATGCACCCTTGCGTAAATTCTAGAGCTGTCAAAATCTGACCCGACCCGGTAAACCGCCCGAAACCGACCTGAAAATAACCCGAAATAAACCTGCTTTTTTTACCCGAAGCCAAAAACGACCCGAACCCGAAACGACCCGAAAAAAATGGGTCATAACCCGACCCGTAGCGGGTTAACCCGTTAAGTTAAGAAATTTACGTTCCAAGATAGAAAATGTCAATACCAATTTTATTTTATTTTTTTCACATGAAATTTTTTATTTTAAATTAATTTTAAACATTTCACACTGACCAAACCACTCATAATTTACAATTTTCACTTAAATATAATATTTATTATTTAATAATTGTATAAACAATCATACTTCGTAGTAATGATGTTTGTAAGTTGCATTGGACATTGCGAATTATGATTTGAGACATCTTAAATCATTATTTACGAAATTTTGAAACAAAATTACATGTGGAGAATAAGTGAAAAAATGTGGAAAAGAATATGATACTATAAGTCGGTAATTTGGGGTAACATTTTAGAATTTGAAGACACAACTTGTACTCTACAAGTACGGATCAAAATCTTCATTGTTATACTTTATTGTTTTACTTTATGATATAAAGTGTTTAATATCCACTTCAGCTTATAATTAATACTCCGTATGTTATACGTAAATTTTGACTTAATAATTAGTTAATTACACGTCTATATATACTTATTTTGAAATATTATCAATTTTTAATCAATTTTTTTATTTTTTTCTATTGTATCATCAATTAAAGTATTTTTTCTTAGTGAAAATTAAACCGTTATATAAAAAACGAAAAAAGAAAATATCGATAAAGGGGCGTTAATTAACCCGTATTTTGACCCTAACCCGACCTGCAACCCGTATACACCCGACCCGTATATTACCCGAACCCAAAATACACCCGACCCGTATGTTACCCGGTTTATGGTTATCCGAACCCGAAACCCGCCCGACCGACCTGTTTGAAAGGTCTAGTAAATTCAGTTAACACCGTACCAAACGCATTTAACTAATTCAGTTTACGTATGATTAAGCACTGAACATTGAGTGCAGGAAAACTGGTGGAATACGATGAACCGATGAAGCTAATGAAGACAAAAGGTTCGCTATTTGGTCGACTTGTTAACGAATATTGGTCGCATATTCACTCAGCGGAGTCCTCGTTAAAGTGCTGAACAGACATGAATATGTGACGCTACTTACGTCGGAGCAGCGAAATAGCAAAACAATAAAGCATCCTTCGCCTCTACGAGAAAGACTTGATAATTCATGATCGCGTCAACCTGCCAACCTCGGGGCGACTATTTTAGAGGCCTATTAGTTTTCGTGCCCATCCACGCCTTAGCCGACTATTTTTGTCTTTAATATGCTCTATTATCTGGCTGTGCAATCTTTTTTAATAACTTGGTGTACGTGTTTATGCGTAACCCTAAGGATAATGAGGACCAAATATGTTGCTATGAGTTGCGTATTCACGAAGACGAGGGTATTTTTGCTTTCCACCCGTTGTCTCTCTACCGTGTGCCTCTTGGTGTCTCAGTCCCCCGTTACTTGTCCCCTATGTTTTGTACTCGATCTCATACCCCTTTCCAGTGAAATTCTCGGTGTCATCAAGGCGTTTCATACTAATGATCTCGACACCTATTACGTGTCAGTCGATGCTTATTCCTTTGATAAAGTGGATTCTATGCCATCGAGTAAGAAACGTAAATTTGGCTCGTATTGCCGACCAAGCAAGCCCCGCTACCTTAATAGGGTCGTAGAGAGCTGATAGATGGAGCATGATCAACCTAAACTTGTTTGTAATGACCTTGAGTACGTAAGTAATTAGGTACTGCTACTGTATAATTAGTAGAGGTCAAGTTCATGGTGATGCGAAACGACAGTGGAAGTAGACAGAATACGGTACTAAAATAATAAGGGATAAGCAGACACCAAATTACCTATAACTTGATGAACGAGATTGGCTAACTAAGACCTATTGGTTCCAATCGAGCAACAATTAGGATACGCATCCTAATACGTCACTAGTTTGAATCGTACGCAACGATTCGTTTTTTGAGAGACACCAATTTTTTTATTTCATCAAATTCTGTTTTTTAATGAATTACAAATTCAATATATATATGGGAAAAATTTAACTAAATATAATTAATAACGACTAAATTCATTGTTTATGTTCAATGAACTTTAAACTAGATATGATTAGATACCTTGTCCAGATTTAATTAATATTAAAATAAATATAACTAAGTTCATTGTCTTGGTTAAATGAATCTAAAATGTATTTTAATCATCCACCGTATACGTATCACGTATACGTATCAGATGGGACATGGGACATGATGCTCATCCAATGCGCTAGTTTCTAACATTCTATTGTTGTCTTGTGTGTTGTTTGTTACTTACTTTCTAAGTACTACTCCTTTTTATAATTATATATTTATTTCTCTTTAATCTGCTTTGTTGTTGTTGTTGTTGTTGTTGTTGATGCACTATTTATTTAGTTGCCATTTTGCTTGTTGGAGTTTTGCTGCTTCTCCCTTTATTCCTGCTCTCCTTTTAGTTAATCTGTAGTACAATACGTAGAACCGTCCATCTCCTCGATTTTCTGCAGTCTCTGGTAGCATTTGGGTTTGGGTTAACCGGTCGCAGAGCATTCACCAGATAACGGTTTTTCTTCTTGATGCTATTACGTTGTTGCGACTGAATTATACCGTGAACACAATTTCATTTCTAACTTCTTCTTGTTGTTTTCATGCAGGATTTCAGAAGGGTGCTGACTGCTGAGCTGAACACTAGTGATGGATGATGATCTTTGGTGCCTGTTCTGCGGAAACTCAGACGGTGCTCAGTCCTGCACTAACGTGTTCTTGTCGGTCAGTAATCCCGATTCATGTATCAACCACGCTGTCATAGTTTTTGTCGATGCATTACTGTTGGCATTGATGGCGTATAGCATGATCTGCAGAAAATCCTCTAAGAAAGTCGATACATTGCTGTCAAACTTGCAAATATGTTCCGCTGTATTTAATGTATGTTTGGGAGTGGTTTACATAGGCTTAGGAATTTGGATTTTCGGAGTGAAATTGAAGATCGATCATTCTATTTTACCCGTTCATTGGTGGATACTCTTTATCTTTCAAGGGTTCACGTGGCTGTCGATAGGGTTAATAGCGAGCAGTAGAGAAAATCGTGTCTCGAAAACCTCCTTAAGATTTTTGTCGATCCTCAGTTTTGTGTTTTCTGGTATGCTGTCTGTTTTCGCGCTTGTTTCCGTGTTTAACCACCAAACAGTGACACTTAAGATTACTTTAGATATTCTGTCGTTCCTCGGAGCAAGTTTACTCTTGTTGAGTACTTATAAAGGGTACAAGCGTGAAGAAAGTCGCGAGACTGATAACGGAAGCACCCTTTACACAGCCCTTAACGCTGATGTTGACAGCATCAGCGCACACGATTCTGTTTCCGAAGTCAGTTTGTTCAGTAAGATGTCATTCTGGTGGTTGAACCCTTTGATGAAATTGGGTACAACGAAGACACTTTCTGATGAGGACATACCTAAACTACACGACTCCGATAGAGCAGAATCGTGTTACCTGCAGTTTATGGACGAACTAATCAAACAGAAACAAGAAACATCTGCACAATCTTCACTTCTAAGGACTATCTTTGCTTGCCATCGTAGACAGATTTTTATTTCCGGGTTTTTTGCTCTGATTAGTACCGTAACTCTATCAGCTGGACCGTTATTCCTCAATTCCTTCATTAAGGTGTCTGTGAGCGAAGAAGCGTTCAGGTATGAAGGTTATCTTTTGGCCATTTCGCTCTTCTTTCTGAAGATCTCGGAATCTTTGTCACGTAGACAATGGTACTTCCGCAGCAGAATAATAGGCGTAAAAGTGAAATCCTTACTTACAGCCTTAATCTACAAGAAGCAACTACGACTATCGAGTGAAGCAAAGACGAGTCATTCAGGAGGTCAGATAACAAATTATGTCACAGTTGACGCTTACAGAATCGGTGAGTTCCCATACTGGTTTCACCAAATTTGGACGACAACTCTCCAGATTTGCATCGCAGTAGCGATTCTGATCAACGTAGTGGGACTTGCAACAATTGTATCGTTAGTCGTTCTTATTTTAACTGTGCTCTGTAACATTCCCTTTACAAAACTACGGCACAAGTTCCAGACCAAGCTGATGGTTGCACAAGATGAGCGTCTGAAAGCTTGCTCCGAAGCTCTCGTAAACATGAAGGTGTTGAAGTTCTACGCCTGGGAAAATCACTTCAAAAACATGATAGAAAGATCGAGGAAAGCGGAGTATAAATGGTTACTTAGAGTGCATCTCGGGACACTGTGCTCCAGTTTTCTGTATTGGACGTCTCCTATACTGATTTCTGGTGCTACGTTTGGGGCGTGTTATTTCCTCGGAGTTCCTTTAAACGCCAGTAACGTTTTTACTTTTGTCGCAACACTGCGTCTGTTGCAAACTCCTGTCACCGCAATTTCTGATCTCATAGGCGTAGTCATCCAAGCAACGGTTGCTTTTAACAGAATCGCCAGGTTTCTTGACGCATCAGAGATTCAGGTTGCAGACATCAGAAAGAAAAACAGCGACGACAGCAGCGTAAACCATGTCATTCTGATGAATTCCGCAAATCTTTCGTGGGAAATGAATCAATCCAAACCGACGCTAAGAAATATCTGTTTGGAAGTTCAACGAGGCGCAAAGATAGCCATATGTGGAGAAGTTAGCTCAGGCAAATCGACACTGCTCGCAGCAATTCTAGGAGAAGTGCCATACAAAGACGGGACTGTAAGTTATTAACAATTCTCCTTGGAAGTTTTAAAACTGCGGATTTCTCTCGAAAAGAAGTTTTAATATATGTTTTTTGTTTTTCAATTACAGGTTGAAGTTTATGGAGGAATCGCTTACGTATCTCAGACAGCTTGGATCCAATCAGGGTCCATACGCGACAACGTTCTTTTTGGTTCTGCCATGGATGAGCTAAGGTACCAAGAAACACTTCAGAAATGTTCGTTGGTGAAAGACCTCGAGCTTCTTCCTTACGGCGACTTGACTGAAATAGGAGAAAGAGGAGTCAATCTGAGCGGAGGCCAAAAGCAGCGAATTCAACTTGCTCGAGCACTGTACAGAGACGCTGATATCTATCTACTAGATGATCCCTTCAGTGCTGTAGATGCAGAAACCGCAAGTAGCCTTTTCAATGTAATTCTTATAACCATGCTGTTCTTCGACTTTTACTTTCTATTGGTCGAGGGAAAGCGCAGTTCTGACTGCATAACATAATGACAGGAATACGTAATGGACGCTCTTTCTGAAAAGACTGTGCTGCTTGTCACGCACCAAGTTGACTTTCTTCCCGCATTTCAGAGTTGTCTGGTAAGTCATCATATGACACGAATTCTTGAATTTGAAATCGAAATTTCATAATCTGAGCAACCTTTTCCCGCATGTAGCTAATGTCAGACGGAAAAATACTGCAAGCAGGACATTACACGAAATTACTAGCTTCAAACACAGTATTTTCAAACCTCGTGAACGCGCACAAAGAAACTGCAGGCAGTAAAAGGCTAGCTGAGGTCGGCACATCAGAAAGAGAAACATATATTAACAGAAAAACTAAGACGTCTGTCGAGATACAAAACGAAGCATCTAATGGAAACCAGTTGATTAAACAAGAAGAAAGAAACGTGGGCGACATTGGTTTGAAGTCATACATGATGTACCTGAAAGCTGATAAGAGCTACTTCTACCTACTGTTGGCAGTCGTTCTTCAACTGATCTTTGCCGTGGGTCAGATAGCGCAGAACTACTGGATGGCCTCGAATGTCGATAATCCTCATATCAGCCCTCCAAAATTGATCATGATTTACTTCGTTATCGGAATCTGCTCAGCATTATTTGCACCCTTCCGATCTCTCGCACTGGTTACATTAGGGATGAATTCATCGAAATCTTTATTTTCTGAGCTAATGAACTCTCTTTTTCGAGCCCCGATGTCTTTCTACGACTCCACTCCTCTCGGAAGAATACTAAGTCGGGTGAGTAACCGTTATTACAAGTGTTCCACAGCACAAATTAATCTGAACTTACACGACAGTATTTCCTGAACCTTGCAGGTCACATCTGATATGAACATTGTCGATCTTGATGTCGCTCTCAGCATCGTAGGTACTCTCGCGCCTACAATATTGGCGTACGCGAATCTAGCTCTGTTGGCTGTCATTACTCCGCAAGTTTTGGTCGTCTATGTACCGGTCATTTGCATGATAATACGACTTCAGGTCATCTCCGAAGAATTTATTAGCATTCTACAGGGACCGTTTTTTCGTTAGAAATTTATTTTGATGTAAATTTGTCAACAGAGATACTACCTTGCAACAGCAAAGGAACTGATGAGAATCCAGGGCACGACAAAGTCTCTCGTAGCGAACCATTTGGCCGAAACTGTAGCTGGGTCCATGACCATAAGAGCTTTTGAGGAGCAAGACCGTTTCTTCGCTAAGAATCTCTGTCTCGTGGACACAAATTCAAGCCCCTTTTTGCTTAATTTTGCGGCCAAAGAGTGGCTGGTTCAAAGGGTTGAGGTCCTCTATGCCGTCGTTCTATCATCAGTCGCCCTGTGTATGGTTCTGCTACCACCAGAAACTATTTCCTCCGGTAATTCACCTCTCTCGCTTTAAACGCTACCAATTATCGTCCATCAATCGTTCTAATACTACGAAAAATGCAGGATTTGTTGGGATGGCCTTAGCGTATGGTCTTTCGTTAAGCAGCATCATGATTAAGGCGGTTCAATATCAATGCGTACTGGCTAATAACATAGTTTCTGTTGAGAGATTAAATCAGTTCTCGCATTTACCTAGCGAAGCTCCAGAAGTCATCGAAATTAGCAGGCCTCCGTTGAACTGGCCAACTTCCGGCAAAGTGGAGATACATGATTTGCAGGTAAAATCGTAAAAACTAAATCACTATTTTAAAGATTCAGAGATGTTGGATACTAAAAGTTTGCTATATGATACCGTGCAGATTAGATATAGGGACGATTCCCCACTGGTTCTTAGAGGGATCAGTTGCACGTTTGAAGGCGGAAGCAAGATAGGAATCGTAGGTAGGACTGGTAGCGGGAAGACTACGTTAATAGGGGCTTTGTTTCGGTTGGTGGAACCCACTCAGGGGAAGATAATGGTTGATGGAATTGATATATCGCTCATAGGTCTTCATGACTTGAGGTCCCGTTTTGGTATCATTCCTCAAGATCCTACTCTCTTCAATGGCACTGTAAGGTTCAACTTAGATCCCTTATATCAGTACACTAACGAAGAAATATGGAAGGTTCTCGACAAATGTCAGCTGCAAGAATCAGTCGAAGAAAGAAGTCGGGGGTTAGATTCTTCAGGTAATCTGTAATTGTATATATAGTGGTCGGAACATGCACTTGTTATAGTGGGAAGAGTGCTGACGTTAAAATGTCGTGTTAGTTTTGGAGGATGGATCGAACTGGAGCATGGGACAGCGGCAACTGTTCTGCCTAGGTCGAGCTTTGCTGAGGCGAAGCAGAGTGCTGGTGCTTGACGAAGCAACTGCGTCTGTTGATAACGCGACTGACATGATCCTGCAGAGAACGATTAGAACAGAGTTTTCTGGCTGCACTGTGATCACTGTGGCTCACAGGATACCGACTGTCATGGATTGCTCAAAAGTCCTCGCCATAAGTGATGGTGAGCTAGCTTGTCTTTACAGAAAACAGTTTTTTTTTGGCCGAAATTTGGAAACGTGTTTGCTAATGCAAGGATGAATTTGCTGCAGGAAAACTCGTGGAATATGATGAGCCGCTCAAGCTGATGAAGAAGGAAGGTTCTCTATTTAAGCAACTTGTAAACGAATATTGGTCTCAAAAACATTCTGTAGAGTTGCATTGAAGAAAGTCGTCACATCATCCACAAGCGACAGCGTTCAGCTTCAAGCTTAGCATACCAGAAGCAACAATACTTCGACACATCTGTGTTACTCGGGATTGTCTGTGTGAAGGGGTAGTAGTCTATGATGGATAAATAGAATGATTGATGACGGTGTACCAAAAACCGTTTTTGGAAATATCAGGGTACTTACAAATGCATGTCAGAATCGTGCAAACTGAACCACTGCTGTTTTCATCGGAAATGCTATGGAAAAATTAGAATATCAGATAATTTGTAGAAAACTAAGTTTGTTGCATTGAATTTGGTGAATTCTAAAGAAATTTCACCAGAAATCATTTTGTTTAAATTTATTCCTAATATTTGATTTTAACAAAACTGCATTTAAAAGTGTGTGGCGATTCTACGTCACATTGACTGCCGACTGCACAAAGGTCCTCATCACCGCCGATAATAGATCATTACGAGACTAAACACCGTAAAACGTGAACTATACTTTTTAATACTCTGAGAAACATCTTTTACCTGTTACGAGGACTTTTTAGTTTTTGTTATCGGTGTTTGTTGAGTTATACTATTTTGGTGCGACTGCGTATCCAATAGGGCTTCTACGCTTTTCACGTCCGTTTCTTTCGCCTTTCAATAACCGTCGGAAAACAGCAGGAAGCATCACCATATTCATATATTATGTACAATAATGTAATTGTTGACCATGTCAGTATCATCATAGGCACTACAGCTATCAATATCTTTAGACAATCTGTTTAACATTTCTAATTAATTTTGAATGTTTGACTTCACATTTTCGAATTAGTCTAATGAATTATTTCTGCTGATGATAATTTCACATTCACAAAATGCTCCTTTTTATAAAATTATTATCCTAGATTTTGTTTGACTTTAATTTATATTGTTGTACTATAATAATAATAGTAATAATACACCACTCTTAACTGTGATCAGTTTTAATAGTTATACTCTATAGTCTATACTCTATGCTTCTGTAGTCTATACTCTATCCTTGTCTTCGACTTTCCGCAGTTGTTCACAGGACATTCACCAGAAAAGGTTTTCCTTCGATCTTGATGCTCTTTCACATGTTTATAAACATGATTTCGTTTCTAACTCGTTAAGTTCATGCAGGATTTCAAGAAGAGTACTTAGCTGAACACTGGTGATGGATGATTTGTGGCGTCTGTTCTGCGGGAACTCTGACTGTTCAAATGACGGTGCTCAGTCCTGCACTAACGTGTTCTTGTCGGTCAGTAATCCTGATTCCTGTGTCAACCACATTACGATAGTTCTCATTGATGTATTGTTGTTGGCATTGATGGCGTATAGCATGATCTGCCGAGATTCCTCTAAGAAAGTTCATACACTGCTGTCAAACTTGCAGTTATGTTCTTCTGTATTTAATGTATGTTTGGGAGTTTTATGCATAGGTTTAGGAATTTGGATTGTAGAAATGAAATTGAGAATTGATCATTCTTTTTCACCCATTCATTTGTGGGTAGTACTTGTCTTTCAAGGGTTCACATGGTTGTTAATGGGGTTAGTAGCTAGTCGTAGAAAAAATCGAGTCTCGAAAACCTCTTTAAAACTTTTGTCGATCCTCAGTTTCCTGTTTGCTGGTATGCTGTCTGTTATCGCGCTTGTTTCCGTGTTTAACCACCAAACAGTGACACTTAAGGTCACTTTAGATATTCTCTCGTTCCTCGGAGCAAGTTTGCTCGTGTTGAGTACTTACAAGGCGCGCAAGCATGATGACAGTCGTGAGACTGACAACGGCAGTACTCTTTACGCTGCCTTTATATCTGATGACGACAGCATCAGGGCACATGATTCTGATGTCCAATTTAGGTCTTTCTCCAAAGTCGGTTTGTTCAGTAAGATGTCCTTCTGGTGGTTGAACACTCTGATGAAATTGGGTAGGAAAAAGACGCTTTCGGATGAGGACATGCCCAAATTACACGACTCCGATGGAGCAGAATCGTGTTACCTGCAGTTTATGAAGGAACTTATCAAACAGAAACAACAAAAAACATCAGCACAATCTTCACTTCTATGGACAATCTTCGCTTGCCATCGTAGACAGATCCTGATTTTCGGGTTCTTTGCGCTAATTAGTATCATTACGCTGTCGACTGGACCTCTTTTGCTTAAATCATTCATAAGGGTTTCAGTCGGGAAAGAAGATTTCAAGCATGAAGGTTATTTTTTGGCCATCTTACTCTTCGTTCTGAAGATCGTGGAATCATTGTCACGAAGACAGTGGTACTTCCGCAGCAGAATTGTTGGCGTCAAGGTCAAATCCTTACTTTCAACCTTAGTTTACGAGAAGCAACTACGACTATCAAGTGACGCTCGGAAAACCCATTCAGGAGGCGAGATAATGAGTTACGTCACTATTGATGCGCATAGAATCAGTGAATTCCCTTTCTGGTTTCACCAGATTTGGACAACCACACTCCAGATTTGCATTGCAATAGCAATTCTTATAAATTTGGTCGGGATTGCGACAGTTGCGTCATTAGTAGTGTGCCGCAGATTTGGACAACCACACTCCAGATCTAACTGTGCTTACTAACATTCCCCTGGCAAAATTAGAGCACAAATTCCAAACTAAGCTGATGCTCGCACAAGACGAGCGCCTGAAAGCGTGTTCCGAGGCTCTGGTGAGCATGAAGGTACTGAAATTCTATGCATGGGAGACGCACTTCAAAAACACGATAGAGGGATTGCGGAAAAAGGAATATAAATGGTTGCTGAGAGTTCATCTAGGAGCAGTGTGCCGCAGTTTTCTCTTTTGGGTCTCTCCTATACCGATTTCTGGTGCTACATTCGCGACTTGCTACTTACTCGGAATTCCTCTAAATGCCAGCAATGTTTTTACGTTTGTCGCAACATTACGCCTGTTGCAAGATCCTATTATAGCTGTATCAGATCTCATCAATGTAGTGATTAAAGCAACAGTCGCTTTTAGTAGAATTTCCAGGTTTCTTGAGGCGGCCGAGCTTCAAGCTGGAGATGTCAGAAAGAAAAACAGTAACAGCAGCGTAAACCATGCAATTCTGATAAACTCGGCAAATCTTTCCTGGGAAATAAATCAGTCAAAGCCAACCCTGAGAAACATCTCGTTAGATGTTCGACCAGGTGCAAAAATAGCAATATGTGGAGCGGTTAGCTCAGGTAAGTCGACACTGCTAGCAGCAATCCTCGGAGAAGTACCATACAAAGAAGGGACAGTAAGTATCTTTATCAACCCGAGTTTTTTTCACCATCATTGATTTGATTATGTTGTACGCTCAATTTTATGTTTTCTTCTTTTTCCGTTATAAGTTGAAGTTTATGGAGGAATCGCTTACATTTCTCAGACAGCTTGTATACAGCCGGGGACATTACGTGACAATATTCTTTTTGGCTCTGCCATGAATGATCTGAGGTACCAAGATACGCTTCAGAAATGTTCGTTGGTGAAGGACCTCGAGCTTCTTCCCTTCGGTGACACGACTGAAATTGGAGAGAGAGGAGTTAACCTAAGCGGAGGCCAGAAGCAGCGAATTCAACTTGCTCGAGCACTGTACAGAGATGCAGACATATATCTTTTGGATGATCCCTTCAGTGCTGTAGATGCACACACTGCGACTAACCTCTTCAATGTACGTCGTCAATCTTCACTTCATAATTGTCCACAGAAACTAGTTTTTGAAGTGTCGAAATTACTCCGGCGTTTCAACGTGGTAACAGGAATATGTCATGGACGCTCTATCTGAAAAGACCGTGTTGCTTGTCACGCACCAAGTCGACTTTCTTCCTGCATTCCAAAGCTGTCTGGTAAGTCCGTCATTAAACCAACTTTCAGATTCAGTCGACTTCCATAAAGTAACTGATAAAGCTCACTCATTTTTGCGTGTAGCTGATGTCAGACGGGCAAATTCTGCAAACAGGACATTATACGGAATTACTAGCTTCAAACTCAGAATTTGCAGACCTTGTAAACGCACACAAAAAGACTGCAGGTACTGAAAGGCTAGCTGTGATAGGCACGAACGTAAGAGAAACTAACCCTGACCAAAAAACTAAGACAACTCTCGAGAAACAACCTGAAGCGTCTGTTGACAACCAATTGATCAAACAAGAAGAACGGAACGTGGGCGACTCTGGCTTCAAGTCGTACCAGATGTACCTGAAAACTAACAAAAGCTATTTGTATATACTGTTTGCTGTCGTCCTTCAGCTTATCTTTGTCGTGGGTCAGATAGCACAGAGTTACTGGATGGCCTCAAATGTTGATAACCCTCTAATCGATCCACCGAAATTGATAGCAGTTTACTTCTGTATAGGATTTAGCGCTACATTGTTAGTACCCCTCAGATCTCTAGCCGTGTTTATAGTAGGGATAAGATCGTCAAAATCATTATTTTCTGAGTTACTGAACTCTCTTTTCCGAGCTCCAATGTCGTTCTACGACTCCACGCCTCTTGGAAGGATACTTAGTCGGGTGAGCATACATTATCATAAGTTTCACGATTCTTATTTGCGACACAAGTTGGTCTGAACCAACATCATACTAATAGATATTTCCTGAACTCTGCAGATCACTTCTGATTTGAATATCATCGATCTTGACGTTCCTTACAACATTCAATGTATCCTTTCGCCTACTATAGTCGCATATGTCAATCTAGGACTATTGGCTACCATCACGCCACAGATTTTGGTTCTCTACATACCGGTCATTTGCATGATGATACGACTGCAGGTAACGTCCATGATCGATCTGCCAGACTATAGATACTCTCTATTGCATTATCGTTCAACGGTATTTTTCATATATATGTCTGATTAGTCGTAAAATTGTTCGCTTTAACAGAGTTACTACCTAGCAACTGCAAAGGAACTGATGAGGATCCAGGGCACAACAAAGTCTCAAGTTCTGAACCATTTGGCTGAATCTGTAGCCGGGGTCATGACAATAAGAGCTTTCGAGGAGGAAGATCGCTTCTTCGCTAAGAATCTCGATCTTGTCGACAGAAATTCAAGCCCTTTCTTGCACAATTATGCAGCTACTGAGTGGCTTATTCAGAGAGTGGAGACTATCAACGCGATTGTTCTCTCAGCATTCGCATTGTTCCTGGCATCGCTGCCTCCTACTAGTATAAGTCCCGGTAATTCCCTCCTTACGCCAGTTTATAGGTCTACGAATTCTCCCCCGACAATGAAACTAATACTAGCAATGATGCAGGAATTGTTGGAATGGCCTTAGAATATGGTCTTTCATTAAATAGCACAATGATGTTCGCTATCCAAAATCAATGCATATTGGCCAACAACATAGTTTCTGTCGAGAGGCTAAATCAGTACATGGATTTACCCAGTGAGGCTCCGGAAGTCGTTGAGCATAGCAGGCCTCCGAAGAACTGGCCGACTATAGGCAAAGTGGAGATACGTGATCTACAGGTAAGAGTTTGAGTGGCTGAATCGATCTTTTGACATATATAAAACACGGTTGGATGGATACTAAGACCTTTTTTGTACGGTACAGATAAGATATAGAGAAGGTACGCCACTCGTGCTTCGAGGAATCAGGTGCACGTTTGAAGGAGGCGACAGAATAGGCATTGTAGGTAGGACTGGTAGCGGCAAGACTACGTTAATAGGGGCTTTGTTTCGGTTAGTGGAACCCGCTCACGGGAAGATAATAGTAGACGGGATTGATATATCCCAAATCGGTCTTCATGACCTAAGGTCGCGTTTTGGTATCATACCTCAAGATCCTACTCTCTTCGATGGTACTGTAAGATTTAACTTGGATCCCTTACGTCTGCACACTGATGAAGAAATATGGGAGGTAATTTTCAAACTCTGGAGTAATTAACCATACAAGATCATTATTTTATTTTTTTTTATAAAAAACGGATGACAAACTAACGGTTTCTTTAACGTTTGAAAGGTTCTCGGCAAATGTCAGCTGAAAGCATCAGTTCAAGAGAAAACTCAGGGGTTAGATTCTGTAGGTAAAGTCCTTTAATTTAAACTTGTATTTTCGATTTCTATGTACCGCGTAAGATAAACCAGAACAGAAAGAGCAAAATCAAAGCGAGCGAAACTTCAAAATTTCATGTCAGTTATGGAGGACGGATCAAACTGGAGCATGGGACAGCGACAATTATTTTGTCTAGGCCGTGCATTGTTGAGGAGAAGCAAAGTATTAGTGCTAGATGAAGCTACTGCATCTGTCGATAATGCAACTGATATGGTCCTTCAGAAGACAATCCGTACAGAATTCTCAGACTGCACTGTGATCACTGTTGCGCACAGGATACCGACTGTTATGGATTGCACCAAGGTGCTCGCCATAAGTGACGGTGAGTTACTTTACCTTGTTCAGAATTTCCTCACTGCCATAAGTGACGGTGTCGTCAAAAAAGGTCTAGGCTGCTAAAAGAAAAAAAAAATACTTGCACGATTCAGACGGGAAAAGCGAAATAGTGTTTTCAATGATGCATGTTTATTTTTGCGACAAGCAAATTGGCGGAGTACGATGAGCCAATGAAGCTAATGAAGAAGGAAGGTTCTCTATTCGGCCAACTCGTAAATGAATATTGGTCTCATATCCATGCCGCAGAGTTACATTGAATTAAAAACAGAAAATTACAGGGCAAACGCTCACCCTTGAATACTTAACGGAACATTGTCTGCAGCTTATACATTCTTAGGCTTGCACAGTTTCACGCATCTCAACTACGAGAGGCATGTGTTTTGTTATATATAAATAAATTTTACGGAAAAAAGGAGTCATCGATGCTGAATTTCTGATCATATATTCATGCACAGAATAGTAACATGCCGGTCATATATTCGTGAAAAAACTATTAGTTAGAGAATGCATCACTGTTAGCAACACGTTAAGTCGTGAAATACTGAAATTTTCAGATATCAAGGAATTTACGAGCTACATGGGAATTATCCCTTAATCTATATCAGTATCGTTTATAATAAACTTCTACGTTAAGTCGCATGCCAAGTCTCGGAAAATGTGACTGATGCGACTGATGTTCAAATGAGATCAAACAAAATGTGATTCAGATAACTAACCAGCATAGTCTCTGATCTTGTTTTAAACAATGTAAGACGCAGTTTCTCGTTTTCTCGTGGCCTCTCTTCTCAGCACATAACTCAATCGCCTTTCCATATTCGTCCGCGAAATTCTCAACTGTTAATCAAATGTACCTCTCGTTGAAGATCACTGTTACTGAGTTTTTGAGTTCACACCCAGATGCTAAAACCTTAAATAATCTTCACTTTAATATCATCACTGATCAAAATCTCCGCAAAAATTTATGGGTTTTGCTAAATTTGATCAGGGTGTATGCTGGCAATGGTGAATTGGGGGTGCCCGCCAAATGTACGACGAAATTCCGGAAAGAAATGTTAATCTTTTTTCAATGTTATCATCAGGAGTTATATTACACATCAGTGTTACAAAGGTGCTAGACCTGATCATTTTACGTACTCGTGTGTGTTAAAGGATGGGACAGCGGCTACTGTTCTGCCTAAGCCGCGCTTTGCTGAGGAGAAGTACAGTGTTGATGCTGCATATGTCGATAACGCAACTGACGTGATCCTGAAGAAAACGATCAGAGAAGAGTTTTCTAACTGCACTGTGATCACTGTCGCTCACTGGATACCAACTGTCATGGATTGCTCAAAGATCCTTGCCGTAAGTGACGGTGATCTATCTTATGTTTTCAGTGCTGGCAAGGCAATATGCAATCTAGTTTACAGAAAACGAGATTTTTTGGCCGAAATTTGAAACGTGATCAGTAACGCTGATGATTTTGTGGCAGGAAAAGTCGTGGAATATGACGAGCCAATGAAGCTGATGAAGAAGGAAGGTTCTCTATTTAAGCAGCTTGTAAATAATATTGGTCTCATAACTATTCTGCAGAGCTGCAATGAAGAAAGTCGTCACATCGTCCCCAAGCAACAATATTTAGCTTCAAAAGTAGTGTACCTGAAGGGCGGCTGAAGCACCAGAACTTCGACACGTCTGTGTTATTCGGGATTGTTTGTGTGAAGTGTAGTCGATCATATGATGGATAAATAGAACGATAGAAAATGGTGTACCAAAAACCGTTTCTGGAAACATTAGGGAAGCAAGAAATCGACTGAGGAAAAGCGAGGTTCAGCACATTACAATGCATATCAGAAGAATGCAAATTGTAGAACTAAGTTTGCTGGATTGAATTTGGTAAATTCTAAAGAAATTTCACCCCAAATCATTTTGTTAAAGATTATTCCTAATATGATTTTGGCTTCACTACATTTAAACGTGCGTGTGACGATTCTACGTCTTGGCTTTCAGGCACATTTTTTGTTAAAAAGAGGTCACATTGACCGCCGACTGCACAAAGGTCCTCACCATTAGCGATAATGGGTCATTACGAGACTAACACCGTGAGTCCGTGACTAAAAGGTAATTTTTTTTTCATTCTCTCTGATACATCTTTTACCTGTTACTTTTTGTTATCGTTTTTGTTGAGTTATACGGTTTTGATGTGATTGTGTATATATTTGGGTTCTACTCTTTGACCGTCCGCTGCTTTCGCCTTTCAATTACCGTCGGAAAACAGCAGGAAGCATCACCATATTCATATATTGTAATGTGTAATAATGGAAGAAAACATATATCATGTGAAAGATTTTTAAAAACTTATTTTAATTGTTGACCATGTCACCATAGTCACTACAGCTATCAATATCTTTAGACAATCTGTTTAACATTCCTAATTAATTTTAAATGTTTGGTTTCACATTTTCAAATTAGTCTACTGAACTATTTCTGCTGATGATAATTTCACACTCACAACATGCTGCTGTTTATAAAATTATTATCCTAGATTTTGTTTGACTTTAATAATACACCACTGCTTAATGTGATCAGTTTTTAATAGTTATATTTCTGTTCTATGCTTCTGTAGTATAAAATGCAGAACCTTCTCTTCGATTTTCCGCAGTTGTTCACAGGGGGGCATTCACCAGAAAAGGTTTTTCTTCTTGATGCACTTTTACATGTTTAGAAAATATTATGGCATAAACATGATTTCGTTTCTAACTCGTTAAGTTCATGCAGGATTTCAAGAAGAGTGCTTAGCTGAACACTGGTGATGGATGATCTGTGGCGTCTGTTCTGTGGGAACTCTGACTGTTCAAATGACGGTGCGCAGTCCTGCACTAACGTGTTCTTGTCGGTCAGTAATCCTGACTCCTGTGTCAACCATGTTATGATAGTTCTCGTTGATGTATTGTTGTTGGCATTGATGGCGTATAGCATGATCTGCAGAGATTCCTCTAAGAAAGTTCATAAATTGCTGTCAAACTTGCAAATATGTTCTGCTGTATTTAATGTATGTTTGGGAGTGGTTTACATAGGCTTAGGAATTTGGAGTGTAGGAATGAAATTGAAAATTGATCGTTCTTTTTTACCCTTTCACTGGTGGCTGGTGTTTCTCTTTCAAGGATTCACATGGTTGTCGGTGGGGTTAATAGCAAGCCGTAGAAAAAATTGTGTCTCGAAAACCTCCCTAATACTTTTGTCCATCCTCAGTTTCCTGCATGCTGGTGTGCTGTCTGTTTTCGCGCTTTTTTCCGTGTTTAACCACCAAACAGTGACACTTAAGGTCACTTTAGATATTCTGTCTTTCCTCGGAGCAAATTTGCTCGTGTTGAGTACTTATAAGGCGAGCAAGCATGACGGCAGATGTGAGACTAATAACGGAAGTACCGTTTACACTGCCCTTATATCTGATGACGGCAGTATTAGTGCACATGATTCTGATGTCCGATTTAGGTCTTTTTCCGAGGTCGGTTTGTTCAGTAAAATGTCCTTCTGGTGGTTGAACCCTTTGATGAATTTGGGTAAGAAAAAGACGCTTTCGGATGAGGACATGCCCAAATTACACGACTCCGATGGGGCAGAATCATGTTACCTGCAGTTTATGGACGAGCTAATCAAACAGAAACAACAAGAAACATCAGCACAATCTTCACTTCTATGGACTATCTTCGCTTGCCACCGTAGACAGATTCTGATTTCAGGGTGCTTTGCGCTAATCAGTATCATCACTCTGTCGACTGGACCGCTTCTGCTGAATTCCTTCATAAGGGTTTCTGTCGGAAAAGAAGATTTCAAGCATGAAGGTTATTTTTTGGCAATTTTACTCTTTTTTCTGAAAATCGTGGAATCTTTGTCAAGAAGACAATGGTACTTCCGTAGCAGATTCGTAGGCGTCAAAGTGAGATCCTTACTTTCAACCTTAATTTACGAGAAGCAACTACGACTGTCGAGTGATTCCCGGAAGACCCATTCAGGAGGCGAGATAATGAGTTACGTCACTGTTGATGCGCATAGAATTGGTGAATTTCCTTTCTGGTTTCACCAAATTTGGACAACTACCCTCCAGATTTGCATTGCAATAGCAATTCTGATCAATTTGGTCGGTTTAGCGACAGTTGCGTCATTAGTAGTCCTTATATTAACTGTACTTACTAACATTCCCTTGGCAAAACTAGAGCACAAGTTTCAAACAAAGCTGATGCTCGCACAAGACGAGCGCCTGAAAGCGTGTTCCGAGGCTCTGATGAACATGAAGATACTGAAATTCTATGCATGGGAGACGCACTTCAAAAACACAATTGAAGCATTGCGGAAAAAGGAATATAAGTGGTTGCTGAGAGTGCATCTAGGTGCAGTGTGCCACAGTTTTCTCTTTTGGGTCTCTCCTATACCGATTTCTGGTGCTACATTCGCGACTTGTTATTTACTCGGAATTCCTCTAAATGCCAGTAATGTCTTCACTTTTGTTGCAACATTGCGCCTGTTGCAAGATCCTATTATAGCTGTATCAGATCTCATCAATGTAGTGATTCAAGCATCTGTCGCTTTTAGTAGAATCTCCAGATTTCTTGAAGCGTCTGAGCTTCAGGTTGGAGATGTCAGAAAGAAAAACAGTAACAGTAGCGTAAACCATGCTATACTGATAAACTCCGCAAATCTTTCCTGGGAACCGAATCAATCAAAGCCGACACTGAGAAACATCTCGTTAGAAGTTCAACCAGGTGCAAAGATAGCAATATGCGGTGAGGTTAGCTCAGGTAAATCGACACTGCTGGCAGCAATCCTCGGAGAAGTACCATACAAAGAGGGCATGGTACGTATCTGTATGAAACCGAGTTTTTGAATTACTTTATGAATTTGATAATGTTGTGGAACTTACATCTTTTTGTTTTCCACCAGGTTGAAGTTTATGGGGGAATCGCTTACGTTTCTCAGACAGCGTGTATACAGTCTGGAACATTACGTGACAATGTTCTTTTCGGGTCTGCCATGAATGAGCTGAGGTACCATGAAACACTTCAGAAATGTTCGTTGGTGAAGGACCTCGAGCTACTTCCTCACGGCGACATGACTGAAATAGGTGAGAGAGGGGTTAACCTAAGCGGAGGCCAAAAGCAGCGAATTCAACTTGCTCGAGCACTATACAGAGACGCTAATATTTATCTTTTGGATGATCCCTTCAGTGCTGTAGATGCACACACTGCAACTAACCTCTTCAATGTAAATCGCCAAACTTCTCTTCCTAATTGTCTACTGAATCTATAGTTTGTGAAGTGTCGAAAGTATTTAAGCATGTTAACATGGTGGCAGGAATATGTCATGGACGCTCTATCTGGAAAGACCGTGTTGCTTGTCACACACCAAGTCGACTTTCTTCCTGCATTCCAATGCTGTCTTGTAAGTCTGTCATTTTGATGTTCTCTACTCAATTGAGAAACTTACAGATACAGTCGATTTCCGTAAAGTTACTGATGAAGCTCAATAAATTTTGTGTGTAGCTGATGTCAGACGGTCAAATCCTGCAAGAAGGACATTATACGAAGTTACTTGCTTCAAATTCAGAATTTGCAGACCTTGTAAACGCGCACAAAAAGACTGCAGGTACTGAAAGGCTAGCTGAGGTAGGCACTGTCGGAAGAGAAACATGTCCCGATAAAAAGACTAAGACAACTCTCGAGAAACAACACGAAGCGTCTGAAAGCGATCAATTGATCAAACAGGAAGAAAGGAACAAGGGCGACACAGTCTTTAAGTCGTACCTGATGTACCTTAAAACAGACAAGAGCTATTTGTACCTATCGTCTGCTATCATCATTCAGCTGATCTTCGCCATGGGTCAGATTGCGCAGAGTTATTGGATGGCGTCAAATATTGATAACCCTCTCATCAGCCCACCAAAATTGATTACGGTTTACCTCTGTATAGGATTCTGCGCGACACTGTTAGTGCCCTTCAGATCTATAGCCGTGGTCATACTAGGGATGAAATCGTCGAAATCTTTATTTTCCGAGCTACTAAACTCTCTTTTCCGAGCTCCAATGTCTTTCTACGACTCCACGCCTCTTGGAAGGATCCTTAGTCGGGTGAGCATACTTTATCATAATTTTCACGACTCTTATTCGCAGCACAAGCTGGTCTGAACCGTGACAATAGTTATTTCCTGAACTCTGCAGGTCACGTCTGACTTGAATATCGTTGATCTTGACATTCCTTACAACATTCAATGTATCATTTTGCCAACTATAATCGCGTATACCAATCTAGGACTATTGGCTAGCATCACTCCACAAATTTTGGTTATCTATATACCGATCATTTACATGATAATATCGCTGCAGGTAACAAGAGTTATCCATAATCAATCTGCACAACTCCATAACCTCGTCTTTCTACAGAGGTATCTTTTCATCTATATGTCTGACCAATCGTTTAAAATTGTTCCGTTTGAACAGAGATACTACCTAGCAACTGCAAAGGAACTGATGAGAATCCAGGGGACGACAAAGTCGCAAGTTGTGAACCATTTGGCCGAATCTATAGCCGGGGCCATGACCATAAGAGCTTTTGAGGAAGAAAGTCGCTTCTTTGCTAAGAATTTCGATCTTGTTGACAGAAATTCAAGCCCTTTCTTGCACAATTTTGCAGCTACGGAGTGGCTTATTCAGAGAGTCGAGACTCTCAACGCAATTGTTCTATCAGCGGTTGCACTGTGCTTGGTATTGTTGCCTCCTACGAGTATAAGTCCTGGTAATTTCCCCCCACTCTAGTTTCTAGGTCTGCAAATTCTCCCTCGATAATTATACTAATACTAGCAACAATGCAGGAATCGTCGGAATGGCCTTAGCATACGGTCTTTCACTAAACAACACAATGGTTTTCTCAATCCAATATCAATGCATATCGGCCAACAACATAGTTTCTGTTGAGAGGCTAAATCAGTACATGCATTTACCCAGTGAGGCTCCAGAAGTCGTTGAACATAGCAGACCTCCGAAGAACTGGCCGACTGTAGGCAAAGTGGAGATACATGATCTACAGGTAACATTTTGAGAGGTTGAATCAATATTAAGACAAAAGTAGATCAGTTGAATGGATACTAAGACATTTGTTGTATGGTACAGATAAGATATCGGGAAGGTGCGCCACTCGTGCTTCGAGGAATCAGTTGCACGTTTGAAGGAGGCGACAGAATAGGCATTGTAGGTAGGACCGGTAGCGGCAAGACTACGTTAATAGGGGCTTTGTTTCGGTTGGTGGAACCCGCTCAGGGAAAGATTACAGTGGACGGGATCGATATATTGCTCATAGGTCTTCATGACCTAAGGTCGCGTTTTGGCATCATCCCTCAAGATCCTACTCTCTTTAATGGCAGTGTTCGATTTAACTTGGATCCCTTGACTCTGCACACTGATGAAGAAATATGGGAGGTAAGTTTCGAACTCTTGAGTAATTAACCATACAAGATAATCGTTCCTTTGTATGATATAACAATGACGAACTGACAGTTTTTTTAACGTTCGAAAGGTTCTCAGCAAATGTCAGCTGAAAGAATCAGTTCAGGAGAAAACTCATGGGTTAGATTCTATAGGTAAAGTCCTCCTAATTGAACTTGTATTTTCGATTTCTACGTTATGGTTGAGATAGAACATCTAATATCGCAAATGATATCCCTTCGATATACTCTATTAGAGAGAACAGAAAGAACAAAATCAAAGTGAGCTAAAACAATAAATTCCGTGTCAGTTTTGGAGGACGGATCAAATTGGAGCATGGGACAGCGGCAACTATTTTGTCTAGGCCGCGCGTTGTTGAGGAGGAGCAGAGTATTAGTGCTAGATGAAGCTACTGCATCTGTCGATAATACAACCGATATGATCCTTCAGAAGACAATTCGCACAGAATTCTTAGACTGCACTGTGATCACTGTTGCCCACAGGATACCGATTGTTATGGATTGCACCAAGGTGCTTGCCATAAGCGATGGTGAGTGTGCAGAACTGAATTAACATAGCCTCGAATCTCGTTCATATATGACGACTGAACCAAAAATTGTCTAGAAAAGGTTTAGTGTGCAGTAGCTGTCGTCTTTTCTAAAAGAAAGCGATTTGGTAAGAAAACTAAGCAGTGTATTGAATGATGCATGGTTACTTTTGCAACAGGAAAATTGGCGGAGTATGACGAGCCAATGAAGCTAATGAAGAAGGAAGGTTCTCTATTTCGCCAACTCGTGAATGAATATTGGTCTCATATTCATACTGCCGAGTTGCATTGAAGAAAGCCACGAACGAAAAACAAATTTCAGAGAATGCTCCCCATTAAGCATGGAATAATCGTTCATGCGCAGATTTTAGGTCGGAATTCAGAAATTGACTAGGACTTGGATCAAATTCTAATATCTGACAGAATATATTCTGTTTACACATTCTTAGGATTACAAAGTTTCGCGCTGCTTAACTAGGACAAACATATTGTTTTGTATTATTCAATAAAATTCAACAAAAAGACGAGAAATCGGCAATTCTTATCATATACATATTCATGCACAGAACAGTAGCATGTCATCACTGCTATCAATAAGTGAAATCGTGAAATCCTGAAATCATTTATATCATTGAATTTACGAGCTAAAGGAGAATTATCCTTTATCTATATCAGTATCGTTTATAATAAACTTCTAAATCAAGTCACATACCAAGTCTCGAAAACAATGTGACTGATGTTCAAATGAGATCAAACAAAATGTGATTCAGATCAAACAATTTATCGTTTTCTCAAGGCCCTCCAAGCACAGCATTTTCGATGTCTTCTCTACTCAGCGCATAACTGAACCGTCTTTCCATATCCTTCTCTAGATTTCCAGGTCCATTCTTCAAATATCTGCATGCAATCAAATACAGCGTCAATTCTACACAAATCCTGCAAAGTATATTATCAGCAAATTCAGAGCTTCATCACGTCTCCAAATTTTATCAACACATTACAAAACAGAAAAATTCAACTATGTCCCACAGATAGACTACGGAGTATATTTTCATTTACGTAGCCTGATTGCCTTCTGAATTTTGAGGCGACGTTCCTACATCTGAGCTCTCTGGACGCTACTAATTCTACAATTATCTGATCTTGAAACACATCAGCCAAACATTGTTCCGAACAATCAGTTACATTCTCAAAACCGAAAATCAGTAAATGGCAACATCAATCCATTTCCAAGATTAACAACTAAAATACTCATAATATGAGCAACAAGCTCTCGAACTTGCAGCCGTATCCATTTCCATCATACAATTTCACGCCAATTGTAAATGCAATCAACAAGACACGTCTAGCGGTCTAGGCAAAGGTAACTATACGATCATGTATGCAGTCATACCCCATTTAGCAAAACCGTTGATCCCTTTTGAAAAGCCAACAACTAAACAAGCTTTTATTTATTCATTCCATAATGATCTCAAGACCCAAATTACTCAATCCGTAACAATATAAACCCAATTAAAGCACACCAACACTTTAATGGGTTTTAAAATCATTCCATTATGCTCCCAAGACGTGTCTAAGCAGAGGTAACCACGTGATTAGATATACGCAAACTAACCCCAATTGACGAGAAAATCAACAATACGAACCAACAATCTAATGAGCTATTTAATCATCCCTTGTGCTCCCAAGACATGTCTAAGCAAGGGCAACTTTGTGATCAGACGTATGCAGCTTACCTCCATTAATAACAAGAACCGACAATCTAATAAGCTTCTATAATCATTCTATTATGCTCTCAAAACCCGTCTAAGCGGAGGTAACCACATGATCAGATATACACGACGTTACCTCAATCAGTAAAAAAACATCAACAATAAGAACCAACAATACAATGAGCTCTTCTAATCATTCCGCCACACCCACATAATCATGCAAAAAACGATATTTTTACTCCAAATTTTCCATCTTTTTTTTCAAAAACTACCTTAATTAATTAGTAACTACTTAACAAAAAGAACCAGCAATACAATGAGCTTTACTAATCATTCCACCACACCCACATAATCATGCAAAAATCGAAATTTTTACTCCAAATTTTCCATCTTTTTTCAAAACTAACAATACAATGAGCTTTACTAATCATTCCACCACACCCAAATAACATAAAAATCGATATTTCAGTCGAAATTTTTGACCTTTTTCTTCAAAACCACCTTCATTTTATTAGTAATTCATAGCTCCAAACTACAAACAATATAAAAGTAATCACTTTTGTACAAAGAAAAACATAAAAATAAAAAATAAAAAAAAAAATGAATACAAACCTAATGTAAAGATCAGTAACATCAAGGGAAAGTTGAGCATGCCAATCAAGTTTCTCAACAAACCAAACAGCTCTATCATCTCTACTTTGATAAAACCCTAAATTTCTCAACCAAGATTCAATACAAGGCAAACTATGAGCATACAATGGCTTCTTTTTGTCAGGCAATTTGCTCAACCACTCATCTTCTTCAGAAATACTGACTTCTGCTGATGTTTCTGCATCTTCTGAACCAAAACCTGCAGAATTTGGCACAAAAGTTGCAGTTTTTGTGGGTGAAATTTGGGGATTTTTGGGGGGAAATGATGGGTTTTTTGAGTGGTGAAATGGGTTGTTTGAGAAATGTGGTTTGGTGGTGGAGAATGTAGGAAAGGTGTCAACTTTTTTGGTGTTTTTGGTGGTGAAAGTGTTGAAGAGTGTAAAAGAAGATGATGAAGAAGAAAAGGATAACATTTTTTTAATTTGGTTTAATGATGATGATGATTGAAGGTTTGAAATTGTTCCATTGAATATCTAGAGAAGTGTTGATATTAAGAGAGGTCTGAGGTTCGATTCCTAGAAACTGCAATAAAGTTTCAAATATAACGGTATGTAATTTTGTCGAGTATTCAAATTGTTTTTTTTTTGTTCCAATATGAGTCATAAGGGCAATACAACGGGGAGGGGGAAATCGAACCTGTGACCTATCGTCACGGGTACCTCAATTCGAGTATTCAAATTGTAAGGAGTTATTTAAAGTGTGATAATGAAGCGACTCCAAAGTAATTCCACCGTCGACTAATAATTCAGTGGTTTTAAGCACTCACCTAAGTTTGCTCTCGAGCCCGACAATACTCACCGTAGAGTCTCACGGCTCCATTTTAATTTGAATTGTTATTTCAGCAAGCGATTTTACTCGAATAAAAAAAATAGAAAAAATTGAAATTTTTTTTGAAGGTAAAATATTGCTTTTCAAAAGTCATTACCTCATTGTTCCCCTAGAAACGCAATCCTAAATTATTTCCTTCATTTCACTCAATTGTATACATTTAATTAAAATAATTGAATATAAAATCTATACAATTAAATGGAATGGAATGAGTATACAACAATGCGGTGTACTGTTATTATAACATATTTCAAGTACTCCGCAATTTTAAACTCAATAAAAACACAAATGCTTACATAAAATCGTCTCACGCGTGCAACTTGGTATTTGTAACTAAAATGTGCTTATTTTAATGTTTAAAGTGTCTATTTTAACGTTTAAAGTGATATAAATCTTTAAAGTAATTACATTTAGCGCTAAAATGATCACTTTAAACATTAAAATAGTCACATTTTACCCATACGAAAATCGTCGCACTCATGAGTTTTTATGCAAAGACTTGCTCCAATAAAAATTACTCCCTCCATTCAAATCCAATGGCATCATTTGCTTTATGAAGTCAACTATCGTTAAATTTGACTTCTTAAATATATCGTGAAATACAAAAACTTAAAATATGAAAATAATATATTTGAGAACATTATAATATAATCTTTCACAAAATCAAATTTTTAACGAGAAAGAACCGCCTCGAAGACCACCCAAATAGTGAATAATGCTATTGGATTTGAATCGAGGGAGACTCCGTATTTAAAATCTCTTTTTTTTAAAAAAAAACAAAGAAATTTAGACGTACTTAGCAAATACGTTCATCGAATCGTTGAAGCAAGCATCAATGTCATCAATTACATTCATAATTTGTAAGACTTAGATTTTAATTGATGATGTTTAGACACTATTTCTCTCGCAAATTCTCAACTGTTAATCAACTAAACCCAATTTCCTCATCATTCTCAAACCCTAAATTTTCCCGCCAAAATGTAGCTCTCACTGAAGAACACTGTAATCGAATTTTGAATTCAAACCCAGATGCTACAACCTTGAAAAATCTCCACTTCAAGATCATCACTGATCAAAATCTCCGTAAAAATTCATGGGTTTTGCTCAATTTGATCAGGGCATATGCCGGTTGTGGTGAATTGTGTGTTGCCCGCCAAGTGTTCGATGAAATTCCTGAAAGAAATGTCATTTTTTTCAATGTTATGATCAGGAGTTACATTACACATAAGTGTTATAAAGATGCTTTGTTGGTTTTTAGGAGTATGTCGAGTTGTTATGTTAGACCTGATCATTATACGTACCCGTGTGTGTTAAAGGCGTGTTCAGCTTCGGAGAATTTTTTGTGGGTTGGTTTGCAGGTTCATGCTGCAGTGTGTAAAGTTGGGCTTGATTTGAACTTGTTTGTTGGAAATGGGTTGGTTTCGATGTATGGAAAGTGTGGTGCTTTAGTAGATGGCAGGAAAGTTTTCGATAGAATGAATGTCAGAGATGTTGTTTCCTGGAATTCGATGGTTGCTGCTTATGCGAGAAAGGGGTGTTTTGATGATGCTTTGAGAATATGTCGAGAGATGGAGTTGCATAAGTTGAGGCCCAATGCGGGCACCATGGCGAGTTTGATTCCCGCACTAACCAACACTTCATACGAGAATGTCGCGTTTGTTAAGCAATTGTTTGAGAATTTGGAGAAGAAAAGTCTGGTTTCATGGAATGTAATGATAGCTGCATATGTTAAAAATTCCCTGGCTGGAGAAGCGGTTGATCTTTATTGTCGAATGAAAGCTAGTGGAATGGAACCAGATGGAGTCACAATTACTAGTATTCTTCCCGCTTGTGGAGATCTTTCCGCTATCTCGCTAGGGAAGGAGATTCATCAGTACGTTGAAATGAAAGGGCTTCGGCCAAGTTTGTCATTGGAGAATGCATTAATCGACATGTATGCTAAATGTGGCTGTCTAAGGGAAGCACGGGGCATGTTTAATACGATGCAAAATCGTGATATTGTTTCTTGGACCTCGATCATATCTGCTTACGGTGTGAGTGGACAAGGTCATGAAGCTGTAGTTCTTTTTGACAAAATGAGAGACGAGGGCGTGATTCCTGATTCTATTGCCTTTGTTGCTGTTATGTCAGCTTGCAGTCATTCAGGGATGACAGGAAAAGGAAAACATTACTATAAATTAATGACCGAAGTATACAATATAACCCCAAGGGTTGAACACTGCTGTTGTATGGTCGATATTTTCGGACGCGCTGGGAAAGTGGATGAAGCACTCTCGTTTATCAGGGATATGCCGATTGAACCAAACGAGAGGGTTTGGGGAGCTTTATTAGGTGCATGTCTTGTCCACTCGAACATGAAAGTAGGGTTGACAGCTGCCGACAATCTCTTTCGAATGGTTCCTGAAAAGGCTGGATACTACGTCTTACTATCTAATATCTATGCTAAAGCGAGGAAGTGGAAGGAAGTGAACACGATCAGAAGATTAATGAAGAGTAAAGGCATGGCGAAAACACCTGGTATCAGTAACGTGGAGCACGACGGTCGTATTTACACGTTTCTTGCAGGAGACAGGTCTCATCCACAGTCGAAAGAGATTTACGAGAAATTGCGTTTGTTAATGGGGAAAATGAAAGAAGAAGGTTATATACCCGAGACAGAATCTGCTCTTCACGATGTCGAAGAAGAGGAGAAACAAGATCATCTGTTAGTACACAGCGAGAAGTTGGCTATCGCCTTTGCACTGATAAACACTAGTCCTGCAACACCAATCAGAATTACTAAGAATCTCCGTGTCTGTGGAGATTGCCATGTTGCAATTAAGCTCATATCGAAAATCACCAAGCGGGAAATAATTGTTAGGGATACAAATAGATTTCATACGTTCAAGGACGGGGTTTGCTCATGTGGCGACTATTGGTGATCACATATAAAAAGTTTCCTGGTGTTTCACTCGAAATTCCCCGCCCAGTCCCCCAACACAGTAGTTGGTTTTGGACGAGATCAGACCTCGTTGATTGCATGAAAACCTCGTCTTCTTTTCTATAAGGGTGAAGAACTTTGCTAATATATTTTGGGATGACTTAGGTCTAGAATCCCTCTGACGTTATCGTGATGCTATTTCTGTCACTGAACTTCCGGGCATTATCAGGCCGACAAATGTGGTAATTGGGTTTAGAAAACCTCACATCTAAACCTAGCTGGTCATTGCAACTCAAGCTTCCGAGGAAAGTGCAACAGCGTAGGAAACGGTTCACTGCCTACAGCCGTAGCAAGCAGGGGTGTCCAAGTTTTTCCGTCTTCTGCTGCTGATGATAACAGGTACAAAGTGCTTATTATTCTTCTGATATGCTGTGCATTTTTCATTCTGCGATATACATTTACGACATTCAGGGCTCAGACGTTTCTAATAACGTCACTAGAATCCAACTACATTCGGTCATTGCTGCATTGTCAGTTTTGTCACTGCATTGATTTTTCATTCCTGTAAATCAACAATAAAGTGGTCTGAACAATCTGACATCTAGAACATCAAAGCTAGAAGAATTATTCAATATTTCAAATATATCAGCTTTTTTTTTTCTGGAAGGGTAATAAGTCAACATTAAGCTTAGGTGAATAGAATTTTTAACTCGATGAACCCTGACATTTTTACCGTCAAAATTCGTACGTGAGACGGTCTTACTCGAGATCAATGATTATTTTATTAATGTTACATTTTTATTTTTATGCTCGTCTCACATGCTACTTTTATAAGTTTGAAGGTTTGGAATTCATACGTGAGACGGTCTTACTTGAGAGTTCTGTTTTTTCTAAGTTTGAATGTTTTGAATGAAATCACTAACCAAAACCACTCCCACTCAAAGCACCCTTTGTAGAAATTAGATTTTAGTGTCAACTTGTATATATAAATATGTGACTAGTTTGACCATTATCCTTATATTTAGAAATATCAAAATATTTTGCGATAATTACCCGTTTAAAGTTTTTGTCCGTTTAGTCTCGTGATATATGGTCGGTTATCTATATACAACATGAAATTGTCTCTTTTAACTTACCTATGAAAATAACATTTTGAATAACGTGGTTGGTTAATTGATAGAACCGATGACGAGAGGAATTCCATCACACCCTTAATTTTAGGGCAAATGAACTAAGTTTGGTACTTTCATGATAATGAATTCCGTCACACCCTTAATTTTAGGGTAAATGAACTAAGTTTGGTACTTTCATGATAATATATTTTGGAACGAATAATAGTGATGATATATTCGCTGTCTTATTCGTCATGAAAATTTCCTCAAAATATTGGTAGTACGGAGTATATTAATATATTAATATCATTATTATAGATTTTATTTTTATTTTTTTTTTTTATTTTTTTTTTTTGGGAATTGCTACGTAGTTTTTCAACAATGCCAACTAATAAAGTCAACGCTGAAAATTGTATAGTGGGGGAATAAAAGAATGGATCAAATCTAACCACCAAGAAAGCTGGTTAGTGATAATGAGTCGACTTACACCTCCACTCGTATACACATTTTGTAGGTCAAAGTTGACCGTTTCTTAGGGCACTCTTCTTCACTATATATAATGTATTTTATAGCCCTTAAAAAGTTATAAAATCAAAGTACATCCTCTTAAATTACAAAGTTATAAATCAAAGTACATGTCCAAAACATACAAAATGTACCCTACAAAGCTTCATGTCCTTCCTCTCCTCCTCATTCTCCTTCCCGTCTTCGCCCAAGCGCGGTATTCCCAAGTTCACCGTGGCGGCATAGCCATATACTGGGGCCAAAACGGCAAAGAAGGGCGCTTGAACGAGACATGTGCCACGGGGAGGTACAACTACGTCAACTTGGCGTTTTTGAACATTTTCGGTGGGGGTCAAGTGCCCTCCCTTAACTTGGCAGGGCATTGTGACCCCCCTTCTGGAGGGTGCGTTGGCTTGTCTAGTGAAATTAAGTATTGCCAATCGTTAGGCATTAAAGTCCTGCTTTCCCTAGGGGGTGGCGTAGGCAACTACTCGTTTTCCTCCAGCAACGATGCCAAAAACTTTGCTGAATTTCTGTACAATAACTACCTAGGAGGCCAATCGACCTCGAGACCCCTAGGGCCCGCGCCCCTAGATGGTATCGATTTTGACATCGAGTCAGGATCTGTACTATACTGGGACGATCTAGCTCGATTTCTACACAGTTTCAGTCGCAGAGGCCGAAAGGTGTACTTAGGGGCGGCCCCACAATGCCCGTTTCCGGACAAGTATTTAGGGACACCCCTAAAAACCGGCCTATTCGACTACGTATGGGTCCAATTTTACAACAACCCACCATGTGAATATAATGGCAATGTTACTAACCTTATAGCCTCATGGAACTTGTGGAACTCCCAAAAGTACATTAACAAGTTGTTTGTCGGTTTGCCGGCCGCCACTCAAGCGGCTGGAAGTGGGTTCATGCCGCCAGACGTGCTAACTAGCCATGTTGTGCCTGTGATTAATAAGTCACCGAAGTATGGAGGAGTTATGTTTTGGTCTAAGTTTTGGGATGATCAAAGTGGTTATACTACGAGAATTTTCAACCTCGTATGATTAAAAAGTGTGTACTTTAAGTTGTTGTCTTTTCATACTAAAATAAAATAAAATAATTTCTCTTTTTAGTCGATTTAAGATTGTTAATTTTCAGTAAGTCTTTTATGACTCGGTAGAATATAAAGAATTTGTGAGCTACAACGTTGATATTTTCGCTTGCACCGCGATAGAGTTCACAATTGGAATGTTGTTTATTTCATTATTTCTCGAATATATAATTTTCGAGTTACGATGGTACTAATTTGAGCATCATCACAATAGATTTGAATTTAATCTGTATACGTTGGATAATGTTAAGGAGTGTTCCTATGATACTAAATATAGATGATAATTTTATATGCTAATCTATCTGACGACGTTTTCATTTCATTTATAATTTTTTTGATAAATGTCAAGGTATTTGCCTTCGATATGGCATTCTTTGAAATTATAAATATTAAAGATTAAATTAAATTTTGCTCAATAATAACTCGAGTTTCATAGGGTCAGAGATCATTTTATTTGAGCGATTTAACCCGATACGACCTAGGCCCCACCCGAAATCGAACCGACCACAGTCATGACCCAATATGACCTGAAACCAATCTAAAACTGATCCAACTACTGTTATGACTCTATATGATTCAAACACGATACGGTTTGACCCGTCCTATCCCAACCGAAGTGACTCGATTGCCACCTCTAAACGTGGGGTCCATAGGCTAAAGATAAGTGGACCCATTTTGACATAAAGTTTTCACAGTTTGGGCTTATGTCGATGGTTACAACGGGCCACAAAATTTGATGGGCCGAATAGCCCGGTATGATGGATCAATTCCCCCCTTTTATAATGGAGTGAAAGAATTTAAAGACGAGTCCAGCCCGATTAGGAGCCCATAAAGTCAACTCGGCCCAATTTACTAGTCTGGTCATTTCTTAGAAGGTAGGTCGTTCCCTCCATTTTATATAGGGTTCGCCTAATTATAATCAAAGTCCAAAATATATTTTGTAATACAAAAATCGTTTTTAAAAATTCAATTAGTCTTTTGAGAGACGATCTTTCATGTTAAGTTAACGTGAGATGAATCAATTATAAGCATAAATACATTTTAAAAAAAGAAAAGAGATAAAAAAAAATAATAATCACTGCATTGTGAGAGGTCTCACACTAACAATAGTGTGAGACGGTCTCACATAAGTCTTTGTGTTAAAATTTTAGTGGTGCTCATCAGTCTTGAATTTCATCAGAGTGAAAGAATTTAAAGATGGGTCCAAATCGATCGGGACCTCATTGAGTTCGAGGTTACATTAGATCGGACTAACTGAATTGAGGTTCTTTTCATTTTTATGGTATAGGTATCTTCAAAAGAATCATCTAAGTATGAATCATCTAAGTGTTTCATATTGTGACAAAAATTAAAGGTGGACAAAAAAATGGATATTAAAATTTTTGTTGGTTCGTAAAAATGTATTTCGTAATTCAGATCCTTTTTTTTTTTTTTTTTTTGGATAAGGTAAGAAAACTAGGTTGATCCTCTAGGATAAGACCAACCTATTTCATCCTTTCGGATGAGTGAGGTAAGTTGAAGCCACCGGCTTTCAGACCACCTCGAAAGATTTGGACAAGAATGTCCAATAGATGCCATAAAGTCAGCAACTTTGTTGGCTTCACGAAAACAATGCTTAATTATCACTTCATCGAAAAATTGAGTCTAATTTAACATCTTTAATAATACTAGAGATTTCCCAAGGAATTTGCCAACTATTACGGATTGAATTGATAACACATAGATTATCACCTTCTACAATTAATTTCGAAATTCCTAGATATTTTGCCGCTAATATTCCTTCTTTTAAAGCGAGTGCTTCTGCTATAAGAATACTATTAGATCCACACTTTTTTGCTCCTAACAAAATGACTTTACCATTATGATCTCTTATAGAAAACCCTAAAGCAGCTTTATTTCCGTCTATTTTGATCCACAAATTCGCTTAAAAAACCGTTCATAGGTTTCTCCCACCAAATTTCATTTTTATTGTTGTTGTTTCTAACAGACCTTTCCTTATCCGGATTATTGAGATCCTTGAATCTAGTCTCGTTCCAAATCTTAATGGCATTATCACATAAATGAATAATTTTGCTGATACTAAGATGAACATTATTAAAAATAATGTCATTCCTGTGAAACCATGCATTCCACCAAATAAAGATAATGTTTACGAAATCTACAATTGGAACTAAGGTTTTGAGATAATTAAGTTTTTCTATAAAACTTTTACTCGCAATATCATCATATATTGCAAAAAAAGTCGTTAAAACTCTTCAGATCCTTTGATAGTCTTTAAAAGAAAAAAAAAAAATGAGACCATTAGAAGAAAATAACCTCCATTTCATGAGGAGAATCGAGATGATCCATTTTCGATTCATTTAAGGCTGTTTCTTCGAAATTGGATCATATCAAAGACAGGTCACCTTATTTCTGGTGACCTTAAAATTTAACACGGATAGTTAGTTGGCCTAGGCAAGGCTAAGGTGAGTATTTTTCTTGATTTAACCCCAGTTGAACTTACCATATCTAGACCCGAAATCGATCATTTACATTATAAACAATCTGAGGCACGACGGGCTTACGACTTGGGCACGATACATTATCTAAACGGATCACACCATATCGACCAACACTTTCATTGTCAATTCACCCACTCAATTGACCATTTTTAGGTACAAGATACCCCTTCGTGATCACTAAACCCAAATTTAAACCAATAATTTTATTTATTTATTTATTTTCATGCAGCAGGTAAATTTTGGTCTAAAGTCAAACGGTAAACAAATTACTGGAACGGAGGGAGTAAGAGACCTTTACAATATAACTATTTTTGTATTCTTTTAATAAATTAGTCTTATTTGTTTTGTGGTAGGTTTTACATATAAGACACAAAAAAGAGCTTTTGTAATCCAAATTCTCATATGAGACCGTCTTATAATAAATTATTGTAATACTGCAGTACTATATTATGGAGTAGTTTTTTTGTACCATTTCCAGTGATAACTGTAGTAGTATAATATCATAACTATTTTCATATTCTTTTTTTCATTTTATGATTAATTGTAACTAAACATTTTTACTAACCTAACTTTAGTAAATATATTTCATATTTTTTTTTTTTTTTTCTGGTAAGCCACCCTTTTTACTGCGCTGACAGCCATGATTCAAGATCGCTTCTTGGAGGAATCGAGCACTCCGTAAATTTCACCCATGTTTTAACCACTAGACCACACCCTTGCAATAATTTATTTTTCATACCCAATTAACTATAATTTATTTTTTTATCTTTACAATAATTTAATATGAGACCATCCCGACTACTGAGTACGTCCTTTTTGAAGCATTTCCTCACAATTTCGTAGCAATTGTGAAAACATTAAAAATCCACAAAGTGTATAAAAAGACAAGAAAACACACGTTTGAAGTTATTATGTCCCTCGACCCCACAACAACAATACCGTAAGCCGCCGACTTCTCTGTCTCTCCTCCACTTCACCTTCTTCTTCTTCTTCTTCTGGTATTTCTTCACTTCTTTCTTTTGATTTATTTCATTTTATTTATTTCTTTATTTTTATTATATTAATATATTTATGATGATTGATTCTCCTAAAGTTTTCACCTTTTTATGATTTTGTTGATTAATTTTGATGATGTTTTGTTTAGGGTTTTGCTTTCTAATTTAATTTTTCACTGTTTTATTGGGGTTTTTTTTTTCTTTTTTTTTAAATCTTGGTAAATTCGATTTGATTATTATTATTATTATTATTATTAATGTTATTGTTATCATCAAAAGTTAAATTAAAATTTTGATATCAAATCATCTTCAAAAGTTTTAATCTTTTTATCATTTTTTGGATTGATTGGTGATGTTTTCTTAAGGGTTTTTCATTTTAAGTTGAGATTTTCACTGTTTTACTGCTTTTTTTTTTATCTGGGTAAATTGGAATTGAGTTTTGATTTCTGATTTTACCCTTTCCTTGGTAAGATTATTTGATATTATTTTAATTTTGGTTTGCCTTCGTCTGTTGTTGATTAATGAATTTGTAAGTTCTTCTGTGAGACTTCAGACTTACTTAAGACGGGTATATTCGTCTTAAATAAGAATGTGTGTATTAATACTTGACCCGTCATAAATTAAGACGGATATATCCGTCTTAAATAAGAATGCGTGTATTTTTCTTGTGTTTTTCTTTTCTTCTTTTTTTTTAATATGTGTATTGTTTGTGGTAGGAAGAACTTCAATTTCGAGTATCGACAAATGTACAAATTCGTCGTATTTTAGTATGAGACGGTCTCACCCAATCAATCAACGTGCTTCGGTTTGATACCATTTTTGGATGCAGTCTTGTACTTGATGGTTTTTGTTCCACAACTTTATTAGTTACTTTATTGAGATGGATAATTTAGTGGCAAAAAGTCTTTTTTTTTCCCTTTTGTAGAAGAATCATTTTTAGAATGTCAATAATCATTTGGTAAAACACGAATTTCATTTAAGACGGGTCAAATACCATACCACTAGACATTTTACTTTTGTTTTATTCCTACTACTTGACCCGTTTTCAGCTTAAGATGGATATATCCGTATTAAGCAAGACTTGTTGTTAGTAAAAACACTAATAGTCTCACACCAATTTATCGTGAGACTTTCTATGTAGTGTTTTCTTGAGGATCAATGACTTATTTTTATGTGGGGTGTTTCTCGTATGTGTATATATTATTTATGTCGACCAAGCAAACTTTTAGGACTTACTTTTTTTCCTGTTACGTCTTTCTGATGTGCAATCATTTTTTTTCCGTGGACAGATTGGGTGATTTCAGATGTTTGCGAATAAGAATTGGGTACATTTCTGCTGAATGAAGTGAGTTTTGTTTTTTGAGTTACGACTGATACTTATTAGTGTACAACTTACAACCATGGATCGCAAAGATACATCAGGGTTTGTCAGTGGTGGAGGACTGCACCATGGCAAGTTCGGTAGGAGTTAGTTTCGCTGCTTCTTTGTACTCCTAAATAACAGTTGCGTGTATACTATGTCGATAGAGAGTTTAATTATACGATACATACTTTTCGAATAAAACTAGATGGACGGTTCCTCTATTTCGTTTACTTGGGATGCGTCTCTGCGAGATCATATGGATTTGAATGGAATTGATGCTGATTTGAGCTGTATTACGGGTACCGCCTTACGTCTTAATCCACTCAGCACTGTGAGTGGAAACCCTAATTTCTTTGAATGTGAATCGAGCAAATGGAAGAAGAAGGGTGAGATCTCTCTAGATCTTGATTTGGGTTTGTCGGCAACTTCTTCAAGGAGCAAGACGAATTTTACTGCTGCTACATCGCTTTTAACGTCTGGAAGTTCTCCTGATGATATATCCTTGGACTTTGATCTGTTTCTCGGAACAAAGAGGCCATGCAACAATAGAGTCCCTCGTACGAGTGTGAAACCGTCTGAAAATGAGAGGCCGAAGGTTGACCTCGAATTGAGCCTGTCCTTTGGAGATGTGGATTATGATCTCACCAGCGTTGGTATCGAGTCTCAGACGTTATCTAACATTCATCAAATTGTTGACGAGGGATCTACGTCGGCTAAGTGGAAAAACGGTGCTCTCGTGGCACAAATCTTGGCAACGTCCACTGCTGAACCAGTGAAAATCGATGATCCTGTCACTGTACGTCCGCAGCCGCGCAGAACAAATATCAAGAAGTGTCAATTTCCCGGCTGTCACAAAGGTGCGAGAGGAGCGTCAGGCCGGTGTATTTCCCATGGGGGTGGACGCAGATGTCAAAAGCCGGGATGTCAGAAGGGAGCCGAAGGAAAGACGCCATTTTGCAAGGCGCATGGTGGTGGTCGAAGGTGTGAGCACTTGGGGTGCACCAAAAGTGCGGAAGGTCGAACTAATCTCTGCATTGCACATGGTGGTGGAAGACGGTGCACCTATGCTGGCGGTTGCAACCACGCCGCGAGAGGTAAATCTGGCCTTTGCATTCGTCATGGTGGTGGTAAGAGGTGCAAAGCGGAAAATTGCACCAAAAGTGCAGAGGGACAGACTGGTCTATGCATAGCTCACGGTGGTGGTCGTCGTTGCCACTATCCCGAGTGTACGAAAGGTGCTCAAGGGAGTACAAAACTTTGTAAGGCTCATGGCGGAGGCAAAAGGTGTACTTTTGACGGGTGCACCAAGGGCGCTGAGGGGAGTACCTTGTTTTGCAAAGGGCACGGTGGCGGGAAACGATGCTCGTTTTCGGGAGGAGGGGTGTGTACTAAGAGTGTTCATGGGGGTACGTTGTATTGTGTCGCGCACGGTGGTGGTAAGAGATGTATTGCGCTGGGATGCACCAAGAGCGCCAGGGGTAGAACCGACTTTTGCGTGCGCCATGGTGGAGGTAAGAGGTGCCATGTCGAAGGATGTGACAAGAGCGCCCAAGGACGGACTAATTTTTGCAAGGCGCACGGTGGTGGAAAGCATTGCTTGTGGGGCCACACAGGGTCTGGGTTCGGTGAAGACGGTGTAGCTCCTTGTGATAAGTTTGGTAGAGGCAAACTTGGCCTTTGCGCTGCTCATAAAGCTCAAGTCGAAGATGAGCGGGTCCACGGTAATGATACCGTGGGCCTGAAGATGAAAGAAGTCGCCAAATCAAGTCTTGCAAATGGATTCACCTTCGAGGGCTATGGACGTAATATGATGCCTGCGCGATTTGCAATCCCTGAACACCTGCTTCTTGCTGACGGACCTGGAGAATCTTCGAACGCTGCATCGCTTCATGAAGGTAGGGTGCATGGCGGGTCTCTCATGGCCATGTTGCGAGGGGGATGATCGAATCTTGAGCTGGCAGTTCCTAATTGTATGTTAGATCATATTGAACTTAACCGCCAAGTAGCGTTGCTGTGTTTGGTGAACCGACTTTGAATATTGTTTAGATTTCGACTATTGTCTTTGGTACATTCCGAGCCTTCTGTGGGTTCATTCATTTACTTATGTTTCTTGTAGTTGTTAATATGATTTTCAGATAACCTGTATTTATTTCTTTAAGTCTTATACATGTAAATATTTATATGAACCTCTATTTGTTACTTGAAGCTGTCAATGGTGACTTCAGCCTGATTTTACGCGGTTTAACAAAAGATATATGTCGAAGGTCCTAATACACAGTTTATGAAATCATTGTATTTCGGTCGTACAGACGGGACTTGCAACTGATTGCCTTACTGGCTTACTGTGTATTAGGCAAAAGGCTTTTACGATGATACAGGTTGAACTACACGTCGAAATTTTACTCGTGGAAAAAGACTGTAGCTATCAACTGTATGTTACAAACACTACAAGGAAAAACTCGTGTCGAGCAGCTACGCAGACAAAAGGCTACACTCGTATGACAGGCACCTGCGTACGGCAACGCACTGACGTGATGCCCGAGGTAACAATAACTGGGAGTCTGGAGTCTGGACTCTCACCACAAACAGAATTTGTATGCTTAAAGAAGATATCGGGTAAAGTTGTAAGTGCTTCCTTGAATGGAAGAGCTGGCGTGTTAGGCGTTATTGGAAGAATGTCGGCTAAAATTACTTCTAGTCTTCCCATTGAGCGTCTTGCGTGTAAGAACAGGCGTTTTCATGGTCGTGTTGTGTAATCCTTATATAGTTCTCACCTGGATGTTGTGTGTTGAGGGGGATCGCCAAATAGGTTGCTTCCCGCTTTGTACAAGAGCAATTTCATCTCCTGCTTTCACCATTCCTTGCTTCTGTCAACACAAGTTTTAACCTCGGTCAGTAATGCACATTACGGTACATAGCATAGGAACCAAGTTAACGAAAACTCAAATTGATGTCATAGTAATAAACCATACAAGCTACAAATCTACGGTGACTAAAAAAACTACTAAACGTACCAAAAAGAAAAACCGACTAATGCGCTAAGGAGAATGTCAAACAAACGTATGTCTGCGAAAACTAGTTGAAAAGGTCACAAATCAGCCAATGACAGTCTGCTACATGATGTAACACGACTCAAACTATAGAGAAACATCGTCATTAACTTCGCTCAGCAGATGCACGAAACTGTCTGTCAATAAGAGGCTCTTCATTTGATTATTATGTCAATATACAATAAACGCCTTCATTCGTGGAAAAGAACATCGAGAGATGGCAATGGTGATTGGTGAAAGGTTCTACATGAGGCACGTGGGACTTACTGGATATTTCACAACTGCTCAGCATCTCAGAAATTAAGGTGTAACAACTTTGGAACGATTATTGGTGTGTCTCGGAGGATCTGATGAAGAGTGGAGAAGAGATTACTTACTTTCAGCAAATTCAAAGCCTCCGAGAATGTTTCTTCAGCATCATCTGAGAAATTCATGTAAATGGGGCATACACCTTGGTACAATGCAAGTCTTTGTTGAACTCTCTTACTGCAGAGGACCGTATACAGACACGATTAGCATGTGCCTGAGGACTTTCTTAGTCACGATAAATTGTAACAGCGCATGAGCAAATACTCACTCATTTGTGAACGCGTATATGGTTTCAGAAGGTCGATAGTGGCTCAGCAGAATAGCCATAAACCCTGTCCTGGTGAAGACGACAATGGAGGTTCCGAGAGTGTTTGACATCATGGTCGCGTGGAAAGCAAACATTTCACTCATATGGTTCTGTTACACGAAATCACAAACTCAAATGTTGTAGCAATGATTTAGGAAAACTATGGTAGTAAACGGTAAATGACTGAAGTACCTTGAAAACTGAACCGAGATTTTGTGGAGTTTTAGAACCGGTCAAGGTTGCCTCTGTTCTCAACGAAACAGTGTGCATAACATTAACAGCTTTAAGAGGAAATCTGCGGAAAGTAATGATATCAGTCTTACTAAACGCTTCATAATTCCGTGTTTATTGACAGAAACTTTATATGAGACTCCAAAGACATAAAAGAAAGATACAAAGTACTTAAAGATGAAGGTCATACTTTCCATGAGCGGTCTCTCCAGAAAGCATAACTGAATCAGCGCCCTCCCTAACAGCAATTGCAATATCAGAAACCTCGGCACGTGTTGGTGTTGGGTGAATAATCATGCTTTCAAGCATGTTTGTTGCTACTATTACTGCTTTACCCATGCTGCGGCACAATCGTATTATCTCCTCCTGCATTAGTCATAAAATTTATATCCGCTCATTATTTTCTGTAGGTCCCCAGAAGAAAAAATTTTAAAAAAAGAAAACCGTTCAGAGGGGAGATCAGAGAAACCTGTAAAAGGGGAACTTCCTCAACGGGAAGCTCTGCACCGAGATCTCCTCTTGCAACCATAGCCTATATTGTAAACGAGACAAAGAACGTAGGTTCATATAGAAGTTGAATCAGTATAAACAACAACAAAAGAAGGAAACGATCGATCATATAAGTAGCTAATTTGGCACCCTCAGCGAGACTGCAAACACTTCGTGTCACTTTACTACGCAATGTATTGTTGTAAGCGATATATAGATGGAACTTCGTGGCTCAGATACGCACCCCATCAGCGGCTGTTATTATTGAATGTAGATTTGGAATTGAATCGGCACTCTCGATTTTGACGATGACATGTATATCAGCTCCACAGCCTATGAAATCAAGAGAAAAAAAATAAACATTACAAGGTCAATAAGTAGGAGCAGATTATCGAGTAAGAGCACCAATGATCGCTCAGCACACTTACTTTTCAGATAACTCTTCAATTCATGGACAACTGCTGCATCTTTGACAAATGAAACGGCATAAAAATCAACTCCATTGTCAACTCCGAACTTGATATCATCCCAGTCCTTTTCTGCAGCATTCGTAAGTGACGATTGTTTTGTTAGAGACTGCACCAATCTAATACCCAAAGACTCAAGCATGGGTTAGTACATTGTTTTTATTAAGCGTTGACTTAGCAAGAACAACTATGATGAGAATAGTTCCGAAACCTGTAATGGACGGCAATGTAGCACTTTTTCCTCGGACGTTAAGGTGTCGCCTTGATTTAAGCTCTCCGCCATCAGTGACTTCACATTTCACTGAATCTTCGGTCTTTGTTTTGACCAAGAAGGACATCATACCACCTAATCAGTTAAAATTACAATCATACAGTTATCAACAGGCAAAACATATCTCGTTTTCGCTATGCCAAGGGTATTTTAACACAAAAAGGAGAAAACTGTGAACAACAACAAGTCAACAACCACCCATGGCAGACGCAAACCTAACTTGACCCGATGCAAATTCAGTCAGTTCAAATTAGTCACTTCGAAAGTACCCCAAAATTATTTCAAACACCTCAATGAGGGACCCTGAATTGGGCATGACAGAAGGTTGATCCCAAGTTTTTGATGTTTGATAATGTAGTAGATGAAATAGAAGTGAGGTAAGAAAAGACGTGTTGTGCATACCATCAACAAGAAGCATATCACCAACTTCTACGTCATTCACGAAGTCGTCATAATTGACACTGACACTTTCAGCTGTGCCTACTCCTCTCTGAATTGTAAAAGTGAATTCCTGACCACTTTTCAAGAAGACTGGTTGTGGCAAATCGCCACTCCTGACCTCGGGTCCCTGAAAAACATAAGAGAAAAAAATATCAGGAAAATGTCGATTAAGTAGCTGACAGTGAACAAGAATAGACAGCAGATAAATATACGAACCTTGGTGTCGAGCATGATGGCAATGACGTTGTCCTTGTGTTGGGCATTGTACTCTTTGACCAAGTCGATAACCTTCTGATGAGAAGCATGGTCTCCATGAGACATATTCATTCGAGCGACGTTCATCCCAGCTTCAGCAAGCTTCCAGATCATTTCACGGGTGTTCGTGGAAGGGCCGATGGTGCAAACAATCTTTGTTTTGCGCCTAACAATCGGCTTAGACAACATGCCTGGTGCGGTGTATCCACCGTTTGATATTCCACGTAGTTGCGTAAGTTGGTCCTCTCCCTAAAGCCATAATTGGAGTGTGATCATGAGGAAATTAGAGGGAAGCAACTGATCACATAACACAATGATAAAAGTCGTAATTAATTTTGTATTTTGAATTTGAATTATTGTCGAGCTAAAACTTATTGTATGACCAAAACTGCTTATAGTTTGCTAACATGCTACATTGATGTACTCCGTAGAATTTCTAGGACACACTCAGAGAGTGGAACTCATACCGGATTTCAAAGACTCGATTTTCAAAAACTTCCTGATTCTCAAGTAAATATAGAAACACACCCTACATTTCAAGACTGTATCTTTTCGAGAGATCCGAACTTTTCTTTGTAATGGAGGGTTTATTTTTCAAGAAAATCTCCCCTCTTGGAGACTCCTCGCTCACTATGAGACCCCATTGTGAACGCTCCATAAAGTGTTCGTAAAAGACTACCAACTGATACTACTATACAAGTAGTCGATCTGTCTAGTACTTCTTCCATCAATCTTCAAACTTCCTACTTCAAAAGTTTTCCTTTTTTAGTTTGCTTTTTGTGTCAAGTATGAATTTTGACACATATTTTTCGACTTCTTTATTTTATGTATCTAAGGAGACACGAACTTCAAAGTTCGATGAAGTCCTAGATAACATCTCAGAATTACTAATTTCACCATTCAACACTTGAATTACCCACAAAATGAGCAGGCAGCAACATTCTCGGCAATGGTTTAAACTCTCCCGTATCCCAAAAAGCAGCCAAAAATACGCTTAAAATCGAGCTCAAACATGTGGTGTACTGTCCACTCGATCCCCACTCCAAACATCCCTAATATAATATGCATCCCCAAATAGAAACAAGAACAATCTAAAATACTTTAAACCCTTTATTTGTTTCTTAAAATGAACCCTAGAAAAGTGCTTTAGTAAGCTGATAACATTAGCTAGATCACCTATACATATACAGACTATCTGACTAAAACCCACCAACAATATCAATGCACTGAACAATAAAAAAATCATACTCCGTTATATGAATAATTCTCTAATGAGAGTTATGGGACCGTTGTATGCGTACAATGAGCTGCTTCCAAGTTGGGACTAAGGCCCTGTTCTTTTCGGCTTCGGCTTATAGGTACTGAGTTGAACTTAGAAGAGCTGAACTTATAGAAGCTAAAGTCAGTGTAAATTAAAGCTTAGTGGGACTATAGAAGCTGAACTTATTAGAGCTGATAGGAGCTGAGTTGAACTTATAAAGGTTGAACTTATAAGAGTTGAACTTATAGGCTTAGTGATTAAAGCTTAACCTCGTTCTTTTTTAAGTCAACTAATCAATTGAGCGTAATCAATCAATCGAATCAATCAATATTATTTAATTGAACTTCATTCAGAATGAAGTTCAATTAAATAATATAGCTGTGCTGAACTAAAGTGAAATGGAGTTCAATCAAAATGGTTTAAAAAACCGAAGAATGTGTTCTTATTAAATAACTTAGTGACTTATTAGAGCTGAACTTATAAGAACTGAAATTAAGCTGAAAAACACAGGGCCTAAAACATGACCATTAAAATACAAGTATCGTAATCATCATTGAGTATATTATGACCATTATCGGGATTCTAAAATGCTAACAATTACGGAGTACTTCAACAATCGTAATAATGATCACATTTTAATCATAAACACTTGGTAATATTAATCACATTTCAGTCACAAAAAACTTTGTCGTATGCACACAACAGTCTCATTCAAATTCCTCCAAAAACACACAGTTTGCAAACATTCCAACTCAATTTATGCAAAAAGAAGCAAACTTTTTTTTTTATGTAATAAAAAAACAACACATACAAAGGTAACATCATGAGGTGAAACAGGAACAAGTTCAACCGGAGAACCCTTCTTGGCCGTGACACGGCAGACGCCACGGCGGCGCGTGAGGTGGCGCGTGGGGAGAATGGTGGTCAAAGATTGAAACTTTGAAGCAGAGGAGAGTGACTGAGAAAGCATTGACCCATTAAAAGTTGAAGGTGAACAAATTGTCGCCATTGATTGAGTTTAAAGTGATGATTTTTGGGAGTAAATTATTGGGTTTGATCGATTTCAAAGTTTTTTTTTTTTTTTTTTTTTTTTTTTTTTGGTTGGTGTTTTTATAGTTCAAATGAAATGATAATTTCGTTACTTCCAAAGTGACACCTCAGTTGGATGTCACTGAGTTTTTCGGATTAGACCGACCGCCACCCGAGAAACTTGATCCAAAAAAAAACACAAATTATTACTCCCTTCGTTCTAGTAAATTATTTACACTTTGACCTTTTTTTTTCGTAAGAGGAGTTTGAGAGAAATGTAAATAAATGACTGAGATAGAGGGAGTAAGCAATAATTAGGTGGGAAAAAAAATTGAAATAAATTTTGATATAATCTTTTATGTAATCCATTCCAATAGGTTCTATACGTTTTACTTTTTGGACACTATTGTGTGTAGAATTTTCGATATAAATTTTAACATACAAATAAAAAAAAAAGTCAAGTGTGATCTTGTTTTAATTGTCTTATCGAACACATTATTAATATCAAAATTTTCAAGAATACGAAACCAAATACATGAACGAAACAAAACGAGTATTAATCTACGTGCATAAAGTAAACGTATAGAACCAATTAGAATGGAGGAAGTAATAGTTAACAAAGAAAAAAAAAAAAAAAAAAGGTGAAATGAGTTTTAATTTCCGTAGAATACGAAAAATAAAAATAGAAAATTGGTTTAATCTTTTCTTTCAACTCCATTAGGTGCAAAATATAAATTTAATTATGTAATGGTAAAACATTATATGTTTGACCTTCCATCCATTCAAATTTACTTCCTCATACCGTCACCGTCATCACCGTCATCATCTCCCCTTCATTGTGAGTTGTCAGGGACATAGCCACCTTATGAGGAGTGGGGTCTGATGACCCCACAGATTTCATGATAAATAATATTTCTGCAAAATATTAAGCAATATATTTCCCTTAGTTCAATGATTTGTTGGTTGATTTTCACAGAATTTACAGGGGTTAAATACTACTCCACTTTAATTTTCCGCTAGCTACAACTTTTTATATTTTTGACCCCACTTTAATTTTCTGTTAGCCGCTACTGTAAGTTGTGACCCTCCTTTTAACCCCGTCGTCTCCCTGCCATTGTGACCCTCCCCTAAACCATGTCACGACCTAAAGTCCTGTCACAACCCAACGTCCTATCATCCTTTTAGCTTAACAATGCTCACACTCTTCCACCTAGATCCCCCAACCTACCCATTATTTACTGAAATTAATACGACCACATTACTGTGAGCCCTGTAACTTCCAACATAATGGCTCCATTAATCATACTAATATGAATTAAATTCATTTTAATTCTAGTATTAAGAACCTGTTCTTTTGAACTTTTTAGAAATGAATCGAATCAATCAAGTTGAATCAATCAACTAAAACGAAATAATGTAATCGAATCAATCTTACTAAATCGAATCGAATCGAATCGAATGAAGCAATCAAATAATAATATTGTGTGTTGAATTTAATATAGTGAATGAATTGAATGGAATGAATCGAATCGAATCGAATCGAATCAAATGTATCGAATCGAATCAAATGAATGGAAATAAGTAGCCTATTTGTGAGCTTGGAGCATATGCAACAGTAGTTCTTATTCTCGAGATTGTCACCAAAAACTTTATTTATGAAGTTCATATGTTGCATCATAAAATTTGTTCTTATTTTTAAGAACTTAGTTCTAAGATAAGAACCGATATATTAGCCGTAGGTAGAGGTGGCCAAGGGCCGGCTCCAAAATTGAAGCCGGGCTACTTTTTTTTTTGCGGGTCCTTAAGGGCCGGGCTCCAAAAATTGGGCCCGACCCTTAACTTTTGAAGGGCCCAACCGGACTTTTAAAGGGCTCAGCCCAAAAAAGAGGCCCTCAAGGCAGCCACCAAGACGTTTGTCACTCTAGTCGTGGCGGATGCCAATGGATCTGAGTTGTAATGTATTTAAATCGGTTCAATAAATACTACTCTTAAATCACGTTCAGATTCAAGCAAAGCAAAAACATCTATTCATATGTGCTTGAACTTCAACTTTCTAAGCTCCACGATCTTTGAGTAAGTTTGGACTCAAATCAACTTGACTTTTTTATTACATGGGGCATTCTAAAAACTAAAACACCAGTTTTAAAAGTATTATATGAAAAAAATCAAAAAAATCTCAATTTTTTTTTTTTTTTTTTGGTAGTTAAAAAATCTCAAAATTTAAATACTGTTTATAACTTAACAGAGTTAAAAAAACTGCACGAAAAAAATCACATAAAAAAATCATTTAAGCGGATAAAATTGTACGGGACAACAACACGTTATAACGAGAAATGAGAATTTAAAAAATAGAAATTCATCAGAAGCGCGGGAGATATGAACATTTCCCGCCAATATAAACCCTAAATTGATTAAAACTTCCTCAAATCCCCAATTCAATTTCTCCTTCATCATCTCCACATTCATATTAATCGAAATTCTCCTCATTTTGACACTATGATTCACTCACATCAACTTAATTAATTATCAAATTTCAGCTAAAAAATTTCCCTAAATTTCCATTTTTTCCGACAAACCCTAATTTTGCGCCATCTAATTGACGATTTTCTGAGTAAAAAGTTCGATCAATGGACACCGACGGCTTGTCAGTGATTTGCGCAGGACTTTGGTATTCAGAGGAGTATGATGAGGACACTATTACGTACAACAAAAAGGAGATTATTTTAGGTATGGAAATTAATTGAGGGGAAATTCAAAACCTTAATTTCTGTTGTTTTGCTTTTTGTTGTTTCAATTTGTATGTATCAATTTGAGCTTATTATTGTGATGATGATGTTGTTGATTCAGATAATTTGAAGGATTTGTTGCGGTTTTTGCGACGGGATGATCCGGAGACAAGGGACGTGTTCAAGCAAGTGTGTAAATGGAAAGTTGTGGAGAAGTATTTGATTCCGATTCTCGAGTACTGTCAAGATGATCGCAATTTGATCTTAAACACCGGTACTTTTTCCCGAAATCCAGTAAAATTATGCTGTTGAAACGGTTTATTAATGTGTTCATGTTGTTGATGATGTTTTGTTTCGGTTTGTAGTGAAGGTTTTGGTGTTTCTTACCATGCCAATTGAACCGTCGTCGAAAGACGTTAATCAGCAGCTGGAGTATCTGTGGAGTATAAAGTCTGCGGTCACCACTAGCGACGTCATTGCTGTTATAGTCTCGTTGCTCGAGAAGCCACTCGAACATTTGGAGAGGTGTGTTGTGTCGGAATTTAGTTAGCTTTGCAGTCTTACTGTGAATACATATCCGTGAATCCTCGAAACAGTTGTCAATTACTATACAAAAATTGAAAAGCTGACGATAAGTTGATAACTTTCCATTGTTTTTGGACTGTTTGCGGTGTTAGCCTCCTGTTTGCTCACTTGTAGTTTCCATTATTTTGTTTAATTTGTGACTCTGGTTTATTTATGTGTTTTTACTGTCTATTTGTTAATATTTACACCATGTTTGTATACAATATAGTGACTTTGTATATTGAGACGTATTGATCTTTGAACTCTTCAGTTGATTCATGTTAGTCTACCCAATCGAGTTTGGAACAAAGGCTTTTTGTTGTCGTTGTTATTGGTGCTGTTGTTGTGGTGATGGTGGTGGTGGTCGATATCTCTGCTGTAGTCCCTAAAGAGAAATTGCTGGTCGTTACTCAAATTGGCTACAATGGTCGATATTATTTTTAGGGTAACAAATTTTCCACGGAAGCTTTGTATTCTTCCACTGCAAATCTATGTGCATTATTTAGTGTATGGGACGCACTTCTTCAAAGTTACCTCTTTATGTCCCGTGGCTTAGTTCAAACACTCCGTGGCTTTATCACTTGCCTATTTTTATGGCCTGATATACTGGTTTGATTTGAATTAGGTTAGCTTTACTCTAAATATTTTGTTTTTGTTATGACAGCACAAATTTCTCAGAGGATGACTGGAAACTGGTACAATTGGTGCTGACTCTATTCCGAAATATTTTGGCCATACAAGATATCTCGATACATCAGAAGGCCTTGGGCACTCCTAGTCATCTTTTATCCTTGCGAGATAATTTCCTAGAGCGATTGTTTAAAGAAAACGTCATGGATTTGATTATAATCATTACCCAGCATGTTGGTGGTTCTTGTCGCTATCTTAGACATGATAACTTGCTCCTATTGGAAATTTATCATTACATATTTATGGGTCAAGATCCAGAGTTCATTGCGAAAGTGCGCATGGATAATTCAAAGGTTGTTTTGCTTAGCTTCAAATTTTATTTATTATTATGCCTAAACTTAAATAGAACCAAACTGTCAACAAAGTCTATATGAGACGTGTACTTGACGAGAATGTCTCATGTGGTAGCCTTTTGACTATACCTTAAGAATATGAATTTGTCAAATGACGCTTTGTGGCAATTATTTGTACTCATGAATCATGATGATTTGATTTGTATGTTTGATCGCAGTAGCTGCGTGATTTCTTTATTCACGTAAATAGAAGCTTGATTTGTCTCTTCTCACTTGAGTCTGTTAGGCTGACGAAGACGTCAAAGCTGGTCTCGACAGTCTTGAATCTATCATGCAAGAAGAGTCGGCAAAGAGAAGACAAGCCAGACTGCACGCAAGTCGTCATTCACAATGTGGTGCAACATTTACACGACTTACCTTGGTACCATTGCACTGATAAACAATTAACTGATATTGTTAGTTGATCGGTTTAAAGTTTTCTAACACAGAATCTGATCGAACAGGATGGGTCAAAAACTATGTGCAAGGGAACGCCTACTTCTGCGTCGTCTGATAAGATGCTTAAACCAGACAAAGTTCACCGAGGCCCATCTAAAAGAGTTGTGAAAGATTACGCTCGAGCACCAACAACCAAAAGAAGCCTTTTGGAGATGCTACAGGAGTTTATAAATCAATTTTTAACCGGCGGATACAACGGTATTGCAGAAGCACATTAATTTTGATTTTGTTCTTTTTATCTCATGTTTATACCTGCGTACTGATTTGAACTCCCATCAGTGCTGATGCAGTCAATTGTCGCGGATATTGAGAAGGAGCATCATGCAATACAAACTAGTGATGTTTTAATGTTCTTCCATCTTGCCCAATTTGTTACATCATTTCAATATCACAAGTCTGTATCGACAAAGGTATGAACTGTAAGATTAATTCTTTGACAGTGTTTTTGAAACCAGATACGGAGTATTACATATTCTGAGATTATCACTTGCAAATAAACCGTCCGTATGTTCCTTTTTCTCTATTCGTGTTGATGCTCTGAACATTGAATAGTCAACTTAGGAGAGAATCAGAAGGGAGCAACTGTGTGAGAAAGATGTATATAGAAGTGTGAAAGTACCTTGTGTTTCCTTTATACCTTACTCACAATTTTAGGAGACGTTTACTCTGAAAAAAAAACAAAATGATTGAGAATTGAGATGGACATGTAGTGAAAACCAACACGAAATTTGCAAATTTCAAACTTGGGATGAGCCTGTAGTTTATTTTTGGAAGCTTTAAGCGAAAGTGAACTTTATGTTATGCTCCTAAGTCCTAAATTCTTCTATGATCCGGCAAACCGTCTTAGGTTCATAAGTTAATGTACTATGAATGCTTTGGTTTTTTTGTGAGACGGCTCCATCCATCTTTCTATGTATCTCAACTTAGTGAAGGAACTATAAAGTATTACATAGCTACTGATGAGTGTTACAGTGTTCATTGTTACAATTACACTCAAACTGTTGTTTGTTCTCTCGACAATTGTCAAGTAATTCTTGATTTTCAGCTTTTGTTCATTGATTTGACCCTTCTATATTCAATAGCACAATGTAGAAGCCAACACGGAATCCTCCCATGGTGATACTAACAATGACGATGATAGCACATGGTTTAAAGGAGACATTTGTGGGCCGATCGCTGCAACTATGAACGAGTCAATGTTCGGATTGGTAATAGCTAAGTGGCAATTGGCTTTTGGCGGGTTGAAGGAAACAAAGAACAACTCTCTTCTTTCAGTTTCAGGATCACTAGTGAAGATTATGGTATATTTCTGTTGAGTAATCTATTTTCATTCTCAGAACGGTGCAGAACACGTTTGCTTAGCATTGTAACCCTTCGCCAAATTGTTTTTTACGACCTGGAATTGTATTCAACTACTTTATTCATTAAATCTCATGTCTTGCAGATTCGGATGTTGGACTTGGTGCTCAAGTTGATGCCCGAAAGTTCCAAGGAACCCCAAACTGCTCGCACCATACTTTATAAGTTGTTTTATGATCAAACTGAGCAAGGTTTGACTCAGTTTCTGTTGCATATGGCTAGATCATTTGATGCACATAAACAGCCGAAAAGGTATCTCTAAACTGTTTTTCATCGGATTGTTTCTTTTCCACTTTATCCTATATACATTATCTGCTTTAGTGTTTAGTCATGAAGGTTATATTCTGTGGTATCTTTTTCTGAGTCTCTCTATTTATTCTTCTTCATTTGTCAGGCAAACTGCGTATGGTTTGCTCTAATGAATCGCTCGATGTTAATCACTGTCTTGTGGACCGTAATTTTTTATAGATAATGTCCCGTTCCGGGCAATCTGATGCACCATAAAGATCTTTATTTGAGCTCAGATTAACTTTGTTTTTCAGTATACATTTTGATTAACCCTCATCGTACTCTTTTTATGAATTCGACCAATCTCTTATGTGCATGTTTGAGCTTGTGCCATATTTTATTAGTTCTGACAATTGTGTACTTCGGATAAGTTATTCTGTTTACGCCTTAATTTTATTTTACTATATGAGAATTGAAGTCCAAAATAGAATATTCACTGGGACGTCTAGCAGAATAAAGCTAACTCTCTAGAATGTAATCTTTGGTTTCACTATTGATACGAGGGATGTCCAACTCATTCGAACTTCCTCTATGCCCTCTGTAGTACTTGGGTTATCCTTCTGGAAAAAAAGATCTTATTGTTATTGCTTAATTTGTGTGACGAGCGCACCATCTGTCAGAGTTTAATTTATATGTGGCTTACATGTTGGCACTTGACAGCGTTCTTTCTTTCATCAGTGATTTTGCAGATTTAGTAGAGATAATACACGTGGTTATACGACTTATGGAGAAGCTACAAGCACACGGAACATTAAGAGTGAGCTCACTTTTCTATCCTTTTTCCATCATTGTTTCGAGCATATAGGGCTGAAAGCTATCTCTCTGTTATCGTTAAGTTCAGCATTAGTCTACTCACCCAAAAATTTACGGAGTATTTAGTAGATGTAGGCCCGGTTGGTTACTCTTGGAACGATTTTTAAGTTTTGAGTGACTCGTGTCAATTTTGTAGGCCTTGCATAGCTGCATCCCTCCTTTATATCCTATCGCTGTAACATTGTAGGATCATTTACTCTAATATTCAGCTAATTTCATTTCTTCCCTTTGTTTTGTGTTTCAAAGGTTGCTAAGAAAGCCAGAAAGGTAAAAAGAAAGAAATCAGATGGCGTAAAAAATACAGAAAGTGGAACTGTTGGAGATGATGTCTCTATTCTGGATGAAATCTTGCGTACTGATAATAAGGAACATCCGGAGGAGGAAATTACCGAAAAGGAAAACACAACACAGTCAGCCTATAATGGAAAAGACGACAACACCAATCTGAAGAGTACAGAAAGTGGAATTTTTGGAGATGATGTCACAATGCAGAACGAAGAAAATCCTGATATAGGAATTCCTGTAAAAGAAAACTCAACACAGGCAGTAGATGATGAAAAGGACAAAAATGTCGATGGCTCTATTCCTGTTGATGAGGCAGAAACCTCTATGACAGAGGGTCCGAAGAAAGACAGAGGTCTATCAGAGAATGATCAAGGAGAAGCTAATCAAATTTACGAGAACGCTCGTGTTACTGATGCATACGTCTGCAGCTCCTCCGAAGATGAACAAGCTGGTGCAACAGCTGAGGTTGATTTTAAGATGACATCGTGGCTGATTCATTTGGCTAGCACCAATATCATTAGTAATCTCTGCTGGTTACTAAAATTCCACAGAAGTAATTCCACAGCTACAAATCATTATGTTATTTCCTTGCTAAGGAGGATATGTGAGGATTTAGATCTCGCTCCGATGCTATATCAGGTAATATACATTTTTTCAAACAATTGTATTTGTTGCATCCATATTGCATCTTACATCTGACTTTATTTTGGAACTTTTCAGTTGTCCTGCCTTGTCATCTTTTACGAAATACTGGATGATCAGAAGGCACGTCCTCAGAAAGAATACGACAACATTGTCAATTTCTTGACTACTCTAGTACGGAGAATGCTCAGGAAACTGAAAAATCAACCGCTTCTCTTTGTGGATTTGTTATTTTGGAAATCGAGGAGAGACTGCCACTACATAAATGCAGAGTCTATCCACCACGAAGTTGGTGAAATGCGGAAGGAAGTTAGAAACTGGGGCAGTGAAGATGCAGGTCCATCTCAGGCAAGTGGTGGAGTTAGGAAGAGCTTAGCAGATGCACTTGGGGACGATGAATTTGATGTTATGGTCTCTGGAGACCCTTATCATGACATGTAAGACGGTCACTCAATTTTGTCCTTTTAAATCACTTTTCTGTTAGTGCTTTGGAAGGAGTAAAAAGCAACTCATCTATAATCCTTCGAATTTATTTTCTGTGTTTCCTTCTTTAACAGAGATGTCGACTTTGAAGTAGCCGCTCAAAATCTCCATCAAACTGGTCATGATGGGAATGATACGACGTACGAGTTTAATAAACTTTTAGTCAAGCCAAAGTTTATATTCCAACTGTAATGTTAGCGCTTATTAACATCTCTTAACTAAAAATTCTTATGTATCAGGAGAGGGAATCACACAGAAGGTAATTCTGAAGGTACTGTAAGAAAGAAGAGAAGACTGATCCTCAGCAGCAAGCTAGAAGAACAAATACGGTCTCTGTATCAGAAGTAAGTAAACAACACAAAATTATTGGCATACCAGCAAACGCGGCTGTTTAAGCATTGTCATGGTTGATTTTAGGTTTCTCCTATTGTCTGGATTCAGCCAAATTTGTTTCGTGTTAATCGTTAAGGAGTATCATTTAGTTTTCTATTTTAGTTTTATTTGGTCTAGATTGATGATATAATTTGAGCAGTCTGGAATGTCGGCACTGATTTATGCATTGACCATGACCATGACCATGACCATGTTTCAGGTACAAGGACAGTCCCGACTGCAGCCAGCTTATTGCAGAGGCTCTTGATGCAGACGGAACCATCTCCCCATCTCAAGTAACTCGTAAATGTAAAAAACTCGGGCTAAAGCTTCCATCAAGAAAAAGCGTTACTGAAGAGGGCACAACAGATGCAGAGATCAGTCTACCTGATACAGATAATCCAGACGGTCTCTTAAAAAAACCATCGTAAGCTGCTTGTATATGAACTTGGCCTGTTTTACACTTGAGCGTCAAGCCGACATTGTACACTTAAATGTCCTTTGTCTAGCAGAACTATCTATCAAATATATAATGAAGACCTTATTTATCTGCTGACGTACTTGTAGGCACAGTAGACGGAGGGTGCGAGCCATAGACGAAAATCTGCTGCTCAAGATTAGAAATTTATATGAGCAGTGAGTGATTTATTTTCTATTCAACCAACAATTTTTGCAAAAAATCTTATAATCTGAACATACATATTGTCTTCTCCAAAATGTTTGATTAGGTTCAAAGACCACCAGAGGTGCAGCCACATGATTGCGAAAGAATTGGACCCGAATGGAACCATGACAGCTGCCCGAGTGTCCCGTGAACTTAAGAAACTTGGTTTACACACTTTAAGGATGAGGGCTGACACAAAGAAGCAGAAAATGGACGAGACTGAAGCTTCTACGGATGGAGAGGACGATTTGGACGATCTTCCTTTGTCTCTGCTCAAGAAAAGGTGGCATTTTCTGCATTGTGCTGTTAATCTGTTATGGCATGTAGTATCAGTCATTGAATTGGCCTAGGCTTTGTAAAGTTTCTGTTATTGGTTTTTTCGCTGTATTTTCATAGTTCGAGTTTGATTAGTTATAACGTGAACTTATACACTTAATTACGAGTATATTTTCTTTTTCAGAAGCAAAACCAGTGAGGGTGCTGTGGGAAGATCTAACGCAAGTCAGTCACCAGCTCTGAGTTCAGATGATGAACTTGTACTGAGCTCCATTTCAAAGTAAGAATTTTGACTCCTGTAAATGACTCTCGACCGCCTCGGATAACATAGGTCTTACAGAGATTTACGTAAACATGCCAAATAAATAAACAAACCACGGCGTGTAAGAGATTATATTTGGTGGCCTGTGATTTAATAATTCTATCTTCTCTCTCGATTACTTTCTTCATTTCTGGCTTTATAGTGATATAAAACAATTTTTACTGTGATCGTTACAGCAATGGGCTGTCAATCCGTCATCCTAAAGTAGTTAGGCTCATTGTCGATTTTCTCTTGTTAACTGTCTGGTTAAACCTTTGAACACAGGAAATCTAGGAGAAGTAGCTCAGAAGCCAAAGACAGGCGTGCAAACACTCCAACTGAGCAGGATCTTCATGGACAGGAGTCCGACGAGCAAATATCTCAAGGTTTCGTAGAAAGGTATGATTTTTTGCTGCATCAGCTCTTCACATTTATAACAATGTTCGAATTATCTGTCATGAACCTCAAAACCGATCATATACTTGTGAGTCAACGTTTGAGTATGGACTAACATTTAGCCACCTTTGTGTAGTTGCGTTTACAGTTATGATTTATTTTCTGACATTATACCGCTGCAATCCACTACGATTGTTCGTTATCATCAAGGAACGAAGCATAAGGCTTTCATTTAGATAAAACAGTGATGCATCCCTGTCTACAGAACGTCGGAACATCATATTGCTTGCTTAATATTCCTGACGTTTCGGTTTTCTATGTCTTGCAGGGATGACACAGAACAGTTAGAAACTATGGACATCAGTACAAAACATTCAGAACATCAATCAGTGAGTGACCGAGGTCGCTCATCCACTCCGCAGAAGTATAATGGTTCAACTCACTCGGGCAGTAAAACTTCAGATCTCAGCCTTGACAGCGCCTCAGAAAATGACGCTGTTGACAGTCGCAGTAGGAAACGGAAAGGCCTGTCACTGAACGAATCTGCTGATTCCCCGCTAAATGAGAATCACTACAACGAACTTGAAGATTCCGAGGATGAACAACAGCCTAGCGCATCACCAAAGAGTGTCACCAGAAGAAATCTTAGGGTGGTCCTAGATTTTGACGATGATGAATAGAACTCGTTTCTTTTGGCTTTGTAAATAAACTAAAATACATCGGTTAGCGTAACTGGCTAGCAGTGTAAATAGTCGAGTTACACCCTCGGCCGCACCATTATTATCCCTGAAAGATTGGCATCCATTACGCCCAGGTGATCGACAACTTTTTTTTTAATTCATTCGACATAACTTTTCAGAACAATTTTTTTTTTTTAATTCCGATTTCAAGTGCTAGATGATGGCTGGCTCAGTAGTCAGACTCTCACTTCGTCAGTCGGCACATGGACATCACCATTGTTTTCGTGTCGGTTCAGATTTTACAATATGTAAGGTAACAGCGTTACCCGCAAGATATCGACTCAATTATTCAGAAGATATCCTATAGTATGATAAATTTCTCTTGCTATGGCTTGTTATCACATCCTTTGAACACATCTTAGAAAAACCGTAAAATCGATAACTCTTTCCTTCAAAAGTTAATAATTTAAAGTGAATTAGTTGAACTGTGACCGTTAATATTAACCGAGACAAAAAGAGTATCTGAAAATTGATTGGTTTCCAAATGATGTAGGGCCCACTTAAATTATAGATTTGTAGACTTGTCACTTTAATTTATTTATTTGTATTTTGTTGTCTTTTTGCAGTTGGCACTCCCATTAACAAAAATGAGCCCACTTGAAAACTCATGTTGGCCTTGTCCATCCCCAAAGTTCCATTATTAATCATGTTGGCTTTAATTTAGATTGAAATCTCGTTCTTTTCGACTTATTAGAGCTGAATTTATAAGAACTGAACTGATAGTTTATAAGAATGCAGATAATTTATTTGCTTTAAATTTTTATATTTATGACTAAAGTTAACTTTAACTACTGAGTACAATAATATTATTAAATATATAATTAAAAAAATGATAGTTGCACTTGTTTGTACAACATTTTTAATTATGTTACATCGTCAATAAAAACTACTTCACATATAAAAAAATTTCGATATATTTGTCAAAAATTTCGTAAACTAACGTTTGTCATGAGGTTTGAAAATAGGTAAACATCACATCAAAAGTTATAAACTATTGCATATTTATTTATAATAATATATTTATATTGTTAGAAAAATAAAAAGGTTGTTAAGGACAAACAATAACGATGTTCACTAACTCAATAAGTTAATTCATAGACAGTGACTTTTACGATGGAAAACAAAAAGTGACATATATTTGTCAAACAAGTACTCCCTCCTCATCATTATTTATATTTTGAATAATAACGTAGACATATTGTTTATTTACGTGATAAATTATGCAAGGTATAATTAACACTCATCTTCTAGGCATAAGATTTTATCTATTTATAACATCGATTACAATCAAAATAATAAATTTATATATTATCATAATAAAAAAAATAGGGATATTTAAAGTCTTGCTCGAGCTTTGGATTCTGGCGTAGTGCACGTGTGAGGTTTGTTCGCATTATAAACTGTAAATATATGTAATATCGTTTGTTTTGTGGACGGAAAACTTGTGACGTTAAGTTTAAAGAAAAATCTTGCACCAATTATGAGTTTAGAGTCTGATTAAAGCGCATTATTCACCAATTAAATCTTTATTATGTGTTGATTAATTAGTATAAATTTTGTTGATTAGAGTCTGAATAATAGCGTTTAATCTAGGAATAATGTCTAAATGTACTATAAACTCATAATTGGTCTTCCATAAAATTAACGTCGAGTTTCCGTCACAAACAATGATATGGCACATATTCACAAAGTTTAGAGTACGAATGAACCTCACACACGCACTACGCAGAATCCGCCAAAGCTCGGCTGAAATATCTCAAAAAAATATTCTAATTATTTGATCAATAAATAATTCATGCTCAATTGATAAGCTTGGTTCATTATATATGTAGGTTGTTATGTGGTACGAAACATTTGGATTGAAGTTGTTTGCATTATTTTTTCTTATTTTGGATGGACAACTATATACATTTGAAATATATGATGTACTCCATAATTGCTTAACTAGTCATCCATGACAATGACATATATATTTACTTTTTTTTTTTTAAACCAAATTATTTTCTTTGTCTCGTACAAAAAAACTATTCCTTGAAATCGATTAATATAATTTATATTATTAAAAGTTGAAAATATGTTGAAATTGACCTCAACTTTGTTAGGGTCACGAGAAAAACACAAAATACTTATACACACCCTTAAAAAAACAGCTTATATGTTACGGAGTACTAAATACTAATTGAGTAACTCCGTAATTGTTAGGTGATACGGAGTAGTAGTGGTATTCTTTATTTATAAATTCTACGATGAGGCCATCTTACCACAATCAAGGCATAGTTACGTTTGAAGAATAATAGCGTTACTTTTCATTGGTAATGCGATTAGGTTTGAACAGAGTAGTTGTTAATTGAAAGCGACATATATAGTTATTAGTGTATTGTTATTCAACGAAAATATGGTCAAACATGATATTGACATGTGTTTGATAAATCATGTGATTAACATTATGACCAAAAAATATGAAAGATAATAAAAATTAGGCAAAATTATCAATTACAGCCTTATAAATACACTAAATTAAAAATTACAGCCTTATATAACGTTTTTAAAAAATTACAGCCAATATTTTAACTCCGATCAAAAATTGAAGCCAAAGTGTCTTTCAGGTTAAAAAAAACACAACATGACCGAAATGCCCTTGATTAATGACTCTCAAATACCTGGTAACTTAACAATGCTTCATGAAAGCCACAAATTTTAGTAATACAACTCGATTACAATGCTTCGAGAATGGTTTCGATCACAACCTAAACAACTTAACAAAGCTCACTAAAAGCACACATACAACCACACAAATGCAAAACTGAGAGCACATTCCTCGACCTTCTTTTCCTTGTTTTACAACTTCAACCTTCCTCTTCAATTTTTCAAGCTCCACCGACATTGATTTCAATTCTTATTTACTCTTCTCCAATTAGTTTTGAATAGTCCTTTGCAAATTACTTTTCACGCTAAGTTTGTTGATAATAGTCCTTTGCCAATTAGTTTAGATTTTATCAAACCAACAAAAATAATTACACCCACGACGATTTGTAATCGGGTTGTATATTTTGCAAGTTTCGAATCTTCTTCTTGGGTTTTCAAGGGTTGTCGATTTCCTCACAGTAATAGGGTTGCCACAGAAGCATCTCTTGTCACCTCTATATCCAGATTGCGTACTCCCCTTGGACATCGATTCGAGAAACGAAAAACCCGTTGCAAACCCTAAATCACACCAGAATCAGCAGAATGTTATTACAAAGAAAAGAAAAGAGTTACCTTACATGAAATTCAACGACATTACATTCAATACCTGCGAAATTTCCCAGAAACGCCAAACCCGATCTTCAAAAGATTCAAACTTTTTCTGAAAAATGAATAGAGAAAAGAGAAAGATTGATGAATAGAATTTTCAATGACAATGGGTTAGAAAATTGGGTATTATAGACAAAAGAAATGAACAAGGGTAAATTGGTCATATAAATGTCAAATTCTGGTTAAAATTTCAAAATTTGAAATATATCTGAAATATGAACTAGCTCACTCCGTTTTGGCCTCAATTTTTGATCGGAGTTAAAATATTGGCTGTAATTTTAAAAAAACGTTATATAAGGCTGTAATTTTTAATTTAGTGTATTTATAAGGCTGTAATTGATAATTTTGCCTAAAAATTACAAGATTAGAAAAAAAAAACGAAACAGACAATAAATAAATTTGGGTTAATGATATTATTAAAACATAAAGTGTCTTATGCTATGAGGCAGCCTCATAGTATAATTACTCTTTTTTATTTACTAAATTTCCACTCAGTTTATTAGTTTTAATACAGATAATCTTTGATTAATTAAGTCAATTAAATTCAATTTTAAAAGATCATTCAAATAATCAAATGTTTAATAAATAGCCAAAAAAAATTACCTTTAATATATACATACACAAAAATGACTTTAATTAATTAGTTTCTAATTTTTATTTACTTCAATTCATGCAAACAACGTAACCTAATAATATGTTAGGTGAAAAGAAGCAAGAGTTGATGTCCAATGTATTATTTGGCTTCATGATTAAGATTCAACGAAATTTTAACACTTTTTATTTTATGACTTGTTACATTGCATGGAAAGTTAGTTTTCAATGTCATACGTCCACTAATATAAAGTTGTATGTGTATGTTATTCAAAGAGTTTACCGACTACGAAGTTATAAAGTTCGTCTTAAATTTAAAAGGGTAACCCAATTTAAAACGATTTAAATTATACTCGATTTATATTATATTTGTCTTATCTTAATTTAACAGATACATTCGTTTTAATATAATTTTTGTTTTTGAATAATGCATTTTACATTGCATGGCTTTACTATTCCCTTAATTAGAGCGAAAAATGATGTATACTCTTGTTTATGGGAAGTCAATTTTTTTTCTTTTGTTTTAATGCATGCATATTTTTAGATTAATAATATGTGCTCATCGAATATACTTTAGAAAACTTGATAGTATAATATTTGTTACAGAAAAATGTTACTACTCCCTCCGTCTCGGTGATTTGTTTACGTTTACTTATACACATTTATCGATGTAAGGAGAGAGGTAGAGAAAAAACTAATAAAATAATAATATAAGTACAAAGGGGGTCCCACTTGCTTAAAATTATGAAATGTACTCCGTAATTGGTTGAGGGAGTAGGGGTCCACCTCCCACATGGGTCACCCATAACCATTTATGGAAAGTGTAAACAAATGACTCGTACCCCCCAAAATAGAAAGTGTAAACAAATGACCGGAACGGAGGGAGTATGTGTTATACATGTAATAATAGTACTTCGTATATATTACTTATAAATTCGCTCTTTCATCATATATAATATGAGAATAGTACTCTGTAATAAAAAGAAAAACATTATATTTTACTGATTTCAATTATTTGCGAACAAAATACAGAACGTATTTTATGAAACAAACTGTTGGGACCAAAAACCCAGGCTGGTCCAGAACCCTGGGCCAGGCCAAGACGGGTGCAGGAACCACAGTCAGGACCGAGACGTCTGAGCGGCTCAGACGGAGACAGAGAAACAAAGGTGCGGTAGCGGAGAGGAATAGTCAAGATGGGCCAAGCCCAACAAAAGAATTAAACATCAAAGAGGAAAGCCCGAAGACGCAGCAGCAACCCTAAAAGAGACGTTGGAGGACTTGGTCAAGGAGCTAAACCAGCCTGAAAGGAAGGAGGCATTGGAGAATCGAGAGGAGAAGTTAGCTACAAAAGGCGAGAGACGTTGAAGGCGAGGACACTATATAAGGAGGAGAACTTCCCGAGAAGAAAAAGGGCATGCATTATCATACAACTCAAGCACACAAAGATTCTCTACGCAATTCTCAAGCATTCAAACACTTCATAATTATTTTACGCCTTTATTGTATCTGTGCAGGTTGGTCCGGACTACTGTACCCATTATTTGAGAACTAGTGAAGATCCTCTCTGGCTTGGCGCGTGGTTCCCTTAACATTTAAGGGTTTTTTCCACGTAACATATCGTGTGTCTTGTTCCATTTTTCGTTGCTTTTCTTTACGTTACAACTCAATAATCACGATCACAATTAAAGGATAGTACTAGTAGATCCACAATCACTAAAACGAACCGTGTGAGAAAATCACCCCGAACAGTTTGGCACCGTCTGTGGGGATACTAGTTTATTAATCCTACAAAATTTTACAAACCAACGAGATCAACCAACGTGAAAGATGGAAGGTACAAGTGCAGAAGCCATGCTGAAGCTCCAGGAAGAGTTGCAACAAGCCAAGCAAGTTGCAGAACAGGCCAAGAAAGCTGCAGAGGATGCCAAAGCTGAGGCTGCAAGGCTGAAGGAGGCAGAGACTGTCCTGAAGAAACAACTGGAGTCCTCAGTCCAGAAAAAAGCCTCAGGATCCAGGATCCCACCAGGTACACCATTTTCTGATGTTATCAAACAACTTGACTTCTCTACTTTCTCTTCTGCAGGGTCGAAAGGTACAAAAGGCGATCCACTCCATGTGGAGGAAGATCAAGAGAACAATGGTGCAGGAGGAGGCGGTGAACCAAAGACACCAGAGGGAGTAAGTGCAGGCCAGGTCATGGAATACATGATGATGGAGATGCAGAAACTCTCAGAGTTGGTACGAAAGGTTCCAGGACTTCCACCACCCATTGAAGAGGCAGCACCAGGGAGCTATGCTGATTCACCCTTTGACGACTGCATTGCAATGGTGGAGATGCCAAAGAAGTACTCAGCACCCAACCTAAAGCTCTATGATGGGACAGCAGATCCTCTGGAACATGTTGCACAGTACAGGCAGAGGATGTTCAACGTTCCTATCCCAGCAGAGAAGAGGGAGGCTTGCATGTGCAAGAGTTTTGGTTCAACCTTGACTGGTCCAGCCCTCCAGTGGTATATCAACCTGCCCATCAAGACCATCAAGTCCTTTGCAGAACTGATCAACCTTTTCAACATCCAGTTCGCCAGTAGCAGATTGTTGGAGAAGCAGACCAGTGATCTGTACCGGGTCATCCAGAACGAGAACGAGTCTCTAAGGGACTTCCTGCACCGCTTCAACAAGGAGAAAGTGTCCATCCCCAGATGTGACATCGGCACGGCCATTGAGGCCTTCAGGCAAGGATTGGTTAGAGATTCTGATCTTTATGTTGAACTAACTCGCTACCCTTGTTCTACTTTTGAGGATGTGCAGGCTAAGGCTCGCCCGCATCGGGGTAGAGAGGACCAGCGATTCAGAGCACGATATCGGGACCAGGCGGTGAGCGAAAAGTCACCACCCGTGAGGCACAAAGCGAAGAACAGCCTGGTCCATATCAGAGGCCAAACAGGAAGGAGGCAAACGCCGTGGATGAACAGTGATGCACCAGTTCCACCTCGGTTTGAGTATTGCTTTTACAGAGACTGCCAGGCCTAATCAACAAATTTGGACAAGTTGGGCTCGGCGGTTAGATGGCCAAAAGCTAGTGAGAAGCCTAATCCAAAGGCGGGACACGACCAAGTGGTGTGAGTACCATTATGATATTGGACACACCACGTAGGATTGCATAGCCCTCGAGAAGGGAGATAGCTCATCTACTAAAGAATGGTCACCTGAAGGATATCCCGCCCAGAATGAAGGAACAAAGATGAAAGAGATGAGCCAGAGATCTTCCACCACCACCGCCAACACATGAGGTAAAATTTATTTACGGTGGTTCGAGATATTTGTGGACTAACATATTCTCGCCGCAAAGCGTGTGGCTCGAGAACAGGCAATGCCCACCGGGACAAGCGAGTGTCCACCAGAGATTGTGTTTGATGAGTCGGACCTACAAGGAGTGCATGGGCCACACCACGATGGATCGGTAATCAAGATCCAGTGGAACCTGCATGGTCGTAAGAGTCCTGGTAGATGGAGGCGATTCATCCAACATCATCATGATGGAGGCGCCGGAAGCTATGGGGCAGAAAGAGTCTGATGAAACAAAGAAGCCCAGCGTCCTGGTAGGATTCAGTGAAGAAACAAAGCACAGCTTGGGAGAGATCACCCTACCAGCCTATGTGGAAGGAGTCCCCTCTTTCGAGAAGTTCTGCGTGATAGACTGCCTGTCCTCATACAACGTCATCCTAGGCCGACCACGGATCCATAACCTCAAGGTCAGACCTTCAACGTACTCACCGGTGCATAAAGATACCAACGGCTGGGGGCAAGAACGGTCGAGAGGAGAAGCAACAAAGCGGCCGCAGAGTGTTCTGGGCTGACCACGAAACCTCCTAGCCCAGGTAAGTCGCTCGCATAGCAATTAAAGCGACTGTCAGTGCAGTAAGAATCCTGTCCACGCATGGAGACAGATGAAATTGTTTTGGTGAAGAAGACCTGACAGAAGGTTACGGTTGGTTACGACGCTCAGAGGTAATCGGACACGCTTCTAATTGACTTTCCGAGGAAGAAAGAGCATTGTTTTGCCTGGTCCCATTTTGATATGACCGGTATAAGTTACGATGTTATTACGCTGCACAAGTTAAATATTGACCCAAGTTTTAAGCCCGTGAAAGCGAAACGCAGGAAGTTTGCACGAGCGTAATGAGATTGTGAACCAAGAGTGCAGAAATTACGGACATGGACATGATCAAAGAAGTGATGTACCCAGGTGGCTAGCAAATGTAGTTGTGGTCCGTAAGAAGAATGGCAAATGGAGAGTATGTGTGGATTATCTGAGACTGAACAAGGCGTGCCCAAAGGATTCATTTCCACTACCACATAGATGCTATGGTAGATGCCACTACAGGACATGAGGTCTTGACATTCATGGATGCAATAGCGGATTCAACCAGATCAGATGCACCCCGGACCAGGAGCATACAGCTGTTCATGACCAGTGAGAGGAATATATTGCTACAAGGCTATGCCTTTTGGACTAAAGAATGCAGTGCAACATATCAAAGGTGAGTGAACATGATGTTCAAGGATCGATTGGAGATACAATGGAGGTCTACATTGATGATATGGTGGTGAAATCAAAGAAAGCTGAGGATCACATCCAGGACCTGGAAAAGGCGTTTGAGATTCTGGAAAAGTATAATATGAAATTAAACCCTACTAAATGCACCTTTGGTGTCACTGCAGGAAAGTTCTTAGGCTATATGGTGACAAAAAGAGGCATAGAGGCTAGTCCAGAGCAGATCTCAGCAATAATCAACTTGCAGTCCCCCCAGAACCCGAAAGATGTCCAGAACCGATCGAAGAGTAGCGGCTACGAATGTATTCATCTCCAGGTCTTCTGAAAGGTGCAAGCCATTCTATGATCTTCTGAGAAAGAACAAGCAGTTCAACTGGGGGACAGAGCATGAGAAAGCATTCCAGGACCTGAAAGCATACCTATCATCAGCCCCACTCCTGTCTAAACCTGAACCAGGGGAGTCACTGGTCCTGTGCACATGTAGCAGTAAAGCTCTGTAAGTGCGCTTTGGTGAGAGAGCGGATGGGACAAAGAACATCCTGTGTATTATGTAAGTAAGAGCCTTCTGGATGCTGAGACCAGGTATTCTGTATTGGAGAAATTTGTTTTGGCTTTAACTGTTGCCTGTACCAAATTACGTCCATACTTTGAGGCGCATCATATTATTATTCGTACTAATGTTCCTGTGAGATCAGTCTTTGTCTGGACGTAACTTTGGTCGTATGTCAAAATGGTCGATGAAGTTGAGCACCTATGATCTATCCTATGAGCCCGAGCGACAATCAAATCTCAAGCATTAGCGAGACTTTGTGGTCGACTTCACTCCACACTAGAAAGCGGGTAACAAAGAAATCTTCCATCTGGACCCGAAGCTTGGAGACACAGGAACTCCGGGACGGATGGTTCACCAACATCGAAGTCTTGGACTAGGTGTGGTCCTGAAGTCGCCACAGGGGGACAAGATAGTACAGGCTGTATCCTGTGAGTTCAGGACTACCAACAATGAAGCTGAGTATGAGGCACTGATAGTAGGACTGAATGTGTGTCTGGACATGAAGGTTCAGAATCTAAAGGTAAAGATAGACTCTTTGTTGGTTGCAAACCAAATCAATGGTACGTACGCTGCTAAAGATTCTAAGATGATTGCATATCTTGATTTAGTCAAAAATCTTTTTCAAAAGTTTACTAACGTTGAGGTTGAGCAAGTCCCTAGAGATCAGAATGTGCAGGCAGACGCTTTGGCTAACATAGGATCAGCATTTGAACCTGGTACGCTAGACAATATACCTATTGTACACATCTTGGAACCAGCGATCCAGAAAGTTCAACCAGTCCTACAGAACGCAGTCCAAGCTACCCAGACCTGGACCAAACCATATTATGAATGGCTGGTCCAGGGCAAACTACCGCAGGACAGAATGGAAGCAAGAGCATTCAGAATCAAGGCGTCCAGATATACAATCATACAAGGCATACTATTCAGAAGGTCCTTCAACGGGTCAGACCTGTGCCGCTTTAACCCTGACCAGGTCAGGACAGTACTATCAGAAATACACGATGGACACTGTGGAAACCACACAGGTGGTAGAAGCATGGTCAACAAAATTTTGCGAATGGGGTATTACTGGCCCACAATGAAAACAGATAGCATCCAGTATGCCACAAAGTGTGACGCTTGTCAAAGACATGGTCCAGAAATACATCAACCTGCACAGAATTTGCACTCAATATCAGCACCATGGCCATTCATGAAATGGGGCATGGACTTAGTTGGCAAATTACCAATGGCTCCAGGACAGAAGGTGTTTATGCTAGCAATGACAGATTATTTCTCCAAATGGATAGAGGCAGATGCATACAAAAGCGTCACAGAAAAAGAAGTTATAGCCTTCATAAAGAAAAACATCATCAGCAGGTATGGAATCCCTTCAGAAATCATATGTGACAATGGACTTGCATTCGTGGGAAACAAGACCAGAGATTTCTGTGCAAAGTGGAATATCAACTTGGTCACCTCTGCACCAAGATATCCTCAGGCAAATGGACAGGCTGAGTCCAGCAACAAAATTGTTATTGGTTGCATTAAAAAGAAGCTAATGGAGAAGCAAGGAAGATGGGTTGAAGAGTTGCCACTGGTACTATGGGCAGACAGGACCACGCCAAAGAGAGCAACAGGACAAACTCCATACTCAATGGTTTATGGATGTGAAGCTGTACTACCAATAGAAGTGCACGTTCAACGGTCGGTATGGGCTCAATACATTTTCCGAGAATAATGAACTACTGCTGTGGCGGCTGGACCACGACCCAGGAGCTCAGGGACTTAGCAGCAGTAAGGTTGGCAGCATACCAACAATCAGTGGCCAGAAGTTACAACAAGAATGTGAGAGTACGAATGTTCAGGATGTGAGATCCGGGTCCTGAGAAAGGTATTTCAGAACACAAAAGACAAGGCTGCAGGCAAGTTAGCCCCAACCTGGGAAGGCCCATACCTTATTGATTCAGCAACTGGGAAAGGCTCTTACAGACTACAAACTCTGGAAGGAGACATGATCCCAAGACCTTGGAATACACTCCACCTCAAGCTCTATCACATGTAAAGTGTCCTGGACCAAGACATCTGGTAATACACAAAACTCAAAACTTTTCCTTTACGAATTATCCAATGCAACTATGCTGACTTGAGCGTCGGAGGGCCGTTGGCTAACGCCAACGGTCAAGCCCTGACCCTCTTTTTGTGCAGACAAAGCGAGCAATCTGGTCCAGCCCGGAACCAAAGACAAAGACAAAACCTTGGGCTCCGGCCCGATCTGGCGCAACAACGGGACAGGGAGTAATGTCCGTTAAGGGAGCCCCAAAGTGTAAGTCGCCTAAATTATCAAACGCATGCATGCTACTAGACAGATTCACAACAAATTATATGCGCATCATAACAAAAAGCATAACAAAACACAACATAAGCAAAACATAACCTAACATAGCTTAGCATATAGCAAAAGAGTCAGAACCAAGCAACCCATGCCAGCACATGGATGCAAATGTCATAACAGAATTCAGAAACAAAGTTCAAACCAAAAGCAAAGTCTAAATATTTACAGACCAAATAAACACAGGGGACATTCCCCCCTGGCAAATTCAAAGATTGTTCAGAAAAACCAATAACGAAGCCAAAGTTCAATTGATTCATTCATTCGTCGGACTCACCAGTCTTTTTCAAAGATGTTCCTCTACAGGTCGGGGGAAGGACCAATCTCATCAAGACTAGCACGTAACCTCCACCAACAGTCTCAACACTTGGACCAAAGAATTGCTCCAAAGACCAGGTCAGCCAAGTGACCTCACCGCTTTGCTCGGGACAGCTTCATCAGGGAACAATTGTTTGAAGGTGGTAATCTCCGCGGAAAGATCGGCCGGTACGAGCTTCGAGCGGCATTCATCATCTCGATCCTGGTACGAAGTGTGTGGAAGATACTCAGGTCCCTCACCACTGCATTATGTCCTTTAACCGCCTCCCTCAAGTCCTCCAGCTCCTTGGTCAACTCACCAATCTGCTTATCCTGCCGCTTGATCCTTTTGAAGTTCGCCTTGTCCAGGGCAGCCATCTTTTCGCAGCGATGATTCGCACTCTCAAGTTCCTTCTTGGCAATCTCGAGGGAAGAGCGCAGCACCTCATTTTCAGCCTCAGCTTTGTTCCTACCACTCTCCAAAACTGGCACCGTGGAACCAAGATTGGCAGACATGACCAGCAGCTACAGGTACAAAACAAAACAAAAAATCAAAGCCATACCAAAGGCAATTCTGGGCAAAAGCAAAAGCATAAGAAGAGATACAAACCTGAGCACAGCAACCCACCATCTTGTGCGCCAAAGCGGCGGGATCTAGAACAAAGAGTGCGAGGGACCAGTAGCAAAGCTTTCGCTCAGGGACTTCCCCAAAGAGACATACTCAGACTGACTCTGAGAACGCAGAGGCACAGATAGCACAGGACTCATCTGAGGTAACTTCCCTTTCTTCCTTTTCTTCTGCTCAGGGGCAGGCTCAGGAGATTCAGTAACAGCTTTGGTGGACCTAGTCTGAACCCCCTCTGGTGCCTTCCTCTTGGAAGACTGATGAGGGTAAAGTCGTGTCTCCTCAATCAAAATAACCTAAGGTCAACTAACTGGGTAGTTAGTGGCAGTAGGGTCGAGATCCACAGAGAGATGGAGTAGTCAAAGGTATGCTCAGCTAAGAAAAGTCAATCTCAAGGTATGAAAAGTCGGTGTTTTAAAGAACTAAACTAAAGGCAATGAAAGCAAAGAGGATAGAATATGAATGAGAAGGAGATTAGGGCATTCGGGGTCATATGATATCGATTCAAGAACTAACTCAAAAGGGATTATCAATCAATTGAAATCATGCAAGTGATTAGGTTTAGGAAAACGCTCTCTCGAGTCAATTTTAACCTTAAGCAAATTTAGCGGGCTCGCTACTTACTAAATTCAACTTATCAATTACGCGTGAGTCTAGTTTCAATTAGACTTTCGATCTTAAACTGAAACAACCTAAATTCAATTCAATAAAGGCGTCCCTAAATTCAATTGATAATGAAAGCGTAGGAAGAAACCACCTTGCACAAATTCAATCGATTAAAGCAATTAAAACATGTTCTTGAACCAATTCACAATCACCCTAAACCCTAATGAAGTAATTAGCTATGCATGGATGAAATTAAAGCAAAACAATTATAAAGAGAAGACATAAAGAAAGAATAACAATTGAAATTAAACCTTGAATTAATCTTGAATCGGAGTAGAAAGATCGAGTCTTGCAATTGAAATTAAATCTAAGTCTAGAGTTTTGAGAGTTTAAAAGTAGAAAACTAAGTTCTAATTCTAGCGAGTAAAATATAAATGTAAAGCCTACTCAAAACCCTAACTTCCAATTGTATTTATAGTGTAACACCCGACTTTTTTTCCCTTTTATTTAAATAATTCATTTCGTTAAATTCGTATTTCATTTCTCTTGATTTTGTTATTTTTGGCTCGAGAAATAAGCGAAATCGTAGTCGGGACTTAAAACGATGCCATTTCCTCATACGAACTCGAATCAGGCGATTCAAAACGCTAAACTGCGTATTTTTCGACGCCGTCGCAACTGCCAAATTTTCAACTTGAACCGATCGGTTCAGGTCCGAACCGATCGGTTTAGGGGTGGAACCGATCGGTTCAGTGTGAACCGATAGGTTCTTAGCACGTCAGAAGTTTCCAGCAACTTTAAGCCTTGCTTCAACTATCCGGAACCTATAGGTTTGCTCGGAACCTATAGGTTTGACGTCCCATCTTGTCGTATGACTTCCGAATCGACTCTCGGGCTTCGTCTTGACTTCACGATACTTGATAATGCTCCATTTGACTCAGGTTTTAGCTCAGGACCGCCAAAACCTGCGAAATACACACGAGCAGCGATGATCGCAATATAAAGCAAATAGCTACTAAAACGATAATGTAATCGAGCAAATGTGAGCTAAATGCAACTAACACGGGGGCATAAAAGCTATATAAATGACATGTATCCAAAATTGACACAGCTAAGTCGTATCGCTGAGATCAAAATAAACCTAACTAGCAACTAACAATAGCAAGCGGCAAGTAGGATCGTATCCACAGAGAAACGGAGTAGTTCTAAGTTAAAGTCGGCAATGACAGGTCAATCTCAAGGGTGTGAAAAGATGGGTTTGATTAAGCTATAAACTAAGGCAAGCAATAAAACAGATAAATAAGATATAATAAGGGAGAGATTAGGGCATCGGGTTCATATATGACAATGATTCAGGAACGCAAGTTCATAAGACGGAAGAGATAAAGCAGGCAAATGACTAGGTTTATAAAGCGCTCTCTCGAGTCAATTTTAGCCTTAAGCAAATTTAGCGGGCTCTGCAACTTACTAAATTCAACTCATCTAACTCAAGGTAAGTCTAGTTTTAACTCGACTTCGATCTTAAATTAAAACATACTCGTGTTCAATTAAACTCAGTTAAATCGGTGATCAAAGCGAAATAAACCTAATTCAATTGACATAAAACGCAGCGTGAAAAGAAATCAAGAGCACAATTTAATCAACTTGATTTAATCTCAAAACATGTTCTGAACCAAATATCACAAATTCCCCTAAACCCTAATTATGAAATTAGCTAGACATAATAAAGATCAAAACAAAATAATAATAAGGAGTAAAAATAATGAATGAAAAGCAATCGAAATTTAAACCTGGAATTCTTACGGAGTACCAACGGTTACAAAGTAGATCAAACTTGAAAGCTAAATAAAAACTGGAGTTTTGAGAGAGAAACTAAAAGTAAACCTAAAATAAAGCAGTAGAATGAAAACTAAAACTAAAGATCATCCTCAACTTTACGTCCTAAGGTTTATATATAGGTTTCCAAATAACAATCCGGATTAAAAATCAAAACCCGACAAAATTGACTCTCAGCCGGCCGGCCGGCTGCCGGCCTGGCTGGACCGGCCTGACCCTTGTGTTGGGCCGGCTCCTTTGCTTCATTCCTCTTGAGCCCAAGCATTCATTTGGGCCTTTATTATTTCGTATGGCCTCTTTGTCTTGGCCTTATTTAACTCGTCCTTCATGTCTTTGGCCTTTGATCTTTGGTTTCCCGAGCTCTCGTTCGCGCTCGAGCTTAGTCCAATCGTCTCGATTCTCAAATGCTCCAATCGTCCCGGGTTTTGGCTCAAAACCACCAAAACCTGCAAAATGTAAATAAAAGGCAGCAGTATCGAGAAACATAACATATAGCTCCTAAAGTCATAGTAAATACGAGTAAATACGAGCTAAATGTGACTGAACCGGGGGCATAAAATGAATATAAATAGAGTGTATCAAACTCCCCCAAACCAAACCTTTGCTTGTCCTCAAGCAAACAGCGTCGGAGAAAATCAAAGTGACACGAACTCATCACGCTAGTATCTCTAAGTGGACGACCTATGCACATAAACAATACAACCAAAGTCTATTTCACCGAGAATAGAGCACAAGTCTCAACCATTTACACCACATTATACCACTAGCCTCTAACGCTTTCGCTAAAGTAAAACTAACGACAAATCAATTCAAGCAAGGCCAACCGTACGAACCACTTTCCATCATCCAAATCGTACCACATCATTACCATTTGTTCTCTTTTCTTTTCTTTTCTGTAACCTTTTTTTTTGGGCAAACGTGGAGCATCCCTCGTATGTAGTACCGTTTAGCTTGACGTTCACTCGGTAAAAATCGCGCTCGGGTACACATATTTCCTTAAGGGTTACATCATTGCTCATACTCTCGCATGACCAAATTCATGGCCACTGTGGTTACTCAACTCAATGAGTCCCCTCCGAGAGCATCGAAGCATTGCTCCAACATATATAAGATCTTTCCAATCAAACCACTAACCAACATACCAACATTCCACGAACCAATGCCAAGCTCGAATGTCAAAGTCGAAAGTAAACAAGCAAAAAGCAGAAAGAAGTTAAGCGAATACAAGTGGGCTAGTGTTAAGGCTCGCAATCTAGTAACAGGAAATAAACCAATCGTGCAAGCTACGACGATAGAAAGTCGACTCGAAGATACTAAAGATCAAAGCCAATGCACTAATCAATTCTCCAAACTGGACAAAGCAGACCAAAAAGACTCGTATTTTTTTGAAATTTTTCAATTTTTTTTTCAATTTTTTTTTGGGTTTTCAAAATAAATGCACATGAAATGAAAATGCAAATGAACTAATGAACGCGAAAGTGTTTCCCTCCCCCAAACCAAATCACACATTGTCCTCAATGTGGAAAACAGCACAACCACAAAAGCAGAGGAGGACAAAAATCATAAGAGGGAAGGAAAGTAAAACGAGAAAACGAGGGAAAATGGGGTAAAGAGTGCTCACAATGTAGAGTAGGAGCTCCCCCAAACCGAAGTGAAGCGTGGAGTGGGGCTTAGAATCCCCGTATATGCGTCCCAATTCACCCAACAAATGGTACTTCGGCATAGCACGCAAGAATACGCAAAAATGTAAGAGCAGACTGGGCGGTCCAGGACCGGCCGGCCGCCTGGCACCCCAATTTTCGATTTTTTTGCGTTTTTTCTTCTGTTTCAAATTTACGGCTCAGGTCTGGCCCGGTAGGTCTGGCTAAGGGCCTTCCTCGTGAGCTTTTTCAACATAACAAGGACTTAAAAGTCCATGAATACTGCGCTAAAAACATAAAGTAATACCCTCGTCTCGCGCTCAAAAATCAAACCAAAAGTCATAAAAGCAAACCAAACAAAGTACAAGTGCTAAATCAAAATACAACGTCATCGGGTTGCCTCCGGAGCGCCGGTTTATAGTCCCGCACGACTCTTCAAAGCTTCGGATATCAAGTATAAGCAGTGCCAAGGTTGTTGGCCATTCGCGCACTTCACTTGGCGATACAGAGTCGATCGCCATAAAACTCCTCCGGCTGAGGTAGCATAGCATAATCCATCACGCAAGGTATTCCATCGCGAAATGGCTCTCCATAACAGCTCCGTGCGCCGCGCACCTCAGACCGTGGATCTCCTCCTCCATCCCCAGGATCGTAGACATCCGCCCTCGTGACCTTCCGTTCCCCCAAACCAGGATCGTAGCCAACCTGCGTAAGACCTGCACAAGACAAAGCAGAAGAAACAACCTCTAAAGTGTCTCCAGTAGAGTGAGACGGAGGGGCAAGGTCAATAGCAGCCACAGACTCAGGCTGCATAGGGGCACGGGGGAGGCTAGACTTAGTGTATGTGAGCTTCTCCCCTCCCACCGAGAACGACAAGGTCTTATTCCCCACATCGATAACTGCTCCTGCAGTATGCAGGAAAGGTCTCCCTAGAATGATCGGGATGTGGGGGTCCTCGGGAATGTCTAGGACAATGAAATCAACAGGGATATAGAACTGCCCCACCTTGACCGGGATGTCCTCTAGGATACCTAAAGGTCTCTGAATAGTACGGTCGGCCATCTGCAGCGTCATAGAGGTAACTCCTAACTTAGTCATATTAAGCTTCTGACAGACGGAGTAGGGAATGACACTGACACTAGCCCCAAGGTCACATAGAGCGTTCTGAATGACATACTTCCCAATTGAACAGGGGATTGAAAAAGTCCCGGGGTCGCTCAACTTAGGAGGGGAACTACCCTGTAGCAAAGCACTACCCTCCCCCAAGAATGCAATAGTCTCAACCCCATCTATAGTCCGCTTCCGAGCTAGGACCTCCTTAAGAAATTTCGCATAGCGGTGAACTTGTGAAGTAAATCAATAAATGGAACATTTACCTGCAGCGTCTTTAGGACGTCTACGAACTTACTCAGCTGAGCGGTAGCACCGGAGTCTTACGACGACACCGAAACGGAGCTTTATTTGAATCGGGGGCGAAGGAGTAGCAGCTGGAGCACCAGAACTAACACCCAAATCAACATTTCCCGCATCAGCAGGTCCAGCCGGTTGGGTGACCGGCTGCCGGTCGACCGGCTGAGACCTCTTTTTCCTCGGATCAGCCATGGTTTCGTCATCTTCCTCCCCCAAATGCTTGGAACCATCATAGAACGTACCGCTCCTCAAAGTTATAGCACATGCGGTATCATGGGGAGGATTAGGGGGATTACCTTGGGGCGGCAAGGTGCCCTGTTGACGCGATGCTTGCGAAGTGGCCAATTGAGCCACTTGATTCTCCAACATTTTAATCGCAGCATCCTTGGCTTGATCGCTCTTCTGCATTTGCTGCATCATGATCTCCTGCGACTTGGCCATCTGTAGCATCATGGCCTTCAACTCACTTACACCCGAATCAACAACAGGAGCAGGAGCAGGTTAAACCAGTGGTGCATATGGGGGTCTTTGGTAGTTCGGAGGGGTTTGTTGGAAATTTTTGTGTGGGGGTATGTAAGGTTGATTTTGTGGTGGTTGGGTGGTTGGGTTTAAGACATTCTGATTACGGTAAGACAAGAGTGATCTATCGTAACCAGGTTGGTTTTGGTAGGGCAGGTTTTGGTTGTAGTTTTGATACGCAAAACCTCGCTCTGGGCGCAAAGATACCCCGTAGTATAACTCACATCGTGCCCTGTGACAGCCGTTCACGTGAGCACTAGAAGAACCACCACCGTCATCATAGAAATTTTGCGGTCGGTAGCAAAGAACCTGACTTCGTTAGCGCACTAATAGCCCCCTTATCACGGTCATCATGTGCGGACCGTGAATTCCCTCTCGGCTTACCAAACTGTGCGGAGTGTACCGCCATCTCCTCTATTAAACCCCAAGCTTTGTCATCATCGTATTGTTGGCAAGCGACCCACAGCAGCAGAATCCAAGATAGCTCGACTCTCCGCATAAAGACCATTGTAGAAGGTCATAATCACCAACCAAGTATTAAGACCGTGGTGTGGACAATCCCTAATCAGCTTCTTGTACCTGTCCCACGCCTCAGCAAGCGACTCGTCAGACGCTTGTTTGAAGCCACAATTTGGCTCCTCATCCGGTTCGTTCGCTCAGAGGATAGAATTTGGAGTAGAATGCTAGAGCCAACCCACTCCAATCTGTAATACCGGCGTCCTCCTTGTTTAGATCAGTAATCCACTCGCGGGCTCGGTCCTTTAATGAGAACGGGAACAGCATTTCCCGTATTTGCTCCTGCGTAATCCCGGCCTGCTTGATAGTAGAACAATAGTCGGTGAACATCTGCATATGCCGACCAGGATCTTCGGTTGGGTAACCACCGAATTGATTCCGCTCCACCAAATTGAGAAAGGCGGGGCGAATCTCAAAGTTGCCCTGTAGCGTGACGGGCATAGTGAATCCACTTGGAATGGACTCCGGTTTAGGCACCGAGTGACTCGAAAGTTTAGGCATGGTCACTGGCGGTGGAGTTAACGGAGTACGGGGAGGTGTGTCCTCTTCGTAGGACGATTGCGCAGCACTAGATTCGGAGTGTGACGCTTCCTCTATCTCACGTTGGTAAGTCTCAGCGATCTCTTTGAAGAAATTACGCGTCCGGCGGAAAGTACGTTCAGGTTCAGGATCAAATGGTATTAAACCTGAAGGTGACCTACGCATAAATAAACTACGAGAAAACGATGAGAAACGTCCTCAAGGAACTAGGTTCCTTGAGACAAAAGAGAAAAACCTGTAAGACTAACAAAAACTAAAACTAACTAAGCCGTTTCCCCGGCAACGGCGCCAAAATTGACACAGCTAAGTCGTATCGCTGAGATCAAAATAAACCTAACTAGCAACTAACAATAGCAAGCGGCAAGTAGGATCGTATCCACAGAGAAACGGAGTAGTTCTAAGTTAAAGTCGGCAATGACAGGTCAATCTCAAGGGTGTGAAAAGATGGGTTTGATTAAGCTATAAACTAAGGCAAGCAATAAAACAGATAAATAAGATATAATAAGGGAGAGATTAGGGCATCGGGTTCATATATGACAATGATTCAGGAACGCAAGTTCATAAGACGGAAGAGATAAACTGTGCAAATGACTAGGTTTATAAAACGCTCTCTCGAGTCAATTTTAGCCTTAAGCAAATTTAGCGGGCTCTCGCAACTTACTAAATTCAACTCATCTAACTCGCGTAAGTCTAGTTTTAACTCGGCTTTCGATCTTAAATTAAAACATACTCAGGTTCAATTAAACTCAGTTAAATCGGTGATCAGGCGAAATAAACCTAATTCAATTGACATAAAACGCGTAGAAAGAAATCAAGAGCACAATTTAATCAACCAGTTTAATCTCAAAACATGTTCCTGAACCAAATATCACAAATTCCCCTAAACCCTAATTATGAAATTAGCTAGACATAATAAAGATCAAAACAAAATAATAATAAGGAGTAAAAATAATGAATGAAAAGCAATCGAAATTTAAACCTGGAATTCTTACGGAGTACCAACGGTTACAAAGTAGATCAAACTTGAAAGCTAAATAAAAACTGGAGTTTTGAGAGAGAAACTAAAAGTAAACCTAAAATAAAGCAGTAGAATGAAAACTAAAACTAAAGATCATCCTCAACTTTACGTCCTAAGGTTTATATATAGGTTTCCAAATAACAATCCGGATTAAAAATCAAAACCCGACGAAATTGACTCTCAGCCGGCCGGCCGCTGGCTGGGCCGCCGACCCTTGTGTTGGTAGCTCCTTTGCTTCATTCCTCTTGAGCCCAAGCATTCATTTGGGCCTTTATTATTTCGTATGGCCTCTTTGTCTTGGCCTTATTTAACTCGTCCTTCATGTCTTTGGCCTTTGATCTTTGGTTTCCAGGAGCTCTGGTTCGCTCGAGCTTAGTCCAATCGTCTCGATTCTCAAATGCTCCAATCGTCCCGGGTTTTGGCTCAAAACCACCAAAACCTGCAAAATGTAAATAAAAGGCAGCAGTATCGAGAAACATAACATATAGCTCCTAAAGTCATAGTAAATACGAGTAAATACGAGCTAAATGTGACTGAACCGGGGGCATAAAATGAATATAAATAGAGTGTATCAAAGACTCAGAGGCAGGGGCCACCAGATTCACGGCAGGCACAAGGCTACCACCAGACTTTGTGGACTCGCGTGCCTGGGTATTCGCAGCAATGATATCCTCCATGGACAGGAAGCCCCTCTTACTAGACCCAGACGCTGCAGACATCATTGGAAACGAGTTACAAAGGAATGGTAAGTAAGGATCCCCCCAAAGTAAATGGAAAATGTCGATTACCCGATGGCGGCCGGGCACGGAGCTCAGGCTAGACCCAGGAATCTTCAGTGGGGGCAAAGTTGAGTGGCCCTTGGCCCCAGCGAGTATAGAATTTAGCGGAGTCACATGGATGGGAGTTTGGTCCAGGTGACCTATACCACTCTCACCAGCCACCCCACTCACAGACTTCTCACCCACCTCGGGCACAGCCTCCTCCTCATTTTCAGACCCCTCCTCATCTTCCTCAGACTCTCCACCATCACTAGCATGCTCAGGGGTAGGCGACACTTCGACAACGTCATCATCATCATCAGGATTCATACATTTGGGCCAGGCCCTCTTATCAGCTGGTAACTTTAGAAACGCCTCAATCCTCCTCCTTGACTCAGGGTCGTCAAGGGTAGGAACCCAATCAGAAACTGCAAAGCCAGATTCACAACAAAACCTAAACAAAAGACACATGCAAGAACAAAGCAGATGGAAATTCGAAAGTTCGAAAGACATACCAGTCCCTTCAAAGAGAACTCAGCGCCGAACATTCGGGGCCCAAAGTCTTACTCGGATGAACATGTAGTAACCGGTCCGATTCATCGCCATCACCCACGCCGTCAGGCGGGTCAAGAGATGCGAGCATCTGTCCTCAAACGAAAATGAACCCTCTTTTGCTTATACATACATAAGCGGTAAGTATTCCTAATATCGGTCGGTGAATATCAACTCCATACCTCCGGCAGAGGGAATCGATCCCGTGGATCAATCGCCAGACGGAAGGCATGACTTGGCAAGGCGGCACTTGAACAGTGCCCAAGAAAGCGCTCATTAGTGGGCAAAGTGGGAAAGTTGCACCAAATTTGAAGGAAGATTCAAAAATTGAGAACCAACCAGGACTAACCCAATCTACTCGGCGTCTCGTCTCGGGCCCAAACCTCAGTACTTTCTGGGATTTTTCCTTCCCTTTTGAGCCTTGCCACAGCCCCTTGGGCAAGCAGGTTAGGGTAGATGTTGACATCCTTGATCAAGTCAGTCGCTTCGAAAACGGAGTCACCATGGGTATAAGAAACAGCAGTGGAAGGGCCAACATCGTTGCGTGCCATAGTTGAAGTTGGAAAAGCAGGGAGAGATAAGGTTAGGGTTTTCTACAAATTGATTTGGGATTTTTGTTTGCTAGGGTTTTCAGATTCAAAGCAAAACAAAAACTAGGGTATATATAGAAGACAAAAAAGAAATTGGATGGTTTTTATAAAAATAAACGCGCGAAGAGATGTGACAAGACCCATGATGGGACGTGCGCAGTACATTGAGCGCCAAAATAGGGCGCACTTCCCCACGAAAAGCCAACTACTTCATTAATTACAAAGTTCAGGTCTCAGGACTAAGGGAACAACAAAACAAAAGGAGCCTGGGCCAGGTTCAGCCCTGGACCAGGACCAAGGACAGAAGCATCTCCTTACCCCCCAGTTCAGGACTGTAGGGTGAGAGATGGGACAAACTGCTTGTTGGGACCAAAACCCAGTGGTCCAGAACCCTGGGCCGTGCCAAGACAGGCGAGGAACCACAGCGGTCGGGACCAGGACGTCTGAGCAATTTCCAGACAGGACAGACAAAACAAAGGTGCAGGCCAGGAGAGGAATAGTCAAGATGGGCCAAGCCCAACAAAAGAATTAAACATCAAAGAGGAAAGCCCGAAGACGCAGCAGCAACCCTAAAAGAGACGTTGGAGGACTTGGTCAAGGAGCTAAACTGAAGCCTGAAAGGAAGGAGCTGTTGGAGAATCAGAGGGGAGAAGTTAGCTACAAAAGGGGGCAGAGACGTTGAAGCTGAGGACACTATATAAGGAGGAGAACTCAGAAGAAAAAGGGCATGCATTATCATACAACTCAAGCACACAGCATTCTACGCAATTCTCAAGCATTCAAACACTTCATAATTATTTTACGCCTTTATTGTATCTCTGTCTGGGTTGGTCAGGACTGCACTCCATTATTTCAGAACTAGTGAAGATCCTCTCCTGGCTTGGCGCCCGTGGTTTTTCCCTTAACATTTAAGGGTTTTTCCCACGTAACATATCGTGTGTCTTGTTCTATTTTTCGTTGCTTTTCTTTACGTTACAACTCAATAATCACGATCACAATTAAAGGATAGTACTAGTAGATCCACAATCACTAAAACGAACCGTGTGAGAAAATCACCCCGAACACAAACAATGCAATAATGATTATGTAATTCGTATATGATAATTCGATTTACTTACCCTACATAATTCACCAAAAACACTAATTATCTCTTTCCTCAAATTATTTTTTGCTTCAAAAAAAGATATCTATACATTTATAATTTAATTTTAGTAATAATATCCAAAATTGAATTGTTTTATTTAATTTTAATTTGAGTTATCCTTATGACATTTTTGGGTTATAGACTACTCCAACGACATGGGAATAGAGATAACATTCTCACGTGACGACTGAGAAATTAAAGTCAAAATTTATGTTTGAATTAAAAAAAATGGAGGATAACAATAATTATACTCTACTTAATTAAATTACTCCATTAATTAGTCTACTTGAGTAACACTCGTATAAACCTATAACTAATCACATGATTATGACTTTTCTTTTTTGAAATCACATGATTATGACTTTGGTTATGCATGCTTGGTTGTTAAAACTACTCACTAAACCTCTCTATTTTTATATTTCAATTTCATGAAAAGAAAAATACTCCATTATCATGAATTAGTTAATCTCCAAATTAATGTTTATCTCTCCACAATAAATTAGGGAAATAAATTTCAAATACGGAGTATATTTCTTTTATCATGTTAAAAGACTGGTGTTGTATAGTAACAATAATTATAATAATTTTGTACGATAATTTTACAATAAGATTATTGTGAAATTTTTCAGACAAATAGGTAATTGTCATTGTGTTAAATTCATGTATTGGCCTGGGTCGAGCCCGTCGAGAGAAGAGAGCACTTCATAAGCCGAAGGAGGTTAATTTTGTCGATGTGGGACCCCTTACATGTGATGGTCTTCTTTACACGCCCCATCACATGTAAGGTCCCGAATTTTTTCGTTTCATTAATCCCAGCCACATGACCATGGGAATTTTTATTTTATCAATTTCGGCCACATGACCATCAGAATTTTTTTTTGTCTTAGATCGACATGGGAATGTTCTGACTTTACAAACCGGTCTGGCATTCAATGTCGGTCGAAATATATGGTTGCCTGGCTAGTTAAATGTTATTAATGAAAATAGGGCCCCCGCAAGTGAACACTCCAAGTTGACCAAGTTTCGTTCATCCAACCCAGATCACATAACCATGAGCTCTTATACTATGTTAAATTCATGCATCGGGTCTAGGCAGAACCCATCGAGAGATGAGAGCACCTCATAAGGCGAAGGAGGTTCCATCCCAAAACCAATCAGCAATGGGAGGAGTAGCTCACTAACTTATATAGTAGTCAACTCTCTTTAGTTTCGTCGATGTGAAACCTTACATGTGCGTGGTGATCTTCTTCACACATTGTTTTATCTGATTTCACAAACTAATGATAAGTCTTATGATGTGAGACAATGTCATAAAATTAAAACTAACATTTTCATAGTTTCCGTTATTTATTTACGTACTCTTTTATAAAAACTAGATTAAAAAACAAACTTACATAAATAAACGGATCATACACCGTATGTCTTGCTACAATTTACATATATTTTTTTTTTTTTTTACTTTTTTTTTATATTTATTTTATTTTTATATAAATGAGACATTTGTGAGATGAGTTGTAGGTGTATTATTGCCATAATTTTGTCTTATAAAGCAGACCACACAAGTCACACCCACATAAACTTTATTTGTCAGAAAGAATCAATCAATATCAAATGAACGTATAAAATAAATAGTTACTTTAAAAAAATAAAAAGTTAGTTTATAAAAAGTTTGGAGAACAAAAAAGGTGCAATACTTGGCAATACCATGCAAGTAAACTTAGTTAAAAGTCACTCCTAATATTACTACCTTTTTTAACTTTATTGTTTGCCCTTCAATTCAATACTTTGCTTCAAAGTTTTGCAACAACTAAATTACATCAATAATAATAATAATAATAATTAATAAAGTACTTTTCTCAACTTCTAAACTTGTTTTGTTGGTTTTCCTATTAGAGTATGTATCTAATGAAATGTGAATTTGCCATTAAGAGTCGGTTAAATGCGATTTGGCCTGTTTTTTTATCGGTGAGGGTCGTAATATTGTTTTTGATAATAAATAAAACTTTAATAGTAGTGTAAATCGATTTTTGTATTATTTTAACGTGTACTGATTTGATATTTTTGCACTTAAAAAATGTTATTTATGCCACAATTAGAATTTTTTATTTGTAAGAAATTTTGAATTCCGATGATCGACTATCACTTAATTATTATTTTCAATTGTACGATTAATTTTGATCTCTTTCTGTTTTTGTCAAACGATCTAGCTAGATGTGACTAACATATACGGAGTAATTAATTTCACAAATAATGCAAAAAATTAATTTAACCAAAAGTTAGGTTTTTTTTTATTTTATTTTAAAAATGACTATAATTATATTGGATATAGCCGATAAAAATTAGTGATATTCCACTAAAAGATTTTAAATTACATGTTTTTAAAGCATATTTATTATAGGTCATAGGGTAGATTAGTTGCTTAGCTTAAGGGAAATTACATGGCTAATTGTCTATAGTTTGTGGTAATTGACATAATCATACAAGAGTAGTCATTAAGTAAGGTATAATTTAAAAAAGTGGTCTCTATTAAGAAAGTCTGATTATAACACGTTTCGCTAACCTCTCCACTTAAATGTTATGAGAGGTTTTCTTATAAAGTTATAATAAAACCATCTTATTTTAGCTAAGTGACTATATTATCGATAAATTTTGTCTAGCAAAGTAGCAATGGTGTTCAGATTAAGGTAAATGAGGACGACTATTCTTTTAGGCGTTCTTTGTGACTACAAAAGATGGTAAAGTCAAGTTCATTCTGATCATCAGTTTTAACTTTGCTACATTCTCAATTATTCTCGAACTCGAGACTTTTGATTGAATTTAAAAAAAACACACCATTTGAAAGAACTGTACAAGTAAGTTTGTAAATTAAAATAGCATTTGTATTGGTGTATACGTTACTCGGCCGTGTGATCCATTAAATGAATTTATTGAACATTTTTAAAATGATAAATTAATAAAAATGATTTTGCATAAATTAATTAACATGATTTTACTAATTTAACAATTTGTAAAAACATGTAAAAGAATCTTTCAATCAAATTAGTAGAAAAAAAACTCCATGGAATAATAGTGTCAGTAGTCATAATAGAGATCCAAATCACAGATGTGTTATTTTTGTCAGCCTTAATAATAGAATTTATTATATATAATTCCATAATTAGTGAGAATCTTAACTTCAATAATCTTATATATAATTCCATAATTAGTGAGAATCTTAACTTCAATAATCTCATATTGTTTATGGGTAAGGATCCTCTCCATTTGTTGAAAAGAAATGGACATCCATTTCTTTTCAATGGTGGAGATCGGATCTTGGAAAAATCTAAGGGTTGTAATTATTTGATAAAAATAATGTTTTAATGAAGGAGAGAGAAAATATATTAAAATATTGATGTATTAGAGAGAAAATGGAGAGAAAGAAATGGAGATGATCCAAATTGATTGTTTATGTGGCTATCCCCTTTAGACACTTGGATATTTAACCTACTATGGTCTAGTTTTCTCGTAACTCACACATTTTATAATATACTTTTTGAAACTCTCAACTGTTATAATTTTTTTAATAAAACTTTCACCTCATATTATAACAATGTTGAAAAACATCACCAAATCCTCATTTCGACAACGTAAAACGTGAAATAAAATTCGCTTCGGTTATAGCAGCTCTAACTTATGTTTATGTGCGTGAATCTGAAACTTACGGATTATTCGTTAATTAGTTGTAACTCACGTCATCAAATTCTTATTATTCCTTTACAAAATGACTATTTGGTGGTGTTTTAAAAAGTTTTAGTATTATAAGGTGAAAGTTTTGAAAAATAAAAGTTGTGAAAAAACCCTTAAAAAAATAAAAATAAAATAACATTAAACAAAAATTCAAAGTAAGTGTTTTTTTGTCAGTGAAAAGATTATTTGTTTTTCTAGTTTCATTTAGTGAATATTAAAGTAAAATTTGGGTGTAACATAAAAAAATTTATTAGAGTATTTTTTTTTTTTTTTCATACATCTTAAATCTAAAGTCGGTAATTTATCTTCCTTTTTTTCCAATTTTCTCTAAAGTTCATTATTTTGTGATATTTATTTTATGAAATTATCTAAAAAATAAATTCAGATGAATAGAGCATTCCCTAATAAGAATTTAACGGAGTAAAAATATATTATAAACTCTTTGGTGAAACGATTATATTGTCAATAACCAACTTAACCAAAAAGTTAAGTTTATGGTTGGAGGCGTAAATTCAATTATAAATACTCTAACATGTTCCCTCACGCGAATGCTTTTGGGTGGTGAGATTTGAATCCGTAACTCTGGTTAAAAGGCTCTAATACTATCATGTCAGAAACCAACTCAACTTAAACTTATGGTTGAAGACTTAAGATTCAGTTATATACACTCGAACAACAATTTTACTATAGTTTATTACGAGATTTCTCATGCCATTCACAAACATAGTTACTTACAGTCATTTTCGATAACTTTATTCGTAGTTATCGGTAATAAGTAAATTTTACAGTATGAGACGGTCACCCAAAACCTTTCCGATAAAATATTTTGGGTGGTTTATGGTGATTGCTCGAGACAACTTTACATGTCAACAATACCCTTTTCCAGATCAGCATCACATGCTTTGTTATTCACATGGCCACCATTATTTGAGGAGTACACGCCAATGCTCGATATTAAAGTAATAATATTTTTTTTATTAGTAAATTACTGTTAATTTCTTTTAACTTCCTCACAATGTAGAAATTTTGTAGCCACAAATTCTTTACTAGGTGGAATTTTATTAATATGAAATTAAATCGCATTTATATATTCAACTATATTAACCGTATTTTAACTTTTTGACGGTACTCATGAAGTTAAAGAATATTAAAATTACATTTTAGCAAAAAAAAAAAAGAATATTAAAATTATACTTATATGTAACTAAATATATAGTACTCATGCCGAATCTTATGTGATTTATCTTCTTAAATACAATGTTAATATAAAATTTTATATAATTTTTTTTAATGTGTAACTATAAATATTATAGTTGAATAAATTGTGTTTCGATATATATGTATCATAAGTTCATAACATCATGAGGTAAAAAAGCTGAATGAAGGGAGTACTAATTTCATTTAATTAATGGTCTACACTATACTTTTTTTTTTTCCAAATAAAGATAACCATTACTTTATTATGTAATTACAGATCGAGTATATTTTCACATGCAAAAAATTAGTTACGGAGCAATAATAATGATTGTCGATTGAACACTTAATATTCCGTATAGAACAAAATTTGGTTATTCAATTTGAATTAGTGATGGTGTATATATGAGAAAATATTGATCATAAATGAAATAATCATCTAACTATGAAAATTAAATGAGAATAATACTAAAATGTGAAGATTTACAATAAAGTAAAATTAAAACTTAATATGAGCATGAGTGCATGACCAATGAATAAATATATGAAGTATAAAAAGATGATTCATATAGTAGTGATCATTAATTGGGAAGGTGGTAGCTTTTAGGTTAAATAATTTCAAAATGATAATTCATGTAAAATAAATCTTCTCATATAAATTTATATGTTTATTCTTTGATTAAAAACGTTAATAAATGTATGAAATATCGAATGTATATATCGAGATGATGTTAATACAAATACATCATGAGTTTAAACCCTAATATAATGTTGCATGATTTTTCTGTCAATATTTACCTTTATTAAAAATCTAAAACTGAATAATTAAATTGGCAACGACTAATCAAAATTTATGTCCAAAAAATAATTTAAATTAGAATCTTAACCATAATGAAGGCATGTACATGCACCAAGTGCACTAAACAAGCTAAGAGTTTAAATTATTGCAAATAATATTGGATTAATCACATCTAAGTAAGCTTTTAAAATTATTTAATTAATTATTAGATTAGATGTTAATCTTTGTTAATTAGTAGTAGTAGATAGTGGCCATATACTCGTATATAGTTATTCGGAGTAGTATATGTTTGCAGCCGCCTTAACATTGTCTTTTACCGCTCCATGGATAAATTAAAATCTTAAATAAGATCGTTATATGTATATAATGGTCAATAAATTACTTAATATCTCGTTTAATATTGTTCCTAAATAAGGTACTCTATATTGAGTAAATCTATTGATCAATTGTATGCATATTATAGTCGCATATTTGTAATAAAATTATTCCATGAAGAATTATTTATACTGAGTTAATGGCGTACCTAAAATTCATGGTTTATTAAGGAAAATATATAAAAAAAAATTAGAAAAGATGGGTTACTAATAATATAAGTTAATTTAAAATTAATATTTTAATATTTTCTATTATAAATTAATTCAATCAAATTAAAAGTTTTAGCCGATAATTGATGGACAAGATTGGTTTTATGATCTCTTTAACACGCCTTCTCAAAAGGCTATATATTATACAACACAATACACCTATTCAAATAACCCAAAAAAAAAAAAGGAAAAAAAGTTTAAGCTAATATACTTGGAAGTCTAAAATTGATTTTATACTTTCTACTATATGTTTAGTTGAAATTTATATTATTTTATGATTTGAGGGCGTGTGTGACATGTATTTGTCTTTCATTACCGCTAGCTAGCTATATCATGATTTGCCGCTTGTTTCTATGAGAAATGCAATTCACTATTATTAGTGTTATATTGAAATCAACTTAACCATAGTTGGAAGCTGAAGATTGATTTTTAAGTTTTACATACCTCCTCGATCGTACAAATTTCATATGGATTTAAAACGTGGTTGTAACTTGTAACTATAGAGGACATTGCCCTAACACAAATTCTCATATGAACAGAATTGCTTTTCATGAGAACGGCCAATATTGTTAGACAAAGATGCTGGGAAGAAAGATGTTCTTCCCCACTTGTCCTTTGTCTTTAATATTTAACCCGCTTTCTCACAAAGCTAATTGCTTCACACAAGACTTACACTTGCCCTAAACTGAAAAGGAATAGGGCTACTAGCTGCTACTATTAATCGCTTCAAAATTTGTATGTTGGCATGAGTAATGCCGCTTTCAATTCATTTTTATGCACAAATCACTTGAGTTTATCAAATCACATGAGCTTCTTGTTTTAATAATCTATAAATTATCATTTGTGATGATATTTTTATTTTTTAGGTGGATAAAATCATGAATTGAACACCATTCATCAAATCAGTTCTAAATATTTCATACGGAATATATATAAACTAGTAAATATAAAAACAATCAACTTTATATGAGATCGTTTCACATCATATAATTTTAAAGGATTAATTGCCAAGAATAATCCGAACTGGTCCTCTTATTCCATAAATAATCCAAACTCAATTTAATCCACGAATAATCCCAACTATTGAATTAATATTCCAATAACAGACTTTAGCTAATTTCAATCGACTCTAACACGTAAAAAAAATGCTTAAATTGACTCTAGATTTGCCTCACTCTTATTTTAAGTAAAATTTAAACCGTTTTCAATTCTTTTTTTATTGATTAAAGCGTGTTAAAATTTGCCAAAGTTCATTATTGGAATGTTACCTTAGTAGTTGGGATTATTCGTGGATTAATTTGAGTTCGGATTATTTATGGAATAAAAGGACCAGTTCGAATTATTCTTGGCAATTAATCCAATTTTAAAAACTTATTCTAAATAGTAAATGATCACTTCATCACGTACGTAACATATCTCACAACAATTTTATTTTCAGATCGTATTGTGTAGTGGTATGTACTTGTAGGGTAAAAAAACATTAAAGAGGTAATAGCTTTTCTGACAACTTAAAGTACATCCAAATGTCAGTAAAGAGATGCTATTTCCCCGTTGTTCGTGCATGTTGTTCTTTCAAAAAGTTTCTGACAGTTTCATGTGTAAGTCTTGTGTGAAACGGGTAACCCATTTCTTGTGAGAAATGGGTCAAATATTAAGTAAAAAGACAAAGGACAAGTGGGGAAGAACATCTTTCTTCCCACTTGTCCTTTGTCTTTTTGCTTAATATTGACCGTTCTGTAAGCATTACCCGTTTCATATGAGAATTTGTGCAGTTTCATTGTACCTTATTATACTCCGTATGTGCTGTTTCACGGGGTAAAATTTGGTTGGCTGGGCCTCCTGTCTAGCCGAGTTCAGAAGTGTTTCAAAGCTTATAAAGGTAGAAATGGTAAGATTTTGGGTTCGACTTTTTGAATAGCTAGGTAAAGGCAAGCGGTTACCTACCATCCTAAGGGATGACTTACTTGACACATGTGGTTTGCACTTTGCAAGGTATTGCAAGTGTCCGGAGAAATTTAACCCCTCGTCATAAAAAAAAAACAGTAATTCTCCTGTAAGACTAGTCTTACACTAAGTTAATGCGAGACAATAGTACAAATAGTAGTTAAAATGGTACAAAAACTTGAAACAAATCTACTAAAGTCACGTTTAGGGGTACTAAAAAATTTTAGTTACAATTAATAATAACTAGTATTACTAAAATGGTACAAAAACTATATAATCGAGTACAAACGAGGCTGACTTACAATAACTTATTGTAAGGCTTGCCTTACACAAGAATTTGTGAAAAACAAATAAAAAAAAATAAAATAAATACATGGTTTCTCTATCCATTTCGATAATTTAGCATTTTAGCCTATCAATTTTCTTTTCATGAGGGATGAAATAAATAAATTTATAAGATTCATGAACGAAATAAAAAGGCTTATATGGAGATGATTTGAATATGAACAAAGTTATAGTTGTAGGATAAATGTTAAAATAAGTTAGCAAGAGGACTAATTGAATTTCTCAACAACTTGTTTAATATTGAAAAATCGATGAACATTGAAGCTACCCTTTAGGTAAAATATGCGATATGAAAGTAGTAATGTGGAGTGGAAATTAGAAGTAAAAAAAAAAGAAAAAGTGTGGACATAAATTTTGGTTAAAAGAATTATCAGCATCATAAATATTTTTTTTGGTTAAAAGAATTATTTTGTGAAAAAAAATTCTAAACAATGAATATAGAAATTTAGCGATAGAAGAACATTTTTATTTTTTTGTTTTTTCGATTGATTTATGCTTAAAGTTCTATATTTTCACCCAAGAAAATGAAAAATGATTAAAAATAGTAGTCTATACAAAATAGAAATAAGGCAGTAGTACTTAATTTTATTACTTCGTGTTATAAAATAGAAGTAGTAAAATTGTACATTGTTAAACGTAGTCAGCAGTGTTTTACACAACACATTCGTATTTATTTTTATTTAGGATGCGTAAACTCAGTATTAGTTATGAAATTGATTTTATTGCCATTCCTAGGAGTAAATAACTTACAATAGAAAAATCTTTATTATTTTAAAGAAACTTTGAGCACCAAAGAATAAAAGCTCACATAAAAACCCTACTAATAATAATTAAAATAAAATAAAATAATGAAGTCATCCACACCAAGGGAATGCAGCAGCATGATACGATCCACACCAAGTAGAGCTCTCAAAATTTGACCCGACCCAATAAATCGCCTGGAATCGACCTGTAAATGACTCGAAGTAAACCTGCCTTTTTCGACCCGAACCCAAAATCTACCTGAACCGGAAATGACCCGAAAATAATGGGTCTAAACCCGACTCGTAGCGGGTTAACCCGTTGAGTCAAAAAAATTACGTTCCTATATATATATATATATATATATATATATATATATATATATATATATATATATATATATATATATATATATATATATATATATATATATATAAAATGTTTTTATCAGTTTCAATTTACATGTAAAATTTCTACTGCAAATTAATTTAAACATTTCACACCTAATAAATTTTTCATAATTGAAAATTTTCATTTAAATTATAATCTTTATTATTCAATAATTATAGAATCAGTCATTTTAATAGTGTTTGTTAGTTACATTTGACATTATGAATTTGAGGCATCTAAAATCATTATTAAATTTTGAAACAAAATATATGTGGAGAATAAATGAGAAAAATAAAATGATATATTTTTAAGTTGGTAGTTTGAAGTAACATTTTAAATTTGAAGATACAACTTGAAAACTACATATATGGATCTAATATTATAAATATCGATTTAATAGACGCACACACATCTATAAACTTATTTTAAAAATTTTAATTTTGGAACTTATAATTAAAAAAAAATTAATTTTTTAATAATATATCAATTAGAGTTGGTTTTTGGAGGCACCATAAAAATGACCTTTTTTTTTTTTTTAATTTTTTTTTTGTTTTGTTAAAGCACTCTAAAAGTGTAAATAGTGCATTTGGAGGAGAGTTGAAAAGTTTAAATTTTTTGATTTGGTGGGATGTAAAATCAAGGAATAAATTTGGGGAGAAGATAAGTGATTCTAAATTCTAAATTTGGGAGGGAAATAGTGAAATACGTATCAGTATTACCCAAAGTCTTCACATTAGTAATTCACCCACTTGTCAGTAATGATTAATGAAGTACAGTTACAAGGGACAACCTCCACTAATCTTAATATTTATGTTTTAACATCACGTAAAGTTTGATTACAAATGAAGACGGTAGTTTTTTTTCGTGAAAATTAAACCGTTATACCAAAAAAAAAATATGGATAAAAAGACGTTGATTAACCCGTATTTTGACCCTAACCCGACTTGAAACCCGTGTACATCTGACCTGTATACTACCCGAACCCAAAATACACCTAACCCGTATGTTACCCGTATAATAGTTACCCGAACCCGAAACCTGCCCGACCGACCCGTTTGACAGGTCTAACTCCAAGTAAGTTCTTGACGAGGCCTATGCCCAACCCTAAAGTCCCTTAGAGCGTCTCTTAGGGCATGCCACGCCCAAGTAGACCTGTCAAACGGGTCGGGCGGGTCGGGTTCGGGTTCGGGTTATACGGGTCGGGTCAATACGTGTTCGGCTTAAATACGGGTCGGGTCGGTCTCGGTCGTTCAGTCAAAATACGGTCAAAAATACGTTTTTCGCGCCTTTTTATTTATTATTTTTTTAATTAAAAAAATTCTTTTATTATTATTTTACATTATGTACATATTTTATTGTACATATGTAATACTAAAGTTGATATATATTCATTCTTGTAATTTATAAAATTAAAATAGTCTATTTATGAATATATTCATAATATTTCAATCATAATTTTCATCATCATTTTGATATTTCAACTTATAATATTGAGGTTGTAATAATTATTAATATTAAATTATTTTTTTTCATGAAATATTAATTTTGTAGGTTCAAAAAGTCTTGTTACACGAAATTACACTTGACCCATCGGGTCGAACGGGTCGGGCGGGTCTTGACCCTAAATTAACGGGTCATTTCGGGTTCGGGTCATTTCGGGTCACGGGTCAAATTTTACGGGTCTTGACCCTAAAAAAAGGGTCGGGTCGGGTCGGTTTTTCGGGTCGGGTCGAATTTTGACAGGTCTACGCCCAAGCCTTGACGCCTCATAAGGGCCACGATCGAGCCCTAAAAAAAACCCACACACCCCAACGTTGATTGTTAATATTTTTTTTTATATATATAGTTTTTTATTTCGTGTTTTTGGTATATTAGTATTATTTTTCGTAATTTTAAAATTTGAAACTACAAAAAACAAGCGTTTTGCGACGGCAAAAATCCATCACAAAACACTCAAATCCGTCACAAAATGATCTTTGCGACGAAAATAACTAATCCCGAAATCGTAAACCGCATTATTTAATCCCTTATATAAGTTTCGTCATTCTCATTAAAACATTGACTCACAACAATACTATATAAACTTCACACAACTTTCTTTCTTCACCGATGTGGGACTTCAGTTAGTTTTAACTTTGCGACGTTTTTTTTGCAACGAAATTCAGTTTGCGACCGAGTTTTATAGATTTGCAACGAAATTCCATCGCAATATTTTTTTTGGCAACGGAATTCCATCGCAAATACCATCGCTAATTTTTGCGATGGAATTTCCTCACAATTTCCCTCGCTAATAAAGGTGCCAAATCAAATTTTCAACCCGCCAAAACAATCCGTCGCAAAATCCACTTTCCTGGCAAATTTTTTAAGTGCGATTGAATTTTTTGGCCGTCGCAAAAGCTATCGCTAATACCATGTTTTTTTGTAGTGAAAATAATAGCTAAAAATGAACAATAAAATATATACTCCGTATTAAACTACGGAGTAAAAAAATTAAAGAGTTTTCGTTGTCTAATTCTCAACATTTTTATGGTGAGAAGTTTAATTTTAGTACTCCGTAATAGATAATATAAAATTCTTTATAGAAGTGAATAATCGGTAGATTTTTTTTTTTTTTTTTATAAAAGATAAGTCCAGTAATTTATGATTTTAAAATTGACGGTGTTTGTTGAAACGTAATTTTTTTTGAAATAATTATTCAAAAATGTACAAATAATAATAACCTTAAAATATAATTATTTACTCGAAATTTTAAGTATAATATTCGTAATATTAATTACCTTCTGTAAAACACAGATTATGTTTAACACTTTTTAAAAATGTGAAAGCAATGAACACGAAAAACAATTAAATAATGGAAAAGAAAGTTCAATAAAGATAAAGAAGCAAATATTTTTTTTACTTTATTTCCAACTTAAAAAAATTAATTGTTTTTTTAAAAAAAAAAAATAATTCACTTAGCCTGCAAGTCATAAAAAGTTACATAAATAGTGTTTGAGTTCCAGTTGTCCATTTTTGGTTGCTTCATTTTCATTTTGACATTCAAGTGTTTCCAATTTTTCACAATAATTGATTAAAAATTCACTTTTATTACTAAAAAAATCAATTTTTTTATTTAATTTTGTTTGATCAAAATTAACCTTATTTATCTATAAATACCACACAATCAAATGATACATTTCCATGCAAACATAACACCAAACAACTTCCAATTTACTTCAAAATTTTTCACAAGTTTCATATGATTGGATTCATACCCATTATTTGTAATCAAATATTGTGTTGATTTTCACACAAAAGATTACATTTTTTTTGTGGGTTTCACTTAATTTGAACAAACCAAAAAAAAAAATATAATTAAAATTTTATATATATAAAAAAAAAAATGGAGCAAAAGAGTATGTTGTTGTCAGCCATAGGTGTAGGAGTTGGTGTGGGAGTCGGTATCGGAATCGCTTCGGGTCAAACCGTGGGTAAATGGGTCGGGTCGGGGTCGGGTTCGGATAGTATAACAGATGAACAAATTGAGGTTGAATTGTTGAGGATTCTTGTTAATGGCAAAGATTGTCATATCACTTTTGATGATTTCCCTTACTATCTTAGGTAAATATTTTCATTGTCGGTTTTAAAATTATAACGGTTTTTCTAACCTGTGTCAACTGCACTGGACACGAGCTATAACGTAGATAAATTTGTTATTTTGAATGATTCATGAGAAAATTTTTTGTTGGATGAATAAATAAATGAACAACCCGTGTGCTTACTGAACACGTGTTAAATATCGAAAATTAACACATTCGAGAAAAATATTGTTTCCTAGTGAGTTCGATTATAGATCCTTTAACTTGAGCGGGTTGACAGACGTTAGAAAAATCGTTATTTTAATTGTATGGACTGGTTTAGAAAGATGTGATTTTGAATGACCTTTTTAGGAAACCCCAAGTCCCCAAATGATAAAAATCAAATCTTTTGAAGTGGGTTGTTCTGCAATCATTAAATGATACTCTTGTATAGTTGTATTCCCTAAGAATTTAGAACAAAACCCTTAGAATCTTGGATGTTATTGTACTTTTATTATCTGGGTTTTTTGTTGAATTTTTAGATTCATGTTTGTTTGATGGGTGGAAGAATCATGGAAATTATTTATTTTTGTGATACTTATGATTCACTCATTTTAAAATCTGAAAATAATGTAATTTAATTTATTCAACTTGGTGTTGGAATCTTATGATGATGATAGAAGGATAAGATTCTTCTGCCAATTGAAGTATTTTTTTCTGATAATTTCATTCAAAACAGTCATCGAATAAATAACGTAATTGCTCTTTCGTATACAACTTCATAAGTTTAGCTGTTTAATGTAACACCCGAGAGGCCGAGACTGTGTATCTTGTTAGCGAATCTGACGTCTTTAGTTTTTGCGGTATTGGTAACAGTGAGCAGACACGAACCCTGCTGACAAGCGCTGCGTACGTGCATCTGAAACATGCTGAGGTCTCCAAATTCACTCGAAATCTGTCACCAGGAAGTCGGGCTATCCTGCTTTCTGGACCTGCTGGTATGCACCGTCTAAAGTTTCATCTTCCTCGCGTAATTTGGTAAAAGCGGACTTTTCTCAGTAGTTTCTGACTGTGTTTTGGTTGTCGTGTTTTCACTTTGCAGAACTTTATCAGCAAACGCTTGCAAAAGCGCTGGCACACTACTTTGATGCAAAGTTGTTGCTGCTGGATGTAGCTGACTTCTCTATAAAGGTAATTATTGACAAACTAAAGCGTGATTTTGTCGAGATTTTCATGAACTCGGTTTGACATCTGTTGTTGTCTCTGCCCGTTGGTTCTTGCAGATGCAGGACAAGTATGGCTGCAACAAAAAGGAACCTGTAAGATCTCTACATCCTTTTATATTGTGCATCTGATTTTATGGTTTTCCGGAGTTTCTCAGATCATTGGCTGTATTTTTTTGGTTAACGTTTGTTTTTTTCGTCGTTCTTCAGGCACTGACGAAGTCGTTATCAGGAGCAACATTGGAACGCGTCTCTAGTATGCTTGGTTCCATGTCGATGCTTTCACCAAAGGAACAGCCTAAAGGTATACAGACATGTCTCGCTTCATTTTTTGTTTAAACATTGAATGTTAGCAAATGCTCAAAAATGACATGCTTCGATTTCTCGTCTTATTCAAGGTTTGAAATCCGCAAGCTGGTCTTTTGACGAGAAACTCTTCCTCCAAGCACTCTACAAGGTCTTGGTCTCGACATCAGACAGAAACCCCCTGATATTGTACGTCAGGGACATCGACAGGCTACTCGTTCAATCAGACAGGCTGTACAACATGTTCAGCAAGCTGTTAACCAGGCTGACTGGTTCAGTCTTGGTTCTCGGATCTCGTATGTTAGACGCGAAATCTGAAGAAATCGACGAGAGGATCACCAAACTATTCCCCTACAGTATCGACATCAGGGCACCTGAGGATGAGGCGCATTTGGGGAAATGGAATGCAAAATTAGACGAAGATATGAAGATGATTCAGTTTCAGGACACCAGGAATCACATTGCTGAGGTGCTCGCTGCTAACGATCTTGTGTGCAGCGATCTGAATTCGATCTGCCACTCAGACACCATCGCTCTCAGTAACCATATTGACGAAGTCGTGATGTCTGCAATTTCCTACCATCTGATGAACAACAAGCATCCCGAGTACCGTAATGGAAAGCTTGTCATCTCTTCCAACAGGTACAGTCTAACACCATAACAAAACATTTTCGTGGTTATTTTTACTTTCTCAATTGACATTGTACGACTTACGTGTATATTAATTGGATCGTTGTCTTTCGTGCTGTAGTTTGTCGCATGGATTGAGTATATTCCAGGGAGGGAAGCAAATGGGGAAAGCGAAAATGGATACGAATGGCGAAATTGGCAAGGTTCGTTTTCTTGCAGTGTTACACAAACCTGCACATTTTTCATGTTCATACTTAAAAATACTGAAATTAATGTTATTTATAATTAAACAGCAAACGGATGATGCTGCTGCTGTGACGGCGGAAAACAAGCCTGATTCCGCTGCTGCTGATAACAAAGGCGAGCTCGACAAGTCTGGTGCAGCGACAAAGAATGCTGAGAATTCTGCTCCTGTGAAGGTAAAACACAACTTCTTCTATTATAAATTAATTTCTTCTAAATTTGCTTCGTTTAGTACTATCGTCTGATGCTGAACATATGAATTCATCTCGTACAGGAAGTTTTGCCCGACAATGAGTTTGAGAAGCGCATCAGGCCAGAGGTCATTCCTGCGAACGAGATCGGGGTCACATTTGCTGATATTGGAGCACTCGACGACATCAAAGAGTCGCTTCAGGAACTCGTAATGCTCCCTCTGAGGAGACCCGACTTGTTCAAAGGCGGTTTATTAAAGCCGTGCAGAGGTATCCTTCTCTTTGGTCCACCTGGTACCGGAAAAACCATGTTAGCCAAGGCCATAGCCAACGAAGCCGGTGCAAGTTTCATCAACGTCTCTATGTCGACAATCACCTCCAAATGGTTCGGAGAAGATGAGAAGAATGTGCGAGCACTGTTCACGCTCGCTGCTAAAGTGTCCCCGACAATCATATTTGTTGATGAGGTGGACAGCATGCTCGGGCAGAGGTCTAGAGTCGGGGAGCACGAGGCTATGAGGAAGATAAAGAATGAGTTTATGACTCACTGGGACGGTCTTTTGTCCAAGGCTGGCGAGCAGATTCTCGTTCTTGCTGCAACTAACAGGCCTTTTGACCTCGACGAAGCCATCATCAGGAGATTTGAGCGCAGGATAATGGTTGGTTTGCCTGGCGTTGAAAACAGGGAGAAGATCATGAAAACTCTCTTGTCGAAGGAGCACGCAGATGAAATGGACTACAAGGAACTTGCGACACTGACCGAAGGATACACTGGCAGTGATCTTAAGGTTTGTTGTCGCTGAAATTGAGTAACTGCACGCTGTTATATTGTCGTCTTTCTCAGTCCCGTTAAAAGAACTTTGTTATTTTGCGTGTGCAGAACCTCTGTGTCACAGCTGCGTACAGGCCTGTTCGTGAGCTCATCCAGAAGGAGAGGCAAAAGGATATTGTAAGAAATCGAACATGAACTGATCTATTACGCTGCTATAATACTGTCTTAGAAATCGTATACTGAAATCTGGCGTTTACTTCTGATGTTACAGGAAAGGAAGAAGAGAGCTCAAGAGAATGTCGATTCATCAGATAGTACTTCTGAGGTAAAGGATGATGATAAACAGGAAGAAACACCGATTGTTTTGAGACGTTTGAACATGGAGGACATGAGGAAAGCAAAGCAGCAGGTTGCTGCCAGTTTTGCTACCGAGGGTGCGGTTATGAACGAGCTGAAGCAGTGGAACGAACTGTACGGAGAAGGTGGAACGAGGAAGAAGGAGCAGCTAACTTACTTCCTCTAGACGCCTCGTTCATCAGATCGTCTTCTCGACAAGTCCGTCCGTTACTAGGACAGAATGAATGTCGACCAGAAATCAGTACTTGGAAGATCGTCCTTTATGAGATCCATCCCATCCCGACCATTTATGACCATGAAACAACGTCGTCAGCATCGAAGAAAGCGGTAGCTTGTATGTGAAATGTATTACTCTGTGTGCTTTTATTAAGTGCATCTATGGACAATAAGGTCAAGTTATAAGTTCCACTTTAGTTATATTTTTAGGTTCACTTTCCACAAATCATGTCTGTGTTTTGTGGGGGTGTGTATTAGAATTATGTACTCTTTTAATTATTCTTGATTATTGTTGTTGTAATTTGTGACTCAACAATTGCACTATTGCTCTTGTTTCAATGTATATTATTAAGTCTTTTGTCACAAATTTCTGTTCTTTTCTATCTTGCACATCATTGACCCGATAAACGGAAATGGATTCTCGTCAGCTCCTATGATGTACTCTCTACGCCTATTTTAAAAGTTCAGCTTAGACGGTTATATACATACAACAAACTCCTTACAAGTTACAACAAATGGATTGAGTATGATTATATGTACTAGGGAGTGACGACTTATAAAATACTCAAAACAGACAAATGTATACGTACAATAGTCTCGTTACGTTATCGACCCGATTTCACAAATGACTAATCTATATGGTACAAGAACTCTTCCAAAACCCTAGGAACCTTGAGCACCAATAACACATAGAGACCTTATCTCAAGTGTCATCAAAGAACCCAAAGAAAGGATGTCTCCGAGACTTTCAACACAAGGGTACCACAAACACCCCAAAACCCTAGAATAAACCCAAGCACAACACTTGTGTATATCCCTAAAATGAATTCATAATTGTCCTTGTGATGACCAACATTGTCCTCATTAAGTACTTTGCTGTGTAGGTGTTCCTTCATATTTTCCAAGACATTTAGGTAGGAATGCCCCACTAAGTCCCTGTTCTTTTCGGGTTTTTAGATCTGAACTTATAGGAGCTGAATTTATAAAAGTTGAACTTATATGAGCTGAAGTCAGTACAAATTAAAGCTTAGTGAGGTTTATAAGAGCTGAACTTATTATAGCTGAACTTATAAGAGCTGACCTAAATTTTAAGATCTGAAATTAAGCTGAAAAGAACGAGTCTAAGTGTAGGGTTACCCTTACCCTTATACGGAGTATGTTGTTCCAAATGGAGTTTTCCCACTTAAATTTGTTCAATGACAAATCTAATTAAGATTTTCATGTAATTGATTGATGCTAAACTTGTGGGTATTTCACCATATAGTTGATCATGGGACAAATCTAGGAATTGTATTGATGTTAGTTAAACTTATTTTGCATGGAATGACACCACTTAATTTGTTTTGTGAAAGGTTTAGGAACACCAAACCAACTAGGCTTAAGAAGATGTCGGAATTCGACCGTGTAATTTGACCAGGCCTCTAGAATCCCTGGAGCTGTGCTCCTTTCGTCTCCACATGACGTACGGTCGTACGGATCATGTATTACGTAACCATATGAAAAACTGATGACATCAAACTTAATATTAGCAAAATTCAGAATTAAAAAAAAAAAAAAAAAAAAGGTCATATTTGTATTAAATCCCGCGCTACGATCCTACAGACTTAAATTCTACCTATGGTAGGGTAAGGATCGGTCACGACTTCACGATACGTATTAACTATCCCTCCATTGACCCTAAGTTTTAAGGGTGTCCTCAGAATCAATGACAAATAATATGAACTTGTAAATTGTAAGTAACCTATCTTATGAAATAGTAGTCAAACTTAGAAGCATAATAATGGACCTAATGGTCCCATGAACAAGAAGTTTACCATTGACTTAACTGTGTAAATGATTTGTGCCTCAACTTCAACATTCATTTGAAATTTTACAAAAATTCTTATATAAAACCATCTTATTATAAGGCCGAGTTTTCACTGGCGTAAGGTTAATGTTTATGCACATCGACGAGTAGTCGACTAACTAAGTTGTGTTATTTCCAACACATTCACAGACACCACAAATGACCCTGTACGCTCACATTTTCGTACCTTGGCTCATACTGTCATGCTATTTACGTCTCCTTGTTGTCGTAGAGAGCCTTGTCAGTAACGTCAAATGCTTTGACAGTGAGAGGAATGCTCTGCTCCGATTCAAAGATGGCATTGCTTATGACTCAGGTGGGCTGCTTGCATCTTGGGGAGACGATAGCGACTGCTGTAAGTGGCACGGTGTCCACTGCAGTAATGTTACAGGTCATGTTATTACGCTCCATCTTCAATCGTCCTCCGGAACTTATCTCGAAGGTAACTTGAGTCGTTCCCTTATAGAGTTAAAATATTTGAGACATCTGAACCTGAACTTTAATATGTTTCCTCAGCCGATCCCTAGCTTCCTAGGTTCACTAGCAAATCTTGAGTATCTTAGCTTACGAGAAGCTTTTTATTGGAACGCGGATGATTCTAATTCTCGTCATGAGCAAAAGTTGGATTGGCTTTTGCGCTTAAGTTCGCTGAGATACCTCGACTTGAGTGGTGCTAATCTTAGTGAAGTCGAGAATTGGATTCAAATTGTAAGCCAACTCCCTTCCTTAGGTGTTCTTCTTATGGACGACTGTGCACTCGCAGTCAACAATCGAACACCGCTTACATACACTAATTCCTCGTCTGAACTTCGTACCATTAGTCTTTCAAAGAACCTGTTCAAGGACAGTTCTATATTCCGGTGGCTGTTCAATCTGTCGGCAGCTAGTGAACTTGTATGTCTTGACCTTTCACAAAACTCACTTGACGGTCCCATTCCAAATGGTGTCGGGAACCTGCGACATCTTACGTATCTTGACCTCTCTAATAACCTATTCACGGGTTTAATTCCAAATGGCTTCGACAACCTGAAACGTCTTTTGCATCTTGACCTGTCGAGTAATCAACTTGAAGGTCGCATCCCGAGTGAGTTTAACAGTATGCATTCCCTTTCTTACATCTCACTTTCTGATAACAATCTTCAAGGGAGCGTCTTCAAAGCGTATACTAGGTTATGCAACTTGCAGCAACTATACTTGGCATCTAACAACTTCACTGACGACTTAACAAATGTCATTCACGCTCTACTCAGCTGTGAAATCCCGGCAATTCTAACACTGGATTTGAGTTGGAACCGTTTTTGGGGTGCAATTCCTGATAGTATCAGCAAGCTTTCTTCGTTGACAGTACTATACCTAGCAGGCAACCACCTAAATGGTAAGATTAGCCATGGTATCGGACAGCTTGTTATGCTCGAGAAATTGGATGTTTCTTCCAATTCTCTCGAAACAACTCTTACTCAGACTCACTTCTTAAATCTTTCAAGATTACGCGAACTGTACCTGTCTGATAACCCGAGATTGGTGGTTGATATCGATGCAAGGTGGGATCCTCCGTTTCAGCTGGATATCATCATTTTGAAATCCTGCAAGTTAGGCCCTTATTTTCCAAAGTGGCTTCTGGTACAAACAAATTTCTCATCCCTTGACATATCGTATGCTGAAATTTCAGACAGTGTTCCCGTTTCTTTCTGGAGCTCTTTGCCATCCAAACTCCTGTACTTGAATATGTCTTATAATCAGATTCACGGGCGAATCCCAAATCTACTGGAAACAGGGTTTTTCAATTCGCCTGAAGTGGATTTAGGTTCAAATCTTTTCACTTTCCATATTGTACCTTAACGACAACAGGTTTTCTAAATCCTCTGGCATCTTTTGTCCCAAAACCGAAACCTCTTTATCTGAGATTGACTTGTCGAACAACTTGCTGTCTGGAGAGCTTCCAGATTGTTGGACAAACTTTGCTCAGCTGTCCAGTCTGCATTTAGAAAACAACAGAATTTCAGGAACTATACCGAAATCTCTTGGCGGCCTGACGCGGCTTAAGTACTTGCACCTGTATAACAATATCTTTTCAGGACCAATTCCGTCTTCGTTTGAGAACTGTACATCCCTGTCAATTCTGAATCTCGGATACAATTCACTTACCGGAAGCATTCCTCCATGGATCGGTAAATTTAAGAGTCTTGGTGCTCTTATCCTACGAAGAAATGAGTTACGTGGAGAGATACCTGCTAGCCTGTGTCAACTCCCTAGAGTTCAAATATTGGACTTTGGTTTGAATCGTATCTCTGGAGTGATACCAAGATGCGTAAACAATTTAACGGCAATGGTGGGCAGTCAAGATATCGGACTACTTTTTGAATCTGATGGTTCTCTTGATCGCGGTCATCAAGCCGTTAGTTTTCTACATGAAGCTACGATCGTTAACTGGAAAAGGGAAGAACGGACGTTCAAAGTATCAGTGGTATACGTAAAATCCATTGATTTTTCCTTCAATGAACTGTGCGGAGAAATCCCAGATGGAATTTATAATCTCACAGGATTGATAGCCCTCGACTTGTCAAATAACAACTTGAATGGAAGCATTGCATCAGAAGTTGGTCAGCTCGCAGCTTTAGAGCTTCTTGATTTATCGAACAATCATCTGACAGGAAGAATTCCTGAAAGTCTCGCCAATGTGAGCTCTCTCGGAATCTTGGCATTATCAAACAACAGTCTTTTCGGGGAAATCCCACTTGGCCCTCAGTTGCAGGGCTTCTCTCCTTCAGCGTACATGGGAAACCCTGGACTTTGTGGCCTTCCACTGTCGGAGTGTCTCAGAAATGAAACACCACCCATAGCACTGAATAACGAGAAGAGTGATGAGTATGGCGTGTTCCCGGGGTTGTACATCAGTGTGGTGCTTGGAATAATCACAGGATTCTGGGGAGTTTTTGGCTCGTTGGTTATCAAAAGAACCTGGAGACATGCCTGGTTTCGACTCCTTCACGACTTTCACGACAGGTTCTACAAGATCACTATGGGTATCGTAACCCAAAATGCGAGGAGACCATAAAGATGATAGGTTTTCCTCCATCATCACATTCATCAGTAGTCTTATATCATAACAATAACCAGTGATAACTCAGAATGTCAGATCCTCCCAATTATATGTAATTTTCACTTTGTCCAGCTTTGCGTCCCCAAAACTGACTGCACCGCTATTTCATCAATTTCCGCAGCTACAGCGTACAGCGTACGCTGCTCGTGCTCATATCTTTTCTGAGACAGTCATACAGAATCAGATATATGCTTCAATTCAAATCAGTAGTCAAGTAGTTCTGAAGAATAAAAACTTACTCGTATATAATTGCCAAGTTAATATATTAAGTAACATGTAAAATCCATATCTTTTAATCAAAGCCAAGCTAATTTATTGTCGCGTCATCAATCAGGTCACAGGTCATCTCGTTTCAATTCGTTTTGGGTTGGATCGAACCATTATCAGGTTCTGTCGGTTAACCATCTAGTCTGATCAAGCCAGTTTCGGTCACAAGCGCGACAAACTTTTCACCTAAACCAGATGATATCAGTTTATTTTATACTCGTCATACAGAGTACAATTCTGTTAAACTAGTTATTCAATATGAAGCTTAAAAAACGCAAGTCGAGTCAGGATCGTCTCTAAAGCTGAACACCAGCCCTCTATATATATTAGAAGTACACACATTCTGTTAAACTGTCATATCTTTTGTAATCAACAGATCCATCCTACAGATTATACTCATCAAACATGATAAGATAGTAATTGACATAGAATGGTCACACACACACAACAAAGTAGGGTGACAATTAAGGTTTCCTCCAAACCTTGGCTACGATCAACTTAGTGATCACATAGACCCTGTCGTAAATGTCATCAAGTAGCCGGAAGTAGGCCCATCTTAGTGATCTCTTCACGACTAAAGTGCCACAAACGCCCCAAAATCCTACAATAATCCCAAACATAACACTTATGTACAACCCCGGAAAAATACCACTGTCGACGTGCTCATCTTGTGCAGTAGAATCAGAAGGTGCATGATCTGCAAGACACTCAGGAAGTGGTGTGCCACAAAGTCCAGGGTTTCCTGTGTATGATGTAGCGTCAAAGCTCTGCAACTGAGTGCTCACTGGAATCTTCCCTGACAATTTGTTATATGATATATCAAAGATTTCCAAAGACGACACTTTGGCTAGGCTTGCAGGAATGTTGCCCGTGAGTTCGTTGTTTGAGAAATCAAGAAGTTGTAATTCTGCCAGCTCACCGATTTCTGATGGAATGGTTCCTGTCAACTTGTTTGCTGACAAATCCAGAGAACCGAGTCCAGTGAGACGTGTAATTCCATCTGGGATTTCACCATTTAGCTCGTTATCGGAAAGATCGATTGATTTAACTAGTCCTATAGTGTTTTTAAACGTCTGCTCTTCCCTTTTCCATGTCACGGTTGTTGTTTCATGTCTGATGACTACGAATTGGTGCATGCCATCAATACCCAAGGTGGTCGTTGGAAAATCCAAAGTGCTGTCTATCATCTTTCCCATTGCAGTGAGATTATGAATGCATTTTGGAATTATTCCTGAGATGTTGTTGCCAGAAACATCCAATATCTGGAGACTCGAGAGTTGGCAAAGGCTCTGAGGTAGCTCTCCGAGAAACTTGTTTCTGTGCAGGCTTAGTTCGCCCAAAATTTGTAAAGCAATACCAATCCATTGGGGTATGTGCCCGGTAAATGAGTTATAGCCAACATTCAGAATCACCAAAGATTTTAAGTTCTCCAACGACGCAGGCAGTAGTCCTGAAAAACTATTGTTATGCAGGTCCAAGTACACGAGTCGATTCAGGTAAGCAATAGATTTCGGTACGCTTCCATAAAATTTGTTGTTTTCAAGGTGTAGACTGGATAAGTAACTCAAGTTTTTCCAACAATCCGGAAGCTCTTCGGAAAAGAAGTTGTCTGATAGATCAAGCTCCGACATATAACTTAATGTTTTGGGACATAAAATATGGTTGGCGTCTGAAAACCTATTGTCATTAAGATATAATGTGGAATTGCTGACGACCCAAGATGGTACAATTCCCTCGAAAAGATTTGAACTCAGGTCTACTTCATAGAGCTCATCAAAACTCTCCAGTAAACCCGGGATCACCCCGGAGATTTCATTATGTGACATGTTCAAGTAAAGCAGATTGGACGACAGTGAATTCCAAAAAGAAACAGGAACGACATCGGAAATCTCAGCATTTGATATGTCAAGAAAGGATAAGTTATTTTGTGTTTGAAGCCATCTAGGAAAGTGTGGCCCTAACTTGCAGCTTCCTAGACTTAGAATTTCCAGCTGGAACGGCGGGAACCAGTCGTCCCTGATGTTCACTACCAGTCTCGGGTTACCCCAAGCTGAAAATTCTCGTAAACTCGAAAGATTTAAGAAGTGCTCAGAAGTGAGATTTCCCTGAAAAGTATTGGAAGAAAAAGATAATCTCTCAAGCTTTGCAAGTTTTCCTATACCTTGAATAATCGTTCCATGTAGCTGGTTTGTGTCGAGGAAAAGTTCCCTCAACGAAGAAAATGAGCTGATTGTGTCAGGAATGGAACCTGAGAAACTATTGTAACTCAAGTCCAAAGTCGTTAGAAGCGTTTTATCAGCACACCTAAGAGCTGTTTGGAAGACATATGTTAGATCATCAGTGAAATTGTTATGCCCTAGGTCAAGCTGTTGTAAGTTACACAGCCTGTTAACAATTCGGAAGACGCTCCCATTGAAATTATTCCAAGAAAGAAAAAGATGAGTAAGGGACGACGGCATATTCCACACCTTATATGAGTTCGGAAATTCTAGATTATTACTAGAGAGGTCAAGATACGAAAGATGATGAAAAGCATCTAGGATTGAAATGGGACCTTCAAGACCGGTGGTAGAAAGATCAAGGTATACAAGATGAGAAGTGATTCCAGGGAAATTGGATAACCACCGAAATATTAAATTGTCGTAGAAAATATTACCAGATAGGCTAATGGAATGGAGACTGGCAGAGGAATTAACAAATGTGAGTGACGCCGTTGTTGTGGCAGGAAGACGACAGTCATTCATACGAAGAACACTCAAGGAAGAGAGGCTGCTAACAGTTTGCATCCAATCTGTGGCATTACAGAGATTAATATCACTCAAGTCGAGGTATCTTAGACGAGTTAGACGAGAAAGCCACTGCAGACTTTTCCCCCCACTAATATACGAATATGAGAGATCCAAGGTTGTTAGCTTCGAAAGATTTCCCAACTGATGAGGAATTTTATTATCAAATGCATTAGAGCTTAAGTTGAGACGTCTTAAATGCTTAAGCTCACCAATGGATGGACTCAAATGACCATGTAGACATTGCCAATAATCAGTCCCAGTAATGTTGAGCGCGATTACATGGCCAGTGTGGTTACTGCAGCGGACACCACGCCACTGACAGCAATCAGCTTCACGCATCCATGAACTGAGCACACCACATGTATCGTTTGTGATGCCACGTTTGAACTGAAGCAATGCTTCTCTCTCCCTATCAAAGCACTGAACACTGGCATTTCTACGCCCATCGACAGAGCGACATAAAGCCGAGGACAACACAAGGCTTGACAGAATGATAAACACCAGATGATAATATTTACCCATTTGAGAATCAAAATGATCTTTCTCGAGAAAGCAGTTTCCCTCAGACCAAACTGTAACTACAATGTAAAATATAGTTGGATATTCAAGTTGTGATATGTGATTAGAAGTAGACAAATCTTTTTGACTTGTTGAGCAGTCAACTTACTGGAACCTCCATAATCAACATTGAACTCACCATCACAATGCATTTAATGACTTTGAAAGTTGACTCGTTCCCATCATTACGGACTCTTCTCGTTCACACCAGCATCTGTTAGGAGAATTTTGAACAATTGGCGTAACGTCAAAAGCCCGTCACAACGAAAGACTTAAAGACTTTTAACTAACACATGTACAAACCAAGACTTCATGTTTGTTTTCTATTGACCTGCCAATCTACGACTCAAATAAATAGGTCGACGACAAATACGAACCAACTATTCACGGCAATTTGTTAACCAGAAGGTGTGCATCAATTTATTCTTGAATGGTGTGCTCCCCCAACATCTATACTTTCAAAACAACACATCAAGCATCTTAAGTATGCGGATAATCAGACGACCAGCATAAATTTATTTAAACATTAGAAAACTTACTGATTGTACTCATCAAGCTTAAAAAGATACGACCCTTACCTTTGTTTAGGCATCACGTGAAACATGCACACACCAAGGATATGATCCAACTGACGCTGTCATCAACGTCGTGAAGGAGCTGAATAATCAGAAATAAAGTCAAATTCAAAGGAGTTTCAAGACGAAAAAGTCGTGGTCGAAGCCCATGAAGTTTTATCAGTGAAATTTATTGTGCATAAATTTTGGCCTCAATTTAACCACACACTAGTCTAATCTAATTGTCTATTTAATTGAAAAACTTAATCCACATTTTAGTTATAAGTATTTATGTATTCCCTATTGCACAGTAAACTGCCTTCTGAAATTTTCTATCACTTTAATGTAGCTTGCGATGTTTTTGCAACTTGAGTCATTTCTAAAATAAAGACGGATATTGACATCGTATCAGAACATGTGAATATTACCGTCTCCCGCTATTGGTGCTCCGCTTAAGCACAAATTTGGGTCAAAATTTTTATCGAACACCGGTGTCACGGTACTGTACCCCAGCTTGAGCATCATTTTTTGCAACATTTCATCGAACATGCAAGCGACACTAAAATTCCTCAATTTTATCCATCGAATCGAATTTTCTAATTAAACCTCATAATCTTCATTTACCACGACGTAAAAACTCTTCTCATAAATATACTTGAAGTTTCAAGCTCTCATTTATGACTAGCAGACTAGAAGAGTATACTTATTTACAATCAATTATCCATTGAAAAGAACTTAAATCATTTTAAAGTTCACTCAAAGCACACATTGACTTGTAAAGTTCTTTGATTTCTACTCTATGATTTTGTTCCCGACACATATCGACATACTTTACTCGTTCAATTGACCTCAACTTTCACAGTCAGGAGAACGTCAAGTAATTAATGTAGTAAAATCACTATGACAGCTGAAGTGAAATCGAAAACTGCGACAATGAAAGACTTAAAAACGTTAACTAGCACTTGCATAGACCAAGACTTCATATATACGGAGCATCACCAATGGGCAATGGCCTGTTAGTCTACGACTCAAAATAAAAAGTCGACAACAAATACGAACCAAATATTCACGACATCTCATTAATTATATTCTTACACACTCCTAACACGAGCTATACTTTCAGAAAAACAATTCATCAAACGTTTACATACGCAGATAATCAGACAAACTGAATAAATTTCATCAGACGAAAAACATTCAGCAAAACTTATAGATTGTTCTCATCAAGCTTAATAACATACAGTCGTCAGTCTCGTCACCTTCAAAGGCATCCCACATCAAGATACGATCCAACATACGCTGTCTTCATTGTCGTGAAGGATCTGAAAAATCAGCAATACAGTCAAATTCAAAGGCAGTTCAAGACACCACCCAGTTGCGGAAAAGTGGCGTTTTTATCAGCGACATTTGTTGTGCAGAATTTCTAGGCTCAATCTAACAACACACTCGTCTAATAATCAGTCTATTTAACTCCGAAACTCAATTGACAGTTTAGTTTACAAGTATTCTCAAATACTACATTGTATCGAACATGTAGACCATTTGAACTCCGCTTAAGTACAAAATTTCATTCGAACATTTTTATCGAACACTTGGTGTGCATCATTCTGCCTATTTTCATCCAACATTTGAAATTCTTCAACTTATACAACGAAGTTTCTAAATTAATATCATAATAATCATTTATCTTAACGTACAATAAGCTTACAATCTTCGCTTCATCGTCATGCAATTGCCGAAACTATCACAATGCATCAAAGATGCACTTTTTAACACGTGACCTGCCATCACGATACCTCAATCTTAACCATCAAAAGGCAATAACATCTTCGATTTTGGGACTAGTAAAAGAACAAAAATAAGCATAAATTTACGCTTCTTTTATTTAACATCGGCTATGCGTTTCACCGTGCACGTAACACATGGCTACATTCACTAAGTGGTAACCACATAACATATCAAAAATTACGAACGCATAGTAAGTACAACCACTGCTAAGATATTCAGACGATAAAGAGATTATCGGACTATAATACATTATACTAAGCTTAACCTTTTGTAATCAACAAAACCATCCTACAGATGGTTCTTATTAAACATAATAAGATAGTAGTAATTGACATAAAGGAGATCACACGGCCGAAAATAGGATGACATTTAAGGTTTCCTACAAACCTTGGCTACAATCACCATTGTCGTCACATATACTCTGTTGTAAATTTCATCGAGCAGCCAAAAGTAGGCATGTCTTAATGATCTCTTGACGACTAAAGTGCCACAGACGGCCCAAAACCCTACGATAAACCCAAATACCACACTTATGTACAACCCCAGAAAAATATCACCGTCGTTGTGCTCATCTTGTGCAGTAGCATCCGCAGGTGCATGATCTTCAGGACACTCAGGGAGTGGTGCGCCACAGAGTCCAGGGTTTCCCATGTATGATACAGCACCGAAGGTTCGCAGCTGAGTGCTGGGTGGAATTTTACCGGACAGTTTGTTATTTGATACATCGAAGATTCCCAGAGACGGCAATTCGGCTAGGCTTTCAGGAATATCGCCGGTAAGTTGGTTGTTTGAGAAATCCAGAAGTTCTAATTCTGACAGCTCGCCGATTTCTGGTGGAATGCTTCCTGTCAATTTGTTTCCTGACAAATCCAGAGAGACAAGTCCAGTAAGAGTTGTAATGCAACTTGGGATTACTCCAGTCAGCTCGTTATCAGAAAGATCGATTGATTTAACAAATTCTATGTTGTCTTTGAAAGTCTGCTCTTCCCCTTTCCATGTCATGGATGTTGTTTCCTGTTTGACGTCATTTGAAATTCTTCAACTTAAAAGACTCAGATACCACGATGCTCTAGGAAATAGTTTCGAATCAAAGCCTTATCCTTATCACCAACACTAGAACCGGTGAGTAATCCCGTGAATAAGGTAGCATTGTTGGCGTTTGGAGTAAAACTTCGGCTCCTCATAATGCCAATATAGTCCAAAGCCTTAGCGACATCATTAGCTTTGAGAAATTCTTTAACTATAGTATTGTAAGTACGTTCATCAGGCGGACATCCATTGTCGGCCATCTTCTCCAAAAGCTGAACTGCATCAACCAACAACCCTTGGCTACATAGAACTTTTATCATGATATCATAAGTAGCAACATTCGGCTGAAATCCCTTTGCGACAAGGTAAGAGAACACCTCAGCAGCCGCTTCCACTTGTCGCCCAGCTTCATGAAGGCTATTGATTATGATGTTGTAAGTATAAATATTAGGGGTAACTCCCTTACTTTCCATCTCCCTGCGCAGCGACATGGCCTGATCAATCCAAGCATTTTTTAACAAGCCATCAAGCAATGAACTATAAGTGACGACATTGGGTGCCACGCCATGACCTTTCATTTCTTCAAAGTCTTTGAAGTCACGAGGTGCAATCATTGTCTTTGCACAAGGCGATTATAATAATATTGTATGTGTAAGCAGTTGGGGTTATACGTGTTCCTCTTAGACGCATATCCTCAAACATGAGGACAGCTTTATCAACTTGTTTTGACTTACAATATCCGTTGACTAAACAGTTGAATGTCACAATATTAGGCAAAATGCCATTTTTCACCATCACATCAACGATGTTTTCAGCCTTGTCCATCTCTCCAAGCACGCAATACCCTTGCAACAATGCACTGTAAGTAATAACATCGGCATGCACACCTCTTTTATACATACATCCCAAAATAGCCCTGGATTCATTCAGATTTCCTTGTTTACAAAGCGTGTCAATTAATGTGTTGTAAGTGATCACGTTAGGAGCAATGTTGTTATCCAACATTTCAGCTAACATACGCTTAGTACCATCACATCGTCCTGCAGTGAACATTCCTCGAACCAAACTGTTATAAGTAACGATGTTCGGCAAAATACCCTTGGCTTTCATCTTCTCAAAAAGATCGAGAGCTTCAGGCAAGCGTCGATCTTTACACATGCTATCAATTAGGATATTATATATGACAACATCAGGTGTAAAAGGCGTTTTACGTTCCATATTACGGAACAAAGTGAGAGCACCGGAAATGTCACCGACACGACAAAGACCTTTTAAGATCATAGAAGAGGTAATACAGTCTGTTATTGAAGATGGGTCCCCGAGCTTAATGAGCTTACCAACGAGCGAAAATGCAAAATCAAGACGACCCAAACAACAGTAACAATTCAAGAGAATAGCAACTGAATACGAGTCGGGGCGTAAACCAGAAAGCTCAATCTCATTAGAGAGATTAACAATGGTGGAAAAAGGAGGGTGAGGTTTAATTTTAGACATAGCACTGAATAACTGAGTGAATACAATGATCGAAGGCAGAGGACGTAAAGAGTTCAATTGATGAAAAATTGAAACGGGAATATTGGGTGTAGAAAACCCTAATTTGCATTGATTCTTAACAGATTCAACAAACAATTGGGGATTTTCAACGACATTATCATGAGAGAAATTACGGCCAACAAAATTGGAATAAAATTGAAATTGAAATCGAGAATGAAATCGAAAACGGAAGATACCTTGAGAAATTAAAACAGACATGGTTAAATGAAGGTGAAGAAATTAGGGTTTATACGAAGTTGTTGAGTAGTTAGTAGTAGTGAATTGTGATAATAAGAGCCAAGTTGTTGAGTATGAGCGGATCCATCCTATGGGAAGGCCCAAGGACATTCTCCTCCAAAAAATCAGTAAACTAACTTGATTAGTGGACTTTAGGTTAACTTGATTAGTGGACTTTAGGTTAAATAAATGTAATTGATTAGTTATATCCGACTTTTACTAACTTGTATCCTTTTCAATCTTTATTCTACTAAAAGACAGTTTTCGCTGACATCATCAATGCCACATGTCGCAATTCTGTGCATTTTTTTCCCGCCAAAACATAATGCTGACATCATTCTCCATATTACACAATTTTGAGTCTAGGTTCATTATTTGCGATTACCAGCTCTAAATTATCATGTTCATACCTATATTATTTGTAAAATAATAAAAGTTATGCTTTATTAATAATATATTTTTATTCTAAATTCATTACTTTCTTATTTTAATATTTTAATTTTTTATTATATATTTATAATAAAATAGAGTAATAAGTAATTTAATCTATTAATTCGTGTATAACTCCGTATTATAAAGATCTAAATAATATATTAAATAATTAGCTAGCTTTAGCAGCTCTATATTTATTTCAAATTCATTACGGAGTATTTGCTTATTTTACTTATCATTTAATATTTTTGATTAGAAATAAATGTTGAGCATAAATCTACATATAAAAGTCTACAATAGTAAAATTTATGCATTTCATATATTTTAGTTGTTTTTTAGAATCTTTGATTTTTCATTAAATTATTATTATACGAGTATTGTTCTTCAATTATTTTATTACTTATATTTTATTAATTTTAAATAATTTAAATCTATAATAACCGTGCATTGATGCACGAGATCTAAACTAGTTTCACAACTAATTTGGAACACATCGAATTCAACCAAAACTAGTGTTATGCCCGTGCAAATTGCACGGGTAAGTTTTTTTATAAAATTTAAGTAGGAATATACGACCGTTGTATAATAAGTTTAATAAAAGCATCTTTTATAAAAATCAAATGTGTATACGTATCACTAAAAAGCACTTAAAACAACGAAATTATATGACAAACGATCATTATCATAAATAATAAGGTTAAGATAAAATGAAATAGTACTCCAATAAGAAGATAACCGTACTATAATTTCTCAAAGACTTCCTTATAAACTACGTTATTTATTCAGATACTTTTTAATTGTGACTCTTAAAGTATGGACAAATGATAATAATGAGTTTTAAAATGAGTTTATAAAGGGCGCCTTTTGACGCGACCACTATGAATTAGTGTCATCAAAAGCACCTAAAAAAGGAAATTATATGATAATAAATAATTTTATGCCCGTACAAATAATAATTTTATACCCGTGCAAATTATCATTATTATATGACAAATAAAATTTTTATCCCCGTATAAATAACAATTTTATGCCCGTGCAAATTAACATTATTATATGACAAACAACATATGCCTGTATAAATAACAATTTTATGCACGTGTAAATTATCATTATTATATGACAAACAACAATTTTATACTCGTGCAATTTATCATTATTATATGAAAAATAACAATTATACGTCCGCACAAATAACAATTTTATACCCGTGCAAATTATCATTATTATATGACAAATAACAATTTTATACCCGTACAATTTATCATTATTATATGATGAATAACAATTATATGCCCGTACAAATAACAATTTTATACCCGTGCAAATTATCATTATTATATGACAACTAATAATTTTATGCCCCTACAAATTGTAAAATAAATAAATAAATAAATAAATAAATAATTGAATGAATTTTATGCCCTTGCAAAATACAGAAATCTTATTCCGCACTGTTATCGTACTAAGTACTATAAAAATTGTTGTATAATTTTATGCCAGTGCAAAATGCAAAAAACTTATGCCCGTGCAAATTGTTAGAGAACTTTGAACAGGTACAGGTATGTTATATCAAATTTTATAATAACATTACGTGCAACGTTAAATAACAAATACGTGTAATTTAATTTACATGGATATTCAAGTTTGCTCATTACGTTTATATATACATACGTCTTTCATGTATTATAATAAATTATAAATTCATGTTGCGAGGAACAATTTTGAAATATGAGTGAAAAAAAAGGTCAATTTGAGCTTTAAATAAAACACAAATTCTTGTGTGAGACGGGCCTAACGATAAATTTATCGTTAGTCCTCTCACACAAGGGTAGTTATTAGTTAGGTTTTTTTTTTTCCTTGCTTGTGTCTAACGATAATTATCGTTAGGCCCGTCTTTCAGGAGAACTACTGTAAATAAAATAGAAGAATGAGTAAGAACCCGTAAAGTGCATGGGTTTATTTTTACCAATAAGATTTAACTCGTATTTAACTCTGAAAAAAAATAACTCGTCTTAATAACAAATTCGCTCATTTTTTTTATACCTCTAGTTAAAATTAGTAATTACTCCGTATAATATTATACGGAGTACATCTTAAATATTCCAGATCTAAAAGTTTCGTTTCTATAATAAAAAAATTTAACCACATTAATAAGTACGGAGTAGACATTAGTTTTTTTTTGTTTTTTTTTTTTCCCATCTATTTCTATTGATGTATTAATTAATGTATGTAAATGTAATGTAATTCAACGAAATTTATTAATTAGAGTATGCTATTGTAGTTTATTTATTAATTGTTTATTAAATACAAAATGTAACTGCCTTTATGAATTAAATTAGGCAGCAAAGTCAGTGGGGCCCATTTTGAAAGTCAAAGTATCACCACAGGGTGACACGTGTCCCTGTGGTGATTGCTTTGTAAAAAGGATAATAATAATAATTAACAATCAACTAAAATTCTTTACTAATTCTTCAAAATATTGAATTATGAATCGAAATATAGTATTGATTTTCAAGTATTAAAACTTTTCTTTAATAAAAAAAAAAGATTGAGTTTGAGAATGGCATATGAGGTGGCAGGAAAGTAGGAGGTAGTTTTCCGGGTGGGGCTGGGTCAAATCTGGGCCGGGTCCAATTCAAAGATGGAATATCGGGCGTAGAAAACCCTAATTTGCATTGATTCTTAACGGATTCAACAAACAATTGGGGATTTTCAACGACATTATCATGAGAGAAATTATGGCCAACAAAATTGGAATAAAATTGAAATTGAAATCGAGAATGAAATCGAAAACGGAAGATACCTTGAGAAATTAAAACAGACATGGTTAAATGAAGGTGAAGAAATTAGGGTTTATACGAAGTTGTTGAGTATGAAGAAGTAGTAGTAGTAGTAGTGAATTGTGATAATAAGAGCCAAGTTGTTGAGTATAAAAGCAGCGGCCTACAAGGACATTCTCCTCCAAAAAATCAGTAAACTAATGTGGGGTAGTGGACTTTAGGTTAAATAAACGTAATTGATCAGTTGTATCTGACTTTTATTAACTTGTACCTTCGAATTCAACCAAAATAATTAACCATCAACTAAAATTCTTTACTAATTCTTCGAAATATTGAATTATGAGTCGAAATATAGTACGGAGTATTGATTTTCAAGTATTAAAACTTTTCTTTAATAAAAATTAAAAAAAAAAAGATTGGGTTTGAGAATGGCATATGAGGTGGCAGGAAAGTAGGAGGTAGTTTTCTGGGTGGGGCTGGGTCAAATCTGGGCCGGGGTGCTAGGTGGGCTGACTCAGGTGGGTCAAATCTGGGTCCAATTCAAAGATGGCATCGCTGACTCAGGTGGGCTGCTTGCTTCTTGGGGGAATGGTAGCGACTGCTGTCAGTGGCGCGGTGTTCTCTGCAGTAACGTTACATGCCAGCGACACTAAAATTCCTCAATTTTATCCATCGACTTTTCTAAATAAACCTCATAATCTTCATTCACCTCAACGTACAAAATCTTGTCATAAATATACTTATTTACAATCAATTATCCATTGAAAAGAACTTAATCATTTTAAAGTTCACTCAAAGCACACATTGACTTGTAAAGTTCTTTGATTTCTATGATTTCGCACATAGGCTTCTCGACACATATCGACATGCTTTACTCGTTCAATTCACCTCAACTTTCACAGTTAGGAGAACGTCAAGTAATGTAGTAAAATCACTATGACAGCTGAAGTGAAATCGAAAACTGCGACTCTGAAAGACTTAAAAACGTTAACTAGCACTTGCATAGACCAAGACTTCATATAGTATCAGTGGCTTATGTAAAATCCATTGATTTTTCCTTCAATGAACTGTGCGGAGAAATCCCAGATGAAATTTATAAACTCACAGGATTGATATCCCTCGACTTGTCGAATAACAACTTGAATGGAAGCATTGCATCAGAAGTCGGTCAGCTCGCAGCTCTAGAGCTTCTTGATTTATCGGATAATCATCTGACAGGAAGAATTCCTGAAAGTCTCGCCAACGTGAGCTCTCTTGGAATCTTAGTATTATCAAACAACGCTCTTTTCGGGGAAATCCCACTTGGGACTCAGTTGCAGGGCTTTTCTCCTTCAGCATACATGGGAAACCCTGGACTTTGTGGCCCTCCGCTATCAAAGTGTCTCGGAAATGAAGCACCAAACACGGCACCCAGTGGGTTGAGTGAAGAGAAGGGTGATGGGTATGGCATGTTCCCGGGGTTGTACATCAGCGTGGTGCTCGGAATTATCACAGGGTTCTGGGGGGTTTTTGGCACTTTGGTAATTAAAAGGACCTGTAGAATACCTGGTTTCTACTCCTTGACAACATTCACGACAGGCTCTACGAGATCACTATGAGTATCGTAACCCAGGGTGCGAGGAGACCTTAAAGATGATAGGTTTTCCGCCGTAATCAGTAGTTATATATCAGATCCTCCCAACTCTAAGTAATTTTAACTTTGTCCAGCTTTGCGTCCCCAAAACTGACTGCACCGCTTTTTTTTCATCAGTTTCCGCAGCTACAGCGTACAGCGTATCTGCTGGTACTCGATATCTTTTCTGTGACAGTCATACAGAATCAGATATATGCTTCAATTCTAATCAGCAGTCAAGTATTTCTGAAGAATAAAAACTTATAATCAGCAGTCAAGTATTTAATCAAAGCCAAGCTAATTTTTTGTCGCGTCATCAATCAGGTTGCAGGTGATCTCGTCTCCATTGGGTCGAACCATTATCAGGTTCTGTCGGTTAACCATCTAGTCTGATCAAGCCAGTTTCGGTCACAAAGTTTTCATAATCTAGCGGGTTGGTTTCCGGCGTTTTTGGTCAAATCTATCAGTCAGCTATTAGGCATAATAGGACGCACTCGTATCAAACTGGTACCAAGCGCGACAAACTTTTCACCTAAACCAGATGATATCAGTTTATTTTATACTCGTCATATAGAGTACGATTCTGTTTAACTAGTTATTCAATATGAAGCTTAAAAAACGCAAGTCGACTCAGGCTCGTCTCTAAACCAGGATATGATCCTACTGACGCTGCCATCAACGTCGTGAAGGATCTGAAAAATCAGAAATAAAGTCAAATTCAAAGGCGTTTCAAGACGGAAAAGTCGTGGTCGATTGATGCCCATGAATTTTTGGCCTCAATTTAACCGCACACTCGTCTAATTATCTATTTAGTTTCGAAACTTAGTCCACATTTTAGTTATAAGTATTCTGTATTCCCTATTGCACAGTAAACTGCCTTCTGAATTTTTCTATCACTTTAAATGTAGCTTGACATATTTTTGCAACTCGAGTCATTTCTAAAATAAAATCGGATATTCACTCAAAAAAAAAAAAAAAAATAAATAAATAAATAAAATCGGATATTGACGAGGATTATGGTATAGATTATATACCAAATCTTCGTAATCTCCTAATTATTATTTTATTATCCTAAAATGTTTAACATTTTATATTATTAGAATATTAGAATATGATAATAATATAACAAGTTAAACATTTTAGGATAGTAAAATAATAATTAGGAGATTACGAAGATTTTTTTTTTTCTCCTATAATAAATTTGACATTCTACAAGCATTTCATTATTATTGGTTTGATTATTAGAGAGAATGAAATTCTTTAATTCGTCTCGAGGAAATTCCACAAGTGCAGACTACAATGTCAATTTACCATCAAACATGGCCGTTATTGTGAAAATTAATACACAAAGGAATTGGCAAGACGATGTCGAAAGAATACTGTCGAAACTCAAAGGCGTACACAGATTCGAGTTAGACGTCGAACAAGGCCTAGTAAAAGTACTAGGCAATTTGAAACCAGAACGACTAATGAAGCTCCTGAATAAATCGAGTAGAAAAGCTGAAATCGCCAAAGCTTACATGGTTAGAGACGGTCCCCCAGAAGACATATTCTTTGTCGAAGAAGAGTGTACATGTCCTACGTGTGCGCCACGACTACATCAATGGTGTAATAACTTTCCTAATTACGATAATTATAATTATTACGGTGGTCGTTATTATCCAAGTTGTTACGAAGGTAAAAGATGCTTTCAACAACTGCCGTCGTGCTCGTCGCTTCCGTCGTATAATTATGCTGCTGCTTTACCGCCGCCGCCACCACCACTTGCACTTCAGTATCAACCAGATTGGCACTCACAGCAAATGCAAATTGAACCGTACTATGACGATTATTATAATTCTTCTGCTTGCAGCATCATGTGAAACACCATGGACGATGGACGACTAATTCGTCAACTTTTCGTTTTTTGTTTTGTTTTGTTCGCACATCAAATTACGTCTATATTTATCGTAATTGATGTCTTCTTAAGGATTATTTACTACTTTTTTGCGATATTATTAGTTTTGTTGTTCAAATTGTTGTATCCGAAGAATGTTTCGTGATATCAACTAAACAAATGAGTGCAATTTATGTTTACTTTGATCCTAGAATTTTATTTGTTTGAATAAATTTTTTATTATCAGACATTTACGTATGCGGATAATCAGACAAGACTGCATAAATTTCATCAGACGAAAAACATTCAGCAAAAGTCGTAGATTGTTCTCATCAAGCTTAATAACGTACAATCGTTACCTTCCGAGGCATCCCAGATCCCACGTCAATATACGATCCAACATACGCTGTCTTCAATGTCGTGAAGGATCTGAAAAATCAGCAATACAGTCAAATTCAAAGGCAGTTCAAGACACCCAGTTGCGGAAAAGTGGCGTTTTTAACAACACACTCGTCTAATTGTCTATGTAACTTCCGAAACTCAATCGACAGTTTAGTTTACAAGTATGGAGCATTGTAGATATTGCCGACAAACAACCATTTGAACTCCGCTTAAGCACAAATTTGATTCGAACATTTTATCGAACCCTTTGGTGTGCATCATTCTGCTCATTTTCTGCTTCGACCCTTTTCGTTTGCTCTTTAGTTCAATTTCTAACGGCATTTCATCGAACATTTGACGTACGACACTAAAATTCTTCAATTTTATGCAACGAAGTTTTTAAATTAAAATCATAATCTTCATTTATCGTAACGTACAAAATGATCGCATAACATTATTCAAAGAACTACTTTTCAGACGTTTAAAGAAGACGGGTTTTTTCGCTAATAAAGTGGAAGACTACTAGATGACCAGCAATATCCCTCTGTCGCCAGCAATATCTTCTATCATAATAATAACCAGTGATATCTCGGAATGTCACATCATTTCAACTTCAGACACGATAGTACACACTTGTATCGAACTCGTGTACCAAGCTCGACAAACTTTTCACCTAAACTAGATGACATCAGTTTCTTTTATACTCGTAATATGTAATACGATTCTCTTTAACTAGTTATGTAATACCATTGTCGCCATTCTCATCTTGGGATGTAGTACTATAACCTCCATGCTGTGCATCAGCGTGTGCATGACCTCCAGTACAGTCAGGGAGCGGTGCACCACAAAGTCCAGGGTTTCCTGTGTATGATGCAGCGTTAAAGCTCTGTAACTGAGTGCTGAGTGGAATTTTCCCGGACAGTTTGGTATTTGATGCATCGAAGGTTCCCAGAGATGACACTTTGGCTAGGCTTTTAGGAATGTTGCCGGTGAGTTGGTTGTTTGAGAAATCGAGAAAATCTAAATCTGACAGCTCACCGATTTTTGGTGGAATGCTTCCTGTCAATTTGTTTCCTGAAAAATCCAGGGAAACGAGGATCCTTACCTTCGGAAGCATACAACATTCCTAAAACCTGTTGATTGTTCTCATCAAGCTTAATAGCATACAATCCTTACCTTCACAAGCATGAGTGAAATGAGTACACACCAAGGCGTACGACATACAAGGATCTCTAGTTGTCCAAGTTACGCTGTCGTCGATGTCATGAAGGATCTGAAAAATCAGCAATAAGGTAAAATTCAAAGGCATTTCGCAGATACCCAATTGCGGAAAAGTTATTTTATTGTGCAGAAAATTCGGACTCGATCGAACAACATGATCATCTAATAGTCTATCTAACAATGAAATTCAATCAACAGTTTAGTTATAAGTATTCCCAAATACATAGTATTGACATTGTATTGAACATGTGAATATTGTCGTCTCCCACCAGTTTGTGCTCCGCTTAAGCACACGGGCTCTCGAGGGAGTCCCCCCTCCTTGCCCCTGGCCATCTCTTGTGTGACGCGCCGTCTAAACAAGGGATGGGCATAATAATTACTATTTTTATCGAACACCAGGTGTGCATCAGCTTGAGCATCTCTTAGCAACATTTCATCGAACATTCAGCCAGTGAAACTAAAATTCCTCAATTAAACCATCGAATTTTCTAAACCAACCCTCATAGTTTTCAATAACCTCAACGTACAAAATATAATCATAACGATTATTGAAAGGATATATGATCACGAAATAAATTAAGAAGAATCGATTTTATAAAAAGCAATAAGCTTACAATCTTCGCTTCAATTCATCGTCATGCAATTGCCGAAACTATCACATAACTAGTCAAATAGATTCAAGGTAGAATATAATCAAACACAATGCATCAAAGATGTTCACTTTTTAACACGTGACCTGTCATCATGATACCTCAATCTTAACCATCAAAAGGCCGTAACATCTTCGATTTTGGAACTCGTAAAAGAACAAAAAGAAGCATAAATTTACGCTTCTTTTATTTAACATCGGCTATGCGTTTCACCGTGCACATAACACATGGCTACATCCACTAAGTGGTAACCACAAAACATATCAAAAATTACGAACGCATAGTAAGTACAACCACTGCTAAGATATTCAGACGTTAAAGAGATTATCGGACTATAATACATTATACGAAGTACTAAGCTTAACCTTTTGTAATCAACAAAACCATCCTACAGATGATGGTTCTTATTAAACATAATAAGATAGTAGTAATTGACATAAAGGAGATCACACAACCCGAAATAGGATGACATTTAAGGTTTCCTACAAACCTTGGCTACAATCACCATTGTCGTCACATATACTCTGTTGTAAATTTCATCGAGCAGCTGAAAGTAGGCATGTCTTAATGATCTCTTGACGACTAAAGTGCCACAGACGGCCCAAAACCCTACGATAAACCCAAATACCACACTTATGTACAACCCCAGAAAAATATCACCGTCGTTGTGCTCATCTTGTGCAGTAGCATCCGCAGGTGCATGATCTTCAGGACACTCAGGGAGTGGTGCGCCACAGAGTCCAGGGTTTCCCATGTATGATATAGCACCGAAGGTTTGCAGCTGACCGCTGAGTGGAATTTTCCCGGACAGTTTGTTATTTGATACATCGAAGAATGTCAGAGGCGGCTCGGCTAGGCTTTCAGGAATGTTGCCGGTAAGTTGGTTGTTTGAGAAATCCAGAAGTTCTAATTCTGACAGCTCGCCGATTTCTGGTGGAATGCTTCCTGTCAATTTGTTTCCTGACAAATCCAGAAAGACAAGTCCAGTAAGAGTTGTAATGCCATTTGGGATTACTCCAGTCAGCTCGTTATTCCTGAGATGTTGTTGCCGGAAACTTCCAATATCTGAAGAGTCCAGAGTTGACAAAGGCTCAGAGGTAGCTCTCCAAGAAACATGTTTCTACGCAGGTTTAGAGCGCCTAAAGCCTGAAACGCATTACCAATCCATTGGGGTATGTGCCCGGTAAATGAATTATAACCAAGATTCAGAATCCTCAAATATTTTAGGTTCCCCAACGATGCTGGCAGTTGTCCTGAAAAACTATTGTTATGGAGGTCCAAGTACCTGAGTTCATTGAGGTAAGCAATGGATTTCGGCACACTTCCATAAAATTTGTTGTTTTCTAGGTGTAGACTTGATAGGTAACTCAAGTTTTCCCAACACTCCGGAAGCTCTTCGGAGAACAAGTTGTCTGACAGGTCAAGCACCGACATATAACTTCTCATTTTGGGACATAATATATGGCTGGCATCTGAAAACCTATTGTTATTAAGGTGTAATGAGGAATTACCGAGGAACTCAGGTACAGCTCCCTCGAGAAGATTTGAACTCAGGTCTACAACATAGAGCTCATAAAATCTCTCCGGCAAGTCCGGGATCACCCCAGCAATCTGATTATATGACAAGTTCAAGTAATTCAGATTGGGCGACAGTGAGTTCCAAAAAGAAACTGGAACGACATCGGAAATCTCAGCATTTGATATGTCAAGAAAGGATATATTCTTCTGTGTTTGAAGCCACTTTGGAAAGTGTGGCCCTAACTTGCAGCTTCCCAGACTTAGAATTTCCAGCTGGAATGGGGGGAACCAGTCATCGCTGATGTTCACTACCAATCTCGGGTTACCCCAAGATGAAAATTCTCGTAAACTTGAAAGATTTAAGAAGTGCTCAGAAGTGACACTTCCGTGAAGAGAATTGGAAGAAATATATAATCTCTCAAGCTTGTGAAGTTGTCCTATACACTGACTGATCGAGCCATTAAGCTGGTTTCTGTGAAGGTAAAGTTCCCTCAACGAAGAATAAGAGTTGATCGTATCGGGAATGGAACCTGAGAAATGATTGTTACTCAAGTCCAGAGTCGTTAGAAGCGACTTATCAGCACACCCAAGTGCTGTTTGGAAGACATATGGTAGTTCATCAGTGAAGTTGTTATACGCTAAGTTGAGCTGTTGTAAGTTACACAGCCTGCTAACAATTTGGAAGACGCTCCCATTGAAATTATTCCAAGAAAGAAAAAGATGAGTTAGGGAGGGCATATTCCATACCTTATTCGAGATCGGAAATTCAAGTTTATTATAAGAGAGGTCAAGGTACGAAAGATGATGAAAAGCATCTAAGATTGAAATGGGTCCTTCAAGACCGTTGTTAGAAAGATCAAAGGTGTACAAGATGAGTTGTTATTTCAGGCAAATTGGATAACCACGAGAATATGAAATTGTCATAGAATAAATTATCAGATAGGCTAACGGAATGGAGACTGGCAGAGGAATTAACGTATGTGAGTGATGCAGGTGTTTTGGCAGGAAGACTACAAACGTTCATACGCAGAACACTCAAGGAAGAGAGGCTGCTTACAGTTTGCATCCAATCTATGGCATTTTGGAGATTAATTTTACTCAAGTCGAGGTATCTTAGACGAGTTAGACGAGAAAGCCACTGCAGACTTTTCCCCCCATGAAGACCCGAATTTGAGAGATCCAAGGTTGTTAGCTGGGAAAGATTTCCTAACTGATGCGGAATTCTGTCAGCAAATTCGTTAGAGCTTAAGTTTAGAAGTCTTAAATGCTTAAGCTCACTAATGGAAGGACTCAATTTACCTTGTAGGCATGGCTCATCAATGTCTAGCGCGATTACATGGCCCGTGTGATCACTGCAGCGGACACCACGCCACTGACAGCAGTCAGCTTCACGCATCCAAGAACTGAGAACGCCACATTTATCGTTTGTGATGCCACGTTTGAAGTGAAGCAAAGCTTCTCTCTCCCTATCAAAGCACTGAACACTGTTATTTCTACGCTCATTGACTGCGTGACATAAAGCCATGGACAACATAACGCTTGACAGAACGATAACCACCAGATTATAATATTGACCCATCTGAGGATCTAAATTATTTTTCGCCGGAGAATATTTTCCCTTAGGAAAAACAGAAACCAAGTGTCTTTTGTGGTGGAAAATGTTGAAGATGAAGTGGAAATCGGACCGTTCTACTGCGATGTAAATATAGTTGAATTTTCAAGTTGTGTTGTGTGATTAGAAATAGACATACTTTTCTGAGTTGTTGAATAATCAACTTACTGGAATCTCCATAATCAACATTGAACTCACCCTGACAATGCATCCAATGACTTTGAAAGTTGACTCGTCTCCATCATAAGGACTTTGGGCTCTTGACCTATTTCGACGTATGTCCCTCGTTCACTCCAACATCTGTGAGGAGATATTTGAATAACGGAATGAACTGACTTGAACAATTGGCATAACGTTCAAATTCCGTCACAACCAAAGACTTAGAGACTTTAATTAACGCATGTGCAGACCAAGATTTCATGTTTGTTTACTATAGACCTGCTTGTCCACGACTCAAATAAATAAGTCGACGACAAAGTACAAATATGAACCAAATATTGACGACAATTTGTTAACCAGGTTGTGTGCATACTGCAGCAATTAGTATTAGAATCATTTATAATCACGAGCTAAATATTCAGAAAAACAACACAACACAACAAACATTTTAAGTATGCTGAAAATCAGACCAACCGCATTAATTTCGTTGAACATAACCTCAGTCACAATTAGTTTCGAATACAATACAACTTAGAATTCAAATTAAAAAAAAAAAAAAAAAAAAAAAAAAGACTCAGATACCACGATGCTCTAGGAAATAGTTTTGAATCAAAGCCTTATCCTTATCACCTACACTAGAACCGGTGAGTAATCCCGTGAATAAGGTAGCATTGTTGGCGTTTGCAGTAAAACTTCGGCTCCTCATAATGCCAATAATGTCCAAAGCCTTAGCAACATCATTAGCTTTGAGAAATTCTTTAATTATAGTATTGTAATTGCATTCATTAGGCGGACATCCATTGTCTGCCATCTTCTCCAAAAGTTGAACTGCATCAACAAACAACCCTTGGCTACATAGAACTTTTATCATTATGCCATAAGTAGCAACATCCGGCCGCAACCCCTTTGCGACAATGTAAGAGACCACCTCAGCAGCTTCCACTTGTCGTCCAGCTTCATGAAGGCTATTAATTATGATGTTGTAAGTATAAATATTAGGGGTAACTCCCTTACTTTCCATCTCCCTGCGCAGCGACATGGCCTGATCAATCCAAGCATTTTTTAACAAGCCATCAAGCAATGAACTATAAGTGACGACATTGGGTGCCACGCCATGACCTTTCATTTCTTCAAAGTGCTGAAGTGCGAGGTGCAATCTGTTGTCTTTGCACAAGGCAGTTATAATAATACTGTATGTGTAAGCATTTGGGGTTATACGTGTTCCTCTTAGACGCATATCCTCAAACATGACCACAGCTTTATCAACTTGTTTTGACTTACAATATCCGTTGACTAAACTGTTGAATGTCACAATATCAGGCAAAATGCCGTCTTTCACCATCACATCAACGATGTTTTCAGCCTTGTCCATCTCTCCAAGCACGCAATACCCTTGCAACAATGCACTGTAAGTAATAACATCGGCATGCACACCTCTTTTATACATACATCCCAAAATAGCCCTGGATTCATTCAGATTTCCTTGTTTACAAAGCGTGTCAATTAATGTGTGGTAAGTGATCACGTTAGGAGCAATGTTGTTATCCAACATTTCAGCTAACATACGCTTAGTACCATCACATCGTCCTGCAGTGAACATTCCTCGAACCAAACTGTTATAAGTAACGATGTTCGGCAAAATACCCTTGGCTTTCATCTTCTCAAAAAGATCGAGAGCTTCAGGCAAGCGTCGATCTTTACACATGCTATCAATTAGGATATTATATATGACAACATCGTGTAAAGGCGCGTTACGTTCCATATTACGGAACAAAGTGAGAGCACCGGAAATGTCACCGACACGACAAAGACCTTTTAAGATCATAGAAGAGGTAATACAGTCTGTTATTGAAGATGGGTCCCCGAGCTTAATGAGCTTACCAACGAGCGAAAATGCAAAATCAAGACGACCCAAACAACAGTAACAATTCAAGAGAATAGCAACTGAATACGAGTCGGGGCGTAAACCAGAAAGCTCAATCTCATTAGAGAGATTAACAATGGTGGAAAAAGGAGGGTGAGGTTTAATTTTAGACATAGCACTGAATAACTGAGTGAATACAATGATCGAAGGCAGAGGACGCACAGACTTCAATTGATGAAAAATTGAAACGGGAATATCGGGTGTAGAAAACCCTAATTTGCATTGATTCTTAACAGATTCAACAAACAATTTGGGATTTTTAACGACATTATCATGAGAGAAATTACGGCCAACAAAATTGGAATAAAATTGAAATTGAAATCGAGAATGAAATCGAAAACGGAAGATACCTTGAGAAATTAAAACAGACATGGTTAAATGAAGGAGAAGAAATTAGGGTTTATACGAAGTTGTTGAGTATGAAGAAGTAGTAGGAGTGAATTGTGATAATAAGAGCGAAGTTGTTGAGTATAAAAGCAGGGGCGGATGAGCGGATCTACCCTCAAGGACATTCTCCTCCAAAAAATCAGTAAACTAATGTGGGGTAGTGGACTTTAGGTTACGTAATTGATCAACTGTATCCGACTTTTACTCCGTTGTACCCTTTTTGTTCATAATTTGTCCAATCTCTGCCCTTGTGTTAAACTAAAACCCTCTCTTTTCCATATTCAATACAAACCCTAAAAAAGAGAACCTAAAATCACCAAAATTCAACCAATTACTTCTCTAATTCATTCAATATTTCAATTACGGACAATAATAATGACAAATTTCAAGTAACTCTCTTTTATTTGGTTGATTTTTGTTCATTAATTAGTCAAATATGTAATTTATTGATTTTTTTAAGGGTTGTTTGGGGTGGTTGAGGGTGGTTGGCATGGTGGTGCGCGGGGATGGTGGGGCGGGGACGCCGGCGGCAGTGGCGGCTCAGGGACAGGTGGCGGCAGTGGGCGGTGCGGAGAGATAGTCATGGCCGTGGATTTGGGTTTGGGTACTGTTATAGGTTGTTGTGTTTTTTTTTATTGTTTAATTGTTAATTGTTATTATTATTATTATTATTATTATTATTATTATTATTATTATATTATACTCCGTAGTTTTTATGTTGAGGTTGTAAGGGAGGTGTAATGGTGGGTCAAGAGGGTGTGATAGTAGAGCGATCTGAAGCTCACATGCTCGATTTCTGGCTCATATCAAATTATTTGAGCTCAAGCTCGGCTCATAGCTCAATGAGCTTTTCAAATTGCAGCTCGAGCTCGGCTCGTATAACCTTTTTAGAGCTCGAGCTCGGCTCGTATAATTTTTTCGAGCTCGAGCTTGAGCTCGAGTTCGCATCGTATAATATTTTTGACCTCGAGCTTTATAACAAATTTTAAAATAATTTAATAGGCAATACGAGGTTTGGAATAGAAATTGTGATTTGTAACTTTGTGATTTTTAGAAAATTTATTTATATTTTTAATTTTTTATTGGTATAAAAAATTTGGCCAGAAACTTAACCGAGCCGAGCTCTATAGGGCTCGGGCTCGAGCTCGTATTCAAAAGCCAGGGATCGAGCTCGGCTCGGGCTCATATTTGACCGAGCTCGAGCCAAGCTTTGACCGAGCCGAGCCCGAGGGCTCTACGAGCCGGCTCAGCTCATTGTCACCCCTAGGTGGGTGGATTGAATATTGGGTGTGAGATTGGTTATGAAGTGAGGAGAGAGAGAAATGTGGGAGGAGGAAATGAGAAGGGTAGAGTTGTCTTTTTTGGGTACAACTGAGAAAAAGTCGGGTACAGTTGAACAACACCCTTAGGTTAAATAAACGTAATTGATTAGTTGTATCCGACTTTTACTAACTTGTACCTTTTCATACAAAATTTTCCACCACTACCCTTTTCAATTTCACAACTAATTTGGGACACATCGAATTCAACCAAAATAATTAATCATCAACTAAAATTCTACTAATTCTTCGAAATATTGAATTATGAATCGAAATATAGTATTTTAACAATCAACTAAAATTCTTTACTAATTCTTCGAAATATTGAATTATGAATCGAAATATAGTATTGATTTTCAAGTATTAAAAACTTTTCTTTAATAAAAAAAAAAAAAGAAAAAAGATTGGGTTTGAGAATGGCATATGAGGAGGCAGGAAAGTAGGAGGTAGTTTTCTGGGTGGGGCTGGGTCAAATCTGGGCCGGGGTGCTAGGTCTGGGTTGGGTGCGACTCGGGCTGGCCAAGGTAGGGGAGGGTCGGCCAAGGGCTTCGACGGTGGTGGTTTGCGTAGGGGCGAGTAACGGTGGTGGGGAAAGCCGGGAAAACAGTAGACGGTGGTGGGCTAACCAGAGAGCGAGAAGCGGTGGTGGGACGGCTGGGGTAAGGATGGCAGGGAACGGTGATTCGAAGGTGGTGGGCTGCCATGGGAGAAAGAATTGAGGCGGTGGTAGGTTGAAGATGGTGTACGTACACATACACATACACATACACCACAAATGACCCTGTACGTACACATTTTCGAACCTTGGCTGATACTGTCATGCTACATACGTCTCCAAGTTGTCGTAAATAGTGATGTCAATAACGTCGAATGCTTTGACAGTGAAAGGAATGCTCTGCTCCAATCCAAAGATGGCATCGCTGACTCAGGTGGGCTGCTTGCTTCTTGGGGGAATGGTAGCGACTGCTGTCAGTGGCGCGGTGTTCTCTGCAGTAACATTACATGCCAGCGACACTAAAATTCCTCAATTTTATCCATCGACTTTTCTAAATAAACCTCATAATCTTCATTTACCTCAACTTTGACAGTTAGGAGAACGTCAACTAATGTAGTAAAATCACTATGACAGCTGAAGTGAAATCGAAAACTGCGACAATGAAAGACTTAAAAACGTTAACTAGCACTTGCATAGACCAAGACTTCATAAATATTTCACCAATGGGCAATGGCCTGTTAGTCTACGACTCAAAATAAAAAGTCGACAACAAATACGAACCAAATATTCACGACACCTCATTAATTATATTCTAAAACACTCCTAACACGAGCAATACTTTCAGAAAAAACAATTCATCAAACATTTACGTACGCAGATAATCAGACAACTGCATAAATTTCATCAGACGTAAAACATTCGGCAAAACTTATAGATTGTTCTCATCAAGCTTAATAACATACAATCGTCACGTTCAAAGGCATCCCACATCAAGATACGATCCAACTGACACTGTCGAGAAGGATCTGAAAAATCAGCAATACAGTCAAATTCAAAGGCGGTTTAAGACACCACCCAGTTGCGGAAAAGTGGCGTTTTTATCAGCGACATTTTGTTGTGCAGAAATTTGATCTAGGCTCAATCTAACTAACACACTCGTCTAATAGTCAGTCTATTTAACTCCAAAACTCAATTGACAGTTTAGTAAATAAGTTAGATATTTTTATGTATAACAATAGCTTTTCAGGACCAATTCCGTCTTCGTTTGAGAACTGTACATCCCTGTCAATTCACTTACCGGAAGCATACCTCCATGGATCGGTAAATTTCAGAATCTCGGTGCTCTTATTCTACGAAGAAACGAGTTACTTGGAGAGATACCAGCAAGCCTGTGTCAACTCCCAAGAGTCCAAATATTGGACTTTGGTATGTTACGCATCTTTGGTGTGATACCAAGATGCATAAACCATTTAACGGCGATGGTGGGCAGTCAAGATATCGGACTGTTTTTTGAATCTGATAGTCTTCTTGAACTCGGTAATAAAATCATTTTTTTAGTACATGAACCTATGATCCTTAACTGGAAAAGGGAAGAGCAGAAGTTCAAAGTATCAGTGGCATATGTAAAATCCATTGATTTTTCCTATAATGAACTGTGTGGAGAACTCCCAGATGGAATTTATAAACTCACAGGATTGATATCCCTCGACTTGTCGAATAACATCTTGAATGGAAGCATTGCATCAGAAGTCGGTCAGCTCGCAGCTCTAGAGCTTCTTGATTTATCGGATAATCATCTGACAGGAAGAATTCCTGAAAGTCTCGCCAAGGTGAGCTCTCTTGGAATCTTAGGATTATCAAACAACGCTCTTTTCGGGGAAATCCCACTTGGGACTCAGTTGCAGGGCTTTTCTCCTTCAGCATACATGGGAAACCCTGGACTTTGTGGCCCTCCGCTATCAAAGTGTCTCGGAAATGAAGCACCAAACACGGCACCCAGTGGGTTGAGTGAAGAGAAGGGTGATGAGTATGGCATGTTCCCGGGGTTGTACATCAGTGTGGTGCTCGGAATTATCACAGGGTTCTGGGGGGTTTTTGGCACTTTGGTAATTAAAAGGACCTGGAGACGTACCTGGTTTCTACTCCTTGACAACATTCACGACAGGCTCTACGAGATCATTATGAGTATCGTAACCCAGGGTGTGAGGAGACCTTAAAGATGATAGGCTTTCCGCCGTAATCAGTAGTTATATATCAGATCCTCCCAACTATAAGTAATTTTCACTTTGTCCAGCTTTGCGTCCCCAAAACTGACTGCACCGCTTTTTTTTTTCATCAGTTTCCGCAGCTACAGCGTACAGCGTATCTGCTGGTACTCGATATCTTTTCTGTGACAGTCATACAGAATCAGATATATGCTTCAATTCTAATCAGCAGTCAAGTATTTCTGAAGAATAAAAACTTATATAATCAGCAGTCAAGTATTTAATCAAAGCCAAGCTAATTTTTTTGTCGCGTCATCAATCAGGTTGCAGGTGATCTCGTCTCCATTGGGTCGAACCATTATCAGGTTCTGTCGGTTAACCATCTAGTCTGATCAAGCCAGTTTCGGTCACAAAGTTTTCATAATCTAGCGGGTTGGTTTCCGGCGTTTTTGGTCAAATCTATCAGTCAGCTATTAGGCATAATAGGACGCACTCGTATCAAACTGGTACCAAGCGCGACAAACTTTTCACCTAAACCAGATGATATCAGTTTATTTTATACTCGTCATACAGAGTATGATTCTGTTTAACTAGTTATTCAATATGAAGCTTAAAAAACGCAAGTCGACTCAGGCTCGTCTCTAAACCAGGATATGATCCTACTGACGCTGTCATCAACGTCGTGAAGGATCTGAAAAATCAGAAATAAAGTCAAATTCAAAGGCGTTTCAAGTCGTGGTCGATTGATGACCATGAATTTTTTATCAGTGAAATTTATTGTGCATAATTTTTGGCCTCAATTTAACCGCACACTCGTCTAATTATCTATTTAGTTTCGAAACTTAGTCCACATTTTAGTTATAAGTATTCTGTATTCCCTATTGCACAGTAAACTGCCTTCTGAATTTTTCTATCACTTTAAATGTAGCTTGACATATTTTTGCAACTCGAGTCATTTCTAAAATAAAATCGGATATTGACGAGGATTATGGTATAGATTATATACCAAATCTTCGTAATCTCCTAATTATTACTTATTTTATTATCCTAAAATGTTTAACATTTTATATTATTAGAATATTAGAATATGATAATAATATAACATGTTAAACATTTTAGGATAGTAAAATAATAATTAGGAGATTACGAAGATTTTTTTTTTCTTCTATAATAAATAAATTTGACATTATACAAACATTTCATATTATTGGTTTGATTATTAGAGAAGATGAAATTCTTTAATTCGTCTCGAGGAAATTCCCCAAGCGCAGACTACAATGTCAATTTACCATCAAACATGGCCGTTATTGTGAAAATTAATACACAAAGGAATTGGCAAGACGATGTCGAAAGAATACTGTCGAAACTCAAAGGCGTACACAGATTCGAGTTAGACGTCGAACAAGGCCTAGTAAAAGTACTAGGCAATTTGAAACCAGAACGACTAATGAAGCTCCTGAATAAATCGAGTAGAAAAGCTGAAATCGCCAAAGCTTACATGGTTAGAGACGGTCCCCCAGAAGACATATTCTTTGTCGAAGAAGAGTGTACATGTCCTACGTGTGCGCCACGACTACATCAATGGTGTAATAACTTTCCTAATTACGATAATTATAATTATTACGGTGGTCGTTATTATCCAAGTTGTTACGAAGGTAAAAGATGCTTTCAACAACTGCCGTCGTGCTCGTCGCTTCCGTCGTATAATTATGCTGCTGCTTTACCGCCGCCGCCACCACCACCACTTGCACTTCAGTATCAACCAGATTGGCACTCACAGCAAATGCAAATTGAACCGTACTATGACGATTATTATAACTCTTCTGCTTGCAGCATCATGTGAAACACCATGGACGATGGACGACTAATTCGTTAACTTTTCGTTTTTTGTTTTGTTTTGTTTTGTTCGCACATCAAATTACGTCTATATTTATCGTAATTGATGTCTTCTTAAGGATTATTTACTACTTTTTGCGATATTATTAGTTTTGTTGCTCATATTGTTGTATCCGAAGAATGTTTCGTGATATCAACTAAACAAATGAGTGCAATTTATGTTTACTTTGATCCTAGAATTTTATTTGTTTGAATAAATTTTTTTATTATCAGACATTTACGTATGCGGATAATCAGACAAGACTGCATAAATTTCATCAGACGAAAAACATTCAGCAAAAGTCGTAGATTGTTCTCATCAAGCTTAATAACGTACAATCGTTACCTTCCCACGTCAATATACGATCCAACATACGCTGTCTTCATTGTCGTGAAGTATCTGAAAAATCAGCAATACAGTCAAATTCAAAGGCAGTTCAAGACACCCAGGTGCGCAAAAGTGGCGTTTTTATCAGCGACATTTGTTGTGCAGAATTTCTAGGCTCAAATCTAACACCACACTCGTCTAATTGTCTATGTAACTTCCGAAACTCAAACGACAGTTTAGTTTACAAGTATGGAGCATTGTAGATATTGCCGACAAACAACCATTTGAACTCCGCTTAAGCACAAATTTGATTCGAACATTTTATCGAACACTTTGGTGTGCATCATTCTGCTCATTTTCTGCTTCGACCCTTTTCGTTTGCTCTTTAGTTCAATTTCTAACGGAATTTCATCGAACATTTGACGTAAGACACTAAAATTCTTCAATTTTATGCAACGAAGTTTCTAAATTAAAATCTAATCGTCATTTATCGTAACGTACAAAATGATCGCATAACATTATTCAAAGGACTACTTTTCAGAGGTTTAAAGAAGACGGGTTTTTTTCGCTAATAAAGTGGAAGACTACTATCCAGACGTTTAAAAAGTGACCATTTTAGGCGAATAATAATACTATTGAGTGTATATCATAATTATTATTAACAGATACGAAATTGGTTCCGATTTAGTAAACAATGATCACTATTGACCTAAACATGTCACTTTTTATGCATCGTAAAAGACCGTCTTTTCTAAAACTTACTCTTGTGTGAAAGCAATAATTGTCTGAGATAATTTTCATGGTATTTCGGGTTTAGAATTTTGCAAGTGGTGCCTTTAAATTTGCTCAAAATTATGACAAGGATATCTTGGTCATTTTCACAAAAAACGTCGATGATTTTTATCAACCCCAAAAAAAATTTGATGGCTAAAAACGTCCACCTGCATGGCGGTTTCAATGAAACCGCCATTCTTTTTTTTTTTTTTTTTTTTTTTGCCTGCTACAAACGTACCAACAATTAGAGTGCAATACTCAATCCCTTTTTAGCTAGGTTATGAGCACGACTATTGCCAGTCCGAGGAATATAAGAAATTAAAAAACAGTGGAAAAAACTACACAACTCTATGATATCTTCGTAAATACTCCATATGCTGTGATGAAGACTTGATTTATTTGACAATTGATTTATAAGCGCCAGACAATCCGTGTGAACAACGACATGAAGATGTCCCTTGTCTTTTGCCCACTCCATTGTTGTTTTCAACCCTAATGCCTCTGCTTGTAGAGCACTTTCCGCCCAAAACACTTTAACTACTTCTTCAACCACTCCATCTTTATCTATGCAAAACCATCCAGCAGACGCACGCCTACTAGAAATCCATGCAGCGTCGACATAAATTGTTGATAGCCCACATGATCCTGCCATACCAACCAAAGCAAACCTAACAACCGAAGTACTATTATGATTCCCTTCCACTTCTGTTCTTAAAGTCTCCCTGCGCAGCAACTCCATTTCCAAGTTCCTCTCAGTAATTGCAGCTGTTACCAACTCTACTTCCTTTCGAATAGTAATCATAACTGTCATTGGATTTGCTTGTGCCCCATCATGAAGAATTCTGTTTCTATGGATCCAAATAGACCATAATGTCGAGATGAAATAAATAACAGCATACCATGACATTTGCTGACTTCTTAAATGTTGCTTCTCCTTCTTATACAAGTAAACAATCCAATTTCCTATCCATTCCTGCAGTGGAACCTCCCGGCAATTAAATGAGTTAATACCAAGAGCCCCTCCGACCCATATGTGTCTTGTGAAATCACACTCTCTGAACAGATGCGAAGTAGTTTCTTCCACTGTGTTAAGATTACATAAACAACACATCTTACTTATCTCCACACCCCGCTTACTTAATTCAGCTTGTACCGGTAGAGTATTTGTCATGATTTTCCATAAGAAAACCCTCCATTTGTAAGGTCCAGGTAAATGCCACAATATTTTCGCAAAGAACGATCGATCATCGAAACTTGCTATTCTTGACTTATCTTTACCAGTGAGCAAGGGGATAACAGCACTTTGCAACGCCAAAAAATACCCACTTTTCACCGTATAATGACCAGTATTTGATTTACTCCAATAAATATCAAAAGGACTGGAGTCTTTTGAAATCTGAGTTGCCATAATTTTACTACTCCATTCCTTGTCAAAAATTTGCTCAATACGGTGACGATTCCACTGACACCCATTCATTTGTAAATCAGAAACAAATCGGAAATCTTCCTGCTGATCAAGGTGATTAGAATACGAAAGCCCACTCATAGGAACAGGAATTGAACCGTCAACCCACTTTTTATTCCATAAAAGGACCTTAGAATCAACTCCTATCTTCCACGCAGAAGCCGAGTTAATTAACTCCAGACCCCATAAAATTCCTCTCCATCCCCATGATACACTTGTTTTATTAGGATGTAAGCCAACAACTTCCACCAAGTTCTTTCCTTTTAAGTATTTCCCGCAAAGGATTCGACTTAGCAACGAACCTGGATTCATAATAATATTCCAAGTAGCTTTAGCAAGCAAAGCTTGGTTAAAACAACCAATATTCCTTATACCCAGTCCACCACTCATCTTCGGTAACCATAATATTTTTTTGGAACACCAGTGGATAGTTCCTCCTTTCTTCAATCCCGCCCACCAGAAATGAGCTAATAAGGAATTAATCCGATTAGCTACACTTATCGGAATTTTAAAAACCGATAGAAAATAAGATGAGACAGTGGAAAGAATTGAATTTATAAGAGTTAACCGTCCAGCAGGTGATAAAAAAATTCCATTCCATGACCGAATTCTTCCTTTTACTTTATCGACCAAGTCATTGAAAATACATTTCTTAGAAGTAGTGAAATCTGTTAAAATACCCAAATATTTCCCAAACTTATTACCCCTTGGAATATTGAAAACCTTCAAAGCTTTCCTAGCATCATTAAGCGTTGTGCTTGGGCTGCATAATAGCGCTGATTTAGCATTATTTATTTGTTGCCCCGAAGCGCTACAATAAATCTTCAAAATAGAACCCAAACATTTAATAGACTCAGCTCCACCTTGTAAGAAAAATAAGGAGTCATCCGCAAACAGAAGATGCGATATAGAAACAGCTTTCCTCGCAATTTGTATTCCTCGTATCTGTTTTATATTTTCTGCACGCCGAATATTTTGTGAAAGTAGTTCCGTACATAATACAAAAATATAAGGCGACAATGGGTCCCCTTGTCGTAGTCCACATTGCGGAGTGAACTTTTCTACCGGTCTTCCATTAATTAGAACCTCATAAGAGACAGATGAAATACAATTCATAATCAGCTTTGTCAGATGTTGCGGGAAACCCATTTTTTGTAGAGTAACCTTAATAAATTGCCAGTTAACTCTATCATATGCTTTACTCATATCAGCTTTAAACGCCAACTTCCCTTTTTTCCCTTGCTTATGAGTTGTAATGTGATGCAGAATCTCATGAGCTATAAGGATATTATCAGAAATATGTCGTCCCGGAATAAAGGCATTTTGGAAATCACCAATAAGAGAGCTCATCACAGTTTTCAATCTATTTGTGATGCATTTTGTGATAATCTTCATACAAACATTACACAAACTTATGGGTCTGTAATTTTCAACAGTCAAATTTTCTTTTAGTTTTTTTTTTTAAAACATAGAAAACGCCACGCGTAATGGCGTTTTTAGGTCCGTATTTATCTAAGTTTATGTGGATCCTATTTCGCTAAATAGTTTTCAAACCAACCCAAAACACTAAATATTTATTACAAATTCTACGGTGAGGCCGTCTCATTGTATGAGACAGTGAAAAAGTAGTTACTTTTGTACAATATCAATGTTACTTTTCATTTGTAATGCAATTACGTTTGAATATAATAGCTGTAATTGACAGCTACGCATATAACATATGACTTTTTAACAAAAATATGGTTAAAAACATGATATTGAAATGTATAAATAAATTCGTCACTGACATTATGGTCAAAATATATGAAAGATAAAAAAAATTACAAAATTAGAGAATAAATTAACCACCGATATCGGTGAGAATAAAGTTAGAGAATAGATATCGGTGAGAATAAAGTTAGAGAATAAATTAACCACCGATATATGTATCATACCATATCGATGAGAATAAAGTTAGAGAATAAATATGTTATTTTTCATTTGTAATGCAATTACGTTTGAATATGATAATATTGAAAGATAGTGTATCTCATACTATGAGGCGACTTCATAGTAAAATTACTCACCGATATAGTATGATACATACAAATTATTTCGTCACTTATTTCCTAAAATATAAATATTTTTTCTTTTACAACTAAACTATACACAAATTAACTCGTCTAATAACATAAAGAGCATAATTTTTGTAAAATAGGAAATAAATCAATTACCTAAACAATGACACAATGAGCACATCATCATAGACTCATTATATTTGATACTTCGTGTGTGTATTTATTTTGATTATTTTGACTTGAAAAATTAATTAAATTAAATTAAATATTGACGTTTTATTGACTCCTCAAATAAATTTGGAACCAAAGAAAAACGCACAATAAATTAGAGGGAATTAAAACACCCACCACATCACCACTTTTTTTTTTTTTTATAACCTCAATAAATAAATAAAAATAAATAAACAAAAATTAATTAATTAATTAATTAATTAATATTAATTAACACAAAAGAAATTCAGACAATTGTGTTGTGTAACCTAATTCACAAGTTTCACAAACCCAAATTTCTAGGGTTTTCCTGGTAAATCTTCTTATTAATTTCTCAAATTTTTATCTTATATTACTTTGATTTTCTCATTAATTTATGTCATTATTGTTTGATTACATGTTCTATTTGTTGATCACTATATTCTCACATGTATATTATATACTTTTGAATCATGTTAACTGTAATAAAGTTCTAATTTTTTTTGCATTTTTTGCGAATTTTCTGCTTCCTTTTGCTTAATATCCATTTTTTATCATCTGGGTAATTTATTTTTTTTGAATTATAAATACCCATTTTGTAATTTTGGTTACTTTTTTTTTATTTTTTTTTATTTTTTTTTATTTTTTTTTTTTGTATAGAGAAATTGGAAAAAATTGTTGGATGATGAGAGGAGATGAATGTTCTTCTTCAACATGTTCAACTGTTGGAATAAATGAGAATGATTTCTCTGAGAAATTGCTGAGGAGTCATGAGATTAATGCTCGTGAAAATGGTGTTAATTTGATTAATGAACGTTTAGCAAACCAAGCTCAATTTCATTCTAACCATAGGAAGAATCATGATGCGAATTCAAGTAATTTCGCGGTGAATGCGCTTTCGGCTGCTGGTGCTGCCTTCCTCTCCGCTGTCATTGTTAACCCTCTTGATGTTGCCAAAGTATGGTACCTCTTCATTCTTTTGGTTTGTGTTTTTATCGGTTTTTTGTCGAGATTTTGTTTCGGGTATTTTGATCTGTTATTTGTGTATTATGCATTGATGTGATGCTTTTGTTTGAGGTTTGTACGTCAGATCCTTTTAATAGCGTGAACTTTTGAGGCACTACGGTACTGTTGTAAGTGTTGTTGTGGTGCTGCCCATGTTTTTACATACTATTCTACTTCGTTATATCATTACATTACTTGACTGAAAGGTGTTAGTTAAGATGTAGAGTGAAACGATTCATGATGTTAAATCTAGGGAATTATTTAGAGAGTAAACATGGAATGAAGTTTGGCTTGAGTCGGTTTGGTTTAAATGTTGTTCATTGTGGGTTTTTTTTATAGAAATTACTCCGTATTAAATGGGAATGTGTGTGATGTAGAGTTGCTTTTACGACGATGGTTGAGAATGCTTTTGTAGGCATTCTCATGGCCGGCATGAGGTGTTCCGACTTCCGTCACTTGATTTGATTGTTCTAATGTAGTTCATAAAAATTCTCGTATAAGTTTGCTTAGAATTTCTGAAACATAATAATTAATGTGAGGCTAAATTTTGTCCACCTTACATATGTGGGGGATTAGGCTTTTGTATCGTAGTGTCTAAACACTAAGACTACATCTGTTTTAGCCAATCGAATCAAGTGTGCGAAGCTTGGCTTTATTCTAAAGCTTGATTTTGTCCACTCTTCTTGTGTGGGACTCTAGGCTTTGTTGTTTCTAAATGTTACGAGTTTATTTTGTAACCAAGTTACTAAATTGTTTTTTTAAGTTGTTAGTATGATTTTCACTTTCCGCTTATGGTTATTACTGTCATTCAGACAAGGTTGCAAGCTCAAGCTGCAGGAGCTCAGTATGCGCATCCATTAAGCAATGCATTGGGTAGGATGGCATTTTTTGGACCGACGATGGTATGACATTGATTTTGAGATGTGCAGATCTTAACGAAGTGTTACGTAAAGTTTTGAGACAAAGTAGCTACCTTTTCTTTAGCATAAATTGATGAGATCTTGTGTTGCTATCTATTTCTTTCAGATGTTTGCTGACTTAAGGTGTTCACCCTCATGCACACATGCTGGCATTCAAGGAACTGTGTCTATCTGCCCTCCAGATTGTTTCCGTTACAAAGGAATGTTAGACGTTCTTTACAAAATTGTTAGACAGGTTGGTGACCATCAAATCGTTTCTTGTGTATCTAAGGGTTTTTTTCTGCAGTACTACGGAGTATATTATAATGGTACAAAAAATTGTTACTACCCCATTTATAACAAACTGCTCTCAGCTTTTCATCGACTATTGACTTTTTGTGTCAGTCTGTGTAGTGTCATTAATCTGTACCTTTGCTCTCTGTGTTTGTTTGAGTATTAATATTTGCCGAGTATATAATATAGAGTTGATGACTTCGACTCCATTTGATTTTTATTTGGGTAATGGGCTATTCGTATATATGCTTTGTGTTTTTCTGCTTGCTTATGTCGCATGTTTCTAATTCAATTGGTACATCCTACACAGGAAGGAGTCACAAGACTATGGAGAGGAACTAATGCTGGCCTTGCACTAGCAATACCTATGGTAAGCTTCTATTAGTTTTTCTTTTAGCAACTCTAACTTTCCCTGTACAGTTGCATACTTGGGTACACTTCATTTTATACATATACTGATATACGTGTTTTTCTTCAGGTAGGAATATACATGCCTTTCTACGATGTATTCAGGATTCGCATGGAGCAATTCGCCGATGAAAACGCCCCCGAAATGACGCCATATGTCCCATTCGTTGCTGGTTCTTTGGCCCGGTCTCTAGCTTGCACCACATGTTATCCTATCGAACTAGCAAGAACTCGGATGCAGGTGCGTCTTTTAATTCCGCTTAACTTACGTGGACTTATGCTGAGAAAGTTTTATCTGTTTCATTTATTAGTTGGGATGTCTGTTACGAGTTCCAACATTGCTTGTATTTTGTTAGGCTTTTAAGGAAACTGGTCAAAAGCCTCCTGGTGTACTGAAGACGCTTCTTGGAGTTGTTTCCAATAGCTCAACTAACTTTCAAAGCAAATGTGAGTTTATTCTTCTTCCCTCCGTTTGCTGTTACACGTTATGTTTGATTGTTTCTTCTTGGATTAGGAGATCACATTGTGCAGCAATAAATCGCTTTTCGTTCAAATTTTCTTTTCCATTTATTTGTAATTTAGTGTTTCAAAGCCGTACATGATTTTGTTGGAGCCTATGAAATGTGATTGGTTCAACAATATGATTGCTACTCGTGTCTTTTTAAGTATCTGACCTATTTTTGCCTAGCACAGTTCAAAATTTCCGCTTTCTTTGGACTGGTCTGGGAGCACAGCTTGCTCGTGATGTTCCTTACTCCGCTATATGTTGGTCAACCCTTGAACCTGTAAGATCTATTCTTCAACTCCTCGTTTTATTACTATTGTCTTGCGTATGGTATATGCGTGATTGTGTCAGCATAATTTGATAGTGCTCCAATTTCGACACCAGGCGTCGTATGATGGCTATGACTTTTTAAAAATGTTGACATAGAAAATAAATAATATGGACGAATCACAAATCATCCTTTGAGACCGTTGTGTGGCGTACATCGTCTGTCGACCAAAATCAAAAGTATCATCCAATTCTGCAAGACTTTAGGCCTATTCATCTTGCATGATCGTCTATTAATAGCGCGCTTGTTGTGGTGTAGATGAGGAGGAAACTTAGTACTCATATGGGAGATGAAACGAGTGTCGCTACTGTCGTTGGTTCAAATTTTGTCGCCGGGTTCGTTGCTGGAAGCCTTGCAGCTGGTATGACATGTCCCCTGGACGTGGCAAGAACACGCCGACAAATAGAGGTAATTTTAGAAATTAAACGGCCTCCCTACACCAACCACTCGAAATATTGCATTTGTTTTAGTTTTTTGTCTCTGAGATACTCCTCGTCTATTCTTTTTCAGTCATGTCAACTTAATATCATGTCTGTTGAATTCCAGAACGATCCTGTTAGGGCACTGGGGATGACGACAAGGAAAACACTAATCGAAATTTGGAGGTATACTTTTGATGTTTAACCTCGTAAATTTCTCCTTTGCGCTTGTGTGTACTTGCATATGAGTTAGTAGTACCTTTGACTCGTCAAGTCGTTAGCATTATGAATTAGTTAGTACCATCGACCGCTCTATTTGGTTCCATACTATGAAGGAACATTCTAAAGAGTTAGTCTCTTGTGAGACCGTCTAAAGTTAAAATTATACAAAAACACCATAAAAATCTTTTAAAATTTAGTCACTACCGTCAACAAAATGGATAAAAATACCATGCAAATAGTTATTCCGTACAATAATATAGTACAGTAGTACTCTGTATTATAGTCTTATAGTATCACCATTATCGGCTTATCGCCAAGGGGTAACCTATATAAATGACCAAAAACGAGGTCGTAGAACAATATACTGCGAGATTGACCCATACAAGAATTAGGCGTTTTAAAAATCGTACGTAGTAGTGATAATGTCGTGCTTTTGACGACTGAAATCATGTGAAGCATTTAATCCTTTGTATGATTGTATCAGGGATGGAGGAATGAAAGGATTATTCGCAGGGGTAGGCCCTCGTGTTGCTCGTGCAGGCCCGTCTGTTGGGATTGTGGTTTCATTCTACGAAGTTATGAAATATGTCTTGAATAATACTAGCTCGACTTAATGAATAGACAATTAGACGACACTTACTACAAAACTAATTTAAAGATTTTGATGGTTCACCTCCCGATGACTGGCGCAGTTTTTGGGTGACTTGGCTTAAGAGATTAGATTCTCGTTTTTAGGTTCGGAATAAGTTTGCTTGGTGATGAAGCAAACCGAAGAGGCCGAGAAATTATGGTTTCATGGTCGTCGTAGTGCAGGAGTTAGTCAAGTCAGGTTGCTGGTTTAGTCTATTTATCGAACCTGTACGTAAATTTTGTAGGAACAAATTTTGACATTTCTCGATATAATCACAGTTTTTGCTGAGGGACCGTCTCAGTTTTCATTGTACTTCACATTTTGTTTTCGCCATCTTGTATGGTACTCGTTTACAGTAACATTTTGCAGTGTTGCGTATTTTATCTGATAGCTGTTTCTTGGATTTTAGTTACCAATCAGCGGAAATTAACTCGTGATAAATCTGAGATATTCGTCATTTGTTGATGGGCGATTGAATTTATTATAATATGGAGTACTACGAACCTGTTCTTTCGGACTTATTTTCAGCTCATTTCAGTTCAAATTTCGATTCGATTCTCAAATTCGATTCGATTCGATATCTCAACTCACATTATTATTATTATTATTATTATTATTTATTATTATTATAATAATAATGTTCAGTTTTTTGTTCATTTCAGCTCAGCTCATTTCAGTTCAGCTCTAAAAAATCCGAAAGAACAGGTTCTACATAGACACGATGGATTACATTCGTAGTTTAATACGGAGTACTCCGTATTTGTTATCGTTTTCTGAGATAAATGTATTTGCGAAATACTCTTCTTTTTTTTGTTAAATGCGACATAGTTCACTCATTTTGTGAATATAATCAAATAGTTTAAGGATATTAAAAGTAGGAGTATAACCACTGATCTGCTGACTGCTGTACACGTATAACGATTTACTCGAAACTTTTGATGAACATTATGAATTTAACCATCGGTAACCAAATTGCATGTTTACCTATTCCAAACCGCTGTACACAGTCAACGATTTCGTTGAAACTTTGTGCTCCTCATACGCAATGGTGGATAAAAGAGAAAACAACAGAAGATAAGCTTACGATTTAAGGCCTCAGCAACACCGTCACATTCAAGAAATTTATGTGCAAATAAATCTCAACAAACAAGTATTATCATCCAAATTCATTATGTTCACCATTGAAGAAACGGCTGAACTACACTCTCTGTTCTCAATGATAACACACTTTTCTATCCATTTCGACAAAACGATGAAAGAAACGACACAAAAATCACGAGCACTTCACGACTGTGGTGGTGATGATTGTACTCTCTAAAATGAGGACTCCATGGACGCAAACTTAATGGATGAGGTATGTTAGAACCAAGGCCACGAGCATCAAAACGTACGCTACCCCCTGATCGATGTTTGAACCTGAAAGAACCGATTAAGTTGTAAGCACACAAATCAAAAGTATAACAAGATACCGACAATTTTGCACTATCGTCCAACAACAATTAATCACTCGGGAAGAAACCCCGTCAAAAGGAATAGAGCAAGATATCATTCATTGCCAGCAGAATGGTAATCAACTCGAGAGCACAACAAGATTGACTAAGACGGCAGATAATGCATCATCAAATTAACAATGACACCGTACAAAATTATTTAACAGCACAAGAAAATTGACCAAGTTACCATAAAACAGCTCATATAACTTGTACGGAGTAGTTGGTATTGGAATGCAACTACGAGATGGTGAAATAAACGATTAAATAACCGTTCACAGTACATCGAACATGTAGTCAGAAAGGAACGCTGAGCACCATGATTCTGACTTGTAATTATAAAGTGAAAATATGATACAATGATCTCGCCTTGATTTTACGTAAGCTCAGTTAACACTGAGCACGACGTTAAAAAGTTCATGCAAAAGCACACGGTGACTCAATTTAATCAACCACTTCAGAAAGTCGACTCTGTGTCTCCTATGACTCGATCTTCTTGATCTACAAGACTACAAACATAACTTTAAACAGCCGAAGCCGCTTGTAAAATATTCAGAATTTTAAATAAAATAACCATTTATCTCAAAATCAATCTTCTTCAATGTATAAAAAACTTGGAACAAAGTATAATGGCAAAAGTCCATGATTTTTAAAAACCGCCTATATCTTTATTTATAATCTTGCTTTACAATTCACATGAAAAAGCGTACTTCAATTCAACCTTCACCACCCAAATTAAATAAAAAAAAAACAAATGTATTCATATGAAATCGGTTCACACGGAGACAGTCTCTATCTATTCAATTCAAAAGAAATTTGATTCTTTTACTTTTGTCTCAAAATGAGACGGACTTACATGAGACGTACTGAATTAATCATCAAAAAAAAATCCTTTTTCCTCAAGACGACCCTACAAGTCGAAAATGCAATAGATCTACATATGCACTCTCAAGCAAGTACATCATACGGCCTTCAAAGCGTCACAAATTCACAACTTCAAATGATTAAACCTAAAAAAGACCCGAACTTTCACCACACTTCAAAAAAAAAAACCCTTTGGTTTCACACATTCATTTTGGGTGTATGACAGAAGTCTCTGACCACTGCATCGAATAGACGTACTCGAGCATAACCCGGAAATTCAGTCCGTTCCCATGAAAAACGTGTACATTCATCAGAAATTTCTGGGATCTAAAGTTAACCCATTTGTCCAAAATATATGTTATTGTAATGTGTTGTGAGAGAAGAAGGTAAGAGACCTAAAAAAAGACGAGATAGAGAAAGTAGATAGCATTCCTCTAGTTCATAACCCCACATGGAAAACAAACATACCTATGTATGAAAAATCGCTCAAAACCTCGTAAAATTCATTTCGTGAAAGAAGGTGGTGAGAGTGTATAAAAGGGAATACACATTCTTATATGAGACGGTCTCACAGTAAGTTTATTGTGACATCGACAAGGTCGTTGCTCGCTATAGTTGGTGGGTTTTTCTTAAAATTCAGTGGGTCCTACGATGTGAGACGATATCACAGGAGACCTACTAAAGGAAATATACGCTACTTTTTTTATATTTTTCGAAACGTAATGCACGTGAAGAATTATGTAAATTCATCAGAAATTTCTGGGATCTATGAAAACAACAAAGTTCAGTAATTTCACAGGAAAACAAAAAAAAAACACGCACATTAATCAGAATTTTCAGTGATCAAAGTTCAACAACTTGTTCATCAATCAACAAAATTAGTTTCATATAAATGCAGAAAACAAACATAAAAATCTCACGAAAATTACAGCAATTTCAAATGAAAATTAATGAATTACGAGACCGAAAGATGAAAATTAATACCGTCGCTAGTTGGGGCAGGAGCAGGAGCAGAGGATTGAGCCTGCGACATTGCAAAAACAAGCGAAACAACGAACAAAACAACAAACGAAGCTTTCGAAAAATCCATTTTTTTTTTTAAAAAAACTTTTACTAAGGTTTTTGAATTTGAATGGAGAATTTGGGTGCTCAACAATGGCGGATCTACAAAGCACCTCTTTCTCTCTCTAGATTCAATGAACAAAAAAGAGGGTTTTCTAGAGAGAGAAGAAGAAGAAGAAATAAGAAGGGTGTAAAGTGTAGAGAGAGAGAGGAGGAGAAGTAGAGCACACCAAATGTTCGATGAAATGCGTCAATGAGAATCTATGCACGACATTAGTTTAAGGGTGTTACTCAACTGTACCCGGCTTTTTCTCAGTTGTACCCTTTTTTGTCATTAATTTTCCATCCCCCTACCCCTGCTCTATCAATTTTTCTCTCTTCTCTTACCACCCAAAAAAAACCCTAAAACAATTTAAATCAACCAATTTCTTCTTCAATTAATTCAATTACTTATACAATTATTTCAATTCTTAACATATGGATCCTTGTGACGATTTATTTCATGTAATTTACTTTCTTTTTTTTCATTAATTTAATTTTTTTATCATTCATTTTGTTTTTTGTTTGTTATTGTTTTTTATTTTTTATTTTTTATGAATTATTTGGGTTGGCGGCGGCTGTGGCGGCGGGCGGGTGGCTGTGGCGGCGGCGGCCGTCGTGGGGGTGGGCTTGGCGGTGGTGGGGGTGGCAGTGGGTGGTGGGTCGTTTTTTTTTTTTTATTTTTTTTATTTTTTTTTTTTATTTTATTGTTTTTATGAATTAAGGTTGATGGTGGGGAAGAGGGCAGCGGCCGTGGTGGTTGTGGGTGTGGGTGTCTTGTTGGCGGCCGTGGTTGGGGTGGCCTTGGCGGCAGGCGGTGGTGGCAGGCGGGGGTTTCAAGTTTCTTTTGTTTTTTTTTTTTTTTTATTGAATTAGGGTTTAGTTAGGGTGGTTGATGGTGGGGCATAGGGTGGCCGAGGCGCTGTGGTGGAGGTGGCAGTGGCGGAGGCGGCCGTGGTGGGCCAGGGATTGCCGGCAGGCGGTGGTGGGGTGCAATGTGCTGTTGCTTGCTTCACGTTGTTATGTTGTTTGTTATTTTTGTTTTTTTTGGGTTTTTTTTTATTTTTTATTATTTTTTTTTTTTTTTTAAATTGAGTTTAAAACTTTTTATTATTATTATTGTTATTATTTGATTTTTTTTTTTTTGTTAGTTTAGTTTTTAAATTTTTATATTGTTATTATTTTAGTTCTAAAATTTTTATATTACTATTATTATTTATTTTCTATTTTGGTGGTTTAATAGAGGAGAGAGAAGAGAGAAAATTTTGATTTCTAAATTTGTGGGGAGGAAATGAAAAGGGCAAGTAGGTCTTTTTTGGGTACAACTGAGAAAAAGCCGGGTACAGTTGAGCAATTACGTAGTTTAATTATTATAGTGTTGGGCTTTCGCTAAGTTGGTATTGCCAACCTTCTATTTTATTTTAATTTTTTTTTTTATGGGTTGCTATTTAAGGTGGTCGATTATGCATGTCGATACGAATTTGTATGACACGTGTTTAGGTTGACGTACTACTAGATGAACGACATTAGTTTAATTATTATGGTCCGATTCGAAATAACATAGTCTAAGGCCATGTTCTTTTCGACTTTTTAGAGCTGAACTTATAAAGAGCTGAGCTGAACTTATAAGAGCTGAGCTGAACTTATATGAGTTGAAGTCTGTGTAAAGTAGAGTTTAGTGGGCTTATAAGCCAGATTTATTAGAATTTGAATTTATAAGAAATTTGAACTTATGTGTTCAAGCCTGTAAAATAAAGCTTAGTGAGGTTTATGTGTTCGAACTTATTAATATGAACTTATTTGAATCGAATCAACTTATAAGAGCTTAAATTAAGCTGAAAAGAACAAGGTCTAACTCTGCCTTCATTCGAAAGTACAATGTCCTGAGTCTTGTCATCTTGATTGATCCAACTAGTGGCAGATCCAAGACTCTTAGACAGGGGTTCAAAAATTTGCTCGAAAACTAATACTATTAATATATTATTCATAATAAATGCAAAATATTTTCAAAATAAGAGGGGGTTCCATAAAACCCACAGAACCTCCTTGACTACGTCTCTGTATCCAATCCTTAGCCACGTCTACTCACCACGACTCGTCAATCGTCATGTATGGATTGTTTTAACGGTCAACCTATTTAAATTTGAAAGGTGTAATCATCTTCATGTCATGATCATGTTGAGTTATGCTTAACGTTAATTTTTCTTTTGTTCAAGACAAAGTCAAATAAACAACTCAATTGATCGATGTGCCTAGATGTTTATATCCTTTGATTGGAATGTTACGTACCAATTCCACGACACACTACTCAAATTACATCCTTAGTCATAGGTGTTAGTCGTGTTACCAATGATAACCTCAACCGCTAAATAAACAAAAATTTATCAATTTTCTAAGACGTTTTCAAATTGTAAAACATGTAATATTGGTCAAAATGAATGAAATAAAATGATACGAACACTTATGTTACAAAGGTCTTGTTCTCTTTAGCTTAACTTCAACTCTTAAAATTCAGTTCAGCTCTTATAAGTTCAGTTCAGCTCCTAAAGCCCCACTAAACTTTAACTAACACTGATTTAAGCTCCTATAAGTTCAGCTCTTATAAACTCAGCTCAACTCCTATAACTACAGCTCCAAAAAGCCGAAAAGGACATGGCCAAAGTACTTTCAAAAGAATATCTTTCTCTTTTTAAAAAAAAAAAAAAAATGAACATTTTTAAAGACCAATTATAAATTGAATTAACCTTTTAGTCTAAAATGAGACGTAAGGCCATTATAACGAAAAAGGGGAATTCAAACCTAAGACCTAACACTCAGAATACCTCTGTTTCGACCATTAAACCACAACATTTTTAGCAATTTTAAATTGAATTATGAGAAAGAATCAAAGCATTTTGTAAATTGAAATTAGTTTTGGTTGAATGAGTGAGTATGTTTGAGTTGTAAAGAGGTAAGTTGGTCCCAAAATATGGAAGAACACATGGTGTAGACAATGAAGCACATGAATAGGACTTGTGAAAGAGGGACAAACATTGAAAAGGGACCCTTTTTGGCCATACCAAATTTTTTAAAAAAAAAACCCAACAACACAAAATTCCAAACAAACATTCACATGGCCCAATTTAACCGTCACATGCACCCTCACCCTCAAGGCCCTCTACTTCATTTAAAAAAAAAAAAAAAATTATAATGTGCGTCAGACTTTACAATAAATTATTGTAAGTCTGTTTCGTTTGTACTCAATTATATAATTTTTGTACTATTTAAGTGATAATTATGATTAATTGTTACTAATTTTTTTTAGTACCCATGTAAGTGATTTTTGTAGATTTGTTTCATATTTTTATATCTTTTTAGCTGCAATTTATATCTTGGTCTCACATTAACTTAATGTGAGTTATGAGTCACATAAGAGTTACTTAAAAAAAAAAAAAAAAATTGTCATGTGAAAAATCATATTCTCTATTTTAGTCATATTTCACCTTTCTAATTTGATAATATTAACGTTAATGCACACTTTTCCTTTGTATGAAGGTAGAATTTAATCTAGTTTTGCTTTACAATCATCAAGCCAAAACTCACACCCTTTCAATGTAGTATTGTTTAATGATTATTTTGATCAACTTATAGTGAAAAATAAAGTATAAAGAAAATCGTGAAATTGTTAACCTTCGTATAATAAGAAAGTAAACAAATGATTGTGACTGTCAAATTGGTATGATGTTGTCCGCTTTGGGCTAAGTCCGCACAGATTTGGTTTTGGGTTCTTCCCAAAATGCTTAATACTAATAAATTGGTGGATCTTCTTATAAAGAGAAGATAATTACTTACCTTCGCCAATGTGGGACTTGAGTTGTTACTCCAACAATCTTCTCCTCAAACCAGGACCTCGTCATTGGCCTCCCCTCCAACGATAATATATGTCCATATTGCACCGCCATTATCACCCTACAGGACCTGCCGCCTAATCATCACATTATCAAAAAGACTTTTGACAAAAGGTATCCACAGATACCCTAATCGTGATGTCACAAAGAGGGCGTTCATCCAAATTGATGAAGGCAGTACGCTACCTTGGGCTCCACTACATACTGGACCAGCCGAATTGAACCATTGGCTCTGATACCACATGTTGGACCGCCGATTCCACCACACTTTCACATTAATATGATATTGTTCGCTATGGGCTAAGTCTGCGCGGATTTACTTAGCTTTAGGCCTCCTTCCCAAAAGATCTCATATTAATAAATTGGTGGGTCTTCTTATAAAGAGAAGATAACTACTCATCTTTTTCAATGTGAGACCTAAGTTGCTACCCCAACAGTGATTTGTGACCTATGGAAGTACTTTTTATATGATAGCTACGCACTAAAAATGTGTTCAGTACATTAAAATTATGAGGGGTGTTATCTACATTCTTCCTTCAAACTTTTCTTTTACCTTCTCCTTTTGTACACTGACAAGGGATTAAACTATTATATATCGGATGGGGTCGAGTGGTAAGTGAATGATGGTCAAATATTAATATTTTAGTTGAATGTGAGAGAAGAAGATAAATAAAAAGGTAAGAAGAAGATAGATAACATTTCTCTAAAATTATTGAAAGTAGGTTTGAACAATGGAAATCGAGGGGGAGGTTTGGGGTCTCATAAGTCATACCTAGACCCTCCATTATATCCTTTTTGCTTGTTTTTCTAAGTTTTTACTGTATTAGTTTATGAATTTATGAATGTTAGAGCTTATTTAATTATATTAATAACTTTTTCAAGAGAATGAACTAATATTATGTAGAAGTTAAGCCTTTTATTATATTTTGTTTTGTAATAAAATCCTGAATGATATGAACATACAATATGTTTAAACTAACCTTTGCATTATGTTTGATTTCATATTATTATTATTTTTTTGGAATAATCTCAACTAACAAACATTTTCTAAAAATAATTTGAACTCAAAATAATCCGAGAATAATCTCAACTATTGAAAAGTCATTCCAATAATATATTTTTTCTAATATTAATTTTGCTTTAACATGTAAAAAAGAAGGTGAAATCGATTTTAATTTTATTTAAATTAAGTGTATGGAAAAGTTAAAAACGGTTTCACCTTATTTTTTACCCGTTAAAGCCGGTTAAAATTAGTCAAAGTATATTACTGAAATGACATTTCAATAGTTGAGATTATTCTCGGATTATTTTGAGTTGAGATTATTTATGGAAGATAAGTGTTAGGTGTGATTATTCCTGTTAATTTTTTTTTTTTAACTTATAGTTCTCCAGTCTTGAAAATACACGCATAAAAAAAATTAAAAAAAACCTATATTAGGCAGTTGATTGCACTAATTTGAATGATTTTAACGATCGACTACAATTTTTTTAACACCGCAACCAATTTATTCATATACTTTTTTTGTGCGGTACCCCCTATTGATAAATCTTGGTTCTGCCAGTGTTCATGTATATATGTGTTCACACATATCTTGTACAAAGTCAGACTAATCAACAATATCGATTTGATTTACCAAACTTCGTTCATGGTATGACATACACCATGTAGTTGTGTGACCTTGGTTGGATGAAAATGAGACAATTATCGATGAGTTAGAAAACAATGATGTTCCCATGTGGTGGGTTCAAAATGAATGGCGTTTCCACGTAATCTGAATTGGCGAGTTTAAAAAGCTAGGTAGTATATTCTCGTGTGCTGGTTTCAACAATAGGTTCGAAAAGAGTAGATAGCTTTCCATCGTCCAACTGAAAATGGGACCTTACACGTTAGGGGTGTGTGTTAAGTGTAAGAATAATTTTATACGGTATTGTATTTAATTATTATTACGTTATTTTAAACCTATAGTTAATCTTAAGTTAATGCGGTAATTAGCTAAATATAATAGTTGGGCTTTTCAGTGGGAGTAGCCCAGTTAATTTAATTGTTGACTGACCGATTAAATTAATTAGGTTAAGAAGTTCGGTCCTCCTCTCACCCTTATTAATAATGTGCTAAACCGTTATTAGCTCATAATACAATTAAGGAAAAACACAAATTAAGGGATTAAGGGAGAGAGAAGAAAACCTAGGCTTCACCTCCACTGCCTCTCACGTACGTCCTCTGTCGGTTGCTGCCCCGTATGCCGCCGACCAAACCCCGCCGTTTTTCAACGCCGTCTCAACGCTCTCGATCATGTCGGACCAAGGTATGTATTTCTCCATGTGATTTGTTTCTAATCGAAGGTCCTGTGAACGAATTAAGTTTGTATCGTTTGTAACTAGGTTATTATGGTTTGAACCTAGTTTACATTAAGATCAGAAGAGCTCCACATGTAAGGTCCCGCGTCGACTGAACTAAAGAGTTTTAAGTACCTTATAAGCCAAAGGGCTCGATCTACTCCTTCCATTGTCAATTGATTGATTTTGGGATGAAACCTCATTCGTCCTATGAAATGCTCTCTTTACTCTCGACGGACGCGATTCAAGTCTGATGCATGCATGAACTTAACAAGTAGTCTTCCTAATTAATTATCAAGTTCTCAATGTGTATTTACTCTTGTATTCACTTCGTAAATGTTAGATCCGTGGATCGAATGAATTAATACTAGTGAAATAGTGGTTCTTATTCTCAAGTTTGACACCAATTTTTTTTTTTTTTTTAAGTTCATCATCTCTATATTATATACTCGTAGTTCTAACTTTTAAGAACTCATTTCTAAACACAAGAATTCAGTTCCTTAACTTTTGTGAAAATACTAGAACACTTCATATTTTCATTAAATAGTTGTTGAAAAACGTCATTTAAGAACTTTATCAAAAATTTATGATCTTGATAATCTAAAAGACTACATGTCTTAGTTTATTGATGAAAGAACTACAATATAATTCCAAATCCGAGGAGTACAATTTTTCAAATACTTTTATTCCGTACTCTTTTTTCTTTGAACACTAAACTCGTAGACTTCATGATGATGCCCTAATTAAAGTCACAATCAAACAAAATACTCCCAACAATATCAACATAATAAACTACTATAGTAATAAAAAATATATATATACGCAAAATCATTGAATTTAGGGCTCATATAAATAAGGTCACAAATAACAAAATTCAAACATACCCGCAAATGAATACGAAGTATATAAATTAAATTTCTCGTATAATGTTTTAATTTCAAAAACAATAATGAAATTGTTAGCATAGACAAAATAGTACGTATGTCTACAAAATTAAATTAAAACAAACTAAAATTGAATAAATAAACTGGCATTTTAGTACTATGTGTAACATTTTTATCATTGCAAAAGATGTAGGTTATCAAAAATAAAATTAGGATCTAATTCTTCATGATCAAATGGAAATTCTGAGGTAACATTTGTAGGATTACTTGAATTATTATTATGATCATTATAATCATTCAAATTCTCATCCTTAATAATCCTTGTAGAAAATAAATTATCGTTGTTATTGTTATTATTTGGAGTATTATTTTGCGTAAACTGAGTAGCACCAGAATGATTCGATGATATATGGGGTGAAAAAGAAGAAGATTGTATACGATTGTTAATATTATTTGGTTTGATGTCATTATTAGAGTCGATTTCGAAATTCCAAAGGATTTCTTGGGGTGGCGGGGCACGTGGCACGGTGTTAGGTTCGGGTTTAGGTATAGAATAAGGCATGGTAGAAGAGGAAGTAGAAGCTTGATAACATGTATGTTTTCCACGGTACGTGACCTCAAAGTAAGTAGGATCGTCATCACTTCTTTGAACTTGCTTTGTAGCAAAACAACCTTGATTTCTTTGAGTACATCGGTAATACGCCCTATAAATATAAACGTGACCGAAATAATGTATGTTAGATGATCGTCATGACGATGGGTCAAATTAAAGTCGAGTATGATGAATAGTTTGTATGAAAATTATTTCGATCAAACTAGAACCGTTCAATCGAGTCAAAAAGAATAAAAAAACCAAAGCACACCACTTGGCCACCGCAGCCCCTGTCGGGGGTGGCTTACACGGTACATGTGGTGGTGCGGGAATGCATGTACCCGGGGAGGACTTAACCCCCTCGTCATCAAAAAAACATATGTGAAGCACTCCCTCCGTTCCAGTGAATTGTTTACACTTTGACTTTTTTTGTGAGGGAGATTTGAGAGAACTATAAACAAATGACTCAGACAGATATAGTATCAAAAAACAGGTCCAAATTCAAAAAATCTAACTAGTTTTGTTTATCTAAGTTAATAATGACTCTCTTTAATATCATAATTTGAATAGATTCACGTACGTTTAAATTTGTAAAAGGCAGACGTAAATACTTCGTACTCCTATTATGTTTTGTACTTTAGTTGTTGTTCACATGATTCAAATATTTTGATTTAATTTTTGTGAATATCTATATATCGGATATTGAATTGTATGTTATTTTCAAACAATAAAACTACATAACTAAGGAGTATATTTCATACTCAGTAATTAAATATAGACTATACAAATAGAACAAGAGTATAAGAAGTTCAAATTTCACATTTATATATCCTAGAAAAGAAATTAGATTCAATCGAATAAGCGATAGCAGGAGGATCATATGATGCTTACGTGGATTATTAATATGATATATCGATGAATATAAATTTCGTATTTCATTTTAAATTCCGCAATAATGATCAGTATTGATCTGATCCTTATATGCAATACGATAGTTTAAATTATGTCATGTAAGACACATAAATCAGTTTTATATACACGACTATTCAAATAAATACCATCTAAATATTACGATATTATTTGTAAATTTTTGTTATGTGTATGCATATTTCTAGTAAAAAAAATTAAATTACATAGAGATTAATTTTGATAATGATAATTACCTTGGAAAATTAGTACCAAGAATATCCTTTTGTCCATACTTTCTCCAACTAAAACCATCATCAATTGGTCCTTCGAGCCCACTTTTGCAACATCCTTCTACTTTCACTGTGTACCTTGGGATTACCTTTCTGTAACACAAAATAATTTTGATTATAATTAAGAAACAATATAATTACTCATTTTCTAACATAAAATATTACAAAAATAATGATTTTATTAAATATTTTAACATAACACATATATGTGTGAATATTTAAAACTCTGTAAATAAATTTTACGTTACTAATTACAGATATGGAATACAAGTTTTAATTTTCTGGTTAAGAATACTAGTACATAGAGTTAATGAAATTAATATACCAGATACTGGTTTCATTTCAATCAATTAATCTCATTTGACTTTTTCAACCTAAGCAGTAAAAAAGTCAAATGATACTAATTAACAGAACTGAAGATAATATTATCATCACCAGATAATTAATGTAAAGATAAATTAAATGCATGAAAAATTTTACCTTTTTCTTGAATCTTCTTTGCTATCAACAATAGGACTATCTTTGAAGTCACCCTCAGAAGAGTCAGGACTTTTAGGGGTAGTGCCACTAAATGAAAGGGGTGAATCAATTGTTCCCATATTATTATTATTATTATTATTATTATTATTATTATTATTAATACCTTGTGATGAATGCATTATCAAAGGTTCATACCTTAAAATAGTAAGTGACCTTTCTATTTTAGATAGAATCTCTTGTGTAACTCTTAAGCTAGGTGCTTCATTATAATTATTGCTTGATGATGATGAAGAAGATGTTTCTCTTTGAAGAATGGAGTAGAGTTCCTTAGTAAGATCCCTTCCTTCAACTAGCTCATCCACTAAACTCTTTTGATTTGTTGAATCGATCGGAGTATTTTCCATTTAATAATGGTGGATTAAGAATTATTTGAGAAAAATGTTACCTGAAATGAGACAGATAATGATTTAAAGTTAGCTAAGTACGCAGTTGTATACGTATATTAGGTCAGTATAAAAAGAAAAAGATGTAGAAGAAATTATGGAGATATACTCTTATAACTGTGCAGAAGATGATGTTGAGTTTAATACGATCTGGACTCAGCTAAATACCCAACTGTGTATGTTATTTAACAGGTCAAATAATGCAACCCCCATTAGTATAATTGAAATATAAAGCAAGTAGTAGCCTACATAAAAACATAATAAATCTAGAGAAAAGAAAATTTGAGATTACACGAAATATTCAAGAAAAAAATATTATTGTATGATGAAATACTCTTATATGATTTGAAAGGAGACAAATGAAAATTCCCTAGTAGTGAAGCTATTTTGATTAGAACTAATGAAGAAAGAGAATCAAAGATGACATAAATGTCAACTTAATTTGCAAGTTGGAAAATTTGAGAAAGTAGTGCATTATTCAAGATCCCAAAGATAGAAAATAAAAAGTTAAGAAAATTGCAAATTGAAGATAAAATTATGAAAGCTTCAAAATATAGGTTTAAATTAATAAAAATAATTAAGCAAGTGGGTTAGCTTTTCATCCTAGGAAAAGTCCTCAATTAAGTATTAATGATGCTACACACTAATCATGGTTAGTTGTATACTTAAGTGACCTTTGATGAAAAAGCCCTTGAATTGAAAGGGTCATGACTCACCTTTTCATGTGGAGAAACCCTTAGTTTATTGTCATTGATTGGATCATATCATGATATGTTTTCCATGGTCAAACGAATTATGAAAAATTCTTGTGACAAACGCCTTTTTTTAGATCAGTATTAGATAAGTGTTACTAAATACTCAAAAGTAGTCACTATACACCTAAATGTGGGTTATAAAAAAATTGGTCTAAAGAAAGACCTTCTTTTAAAAAAAGACCGTCTTTTTAAGACAAAGTGAATGAATTACTCTTTCCAATTCAATTATTTATTTACCTTTTAATTTTGGGAGGAACGCAATTAAATTGGTTATTTATTTGTTATCTTCACATAAAATTATCTTTCAATACTTTATAATCGATTAGACGGGAAGAAAATAAATGTACTCCGTACTTTTTTTTATTACGCTTGAATATTACTGGATGAAACAAATATTTGAAGTCGAATATGGTTGCTATTTGCTCATTATTCGATAGAAAATCAAACAAATGATTGAATCAGAGGGAGTTATTTTTTACCGTTTATCCTAACATTAATAATAAAAAGACGATTTTATATATTGAATTGCTTATGTAAAATCATTTCATACTATATATTTTATTGGCACTTAATAAATTCCATTTATAGTCATCAATCAATCTTATAATTTGAGCATAAAATGATACTTCAAATGGATTATTATGTGATGAAATACAATTGATAAGATGTTATGTATTTGATTCCTAAAGTAGAAAAAAAAAAAGAATAACATACAATAACAGTAGTAGTACCCTCTAGTACATTTATATTATTTTCTACACTTTAGTTTATAATTAAGCTAAGATTTTGAATTATTATGTGTCAGTATTTTGGATTATGTTAATAATGTGGGAAAATATTCAATAATTATGCAAGAAAGTCAGATGTAAGCTGTAATTTAGTGTGCATTAAAAGAAAAATAAATGTAAAATAAAAATAGATTCAAAGATGGTCGTAGGAATTTCAAAATTTGTTCAGCCTTTTTTTCAGATTTATCACTTGTCCGTACAATTAAAGTCTCTTGAAAACCAAATGCAGACAAAAAAAGAAAACTAGGGTTTTTTTAGTTTGCAATTGCCAGGTGTTGTTGTAAGATAATATCATTGTTTATTCATTCAATAATGTCTTGCCATGTGGCATCTTTGGTTGACTACATAAATGTCCTTTTAATTTTTTTTAATGTTTAAATAATATAGGAACAGGAAAGATAAAGTCGTGATTAAGACTGCTTCACGCGTATGACGAGTTATCTATGATTAAAATGTAACAATTTTAACGATTAATATACTTGTTTTAATGTTTAAAGTGATCATTTTAAAATCTCAAAAAATGGTTTAGATTGAACGTGACTAGTATTGAATATAGTTTGATCACTGTTCAAAAAAAATGGTTTTTTAGTCTGAGATGAGTCACGAGGTCATTTATTACAACGGGGGATGGGAGTTCAATTCAAACCTGAAATTTATTGCTTAGAATACCTCTGTTTTTACCGTTAAAACAAGTTAACTTTGATAACTAACATTATTTAAAAGATGCAAAAGTTATTACATACTCCGTATTTACATTCTATTAATAATTGATGGTTAATACTTTTTCAACAAAACTTAGTTGTGGTGTCAAATGATCTACCAAAAAAAATGGGATATTTCTAATGGTAGTCATATCTTGAACTTTGTCAAATTACACATGTTACTTTATGTTTGAGGTTTGTTCATATATAGTACTCTTAGGGTGTGTTTGGATTGAGGGAAATGGAGGGAAAGGAAGGGAAGGGAAATAGGGGGATTGATTTTCCTTTGTTTGGATACGAAAAATGGAGGGAAGGAAATGGAGGAGGAAGGATTTGGAGGGATCCATTTTCCCTCCTCAAAGCCTAATTGGAGTCCTTCCAAAATAGGCAAGATTTGGAGGGAAAATGGTATCCAAACACCACCATTTCCCCTCCCCTCCCCTTCCTCCCCCTTCCTTCCCCTTCCCTCATTTCCCCTCTTAAACTTGATGTTTATGTTCCCAATATGCATTTTTTCTAATAAAACTCAATATTTTTGTGTGTGGGTCCCATAACCAAATAAAATTTAGTTTTTAATGTATTTTTGAGAAAAAAAATATAAAAATTACAAAAGAGACTGTCGATAAGACATTGACCTTAGCATTTCTCTAAATAAAGGTCCAAAATATTGTTTTTTTTTTGTCTAATACGAGTCATAAGGACAATACAACGGGAAACGGGAATCAAACCTGTAACCTATTATCACATGTACCTCAACCTTAACCACTAGGCCAAGACAGTCCAAAATATTGCTAGATTGTGGATCCACCAATAAATAGCAAGTGACGTCACAAGATGCATGACTCAATGTAACAATTGGATAGATTGAAATAGGTGACGTAAGTTGGAAAGCCCTTGCTTACGTCAGCCTCGACAGGTCATCCACTTGAGCTACAACCCCGCCTCAATATGTGTGACGACCTCTTTTTTTGTTTATTTTTATTTAATTTAATTTAAATATTTAAAGCAAAGTTGTCTTTGTTGATTGGCATCAGTGAATGAATATGCACGATGCTTGGTTCTTATCCATACTCTTCCAACTTCTTTGTGGAGTATATACCCATTTGATTCCATAATAAATTTATTCCGTAATCGGGTTATTTGAGTCGGTTAGAATTATATCGATAATAATATAAATTAAAAAGACTGTAAATATTTAAATTAACTGTGAAATGGTATCACAATGTATAGTAAAATTGAAATAGAAAAGAGATTTCCAAGTTATAATACAGTACTTTATAACTCAATTTTGAGTTATTTTGCTATGTATTTACACATTACAAATTTGAAATGAAAATGCATGAAATAAACTGATAAACGCATAATAACTTTGAGTAATTTCTAGTAAATAAATGTTTTCTATAGTATTACTCCACATTTACCAACATATATGTAGTAGACATATACGGAGTATAGTTTAATTTTTTAATAGATTCACCAACTCAAATAAGTTGATTTTATATTAAAGTAACTATCATTAGCTCGTAAGGAGTAGTACATTAGTGATTAAGATTCATACCTGCTCATCGTTTGTTTACAGTTGAGCTTTTTCCTCACAAAAAGTCAAATCAGAACAATTCCCTGAAACGGAGGTAGTAACATGCATTTTGATAGAAAAAAATGCTTGCATGTCACAATAGTAAAAATTATACTCGTATAGTTGTATACCAATATACCATAATTCTTGTTTCTCTTGTCCTAGATTAGTGGAGCCAATAAATTAATTTGATAAGTTAGTAAGTCTATATAAAAATTTAAAAAAGATAAATTTGAAAATTTAAGAAGGAAGTAGCAACTATTACACTTAATTCCATACTACGAAGTACAAGATTATTCATCTGTTTTAATCATTTATTCAAATTTTTTTATTCTATTTATAAACGTTATTGTTCAATTGTAACAAAGATTTACTCAATTGTATCCTTTTTGCTCATTTTTTTCCATGTGCTGCTATTGGTCAAACCGAATTCTTTTTTTTTCCAATCCAGATCATTCGACCCTAAAATTATCTTTGATCATCTAAAATCAATCGAAAACTTCTTAAATTCAATTCATTGAATTTTAAAATTATGAATCCAAATAAAGATATATTTCAAGTAATTCAATCGTTTTTTTCTCTTTTCATCGATTAATTTCATTGAATTTACTCTATAGTTTTATCGTTATACTAATACCTCATTATACAGCGCTCAGAAAAAGTTGGTGTGGCAGGGTGGGGATGTCGACGGTTCAAGTGGCGAAGACTTGAAGGGGAGTTAACGGTTGGCGATTTGTTCGAAGGTTGAATGACGCACGTAAGTTATTTGAAGGCTCTTGAAAATCTCAAACCATAATTATTGTCATAAAAGAAGGACAGACGATAGCCATCCATCAAAATTAACGATGTTCAAATCAGGTAATAGAGAATAAAGATGACAGCATGTCAAATATTAACGAAAAAGAGGTGGATTGAGTTTGTTTTGATGACGTGTCAGTTGTCTCATTGTATGAGGCAACCTTGAACCTTACCATATAAGTACTCATTGTAAATGGTGAAAATTTTGAAAAAAATTATTATAGGTGAGAGTTTTGAAAAAGGATTTTATAATAGGTAGAAATTTTGAATAAACCCTAATTTATAATATAGGTTCATCCAAAATAATCACTAAATTAAAATGACGTCAATTTAGCTAAATAATTTTAAAGAAATTATAATAAAATAATTCATTTACTCCTTATGTTTTTCTCGAATTAAAATAAATAGATAAACAAATAATAAAAATATAAACAAAAAAAAACAATTTTATATAAGAAAATTACGTAACCTAAATGAACTCGGCGATATTGTTTGTAGCCGGCATTAACGGGAGGACTTGTAAACGGTAGTACAACGGTACCTTTCATCATAATGGAGTACACTTCTACACTAGTAACACAACGACTTTAAGACTAGGCAAGTAGTTATTACGGAGTATTTTATTAATTTATAGGGAGTATAATTTTATTTTTTGATATATTATTTACTAATTTTAAGAATTCCAATTTATGATATATGAAGAAGCGTAATTCAACCCGATGTATTATCACATATAAGTAATATGTGTCGAATAAGCTGCTCAAACCATTGATTATTGAACGAAATCTCTTTGATGTTTTGAATTAATCGAGCTCCCGTTTATACTGGTGCGATAAAAAAACATGCATATACTTCGTGGATTTAATACGACACTTCTTTTGAACAAACAAATGAAAACGGTGTTAAAATGTTGTTGTCAACATTTGTCCAAGAACACAAAATTCAGGTTTCAAAATGAATTATATACCTTAGCTTGGTCATTATGTAACAACAATATCTAGTCGAATTTAAATTATTATTATTATTATTTTTTTTTTTTTTGATGACGAGGGGGTTGAGTTCAAGACACGCATTCTCGCACCACCACATGTACGTAAGCCACCTCGGCGAGTGCGGTGGCCAAGTAAATTGGTTCAGGAGTGGGATTTGGTGGGGACCTCACAATTTGCACCTTCCAGGTTAACCCAAATTCCACCTGGACAACCACCACAATTTGTTGCACCTTGCAGGTTAACCCGAATTTAAATTAATACTCCGTAGGACTTTAGTACTTAGGATATTTAAATGTTTGAGTGTTTTATACACGACCTTTTTCACATTATTCTGATTTTATAGACATGTATTGTCCGATTTATTCATATAGTTGAATATTTTAGCTAGGGTAATATTACACTCCGTAGTAACTACGGAGTAGTAAGTTGTAAATTTATTTTCATTATCTTGATTTACTTTCACGTACTACGACTTCTCAAAGATGAGATATCTAACGCAATTGTGCAGCTGGCCTGGTTAATTAATCTTTTTTTAAAGTATAATTCACAACCTAGGATGGTATTCTATTGACTACTTTTGATCGAAAGGGTTCATTAAGCACACTGATCCTCCATTAGAAAAGTCTCTATTTTCATGTTTAACATTATATACATTTTATGAGTATGGGTTGGTGATTTAAGTGAATCACTAAATTTTCACTTAAGTGTAGTCGAGATTTGGTCAAAGTCGAGTAAATTTGAACAGTTATATACAATTTATGTTCGGAAGTATGGTGTACACACTTATATAAGAACCTGTTTCAAATTTACGCTATTGAGACAAAAGCAAAATTATATATTAAAATAATATTGATATAAGAATTAAAGGAATGAGGCGTTTATAATAGTTGCTCTCAAAGTCTCAAGTATCAATAATTCTAAAGTACTCCGTATCATAGTTGGTAAAGATTGTGAGTAGTGAAGTTGAGATCACGAGTTTGAGTGTAACTTGTAGCCATCTTTTGGTATAAAGCCTCCTCCCCTTCTATTCACCTTTTTCCACCAATTTCTTTTTGTCTCGGCGCCGGTTCATCACCAGTCTCCTGGTGGCCCGCTCCAGGTCATTTTTATCTCGGACTTTTAATTTTGGCGAGTATTTTGATGGTTTTTGTGAAAACTCGTGTCTCAAACGAAATTTTATCAAAAATTATTTTATTTCTTTAAGGATGTATTTATGAGTATATAAATATACTTCATTATACATGTTTATATGGTGATGAAAAATCTGAAATTTTCTAAGACTTTGAAAAACAAACACGCAAAACTCTATTCATGCACTCTCGCTTCTATTTGTTAAGAACAGGAGGGTTTGTTGATCGTCGTATCCTGCGAGGGATTTCGTGATACTCGGGGCAAATGTAAGGGTCGAAAGACTCTCAAAGGAAAACGGTTGTGCGATTCGATCATTATCCAAATCTATCTTACATTACGATCGACGAGTAACAAAACCACCAATATTTCGAACATTATGGTGGTTATACATTTGATTGTTCATTGGATCACGAGCTAAAAATTGGCTATTTTAAATACATAGTTACATAAATTTTTTGTTCAGTAATATATTTCAAAATTGGCCGTAATGATTCCAAAGGCATGTAAGAGAACCATCTGTTATCTATTCACTATTTTTTTTCCTTATTCATATTAAACTCTTCCTTAAATAAAAAAAATTAATAGCAGAGACTCGTATACCAATTCCTTACAAATCATGTTAGATAGACCTTTTGTAAAGTTTATACTCCCTCTGTTCCAGTCATTTGTTTATACTTCTCTCAAATCTCCGTCACAAAAAAACCAAATTAAACAATTCACTAAAACGAAGAGAGTAATATCTTTTCATAAATATAAATATTATTTTCAAAGATCGTCTAATTGAACTTTAAAAGATTGTGAGTTTTCATCTTCCCATGAATTCTACTCACTATATGAATTACATTTAATTTCACTCTGATCCAGCAGGTGCAACAACCATACTTTGAAATATCATTAATATCCTGATTTTAAAGAAAAAAAAAAATCATAAGCATTGGCCAAATTCACATTCAATTTATTAAAAATCATACGACCCAAAATTTAAATTAAATGATATCACCCTGTTGCAGGGTCAAGTCCTAACTCAAATAGAGATTATCTAACCTATTGAAAAACTATCAAAACGAAGCTCTACCGAATAAAATCGAATTAAAATTATTCAAATAACGACCAAACCAATCTCATATCAATCCAATCTAAAATTAACCCAAACTCACACTAATTGCCATTAATCATATATAACACCGATGGACTGACCCAAATCACAAGTAAGTTTTATACCTCCAAAAGTGACTCGAATATATAATTCAGTTCGATTATCTATAGGTACTTAGATCAACAGATGATCTGAGGAGTTGTTTTAATGTAACCAGAAGTCTTGACTCTGGAGTTCGTGCCCTAAAATTGTAGACCTGTTAAATCTCACGTGGGAGAGAGCTTTATCGTCATTTGTAGTCCTATCCAACTCGAATCCGAAATAATTAACCCTAAAAAAAAAAAGTATACTCCGGTTCGGTTCGGTTCGGTTGAGTGTTGATAAATGATAGAGTGGCAGTGTATCGATAATTCATTCCTCCATTATTTGTCGGGATATTTGTTCGCTCTCTCATTTTCTGTTAGGTCAGTTCATATTTTCCCCTAATTTGTTCGTAATTTTTCTCCTGCTATTTGATTCTACTGTTGTACTATGTTGTTCGATTTTAGGTAGATTAATTGATTTAGTTTGTTGATTTTTACCTCGTTTGCGGTGTTGATTTTTGATTCCTTTGGTTTAATTTTCGTGAATTAGGGTTTTCGAATTCTTCCGATGTATTTTGTCGATTAGCTAGGTGATGTATGATTCATTTGTTTCTAGTGTTTTTCGTTTCGATTTCGGAACGATTAGTGAGTGATTTGTCCGCTGATTTTGCTCGTTTTTGAAAGAATTAGCTAGGTGATTTTTGATTCGTTAGTTTCTGGTGTTGTTCGTCACTATTTTACAACAATCGGTGTTTGATTAATCCGCTGATTTTGTTCGTTTTGATGAATTAGGTACGTGATTTTGGATTCATTAGGTTCTGGTGTTGTTCGTTACGTTTTCGGAACGAACAGTGAGTGATTTGTCCGCTGATTTAGCTCGTTTTGAAAGAATTAGCTAGGTGTTTTTTGATTCATTAGTTCGTCACTGTTTTAGAACAGTCAGTGTTTGATTAATTCGCTGATTTTACAGTTTTTAAAGAATTAGATAGGTGATTTTTGATTCATAGATTCTGGTGTTGTTCTTTTCGATTTAGGAACAATCAGTGAGTGATTTGTCCACTGATTTAGCTCGGTTTGAAAGAATTAACTAGGAGCTGTTTTGAATCAGTAGTTTCTGGTGTTGTTTGTCACGATTTTGGAACGTGCAGTGAGTGAATAGTTCACTGATTTTGCTTGGTTTGAAATTGATAGGTAGACGATTCTTGATTCAGTAGTTTCTGGTGTAATTGATAGGTAGACGATTTCGGAATAAGTAGCGGGTGATTATTCAGCTGGTTTTGCTTGTTGTGAAAGAATTTGGTGGACGATTTTCGATCGATTAGTTTCTGGCGTAGTTTGTCATGAACTCATGATTTTGGAATGTACAGTCAGTGATTAGTCAGCTGATTTTGCCTGTTTGGAATGAATTAGGGAGAGGATTTGTTCTGGTGTAATTGGGTACGATTTCGGAACAAACAGTGAGTGATCAGTCAGCTATTTTGTTGTTTTAAAAGAACTAGCTAGATGCTTTTCAATTGATAAGTTTCCGATGTAGTTTGTCAGGATTTTGAAACATATGGTGAGTGATTAGTCTGTTGAAAGTGCTGATTGCACCTGTTCTGAACAAATTAGGTAGACGACTCTCGATTCATAAGTTTCCGTTACCTGTAATTCATATCAATTTTGGAACTAGCATTGAGTGATTGGACTGTCGATTCAGCCCGTTTTAAAGAATTAGGGGGATAATTTTTGATTCATTAGTTTCTGGAGTAGTTTATCAGGATTTTTGAACAAGCAGTGAGTGATTGGTCCGTGATTTGGCTCATTTTAAACAAAATTAAGGGGCAATTTTCGTTACAGTACTTTCTGGTGAAGTTGCGTTTAGTCTGCTTATATTGAACAAATTAGGTAGACAACTCTCGATTCATTAGTTCTAGTACAATTCATAACGATTTTGGATCAAGCAGTGACTGATTAGTCGGCTGATTTTGCTTGTTTGGAAAGAATTAGCTTGTCGATGTTGGATTCATAGTTTCTGGTGTTCTTCATGGTTTTGGGACTTACAGACTGATTAGTCAGCTGATTTTGCTCATTTTGAATGAATGAATTAGGTAGACCATTTTCGATACATTATGTTCTGGGATAATATGTAATGATTTTGGAACAAACAGAGTTGATTCGTCCGCAAATTTTGCTTGTTATGTTATGAAGGAATTAGGTTTAGGGATTGGAACATTCGGTTATTTGATAGATGTCATATGGGTAGGTATCTGTGTTGTTGAGGTGTTGGCTGTGCGGAGATAGATTCTGAGCTACGGAGTTTCTTAACAAATGTAGAAATTTACAAAGATAAAGGTTAATTTATTGTTGATATACTTCTTTTGCAATCGTTATGCGTTGAGTTGCTATGACTGGGGATTAGATGAATATATGTATTACCTTTTGAAAATCTAATTAGAATTGATTCAGATTTTATGAATTTATGAATCAATATGTGAATCGAAGTTTGTGAAGGGTGATTTACTGACGACAATCGTAGTTTTTGATTTTCATTTTGTGACAAGACTATAGTGAAATTTCTGGTGTTTGCAGTGCAGGGGTGTCTGTTGGTGAGTGAGTCTTTCGTCGATCTTTTTGTTGTTGGGTTGCTTCTGTAATGTCATCTGTATCTAGTCAGCCACAGTTCCGTTACACCCAAACTCCGTCGAAGGTCCTTCATTTGAGAAATTTGCCATGGGAGTGCACAGAAGAAGAGCTGGTCGAATTGGGTAAACCGTTTGGTAAAGTTGTCAACACAAAGTGCAATGTTGGAGCCAATAAGAATCAAGCTTTTATTGAATTTGTGAGTGCATTTGTTTTAATTATTATTTACATGTATTTCTTTATTAAGTCTGTCCCCTTGGAAATTTATTACAAATATAGTTTTTGATATTGACGGGATTTGAACCTAGATTATGAGTACTACCACTTAGCAACTTTACTAAGTAAGCTTGTTCACGTATGCACAAAGAATATTCTGTAAAGAAGATAAAGGATGATCAAAGAACATTAAATTGAAATAATTGTCTTAGTAAAGGCTTTTTAAGTTGGCCATCTAGTATAGAGGCGTCGTTTAATCAACTGTCGTTAGTTTAGAAGTCTTGTTATCATTTACAGGCTTGCTCTACCATGTAAATTCTATTGTCCGCTAATTGCGGGTCTCAACTCTCAATATCTCTAGGGCGCTGTGATCAATGCTTTTATGCCATAATTTTAGCATTTGAGATAGTAATTTACTCATGATTTTATTGTTTTTACCTACCTTAGAGCTGCATGTTTAAGTTTAGTAATATTTTCAGTTTTTGGCTAATTTTCCTAAACAAAGCCTAAATAATTACTCACTTCCATTCATTTACCTCCTTATTTTAAAAATGAGCACAATATTAGCTTTGTTTTCAAAAATGCAAAATATGATTTGGTCAACTTATCACTTAAAATCATTCATCGATATTATTACCCTTTCCGCTAATTCAACAATTGACGTAGGCATAAGGAGGGGTCATGTGCGATAAAGTTTTAGGTCTTGTCGCCTGATAGTTTGAAGCTGCGCTCTGTTGATATGATATAAAAACTGCAAAGTTGAAAGCATAACGTAGCTGTTATGGGAAACTTTAGCATCTTGTGTTTCCCATTTAGGTCTTATATTTAAAACTTGCTACTATTACTGAATATTAAGCATGCATATCTTGCAGCAAGATCTTAATCAAGCCATTGCCATGATATCTTATTACGCTTCATCGTCAGAGCCAGCTCAAGTACGAGGGAAAACTGTTTACTTGCAATATTCCAACAGGCAAGAAATTGTGAACAATAAGACTACCGCTGACACGGCAGGAAATGTGTTGTTGGTGACGATTGAGGGGGACGATGCGCGCCAAGTTAGCATTGATGTTATACATTTGGTAAGTATCTCCATGGTCCATGTTGTGATATAAGGTATTACTTGATTGCGGTGAGGATACTTGGGTTAATTTCCTGATTAGGCTGTAATTGGCCGTGATTAATAAGACGTTTATTTGACATGGGTGTAACTGGATCGGCAGGCCCTTGTCAAGGATATATCTTCGATGGCAACTTACTGCATCGGGAGAAAGAACGCCTATGTGTTTGTTTCCTTTCTTCTTTCCCTAACACTGCCTCTTTCTTACCTACTCTTCTCCCTTTCCTCAATACCTACCTTTTTCTTTTGCGTGATGATTAATTTTATACAGGCACTTATCCTCTCCCTTCATTCATCAGCTTGACGACTTTTGCATGCTTTGTGCCAGTTTATGGGTTGTGTAGTAAGTTGTAGATTGTAAAACTACCAGCGTCAGCCCAGTGTGTCTGAAGTGTCGGAGCTATCATTTATCTGTAATGGTTCCCTTTTTTTTCCTTCCCTATCATCTCATTTTACTAAGATAGGACAGTATGCTTACACTCGTTCCCTCAACATGGTTATATAAAAGCTAGCTGTTGTGAATTGTTTGGGATAGACTAAGTATACTACTTGTCACAATATTCTGTTCAGTTCATTACGTTTTAGGGAGGTTTTCTGTACTTTCTTTTTTCACAACAAAAATAACATGGCTTTAATCCCGAAATCATTAATGGCTGGCTAGTTTTCACTTTTACTGTTATCTTCGGAATCAACAAAACTCAATTAAGCCTTGGTGTCAATCTTAAGTTGATGCTTTGGAGAATCTCGATACCTTGGCCCCTCTGCCCGCACTAGTTTATTGATTTATTCTAATAATTGGAAGGAGTTATTGACATCATACTCAAATGTTTTAATGTCTTGTCCATGGGGTTGGGTCGACTTTTCTTGAGGTAGTAGGTGCAAATCCTTATTCTCACGATACAGATCTTTATGTATTTTGTATTGGCCATTGTTGATTTTGTGCATAAGGACTAGCATATGGGCACTTTCATACTCTGTGTTGCACCCGACTAAAGTCCTTCAACTTTTGGAATTTTTGATGTTTTTCCCTTCTGAGGGCAAAGTTTCGTCCATTGAACAACATATTTGGTGATGCAGGTATTCTCAGCATTCGGATTTGTGCACAAGATTACAACTTTTGAGAAGACAGCTGGATTTCAGGTCCTTGTTCTTTTGTCATTTTTTGCTCTTTCAATCTCTTCCTTGTGCACTTCTTTTAGTTTTACACTTTTGCTTGCCTTTTGCTTTCACTGGTGCTAATTCAGTAGTAATTTGTGCTTTATCGCACTGACCACTTGACCAGAGATGTTACGAGAACCTTAAGCCTCTGATCTCTCCTTTGTGTCTGTTACAGGCATTAATTCAGTTTTCTGACACGGAGACTGCATCCTCGGCAAAGGACGCCCTCGATGGTAGAGGCATTCCAAGGTGAATTTGATTTTATTGTGTGGCGTATGGGATAGCCCACTTAATTGGATCTATTGCTATACAAGTCAATCCTAGGTGCAATGAAACCAGTCAAAGTCTTTGTGAGATTCCTTTCCGCATCACTGTTTTGATGGTTTTAGCATTCTTCTTGCTCGTGTTACGTCATTTTGTTCCTTCACTGTTCGTAGTATGTTTACTGTAATGTGGTTTTTTTTTTTTTTTTTTTTCGGAAGTCTTGGCAAGTTCAATTGCAACATAGATTAAACTTGTTAGTTTTGTGGAGTTAGAGACTATTATGGGATGTCATTTGGAACTGAGAAATTGTCTTGTTCCATAATCCGACTGTTCAAGCCTTATTTTGTTTTTCAGCTATCTGCTTCCAGATCATGTGGGTGCGTGCACTTTTAAGATAACGTATTCTGCGCATACTGATTTGAGTGTTAAATTCCAGAGCCATCGAAGCAGGTAAATTGGTATTTAGAGGTTTCAGAAACATTGAAACGATAGCTTGTATTCATTTTATGGCTGACTTGTGTTCCATGTTTTAGGGACTACACGAACCCGTACCTTCCCGTCGCTCCATCAGCTATAGATGCATCAGGCCAGGTAAACACAATTGGCGTATACTATTACTTTTACTGTTGACTGATATCTCGTTGCCGTTTACGTATGGCATTGCATTTTGAGCAGTATTCTGGCATCCTGCTTGGTGCGTCTATGTTAGCATATTTCCTAGAGTGATCATTTAAAAGATCATTTACTTGGAATCTGGCGAAAAAATATAACTCCGTTCATCTTTTTCATTTCGCCTCACTTTTCACATTTCTCTTCAGAGAAAAATAAAATAAAAAAGAAGAGAGAAATGTGGCTAAATGGAAAGGTTAAAGGGAGTATGATTTTATCTGGACGTATATGATTTTTAATAGCACTCATTTCCTTATGTTGTTTGATGAAAACTCAACTAGTTACGTTCTTTTTATCAATTGCTATTACGACTTGGGCACTCGTCTAAGAGTGTCAAATCCACAACTCAGTGTTGGTCAATGGCTATTTTGTCAAAGAGTTTCATCGTTTTGACTTTAAATTAATGTGTCATTGGAATGTCAAAATAGTCCTCTTATTCTCTATGACTATCTAACGGAATTACGGTTGCAGATGAGCGTGGGATTAGATGGCAGGAAATTGGAACCTGAAAGTAACGTGCTACTGGCATCAATTGAAAATATGCAGTATGCCGTCACATTGGACGTTCTACACACGGTATTATTCATAAATTTTCTGTGCTTTCCCCTTTCTTGGCTTCCAATTTCTGTTGCTAATTTGGATCCCATGTACAGGTGTTTTCTGCCTTTGGATTTGTTCAGAAGATTGCTTTGTTTGACAAGAACGAGGGTCTTCAGGCTTTGATTCAGTATCCTGGTCAGTGTTTCCTTTTTTTTTTCGTTCTCTTTCTCTGTGGAAAAACGTTTTTCCCGTCTTCACTGTTCTAATCCTTCTCCAAAATATAAGTTGAAGGGGGACCTTCTAAAATCGGGATTTGGGCGCGCGTTAAAGTAGGATAGACCGATAGAGTTATTGTTCTTTAAGTTTGTGTTAGAGCTACTTCCATTCTCTGTAAAATTAGCTCTCGTTTTGTGTAGTCCCCACATCTAGACATGAAAGAAACTGTCCTCTCCAGTCACCATGCATTCCGAATTGACGTGGCCCAATCCTAGTTGAAATACCCGCAACATAGTATTCAGAACGGTATATTTGTGATTCTACCTTTGTTAAGTACTGAGTAATACTGTAGTAACAAAAATTTGAGTAGCCATGAGGCCCTTTACCCAAACCAACACAACGTTAAAGTCCTTGAGCAACACAACCCACAAGTTCACGACAGGTAACTTGAAATTTCTATGTGCTGCCTACTTGCAGATGTTCAGACAGCAACTGCTGCTAAGGATGCACTCGAAGGACACTGCATTTATGACGGGGGATTTTGCAAGCTTCACCTGTCGTATTCACGTCACACAGATTTAAGCATCAAGGTGATTGTTTCTCTCTCGCCCGAGTGGTGCATTGTGCATTTTACAATTTTCCAGTTATTGAAATCTTTCAGATATATGATTATGAGTTTATGACTTGAGTTAATAAATTTGGAAATAGTATGAGAAACATGCAAAGGCTCACGGTATACTTGTGTTATTGCATTTCACATTGTGGGTCTTGTGAGTCTTGCAACGTTCTTTAATTGACGACTCAACTTCACATTCTCTGTGCGATAAATATTGTCATGTAATCTGTTAAGCCTGTTTTATATGTGCCTTAATTGTCTTGCCTAGGGTGGGGCGTAATTAAGACGACACTGACAGTCCCACGGCCTTCTGCGTGAAATCTCTTCCCTTGATTTATTTATCGGATTTACTAATAAAAAAAATGTTTGATGTTTATAATCCTAGATTAACAATGATAGAGGCAGAGATTACACTGCACCTACCATACAGCCCCAGGTCTACGGACAGCATCCTCCGGTGCCAATGCCCGGAGCACCAGGCGGCCCTCCGTACAACGGCAACCATTACGGAGGACCCCCAGCGTCCTACGGCTGGGGACCACCGCCACCGCAGCAGCAGCAGCATATGGGCATGCAAAACTATCAATACATGCAGCAAGGGTCGGGTCCTCCCGGTCCACCAGGCACAGCATCACATGGGTCTGCGCAAAATTCCCACGGCCCGCCTCATCAACCCGGTATGCCTCCATATGGTCAGTGACTGATATATGTTCTTCATAAACAGCCTTGTTTTACCGACAGAAATTACAAGGTACACGTTTGAGTCTGAGTACCTAAGCAAGCTCAGTCATCAACGGCCGCTGAATTTCACATTTTCATTTTCATTTTCAAGTTACGGTCTAAAATATATACCGTGGAGTGGAGGTGTGTCGCCCGTAATACTTGCTGCCTTGGTATATTTTTCTTTTTGTCGGACTATTCTTCCTTTTTGTGGTTCTTTGAAATCGGCAGGCGTGATTTTTATTATTATTATTATTATTATTATTATTATTATTATTTTTTTTTTTTTTTTTTTTTTTTTTTTTTTTTGTGTGTGTGTTATGTCATTTCTCAGACAGCAGTAGTCGTTGAGTCGGATACTTGTTTTGATGTTAACAAAGGTAAAGAGATTGAGACGGTATATAACCTTCAACAAGGACTACATTTTAGAAAATTCTTTTGAACTTATAAGAACTAAATTGATCTAAATTAATCTTAATCTATATATACTAAACATTTGATTATGCTACTATAGTTTGATATTGACGACGTGCATGTTCATATAGAAATTTCACCTGTCATCTCTTAGATTATGAGCACTTATTTTTGGATTTTAGAAATTGAATCAATCGAATCAATCGAATCGAATGAAGTTCAATTCAATAACATACCATTTGTCTTGTGAATCAATTGAATTTGACTAAAGTGAAATTGCCAATCAAATGTCTTTGAAAATAAATTTGGAAAGAATACGTCCCATGTCTTTGGATATTCTGTATTATGAGCTAGAGGAGATGCGTAATATTTGTACCCTTCTAAGCTATTGTTCATTTAGATTTGAATTAATCTATTTCAGTTCAACTTAAATAACATTAATTAAATTTTAGTTTAGTTGTTACTATGTTGGTTCAACCCAACTATTATAAATTTAAGGTGAAATTACAACAAACTACCTAATAAAATCAACTTTTTGCAAATAACTACCTTATATAATTTTTTTTTTTGCAAATAACTACCTTATAATGCATTTTTTATTCATAATGATACCACTTTGCCTGAAAATCCCATTTAACCCAAAAAAAACATGTCTTTGGACCGTTTTGTCACTCGTTATTTGGCTTCCCCAACACAAAAGATATTTAGTAAGAGTAAATTGGGTATTTTATGTCAAATTTATCGGAAATTTTCTCCGTTTTTAGGTGACTTGGTTAAGATTTTTAACATTTAGGTAGTGAACTGAATAAAAAAGGCGATATAAGGTAGTTATTTGAAAAAAAAAAAAAAAATTATATAAAGTAGTTATTTGCAAAAAGTTGGTTTTATAAGGTAGTTTTTTGTAATTTTGCCTAAATAAGAATTTATTTTCCCCCAACTCCAATTTAAATAAGCTCATTTGTCCGAGTTCAATTCAGATCAGTTTAGCATCAATAAGGGTATGTTCTCCTCATTTTAACTTTTTTAAAGTTCAAATAACTTTTGAAAATTTCAGATTTCACATCTCAAGGATCAATTTTCAATTCTCAACCAAAGTCAAAGAAGTCAAGGATGATAACATACCATCTCAAGCTAATTGCCTGTGCAATTTGCACGGGTATAACACTAGTATGAATAAAAACAAGACCAATTCAAAATCATTTTATTGCAAATCTTAAATAAAAAAATTTAGCTTAAATTAAATATATTGACTGTTAATAAAATTTTCATATATATATCAAATATTAATATTTCAAATATACGGAGTATATATTGATACTCCGTATACAACAACAACAATAATAATAGTAGATTATTATCATTATATTTCAAATTTTACTAATCTTTTTGATTTTTTTTTCTAACTTAAAAATTTTTATAAAATTTTTCTCATGTTATATAAAACTTAAAGTAATTTGCTTAAATATTAGGTGAATTAAAAAAATTAGGATTAATTGACAAGAAAATTCGAACTGGTCCTCTTATTTCATAAATAATCCGAACTCGAATTAATTCAAGAATATTCCCAACTATTGAAGTAACATTCCAATAATGTACTTTGGCCAATTTTAACGGTTTGGATTTTACTTAAAATAAGAGTGAGACAAAGTTAGAGTCGATTTCACTATTTTTTTTACGTGTTAGAGTCGATTGAAATTGGCCAAAGTACATTATTGAAATGTTCAATAGTTGGGATTATTCGTGGATTAATTCGAGTTCGAATTATTTATGGGATAAAAGGATCAGTTCAGATTATTCATGACAATTAATCAAAAAAAAAAAAAAAAGATGGCAAGAAGAACGTGTGATTGTTAGAACAAACATGAGACGTGTGATGATCAACTTTGAAAAATGTGAAGAGTAGCTGGGAATCACAAATTAGGCATGATTTGTGAGTATATAAATAGAGGCATACTTGAACTGTAGCAATACATAAAACATCAAACAAAGCAATTTACATTCATTTTTATACAAAGTCTAATAACATCGATTAAATTAGAAAATGTTAGGCGCGCCCCACGAAAACTTAAACCCAGGACAAGATATTGCTAATGAGCCTCCGTTTCAGGTTAAAAATTCATAAAAGAAAATTATTTTTAAAAATTCATAATTATTGAAAGATTCTTATTTTTATCATAATTATGGATGATCTTTGGAAATTATTTTCAAAAATTCCATGTATTTTTTTTAGCTCCATAAATTATTTTAATTTTTAGATTTTCAAAGTAAAGAATTTTGAAAATATTTCCTCTTTTTGTTCCTTACCAAGAGCTCTCCATGAACATGGAAAAAAAAAAAATTCATTTTTAATTATTCGCTAGCATGTCAGTATGTAATTAGCAATAGTATAATCTACTGCGTGTACATCGGTAGTAAGTGATAGCTTCTACGGTTGATTCTTTATGGACTATATTTTTACACTTTATTTTTTATTTTGCTCTGGACAGGTCACAAGTGGTTTGAATGATACTTCTGCACCAGTGTAGCATGGATACACTACGTGTCCTTGACGTTCGATAATAAGTCATTAGCATCGTTTGTGCTCTTAATATTTTGTCATATAGTCTTAATGTATGTGTGATGAATAAATAAATTCGAACGACTATTCTTGTTGCATGTTACTTCTTTGGAATAATGTTCTTCGTTTCTTTTTTCTGAACTAAAAAAATCTCATTAATTAAAAGTCGTACAACATCCACAATAAACTTCAATACTCAACCTACACCAATACTTCAATACTCAATACTTATAAGAACTAAATTGATCAAAAGTAATCTTAATCTATACATACTAAACATTTGATTATGCTACTATAGTTCGATATAGACGACGTGCATGTTTATATACTCCGTAGAAATTTCACCTGTCATCTCTTAAATTACGTGCTTGTCATCTCTTAAATTACGTGCTAGATATCCTGTATTATGTGCTAGAGGAGATGCTTAAAATTTGTACCCTTCTAGCTATTGTTCATTTCGATTTAAATTAATCTATTTCAGTTCAACATAAACAACATTAATTAAATTTTAGTTTAGTTGTTACTCTGTTGGTTCAACCCAACTATTATAAATTTAAGGCAAAATTACAAAAAACTACCTTATAAAATCAACTTTTTGCAAATACTACCTTATATAATTTTTTTCGCAAATAACTACCTTATAACGCATTTTTTTATTCATAATGATACCACTTTGCCAGAAAACCCCATTTAACCCAAAAAAACATGTCTTTGGACCGTTTTGTCACTCGTTATTTGGCTTCCCCAACACAAAAGATATTTAGTAAGAGTAAACTGGGTATTTTATGTCAAATTTATCGAAAATTTTCTCCGTTTTTAGGTGACTTGGTAGTGATATGCATAAGATTTTTAACGTTTAGGTATTGAACTGAATAAAAAAGGCATTGTAAGGTAGTTATGTGAAAAAAAAAATTATATAAGGTAGTTATTTGCAAAAAGTTGGTTTTATATGGTAGTTTTTTGTAATTTTGGCTAAATTTAATTTATACCCAATAAGAACAAATTTACATACAAAAATTTGAAAATTTATTTTCCGCCAACTCCAATTTAAATATGTTCATTTTTCCGAACTCAATTCAGATCAGTTTAGCATCAATAAGGGTCCGTTCTCCCCTTTTTAAGTTTTTTAAAGTTCAAATAACTTCAGAAAATTTCAGATTTCTAAATAAATAAATTAACTAATAATAATATGAACAATAATAATTATAATAATAATCATAATAATATGAATAAAAACAAGACCAATGTTGGTGTTTTAAGTCGGAAAACACATAAGGATTTAAGTGTAGTCGGGATTTATTCAAAGTGGCATAATCTCGAGTCGTTACTATGGGTACGGAGGTGTGGAGGACACTCCCAAGTAAATGCATTACGAGTTTATGAGAAAAAGGCAAAAATCGCAACTTTTGGGTTAGCCTCACAAATACAAGCTAAATCGTAAACATGCTAATCGAAGTAGCCTCACAGTAATTTGAATCGAATACAATTCTTTGAAGTAGCCGCATAGCGCGGCTAAGTGCTACGGACATGTATGGACAAGTTTTGGCGCAATTTTTGATAGTTAGTTTGTAACTAATCCCTTATCTTTTCCAAGGGATGCATCCTTTGCCATTTTTGTCTATATATACAAGCATATGATCATCAATATGGGCATGGAAAAATCACTTTGATAATAATAAAACAAACACATTAATTCCTAAGGTTTTTCTCTTGATTGAAGCCTAGAACAAGAGGGTCGTGATTGTCTTATCCCCGAAGAGATTTCGTGAAACCCGAGGCAACTATAAGGGTCGAAATACTCTGTAAGGAGAGCAATTACAAATTGTGATTCAATCACATATCCAAGTTATTATATAGTTAGTCTTATAATAATATTAGTATCATCTATACATTGTTGTAATTATATCTTTGTAATATATTGTTTATTGTTTTAATATAATTCCCCAACAACCAATTCAAAACCATTTTATTGCAAATCATAAATAAAAAAAATAGTTTAAATTAAATATATTGACTGTTAATAAAATTTTCATAAATATATCAAATATTAATAAAATGATGATAACAACAACGACAACAACAGCAACAACAACAACAACAACAACAACAACAACAACAACAATAATAATAATAATAATAATAATAATAATAATAATAATAATAATAATAATAATAATAATAATAATAACAATAATAATAATAATAATAATAATAATAATAATAATAATAATAATAATAATAATAATAATAATAATAATAATAATAATAATAATAATAATAATAATTTTGTTAGTAGATTATTATCATTATATTTCAAATTTTATTAATCTTTTTGATTTTTTTTTTCTAACTTAAAAATTTTTATAAAATTTTTCTCATGTTATATAAAACTTAAAGAAATTTGCTTAAATATTGGGTGAATTAAAAAAATTAGGATTAATTGTCAAGAATCATCCGAACTGATCCTCTTATTTCATAAATAATCCGAAGTCGAATTAATCCACGAATAATTCCAACTATTGAAGTAACATTCCAATAATGTATTGCCAATTTTAACGGTTTGGATTTTACTTAAAATAATAGTGAGGCAAAGTTAGAGTCGATTTCACCATTTTTTTTACGTGTTAAATTCGATTGAAATTGGTCAAAGTAAATTATTGGAATGTTACTTCAATAGTTTTGATTATTCGTGGATTAATTCGAGTTCGGATTATTTATGAGATAAGAGGATCAATTCAGATTATTTTTGACAATTAATCCAAAAAAAAAAAAAAAAAAAAGAGATGGCAAGAAGAACGTGTGATTGTGAGAACAAACATGAGACGTGTGATGATCAAGTTTGAAAAACGTGAAGAGTAGCTAGGATAATCACAAATTAGGCATGATTTGATACTATATAAATAGAGGCATACTTGAACTGTAGCAATACATAAAACATCAAACAAAGCAATTTACATTCATTTTTATACAAAGTCTAATAACATCGATTAAATTAGAAAATGTTAGGCGCGCTCCACGAAAACTTAAACCCAGGACAATATTATTGGGATCAGAGTTGGCCTCCGTTTCAGGTTAAAAATTCATAAAAGAAAATTATTTTTAAAAATTCATAATTATTGAAAGATTCTTATTTTTATCATAATTATGGACGATCTTTGGAAATTATTATCAAAGATTCCATGTATTTTTTTTTTAGCTCCATAAATTATTTTAATTTTTAGATTTTCAAAGTAAAGAATTTTGAAAATATTTCCTCTTTTTGTTCCTTACCAAGAGCCCTCCATGAACATGATAAAAAAAATTCATTTTTAATTATTCGCTAGCATGTCAATATGTAATTAGCAATAGTATAATCTACTGCGTGTACATCGGTAGTAAATGATAGCTTCTACGGTTGTTTCTTTATGGAGTATATTTTTACACTTTATTTTTTATTTTGCTCTGGACAGGTCTCAAGTGGTTTGAATGATACTTCTGCGCCAGTGTAGCATGGATACACTACGTGTCTTTGACGTTCGATAATAAGTCATTAGCATCGTTTGTGCTCTTAATATTTTGTCATAAAGTCTTAATGTTTGTGTGATGAATAAATAAATTCGAACGACTATTCTTGTTGCATGTTACTTCTTTGGAATAATGTTCTTCGTTTCTTTTTTCTGAACTAAAAAAATCTCATTAATTAAAAGTCGTACAACATCCACAATAAACTTCAATACTCAACCTACACCAATACTTCAATACTCAATACTTATAAGAACTAAATTGATCAAAATTAATCTTAATCTATACATACTAAACATTTGATTATGCTACTATAGTTCGATATAGACGACGTGCATGTTTATATACTCCGTAGAAATTTCATCTGTCATCTCTTAAATTACGTGCTAGATATCCTGTATTATGTGCTAGAGGAGATGCTTAAAATTTGTACCCTTCTAGCTATTGTTCATTTCGATTTAAATTAATCTATTTCAGTTCAACATAAACAACATTAATTAAATTTTAGTTTAGTTGTTACTCTGTTGGTTCAACCCAACTATTATAAATTTAAGGCAAAATTACAAAAAACTACCTTATAAAATCAACTTTTTCCAAATACTACCTTATATAATTTTTTTCGCAAATAACTACCTTATAACGCATTTTTTATTCATAATGATACCACTTTGCCAGAAAACCCCATTTAACCCAAAAAAATGTCTTTGGACCGTTTTGTCACTCGTTATTTGGCTTCCCCAACACAAAAGATATTTAGTAAGAGTAAACTGGGTATTTTATGTCAAATTTATCGGAAATTTTCTCCGTTTTTAGGTGACTTGGTAGTGATATGCATAAGATTTTTAACATTTAGGTATTGAACTGAATAAAAAAGGCATTGTAAGGTAGTTATTTGAAAAAAAAATTATATAAGGTAGTTCTTTGCAAAAAGTTGGTTTTATAAGGTAGTTTTTTGTAATTTTGGCTAAATTTAATTTATACCCAATAAGAACAAATTTACATACAAAAATTTGAAAATTTATTTTCCCCCAACTCCAATTTAAATAAGTTCATTTGTCCGAGTTCAATTCAGATCAGTTTAGCATCAATAAGGGTCCGTTCTCCCCATTTTAAGTTTTTTAAAGTTCAAATAACTTCTGAAAATTTCAGATTTCTAAATAAATAAATTAACTAATAATAATATGAACAATAATAATTATAATAATATGAATAATAATATGAATAAAAACAAGACCAATTCAAAACCATTTTATTACAAATCATAAATAAAAAAATTTAGTTTAAATTAAATATATTGACTGTTAATAAAATTTTCATGAATATATCAAATATTAATAAAATGATGATAACAACAACAACAACAACAACAACAATAATACTACTACTACTACTACTACTACTACTACTACTACTACTACTACTACTACTAATAATAATAATAATAATAATAATAATAATAATAATAATGATAATAATAATAATAATAATAATAATAATAATAATAATAATAATAATAATAATAATAATAATAATAATAATAATAATAATAATAATAATAATAATAATAATAATAATATGTTAAAAATGAATGCATTGAGAACGATAAACATGTATGGGAGAATAATGGGGAGAATGTATATTGATCTTCAAGTGTAGAAAAACATCCGCATTTACATCTATTTATATTACAAATACGATACAATCGTAACCTTTCGTGAAGAGATACAATAACCGATAATGTTCATCCACATTTAACAACACTTCCCCTTGGATGTCCATTATCTAAAACAATACAATAATCAATGACAGTCAATAAAAACAAAATAATGTTGCCTCATTAAAACCTTATACCAGGAAAACCCCGTGGGAAAAACCATGGTTTAAGGAAAAAGAGTACAACGTAGTCTACTCCCCCTGATGATGATAACACTTGACGTCTTCAGAGTTGATTTGGATAAATCATTAATCAATAAGATATCGACCACCGTTATTACTTCAAAGCTCGAAATGAGAATATGAACATTCTCAATGATCCTTTATTCTAGAAACGCTTATACTTTTACAACATTTGTCTTCTGGACAAACTCGTAATTATAACTAAAAATATTTTATGTGCTAACCATGCTACCTCACTAAAAACCTTGCTAGGAAAAACCCGTTGGGATAAAAACCTAGTCGAAGGGAAAAAGTGCATAGCAATCATTTATACAAGATAATATACATTGGTCACTTCGAGAGATCAAATGCTAAATCAGTTTTAACGCTATTTAAAAAATTTGAGTGTGGATATCATTTCAATATTTAGTCATTATCTTTCGATATGACTTATCACAATAGTATTGTGGTTCTTCTGGAACATAGATTTTATTACTTGTAATAAAAATTATTTTCGTGAATACACAATCTTCAGGTTATTTCAAAACATATAAACTCTTCGAGACTTTTCACATATACTTATGGAGACTCAAATTTTATATTATAGACATCCAATACTTCAACAATCGTTTATAATAGTTTTCTTCAGGAAAATACCAATTATAGGAGTATTTTTCGTCCTTAAGAACGGTGTACATTATTATTGATATATATGCATATAACATGAACTAAATCCTAATCAATATGCTGCAATACTAAATAACATAGCTAAAATGCAAATATGAGCCTACCCTATATATGCATGTGCACATGCTAATGACTGACCATTACAAAATGCATGCATAATACTATTTTTTAGTATTCATGATCAATGGGACTTTTGGTCCTTTTTGGAACTTCGAGTCCAAAAGCTTTTTATAAATCAAATATAATATGTCGACAATTAAAATGGATTTACATGTATATCAATCCCCATTCTATAGTCCATCATATAAAGTGCGCAAAATCTAAAGCGGTTCCATACATACATCAATGTTCTTCCAATATAGTGTGCAAGTACATCTGTTCCATACTTACATCAATATAATTTCAATTGTTCTTTTATCATTATCAGTACTGATGAATAATATCTGAATCCAAATGTATAAAGTACCATTTTCAATGTATGGGAGAATAATGGGGAGAATGTATATTGATCTTCAAGTGTAGAAAAACATCCGCATTTACATCTATTTATATTACAAATACGATACAATCGTAACCTTTCGTGAAGAGATACAATAACCGATAATGTTCATCCACATTTCACAACATAATAATAATAATAATAATAATAATAATAATAATAATAATAATAATAATAATAATAATAATAATAATTTTGTTAGTAGATTATTATCATTATATTTCAAATTTTATTAATCTTTTTGATTTTTTTTCTAAATTAAAAATTTTTATAAATTTTTTCTCATGTTATATAAAACTTAAAGAAATTTGCTTAAATATTGGGTGAATTAAAAAAAAAAAATTAGGATTAATTGCCAAGAATAATCCGAACTGGTCCTCTTATTTCATAACTAATCCGAACTCGAATTAATCCACGAATAATCCCAACTATTGAAGTAACATTTCAATAATATATTTTGGCCAATTTTATTTTTTTTTAATTTTTTGGATTAATTAATTGCCAAGAATAATCTGAACTGATCCTCTTATTCCATAAATAATCCAAACTCGAATTAATCCACGAATAATCCAAACCGTTAAAATTGGCCAAAGTACATTATTGGAATACTACTTCAATAGTTGGGATTATTCATGGATTAATTCGAATTCGGATTATTTATGGAATAAGATGATCAGTTCGGATTATTCTTGACAATTAATCCAAAAAATTAAAAAAAAAAAAAAAATGGCAAGAAGAACGTGTGATTGTTAGAACAAACATGAGACGTGTGATGATCAAGTTTGAAAAACGTGAAGACTAGTTGTGAATCACAAATTAGGCATGATTTGTTACTATATAAATGGAGGCATACTTGAACTATAGCAATACATAAAACATCAAACAAAGCAATTTACATTCATTTTTATACAAAGTCTAATAACATTTATTAAATTAGAAAATGTTAGGCGCGCCCCACGAAAACTTAAACCCAGGACAAGATATTGCTAATGAGCCTCCGTTTCAGGTTAAAAATTCATAAAAGAAAAATATTTTTAAAAATTCATAATTATTGAAAGATTCTTATTTTTATCATAATTATGGATGATCTTTGGAAATTATTTTCAAAGATTCCATGTATTTTTTTTTTTTTTAGCTCCATAAATTATTTTAATTTTTAGATTTTCAAAGTAAAGAATTTTGAAAATATTTCCTCTTTTTGTTCCTTGCCAAGAGCCTTCCATGAACACGATAAAAAAAAATCATTTTTAATTATTCGCTAGCATGTCAATATGTAATTAGCAATAGTATAATCTACTGCGTGTACATCGGTAGTAAATGATAGCTTCTACGGTTGTTTCTTTATGGAGTATATTTTTACACTTTATTTTTTTATTTTGCTCTGGACAGGTCTCAAGTGGTTTGAATGATACTTCTGCACCAGTGTAGCATTGATACACTACGTGTCATTGACGTTCGATAATAAGTCATTAGCATCGTTTGTGCTCTTAATATTTTGTCATATAGTCTTAATGTTCGTGTGATGAATAAATAAATTCGAACGACTATTCTTGTTGCATGTTACTTCTTTGGAATAATGTTCTTCGATTTTTTTATTTTTTTTGAACTAAAAAAATCTCATTAATTAAAAGTCGTACAACATCCACAATAAACTTCTGTAACAACCTGGCTTTTAAATAACTTAATTAAACTAGGCGGAATTATTAATTAAGTCTTAATACTATTACAAGCCGAATAGTCAAGAGGAATACAATCTTAAACGTATTACAAGCCGAGCAATACATCTCTAACTTAAAAATAGAGTATGTATTACATTAAAACCAACGATACATATTTATAATTATAAATCCCCTCGAGCTTCGTTGAAAAAATGCTTCGGGGTACCTGCGACTTAGATACGTCAGGACTTTCAACCTGCACACCCTATGCCACGTAAACCCGTAATAAACATATAAAGACTCGCATATAATCATGTAATAAAAACACGTAGAAACATATGCGATGCATTCAGTAATAGGAAACGTAGAACAATTCAAATCATTATAAAAGCATACTCATGAAATATACATGCACTATATTACAATTCCAAATAAATCATGGCAACATACGATAACATATCAGGCCATTCATGTAGAATGAGGGATAGTCGACCCTTTTCATAGCAATTCATTCAATACGAAACAAACTCACGAGTCCTGACTATAGAGCGGCTCGAATACTTTCATATTAAATCACCCATATAATTTCCTATCAAAGTACACTAGTCGCTCAAACTCGTTCACAACATCAAGTACTGACTAGGTTACATTATCCCTACCTAGTGTCCAATGTCATAAGGATAATCAATCATATATCTACTATGAACCAACAGACCAGTAAGGGCGGAGACATGCGAAACCCGACAAAAGCCAGGCTCGCGCGATAGCTACGTGCCGGAAACATTCAACGAACTTTAATATGAGCTAAAGATATCCAGTAGGTAATAAGGAGGATCAGTCCCTTGCCATTTTGTATGCATACGTGCGACTATTACACTACGACAGATCCCCGGATGGGATGGTATTTCCAATTACCTCGTATGGGCCCGCAGACATATTACAAATGTCCATCCCTGGGGTGTATATGCTACGTTAAATAACGACTAGGAGAGCCGTTAAAGAGAGGTCGAGTCCCCATACGCGGCTACCTTACACAACCCTGATCCTATAGTCTTCAACATGACGGACACCCGAGTAACTAACACTTAAATCGTTTTCTCCAATTATTCGTTCATTATATCTCGTGACAATTCTTACTGAATATATATCATTGTCAAACTTGTAAAATCCAATCTAATGTAACGCAACTCTTCAGTTAACACTAATCGCGTAACTTAAACTTTGTACTTGAGTGGGGTATTTTATTTAATTCATTAATATTATAACTCAGTTTTAGTTGGTTTATTATTACATCGTTTAATTTCTTTTCGCTACTAACTTAAATGTTATTTCGTGACTTTTTATTTTTAGTTCTTCGTCCAAGATATATATTCCTTCGTCCAATTTATTATTATTTCGTTACTAACTTAAATATTATTTTGTGACTAGTTATTTGTGCTCCTTTTTTATTCTTAACTTATTTTAGTGACTTGTTAAAATATGAGACTTTTCTTAAGTAAACAAATTTTGAGGGTCCAATTTAATTGTTTTAAATTTTATTTATAAGTCTTAAATATTTGGTGTTAGTGATAAATAATTTTTTTGTTGTGATATTTAAATTTTGTTCTAAACCACATTTTTATACTTAGTCTACTTTTTAGTGTACAACTTTTGTAACTTGTTACTCATACTTATTATTTTAGTACATGTACCTATCCTTATACTTATATTCATTATTTTTATACTTTTACCTATTTTCATTCTCATACTTACCTTTGTACTTATACTTATTTTTTTGTACTTATACTTACCTTTGTACTTTTTTCTAGTGATTTATTTTATATATTTTTTTTATATACTTTTTCATGATGAATAATTTTTTTTTATACTTTTTTTTCTTTTATAGTCACACATTTATAAAATTTATTATTATTATTATTATTATTATTATTATTATTTTTAAAACCAAGAAACTTTATTCCAAATCTATCTTCGTCATATAGGGAGGTGTGCAATTTGGAACTTGGACTGTGGGACTATGGGAGATGCCAACATTCGTTTATTACCATGGAATGAAATCAATGACTTCTTTGTTGTAATTAATTATATACCATTAGTTTGGATCTTGAAATCACTTGTCTTTTTGTCAGACTTTTTATTCGATTCATTGAATTGTTTGTTTTTTGTATAATCTATTATTGTATTTTATTATTCTATTCTATTTTTTTTCTTTTATACTTATCCTCATATTTTTATAATGGTACTTTCTAATTAATTTGGTGAAATGAAAATTTTATTTTAGAGTGTAAGGGCCAAACTAATTGTACATTATTTGATCCATTTTTATTCATCATTTTAGTTGTATAATCTACCTAAAAAAATTTCCCTAAACTTAAACTAACAATAAGGAGATTTTAATATACAAGTTCATCATTATAACATTTAAAGTAGACAAACATATACTCCGTACATCATAAAAATTCATAAATTCATCACATATCATATTTTCATGACATAACATAATTTCATAAAGCACATCAAACATTCATATTATCACACTTTACACATGGACATATAATATCACATTTCATCAAGTAATAAATTTTCCACATAATAACATAAACAAAAGTAAATTTATATAAGGTAAAAATTACAACTAAACATATTTTTAATATTCATTATTTGTAGTCTTTTAAACATGCAATTAACAAAAATTAAAAGTGAAAAATTTAATTAAAATAAGGGGAATTCCGTGAGTTATTTAGTGAGTTCATATATTGTTTTCGATTTTTCACTTTTAATTTATCATGCAATGCTAAGTGGTTATAACAACATTATTACAACACATTGTTCCTATTCTAAAAATGAAAATCTAGTGTGCGGGAGCACCTTAAGTTAGCTCGGTACGATCTTCCTAAAGCTCATCGGGATCCTTTTTGTTGTGCTAGAACCCAAAACCAACCCGTCTCCTTGCTCTTCGTCTTGAACCCGATTAGTAACGTACTAGAGGAAAAAGTCTAAACTAGTAAAGAGTTTAAATAGGAAAATGTTTAGGAAGAAAGTTTTAGTAAAAGTTTAATTTATTTTAAGATGAGTAGAGATTTTAATTTATTTAGTTTATGTTTTTGAAAGAGTTAAATTAAAAGAAGAAGTGAATTAGTTTCTTTCTAAAAGATGAAAAAGAGAATTTAGATGCTAAAGAAAATCATTTAATTTAGGAAGTATGAACTAAAAAGAAAGATGAGGAATTTAGTTTATATTTTAAAAAGAAGTATGTTTAACTTTATAAGGGTATTGATTTTCCGTATACGGATTTTACTCCCGTTATATACTTTTTTCATTTTTTTTCCCCTTCCATACCCTTTTTTACTCACCTTCTATACAAAATTCTCTCTTTTATTTTTATAACTTTTCTTAACCTAAATTCATACAATTTTCAATTAATAATTTCAATTAATAATTTCAATAATCAATTCAACAACGTAGTAATTCGATTCAATTTTAATTTTTTTTTCATAAAGTTATGTTAATTTTATTAATCTTGATAATTTTGGGTTAAAAATCAAATTAAGGTTTATAGAATATTGGAGTTTGGGTGGTTCCCGGGAGGCGGTGGGAGGCTGACAACCGCGACGTAGGATCTGTTGGTGATCGGAGCAATGAAACCACTAAGCAACGTGGCCTAATGCACTACAAAACATAAACCCACTAACTATTAATCAATTAAATAATAATAATTGATTTCAATCTAAAACATAATCATTTAATTTAATGGGTTTTGACTTGTTCCTTGTAGAAACACCTCGCGCAAGTGAAATAGCTCGAACTGATGACGTATCACTGTATGCCGACTCCAGCCCTGAACGATTTGGGGATTAGGGTTTAAAACTTCAATTTTCTATAAACCCTAATTTGATTTTTAACCCAAAATTATCAAGATTAATAAAAATTAACATAACTTTGTAAAAAAAAAAAAATGAAATTGAATCGAATTACTACTTTGTTGAATTGATTATCGAAATTATTAATTGAAATAATTGAAAATTGTATGAATTTAGGTTAAGAAAAGTTGGAAAAATAAAAGAGAGAATTTTGTATAGAAGGTGAGTAAAAAAAAGGGTATGGAAGGGAAAAAAAAATGAAAAAAGTATATAACGGGAGTAAAATCCGTATACGGAAAATCATATTCGCTTTATAAAAGATGTGTTCATTTTAGTTTATAAAAGTGAAGGATTAATTATGTTTAGGTGAAGTGAAGAATTTAATTTGGTGAGGAAAAGAGTTTATTTTAGGAAGAGTTTATGTGTAGAGAAGATGAGGTTCATATTATCATATGATAGATCATACTTTAAAATTCTAAAAGTTAATTTCAAAGATGTTAGTGAATGGTAGAGATATAATCTGATTGTTTAATTATTTGTGAGAAAGAATTTAATTAAACAAACTAAAAACAAGATACAAATTTAAAATTTAAAGATCAAAGAAGAAAAAGAGGATGAAGATGAGTATGAAGATATGAAGAATATGAAGAACACTCAATGAAATTCTTACTTAGCTAAATAAAAATTTTAGGTTTTGTTTGTGTTTTGTTTTTGTTGTTGTTGTGAGTGAGGATTTTTCTAAGTAAAGTAGTAGTGTTAGTAGGAGTAAAGAAAAGCTGTGCATAAGTTTAAGGGTAATAGTGGTGGAAAATTATGTGCACAAGTGTGAAGTATAGTAGTAGTATACAATAATATATACTCCCTCCATTCACATCCAAAGGCATCGGTTGCTTTATCACATTTGCCGAGGCGAATGTCGGAACGGAAATATCTATAATTTCACACGATAAAAAAATCTAAAAATTGGATATGATATAGTACGCATAAAGACGAATAAAACAAGATCACACACGATTATATTTTCACTTATAGATTGTCGGGAATTTCAAAGATTACCGACACATATGAATAGTGTCAAAAAGGCAAATGATGCCTTTGGATGTGAATGGAGGGAGTAGTATGTATTAGTGTATAAGGGTGTATAAAAGATTAAATTTAATTGTAACTTTAAATCAATTAAAATTGGAATGACTAATTGTAAAAGCATTGACAATGTGTAAGAGGAAGGAACATCATTGTTCCCCCTTGAAATTTGGACGGCCAACCTAGGCACTTGTAGCCTCAATTTTCGCTTCTCGATTTTTGATTTGTGCGTCCGTCAAAAGTCGTCAATTAAAAATTATTTTCGTTGTAAATTTTATTAGGCGTATTATAAGTAATTGAGCAAAACGTTAGGAATTTAAGTCGTGATGTAGAGTTCAAAAGTTTCGAGTCGGAAATTAATTTTTGAAATAGAGACGGCGAATTTAGAAGGTCTCGAAGGATAGAAATTCGACCTTCGAAATGAGTGCAGAAAATTCAGCTCGAGCTAGGCAGATCCTACAGCAACGAAAATAGCGTCATTAAATCCGTCTCGAAAAGTTATGTGGTTTAGGCTTTTGTTTCGCTCAATTCCGAGTCCGTATGACCATTTTATGGCCTCCGAAAGTTGAGCCTCAATTATTCATACGGGATTAATTCTTCAAACTTTAAAAGAGATAAAGGGATATGCCATTAGCATGTGGAAGAGTAAGAGCTAAATGAGGAATGGTTAAGTAAAGTGTGTCATAAGGGCTAAGGCCCAAAATGGGGAAGTTTGATTTGTAATGTTGATGATGGACTAAACATCTCATGTGGAAGGCTTTTGCGGTTTTGTTTTGCGCGACGAAAATTATTATCGATATTGAAAGTGATGAGTCGATTCTTTATTCGGCGATTTTATATATGTAATTAAGGTTTAATTAAAAAGATCACGAATTATTGTGACAAATTAATTACAAGAAAATATAATTCAAGTATCGATGCTTTAGCGAGCGAAATATTATTATTTCGTAAGATTTTTAGGAATTTAATCTATGTATTAACACGGGGTGTTACAACATCAATACTGAACATACACCAATATAGACGACGTGCATGTTTATATAGAAATTTCACCAGTCATCTCTTAAATTACGTGCTAGATATCCTGTATTATGTGCTAAAGGAGATGCTTAAAATTTATACCCTTCTAGTTATTGTTCATTTCGATTTAAATTAATCTATTTCAGTTCAACTTAAACAACATTAAATTTTAGTTTTGTTGTTACTATGTTGGTTCAACCCAACTAATTATAAATTTAATTTAGACCCAATAAGAACAAATTTACAGACAAAAAATTTCAAAATTTATTTTCACCTAACTCCAATATAAATAAGTTCATTTGTCCAAGTTCAATTCAGATCAATTTAGCATCAATAAGAGTCTGTTCTCCTCATCTTAAGTTTTTCTGTTTCAAAAAACTTCAATAACTTCAGATTTCTAAATAAATTAATCAACTAATAATAATAATAATAATAATAATAATAATAATAATAATAATAATAATAATAATAATAATAATAATAATAATAATAATAATAATAATAATAATAATAATAATAATAACTAAGTTATAAACCAAGTGGTGGTTGCCCAGGTGGAATTTGAGTTAACCTGGAAGTGTCTCGCAACAAAGTGTGAGGTACGAGGCTCAAATCCCACCTGAACCAAATGGTATATTTGATTTTCAATTTCAATTATCTCTCGATATATAAGTGTTAATTAAAATCCAATTTTCATATTTTTTGCAAAAACGTAGCTAAAGATATTTACTCCGCAAAAACCGCGTTGACAAACGTGAAAAAAGAAAGTGGTAGTTTAATGTTGAATGGAGGGAGTATGTAACATTAATATTGTTAATAATAGTGATAATAATATTATTAACAATAATAATTATAATAATAATCATAAAAATATGAATTAAAACAAGATCAATTTAAAATCATTTTATTGCAAATCATAAATAAAATTCGTTTAAATTAAATATATTGACTGTTAAGAAAATTTTCATAAATATTTATCAAATATTAATGAAAATAAATGCTAAGTTTATCAAATCAAATATTAATGAAATAATAACAACTACAATATTACTAGTAATAGTAATAATAAGAATTTTGTTAATAGATTATTATCATTATATTTCAAATTTTATTAATCTTTTTGATTTTTTTTTCTAACTTAAAAATATTTATAAATTTTTTCTCATGTTATATAAAACTTAAAGAAATTTGCTTAAATATTGGGTGAATTAAAAAAAATATGGATTAATTGACAAGAATAATCCGAACTGGTCCTCTTATTTAATAACTAATCCGAACTCGAATTAATCCACGAATAATCTCAACTATTGAAGTAACATTCCATTAATATAGTTTGGCCAATTTTAACGGTTTGGATTTTACTTAAAATAAGAGTGAGGCAAAGTTAGAGTCGATTTCACCATTTTTTTTATGTGTTAGAGTCGATTGAAATTGTCCAAAGTACATTATTGGAATGTTATTTCAATAGTTGAGATTATTCATGGATTAATTCGAATTCGGATTATTTATGGAATAAGAGGATCAGTTCAGATTATTCTTGGCAATTAATCCAAAAAATTAAAAAAAAAAAAAAAGATGGCAAGAAGAACGTGTGATTGTTAGAACAAACATGAGACGTGTGATGATCAAGTTTGAAAAACGTGAAGAGTAGCTGTGATTCTCAAATTAGGCATGATTTGTTACTATATAAATAGAAGCATACTTGAACTGTAGCAATACAAAACATCAAACAAAGTAATTTACATTCATTTTTATACAAAGTCTAATAACATCTATTAAATTAGAAAATGTTAGGCGTGCCCCACGAAAACTTAAACCCAGGACAAGATATTGCTAATGAGCCTCCATTTCAGGTTAAAAATTCATAAAAGAAAATTATTTTTAAAAATTCATAATTATTAAAAGATTCTTATTTTTATCATAATTATGGATGATCTTTGGAAATTATTTTCAAAGATTCCATGTATTTTTTATTTTTTTTAGCTCCATAAATTATTTTAATTTTTAGATTTTCAAAGTAAAGAATTTTGAAAATATTTCCTCTTTTTGTTCCTGACCAAGAGCCCTCCATGAACATGATAAAAAAAAATTCATTTTAATTACTCACTAGCATGTCAATATGTAATTAGCAATAGTGTAATCTACTGCGTGTACATCGGTAGTAAATGACAGCTTCTACGGTTGTTTCTTTATGGTGTATATTTTTACACTTTATTTTTTATTTTGCTCTGGACAGGTCTCAAGTGGTTTGAATGATACTTCTGCACCAGTGTAGCATGGATACACTACGTGTCTTTGACGTTCGATAATAAGTCATTAGCGTCGTTTGTGCTCTTAATATTTTGTCATATAGTCTTAATGTTTGTGTGATGAATAAATAAATTCGAACGACTATTCTTGTTGCATGTTACTTCTTTGGAATAATGTTCTTTGTTTTTTTTTTTTGAACTAAAAAAATCTCATTAATTAAAAGTCGTACAACATCCACAATAAACTTCAATACTGAACATACACCAATATAGACGACGTGCATGTTTATATAGAAATTTCACCCGTCATCTCTTAAATTACGTGCTAGATATCCTGTATTATGTGCTAGAGGAGATGCTTAAAATTTATACCCTTCTAGTTATTGTTCATTTCGATTTAAATTAATCTATTTCAGTTCAACTTAAACAACATTAAATTTTAGTTTTGTTGTTACTATGTTGGTTCAACCCAACTAATTATAAATTTAATTTAGACCCAATAAGAACAAATTTACATACAAAAACTTTATAATTAATTTTCACCCAACTCCAATAAAAATAAGTTCATTTGTCCAAGTTCAATTCAGATCAATTTAGCATCAATAAGAGTCTGTTCTCCTCATATTAAGTTTTTCTGTTTCAGAAAACTTCAATAACTTCAGATTTCTAAATAAATTAATCAACTAATAATAATAATAATAATAATAATAATAATAATAATAATAACTAAGTTATAAACCAAGTGGTGGTTGCTCAGGTGGAATTTAAGTTAACCTGGAAGTGTCTCGCAACAAAGTGTGAGGTACCAGGCTCAAATCCCACCTGGAACCAAATGGTATATTTGCCGCAAAAACCGCGTTGGCAAACGTGAAAAAAGAAAGTGGTAGTTTAGAGTTGAATGGAGGGAGTATGTGACATTAATATTGTTAATAATAGTGATAATAATATTATTAACAATAATAATTATAATAATAATAATCATAAAAATATGAATTAAAACAAGATCAATTTAAAATCATTTTATTGCAAATCATAAATAAAATTAGTTTAAATTAAATATATTGACTGTTAATAAAATTTTCATAAATATTTATCAAATATTAATGGAAATAAATGCTAAATTTATCAAATATTAATGAAATAATAACAACTACAATATTACTAGTAATAGTAATAATAAGAATTTTGTTTATAGATTATTATCATTATATTTCAAATTTTATTAATCTTTTTGATTTTTTTTTTTCTAACTTGAAAATATTTATAAATTTTTTCTCATGTTATAACCTGGTTTTTCGTGACTTAATTAAACTAAGGCGGAAATATTAATTAAGTACATATATTACAAAACCAACTGTCATCGTCTTACAACTCAATATACATAATATTAGTTAAAGATAATACAGAGTTAATTCGATTACATTTTCTCAAAAAGGAGTACAAAAGAAGGTAAACCATCCCCAACATGATTAACGTTAGTCTCGGGGTACCTGCAATTATTAATTCTCGCATCAGTCTTTTTATACATGCAATGCTAAACGTATGCGATATAGAATATAAATAAATAAAACATATTGCAAGTAGGCAAACGAAAACATACACGGAAATATAATGATTCAAATACGAGCATACATCAAATCACATAACGTACAACACTCATCCATAATCATTCTCAATAAGGCGCATTTCAACACTTAAGATCAAAAATCATTCAGACAATAACCAATCAAAACAAGGAAATACATCCATCATACGTTACCTAATGAGTCTACGTTAGTAAGGCGGAATCATGCAGACATTATCCACGCAATAGCAATCAGGGCCAAACAGAGTGGACAAGACTGAAATGCTAGAGATATCTAAGGTAATAAGGACGGCCATATCCCTCGTCTAATGTATGCATACACCACCTATCGAGGATCATACTTATTCGCTATTCAAAAGGTATTCACCAAGAAAAATTCGACTATCACCAGAGACGGGTACCCCCGGTTGGGGCTGGTATTTTCCAATTACCATCTATAGGCCCATGGAAATATCAATGATGCCCCATCCCTGGGGTTGTATATACCGTGTCAAATAACAATCTCAAGATCGTTAAATAGCCTTTAGCAACTCAGGGAGGGAGCCAAAGTCCCCATAGACAGCTACCTCATTAACATCGAATTCAAGAGTCGCAACATGGCGAACAATCCAAGTATTTTACCAAGTAGCTCATTTTCTCAAATTCTTATTTCCTCGTTCATTCGTAACAAGTGACAATTCTGAATCTTAATAATATCGTATGAAATTTTAGTTCTAGCAGTTCTTCAGGTAAGCAGAAACACATAGAAAACTTAAATATTTATTTTGAGTCCGTTCGTAAATTTTAAATATTTTCACTATTTATTATTTTACTATTTATCACGGTCACTATTCATCATTTTACTATTCATAGCGGTTTTTAAAACGTGACACGCTTATCGAGGTATTTTTATACTTTGTACGTATTTTTATACTTTATACGTATTTTTATACGTATGCGTATTTTTAAACTTTGTACGTATTTTTATACGTATGCGTATTTTTATACTTTGTACGTATTTTTATACGTATGCATATTTTTATACTTATACGTATTTTATACTTATACGTATTTTTATACTTATACGTATTCTTATACTTATACGTATTCTTATACTTATACTTATTTTTATACTTATACGTATTTTTATACTTTGTATTTTCCTAAGTGTAAAATTAGACTCTTTTTATTTACTAAGTACAAATCTCTAGTTTCGAAGTCGTTAAGTTCGTTTTGCATTTAGTGATTTGTAATAATATTTTAAAAGTAAAACTCGGTTAAGTTTAGTCATATACTTAGCTAAAAATTTAACGGTTTCCATTTTTAGCGATGTTTGTCGAAGTTCATTTAAATAGTCCATATGTCCAAATCCATATTTAAGCAAATGCAGTATAGTAGCACTCGAATTTGTTCATTTTAATATATGTAACATTATTTTTATCGGTTTCGTCGATTCTTTTTATTAACGATTCATTATGCAATCTAATATAATCCTAATTACTATTCAAATTTAATAACTTAGTGATATATTTATTTTGACCAAAATAGGTCCAAATTAATTGGGAATGCCGTAGCCCCTATTTATTTTTACCCATTTATTTCTTTTTTTGTTTTTATCATAATTCATTACTTTAACTAATTAAATTACTTAAGTGATAAAAATAAAAAGCGACAAATTCATTTTAGGTCCAAAATAAACCCTAAAACCGTGGCCCTCTATATACTTGTGCAATTTATTTTCGTTTTCAAATTTATCGGTTTTTGACTTAAAGTTTTTATATACTAATTATTTAGACTAGACTAAAGCGATTTAAACCAATTGCAAATTTCACTAAACACTTTTATTATATTTATGAATAGTGTTTTATAACACTTTATATTCCTAACCTTTATACTTTAAAGATTTAGTTTGTTTAACTTATATACTTAGTATTGTATTTATTCACTAGTGAATTAAAACAACAATTAAATAAAACTTTATAAAAATTATAAATCAAACTAGGCATATACATGAAGAACACATGAATAAATGAAGAACACTTATGCTTCTCATAAGAACACAAATAACTTAAATATTTATATTATCATTTAAATTTCTCAAATTTTACTAACAACACTAATTAACCTAAACTAACATAACATGTTATTTACAAAAATTAAAACTAAAAATAAGTCCAAAAATAAGTGAAAAACCATGGCCCTCTTATATATTTTCACAAATTTTATTTTTGATTTTTATACTAATAATTCTATATCTTTTATCCTTTATATTATATGTATAATTAACATAAGTGAAAATCATACATGAAACATTAACAATTAAGAACAAATCATTTCACACATTCACATTTATTAACAAAATAAAATATAAGGAAATGAACATCAACATATGAACAATATTTTTAGTACTCATTTATTATAGTCTTTTAAGCATATGATTAACAAAAATTAAATCGAAAAATTAAACAAAATAAAAGGGGAAAGTCGTGGCCTATTGTAGAGGTTTCACAATTTTTATTTTTCGATTTTTATCTTCTAATTCATCATACAACACCTAGGTGATAAAATAAATCATGCATGCAAACAAAACATCAATTAGGAAAGTAACATTTATACAATTAGATTTTGTGCAAGCAATTATAGTGTGCGAGAGCACCTTAATTAGTCTAGTGAATGAAAAGCTTAGCAATTGTCGGGATCCACTATGTTGTCAAAGATGCTAAGATCGATGCCTCCACCTTGCTCCTCTTCTTTGGATAATTAGTACATACAAATGAAAATAAATAAGTTAGTAAATTATTTTAACTAAACTAACTAAACTAAAAATTTAAAGTGTAGTAATATTTTTATATTTAGGTGATGTATAGATTTTAAATGATCTTGATTTATGTTCATAAATATTTACAAGTTAAAAGAGGTAGTGATTACTAAATAGAAATGGTGGAGAAATAATTTAATGCTTAAGAAAATTTAAGAACAAAGTAAGAAATTTTTTAATGGTGAAATGAATGTAGAAGATGAAGATCATAAGAGAGCCTTGAGGTTGAAGATGAAGTTGCTCTTACTTAGGGTTTAGAGTGAATTTATTTAGAGAGAAAATACTCGGTGAGTTTAGGTGTTTTGTGTGGAAATGAATGTTGTAGTAGTAAGTTGTATATGTATTGTATGTAGTATGTATTTAGTATTTAGAAAGTACAAACATTAAACTTAAATAAGCTAATTAAGTGATGATGAAAAATATAGGAGTGTAAGTGACGGTCCAAAGTCGTATGCCGCAAATTAACAATTTATAACACTTAATTCCTAATACTAAACAAATAGTAAAGCGGAAGTAAGGGGTCGAACCACAGGGAAAAAGGTTAACTGAATTCAAGCTAAGCGTAGTTATAATGCCAAATAGAGCAACAGAGTAACAAGTAACCAAAGGGGGGGTTTTGGAGATGAATTACGAAAGCAAATAAACTAGCAAATTAAAACAAACGCAGAGAGTAAAAAGGAAAGGAATAAAGGATATAAAAAGGATCTCGGTTCAAGAAAAAGTCCGCGGTTTGGAGTTAATCGATCACGGTTATCCGGTTCTAGTTTATACTTTTGACTACCTTATCGTGAATCAAACAATTCTAATTCTCCTTATGTTTAGCTAATTAAAACGTAAACCGTTCTTAACTAACCCTAACCAAAAGACAACCTTAACGTAAACCGTTCAAGATTTAATCGATCGGCCGACTTTAATAACGAGAGAATCGATAAGGAACAAATAGCACATCTGATCAGGTTGTACTTTAGATGTTATGAAAATCGCTCCTAGGAATAAAAATCAACGTAAACCGTTCAACAATTAAACCTAGTCGTTACTAGCGTTAAGTTAATCAACGTAAACCGTTCAACTAACAAAACTAACAATTACGCAATGAATCAGACGACTAGTTGGCCACCTAGCAATCACAAATCAATCACGCAAGTATAAATCAAAACCGAGCAATAATCAATAATCAAAACAAAGACTAGAACTTTCAAACTCACAATTAAAACCAACCGTTTCAAATACTTAAACCGAGAAAAGAGATTAGTTATTCATACCGACGGTTACAAAATGCTTGGAGAGTTTGATCTTTAATCTCCCGATTTTGATCAAAACTAAAACTAGATCTAACTTAACTAAGCTAAGAAAATAAAAAGTGAAGAAGATGAAAATATGAAAAAGTGAAATGATAAAAATGAAGGATCTCCTGTTATTAGGAAACCCTTTGCTTAAGTAACATCTCGTATTGCTAAAAGCCCAACAAAAACAAATCATAAAAATAAAGCCCACTGAAGTCTGGAAGCATGAAGTCTGGAAGCAAAGTGTCCGCAGGCTGCTCGCGGGATGGTCGCGGCTCATGTGTAGTGCCCTTCTGTTTTACCTTCTTTATCTTCCTCGTCATGACTCGTGTGCAAGCTATGGTCGCGAATGCTAGCTCCTCTTCAATATTTCCTCCGTAGCTTCTCCTAAAACTCGTCTTATGCTCGTGTTCTCCGTAATCACCTTCAACACACACTAAAACGCCATAGTACGCGATCAATCCTATGTCAACAAAACGCCACATAATTACACGAAAACGCCCTATCTTAAGCCTAAAACTCCACTACTAACCTATACTCAACACGACTCATCAAACTCCCCCACGCTTAAGCTTTTGCTCGTCCTCGAGTAAACTCAACGAACGCCATACATTCCAAACCTACACTAGCTCTCAAGAAACGTGGTGGATTCAAATCAAAGCAAGTCGCACTCAAAACTCCAACCTCTAACTCCCTCGAATGGCTTGAGTAGTAGCCATTTTCACTCAATCTCGCAATATAATGGCAGAAATCCTCGAAATCTAGGAAATGCATACCCATCGACCTAACGATAATCAAGTAAGAATGATGACAAGCTCAGCTACGCCCCTTATTTCTCCATCCTAGCCCGCTCACTTGTGCTACTAGCGTTCTCCTGTGACAAAAGACGTATGTCACACACACAAACAACCCACACAAGCAAGCTCCTAAACGCCTCTACTCCGGAAATAAGACAAACTCAATCGCAAGAGAGGTGCCTACGACTGGTGCACCAGCGATTACGCCACACCGTAGCCTATCCTACCCTTCCGCCCTTGATTGTCACCCTTCTTATGTCGCCACTTGGGTAAAATTGGAAGTATTAGAACATTTTTCCTAAATCTCTCATTTTGCCTAGAGTGCATACTTGCGGGTTTTCTAACTTTATTTACCTCACTTCTACGCTCGTGGCACGCATCTCGATTTTTCATTTTACTCGGAGTGCCGCCCTTGCGGTTTTACTCCGCCCTCGGCCACATATCCCAATTTTGCCTAGGCGCCCTTTCGGGTTTTCACCTAGCCGGGATTCACTTTGTTTCTTTCTCGTATATTTTTTTTTTCTTTTTCTTCTGTTTTTTTTTTTTTTATACATATATAAAAAGTATACACATCACAGCAGTTCACTCCCCCACACTTAATCGACACATTGTCCTCAATGTGATGAAATAGAGGACACAAAATGGGGAAAAATCAGAATAGCGAGCAAATAGCAGAATTCTCAAGCTTGGACTCACACAATAAACTTAACTCCCTCTGCTAACACAGGTAACGTCAACAGTAATACGACGTCACCAACCAAAACCAGGGCCAAAGAACTCAACTTCACAAAGATACTCGGTAATCACAATTGATCGGCCGAGCGAGATGTCACGACACTCCCACGTCGAAATTTAACGGTATATCCACACCACCAACTCGGGGCCGAGACCGAGTCAACACACAATATCCTTAAACGCAAAGATGCTCGAATCCGCACTTAACCCGACACCCTCATAAAGAAACTGGCCACAAATAAGACGGTATATAGCAACAACACACAATAGCAACAAAATCGGGACAGAGCAAAGCGAACCCGACTCAAACTTATCGAATCAAATCCAAGAAATCACACATACCCGCTACACCAAAACCGAACCATGTATTCCATGTTGCATTTGCGTAGTTGTGCAATCCATTATTATCAAGAATAACCAAATTGTTCATTGAGACAATATGATCAAAAAGCCTCTCAAAAAAAACAATAAACCGTCAACACTAACCATAGTGGTGTAACAATTGAGCGAGCATCGGAACAACCTAATTGAACCATAACATTGAAACTCGGCAGCCGCCAGAATCAACAAGAACATTAGTAATCAAAATCGCATATATCCACCGACGAGCTAATTCCGCAGTGAATGTTCACAAAACCCGTTTCAACGGCTGACAAAACACAACCACGATCCAAAACAAACCAAATTCAAGCAAGGGAGGAGGCTTCGCGGTAGCTACGGTAGAGGCCAAACCACATCAAAAACCGAGCAGCCGACTTATCACGCTAATTCGAGAATTTAAACTCGGCTCGAGAACCCTTGGAGTGCTCGTACAAGTCGAGTCGACCCGATAACGACAACAAGTGGGATCAATATTAAAGAAAACGATCACCTTCGAGTGTGGACCAAGAACGACGCAAAACCCAGTGAAAACGACTCACCAAGCGGAAATTAAGGAGGAGACTGACGAGTACACACCTGAAATGAGATAGAAGCTTCAAGGTCGACCCAAAAGCAGCCTCAAAATTGAATTAAAAGCATGAAACTCAAGAATCCCCAAATTTGAGAAATTAGGGTTTCTGAGTGGGCTATTTCTTCTTGAGCTCCGACAGAAGTGACATTTGCGCTGCGGAGGGGAAGGTCGGCCAGTCTTGTGGGTCGGCAGCAGGTGGTGGTGGGGTGCTCCTTCGTCGTTTCCTTCTTCGCTCGTGCCCCTCTAATCTCTCTCTCTCTCTTTTTTTTTTTTTATTTTTTTTTTTTTATTTTTTATGGTGGTGAATGATAATTGTTGGGGAAAGGCTGAAATAAAAGAGGAAGAGAAAGGGGTGTCCGCGGCCCTCTTGCAGCCTTCTCGCGGTGTAAGTTCTGCCTCTTTTCAAGTTTTTTTTTTTTTTTTTTTTTTACAAACAAAAAGATAGTACAACAGCAAAAAGGGGGCAAACTCATAGAGCATATATTTTCCTCAGCAAAAAGGGGGGCCCTCGCTATTCGTCGTGAAGCAGATCTCATACCCCGTAATTCACAAGTGTGAGCGCACAACAACAAACTCCCTAACTTGACGTCACCGCCAACACCAAAGACGGTGCACAAAACAGAATCAAGCGGCCGATCTTCGTCTTGATGTCACATTGGCCACGACAAGCAGGCATTAACATAATCAGCATCGTAATAATACTAGTACCCTCAAGGTCTCGAAAATCATCAGTAAACACACTCGAGCTATTCGTCGTGATGTCCTAAAGTAGCAGCAATTCCGCATAAAAGGCCATCACTACCCACTTCAGTACTAACTCTAGTAACAACAGCCGTGGCAACGACAATTACACTATCAAACTCCATAACCCACTGACACTAACAGCAATCAGTGGTGTCCTCAGCGAAGTTAACCAAAAGTCGTCCCAAAATGCAACCACGACAGTCAAATACGACGCAATAACTACCCAACTCGCCTAAAGTAACGCGGTGATTGTTCGCGTAAGAAAACACGATACTATCCTAGATTCGTGCCGAGAACCAATAATAACCAGTAGAAACACTCACCCATTTGGCACAGACAACGACTAGGGCCGATAGGTCGTGTGGACAGCATGTTTACACCCGAATACGATTCATAGATCGACCAAGCACAAGCAAACCGCAGCAGCAATGAGAATAAGGCCGACGCACACCAAATTCGAAGAAAATTCGACCCACCACGCGCTTTTGTAACAACACAAGACTACAAGGGCTTCGGGTTGTTAGTTCTTGATCTCAATTATCCTAAAACATGTAACAAACCGTCACAAGCACCTGTTAATGAAATAAAAACTAAACTTAAATGCAGAAATAAAACGATAAATCAAGGGTTGCCTCCCCGATAGCGCTTTTGTTTAACGTCGTTCGCTCGACGCCTTTTTCCTTTTTCAAACTTCTAACTTAAGCCTCCTGTCAAGAGCGGAACAGCTCAAAGCTCGTAGTAACTTGTCAAACATGCTAGCAAACACACCATAAAAGTGATAATAGCAAATAAAAATCAAACTATAGCATGCATGATCAAAGAGAGTATACGCACATGATACATATTTCTCTGGGCTCCTAAAAGTAGGCTTTATGTCACAGAATGACTCTTTACATGATGAATCATGTATAGAGGAAATGGGGTGACAAGACAAAGACAAACAAGGAACCTTAGGTATTAAAGCCAACGAATCATCTAAGGGATTTATGATCAATGCATCCGTCGGAAGGAGTACATCAACTAGCTCAATTTCCTCCTTATTTTCCCCTCTCCCTTCAAAGTCTTCTCCGTCTCGCTCATTCTCTAAAGTAACACTCGGTGAATCCTCTAGAATCACATTATCACTCAAATCGGGAGAGGGAATACAAAAGCTCGACTCACAATCCTCCTCCTCCTCATCATCATCCCAAAAATCGTCATCGCTATCTACATCACAAGTCTTATGGGAATTACTAACTTGGGTTCAGCGGGAGGGAGTATCAAATTCAAGCTCATTCTCAGATTGATTCATCGTGATTAAGAACATGATCATCACGTGTCTCAAGTCTAGCTATAGTTTCCCCTAATTGTGCAGCCTGGCTCTCAAGGTTCTCGATACTAGCCTTAGTCTCTAGTTGGATTTGAGCCACACTAGTTTGAAAGGCCAACTGGGTACTTGCTAAAACTCTAATCATTTCTTCCGTGGACATAGATGATTGATGGGTCTCGGTTGAGGTCTCCTTAGAGAAGAATTGTGCAACTCCCATTGTTAAAGTATCATGAGCCAAATAGAGGAAAAAGTCCCACTTTTCATCATAGTTCATCTCATACATGAATCTCCCTTCACCATAGTATAAACATGACCTGCAGCTTTCCTCATTCAAACCGTTAAAAATTACATGACAAAGTTCCCACGTTTGATAAGGATGACGACAACGAATAACGTACTCATGGAGCCTATTAAAGTATTTATAAAATAATTCATGCTCATATTGGGGGAAATATTTACTAGCCATCTACCCTAAAATTAAACAAAAACAAAACTAAAACTAAAACTAAAATAACATGAAAAATAAGGACTATGTACACTACGCTATAAAACACAATTAACGCCTATTCCCCGGCAACGGCGCCAAAATTTGACGGTCCAAAGTCGTATGCCGCAAATTAACAATTTATAACACTTAATTCCTAATACTAAACAAATAGTAAAGCGGAAGTAAGGGGTCGAACCACAGGGAAAAAGGTTAACTGAATTCAAGCTAAGCGTAGTTATAATGCCAAATAGAGCAACAGAGTAACAAGTAACCAAAGGGGGGGTTTTGGAGATGAATTACGAAAGCAAATAAACTAGCAAATTAAAACAAACGCAGAGAGTAAAAAGGAAAGGAATAAAGGATATAAAAAGGATCTCGGTTCAAGAAAAAATCCACGGTTTGGAGTTAATCGATCACGGTTATCCGGTTCTAGTTTATACTTTTGACTACCTTATCGTGAATCAAACAATTCTAATTCTCCTTATGTTTAGCTAATTAAAACGTAAACCGTTCTTAACTAACCCTAACCAAAAGACAACCTTAACGTAAACCGTTCAAGATTTAATCGATCGTGACTTTAATAACAAGAGAATCGATAAGGAACAAATAGCACATACAATCCAGTTGTACTTTAGATGTTATGAAAATCGCTCCTAGGAATAAAAATCAACGTAAACCGTTCAACAATTAAACCTAGTCGTTACTAGCGTTAAGTTAATCAACGTAAACCGTTCAACTAACAAAACTAACAATTACGCAATGAATCAGACGACTAGTTGGCCACCTAGCAATCACAAATCAATCACGCAAGTATAAATCAAAACCGAGCAATAATCAATAATCAAAACAAAGACTAGAACTTTCAAACTCACAATTAAAACCAACCGTTTCAAATACTTAAACCGAGAAAAGAGATTAGTTATTCATACCGACGGTTACAAAATGCTTGGAGAGTTTGATCTTTAATCTCCCGATTTTGATCAAAACTAAAACTAGATCTAACTTAACTAAGCTAAGAAAATAAAAAGTGAAGAAGATGAAAATATGAAAAAGTGAAATGATAAAAATGAAGGATCTCCTGTTATTAGGAAACCCTTTGCTTAAGTAACATCTCGTATTGCTAAAAGCCCAACAAAAACAAATCATAAAAATAAAGCCCACTGAAGTCTGAAAGCAAAGTGTCCGCAGTCGAGCCAGCGGGATGGTCGCGGCTAGCGGTGCCCTGCCCGCCTAACATTTTTTCTTGTATCTTCCTCGTCCGCGACTCGTGTGCAAGCTATGGTCGCGAATGCTAGCTCCTCTTCAATATTTCCTCCGTAGCTTCTCCTAAAACTCGTCTTATGCTCGTGTTCTCCGTAATCACCTTCAACACACACTAAAACGCCATAGTACGCGATCAATCCTATGTCAACAAAACGCCACATAATTACACGAAAACGCCCTATCTTAAGCCTAAAACTCCACTACTAACCTATACTCAACACGACTCATCAGTAAGTGAATTGATGTGTGTAAGTAGAGCAAAGGGAAGAGGATAATCTTGAGCCAAGAGGCTCAAATATCTCGGCCAACATGAAAAACAAAGGCCCGATTTTCGTTTTTGAAATTTTCGATTTGCGCGCACGCGAAAAGTCTCGAAATAAAAGATATGATCTTAAAATAATGTTTCGAAGTAAGATCGAAAATAAAAATGAAAATAAACTTTGAAGGGTGACTAAAACAAAAATTGAGTTTAAAACCCTCAAAATTTTGAATAAAAATTCGCTAGGTCGAAATACTTATTTTTTTCATTGAATGTTAACGATTTAAATAATTATAGTCAGCCGTCAAAAAGTTTATCAGTTTAAATTTAGTGTGACTTAATATTTCGATATTTTGCGAAAGTGTCAAATAAATAGAATCGAAATAGTGTTTAGAAATTTAGAAATTACTCGTAGAATTTATAAATAATAATCAAAATGATTATTCTTTAACTATTAGTTTGATGTTAAGTATTATGTGTAAGTGAATTTGGAAGAGGATTAGGTGGCTTAGTCACCTTTAAGTGGCTCGGCCACTTGGCCAATTTTGCCTCGTTTTGCGCGCCGAAATTTGTCGTCAAAAAATTTGTCGTCGATTCGTCATTTTATTTATCGAGTTCAAATATGTAAAAATAAAGTTCGAATTCGAAGTATAAAAAATAGTTTTTGTTTAGTCGCGATAAAAATTGTAGTGTATTGTGTTAGGATATAATAGGGTGAACTAATTATCGCTTTCCTAATTATAATTAGTTTAAATTAACACGGGGAGTTACAGCTTAAATATTGGGTGAATTAAAAAAAAAATTAGGATTAATTGCCAAGTGTAATCCGAACTGGTCCTCTTATTTCATAACTAATCCGAATTCGGATTAATCCACGAATAATCCCAACTACTGAAATAACATTCCAATAATATACTTTGGCCAATTTTAACGGTTTGGATTTTACTTAAAATAAGAGTGAGGCAAAGTTAGAGTCGATTTCACCTTTTTTCTACGTGTTAGAGTCGATTGAAATTGTCCAAAGTACATTATTGGATTGTTACTTCAATAGTTGCGATTATTCATGGATTAATTCGAATTCGGATTATTTATGGAATAAGAGGATCAGTTCAGATTATTCTTTGCAATTAATCCAAAAAATTTTTAAAAAAAAAAAAAAGATGGCAAGAAGAACGTGTGATTGTTAGAACAAACATGACACGTGTGATGATCAAGTTTGAAAAACGTGAAGAGTAGCTGTGAATCACAAATTAGGCATGATTTGTTACTATATAAATAGAGGCATACTTGAACTGTAGCAATACATAAAACATCAAACAAAGCAATTTACATTCATTTTTACACAAATTAAAGTCTAATAACATCGATTAAATTAGAAAATGTTAGGCGCGCCCCACGAAAACTTAAACCCAGGACAAGATATTGCTAATGAGCCTCCGTTTCAGGTTAAAAATTCATAAAAAAAAAAATTATTTTTAAAAATTCATAATTATTGAAAGATTCTTGTTTTTATCATAATTATGGATGATCTTTGGAAATTATTTTCAAAGATTCCATGTATTTTTTTTTTTTGAGCTCCATAAATTATTTTAATTTTTAGATTTTCAAAGTAAAGAATTTTGAAAATGTTTCCTCATTTTGTTCCTTACCAAGAGCCCTCCATGAACATGATAAACAAAAATTCATTTTTAATTATTCGCTAGCATGTCAATATGTAATTAGCAATAGTATAATCTACTGCGTGTACATCGGTAGTAAATGATAGCTTTTACGGTTGTTTCTTTATGGAGTATATTTTTACACTTTATTTTTTATTTTGCTCTGGACAGGTCTCAAGTGGTTTGAATGATACTTCTGCACCAGTGTAGCATGGATACACTACGTGTCTTTGACGTTCGATAATAAGTCATTAGCATCGTTTGTGCTCTTAATGTTTTGTAATATAGTCTTAATGTTTGTGTGATGAATAAATAAATTCGAACGACTATTCTTGTTGCATGTTACTTCTTAATTTGGAATAATGTTCTTCGTTTTTTTTTTTGAACTAAAAAAATCTCATTAATTAAAAGTCGTACAACATCCACAATAAACTTCAATACTGAACATACACCAATATAGACGACGTGCATGTTTATATAGAAATTTCACCTGTCATCTCTTAAATTACGTGCTAGATATCCTATATTATGTGCTAGAGGAGATGCTTAAAATTTTTACCCTTCTAGTTATTGTTCATTTCGATTTAAATTAATCTCTTTCAGTTCAACTTAAACAACATTAAATTTTAGTTTTGTTGTTACTATGTTGGTTCAACCCAACTAATTATAAATTTAATTTAGACCGAATAAGAACAAATTTACATACAAAAATTTTAAAATTTATTTTTACCCAACTCCAACATAAATAAGTTCATTTGTCCAAGTTCAATTCAGATCAATTTAGCATCAATAAGAGTCTGTTCTCCTCATCTTAAGTTTTTCTGTTTCAGAAAACTTCAATAACTTCAGATTTCTAAATAAATTAAAAAACTAATAATAATAAAAATAACTAAGTTATAAACCAAGTGGTGGTTGCCCAGGTAATTTGAGTTAACCTGGAAGTGTCTCGCAACAAAGTGTGAAATACCAGGCTCAAATCCCCCTGGAACCAAATGGTATATTTGATCTTCAATTTCAATTATCTCTCGATATATAAGTGTTAATTAAAATCCAATTTTCATATTTTTTGCAAAACGTAGCTAAAGATATTTACTCCGCAAAAACCGCGTTGGCAAACGTGAAAAAAGAAAGTGGTAGTTTAGAGTTGAATGGAAGGAGTATATAACATTAATATTGTTAATAATAGTGATAATAATATTATTAACAATAACAATTAAAATAATAATCATAAAAATATGAATTAAAACAAGATCAATTTAAAATCATTTTATTGCAAATCATAAATAAAATTAGTTTAAATTAAATATATTGACTGTTAATAAAATTTTCATAAATATTTATCAAATATTAATGAAAATAAATGCTAAATTTATCAAATATCAATGAAATAATAACAACTACAATAATACTAGTAATAGTAATAATAAGAATTTTGTTAATAGATTATTATCATTATATTTCAAATTTTATTTATCTTTTTGAATTTTTTTTTCTAACTTAAAAATATTTATAAACTTTTTCTCATGTTATATAAAATTTAAAAAAATTTGCTTAAATATTGGGTGAATTAAAAAAATTAGGATTAATTGCCAAGAGTAATCCGAACTAGTCCTCTTATTTCATAACTAATCCGAACTCGAATTAATCCACGAATAATCCCAACTATTGAAGTAACATTCTAATAATATACTTTGGCCAATTTTAACCGTTTGGATTTTACTTAAAATAAGAGTGAGGCAAAGTTAGAGTCGATTTCACCATTTTTTTTACGTGTTTGAGTCGATTGAAATTGGCCAAAGTACATTATTGGAATGTTACTTCAATAGTTGGGATTATTCGTGGATTAATTCGAATTCGGATTATTTATGGAATAAGAAGATCAGTTCAAATTATTCTTGGCAATTAATCCAAAAAATTTTTTTAAAAAAAAAAAAAAAAAAAAAAAAAAAAATATGGCAAGAAGAACGTGTGATTGTTAGAACAAACATGAGACGTGTGATGATCAAGTTTGAAAAACGTGAAGAGTAGCTGTGAATCACAAATTAGGCATGATTTGTTACTATATAAATAGAGGCATACTTGAACTGTAGCAATACATAAAACATCAAACAAAGCAATTTACATTCATTTTTATACAAAGTCTAATAACATCTATTAAATTAGAAAATGTTAGGCGCGCCCCACGAAAACTTAAACCCAGGACAAGATATTGCTAATGAGCCTCCGTTTCAGGTTAAAAATTCATAAAAGAAAATTATTTTTAAAAATTCATAATTATTGAAAGATTCTTATTTTTATCATAATTATGGATGATCTTTGGAAATTATTTTCAAAGATTCCATGTATTTTTTTTTTTTTAGCTCCATAAATTATTTTAATTTTTAGATTTTCAAAGTAAAGAATTTTGAAAATATTTCCTCTTTTTGTTCCTTACCAAGAGCCCTCCATGAACATGATAAAAAAAAATTCATTTTTAATTATTCGCTAGCATGTCAATATGTAATTAGCAATAGTATAATCTACTGCGTGTACATCGGTAGTAAATGATAGCTTCTACGGTTGTTTCTTTATGGAGTATATTTTTACACTTTATTTTTTATTTTGCTCTGGACAGGTCTCAAGTGGTTTGAATGATACTTCTGCACCAGTGTAGTATGGATACACTACGTGTCTTTGACGTTCGATAATAAGTCATTAGCATCGTTTAATTTGTGCTTTTAATATTTTGTCATATAGTCTTAATGTTTGTGTGATGAATAAATAAATTCGAACGACTATTCTTGTTGCATGTTACTTCTTTGGAATAATGTTCTTCGTTTTTTTTTTTTTTTTTTAACTAAAAAAATCTCATTAATTAAAAATCGTACAACATCCACCATAAACTTCAATACTGAACATACACCAATATAGACGACGAGCATGGTTATATTGTAACACCCCGTGTTAATTTAAACTTAATATAATTAGGAAATCGATAATTAGATAATCTCATACAATTATTTCCTAACATAATACACTACATTTTTTTTTCTAGCGACTAAACTAAAACTATTTTTATATACTTCGAATTTGAACTTTATTTTTACATATTCGAACTCGATAAATAAAATGACGAATTGACGACAAATTTTTCAACGACAAATTTCGGCGCGCAAAACGAGGCCAAAATGGGCCAAGTGGGCCGAGCCACTTTAGGTGACTTAATCCTCTTCCAAATTCACTTACACATAACACTTAACATCAAACTAATAGTTAAAGAATAATCATTTTGATTATTATTTATAAATTCTAATTTCTAAATATCTAAACACTATTTCGATTCTATTTAATTGACACTTTCGCAAAATATCGAAATTCTAAGTTATACTTATTGTAAACTGATAAACTTTTTGACGGTTGATTATAAATATTTAAATCGTTAACATTCAACGGAAAAAAATAAGTATTTCGACCAAATGAATTTTTATTCAAAGTTTCGAAGGTTTTAAACCCAATTTTTGTTTTAGTCACCCTTCGAAGTTTATTTTCATTTTCATTTTCGATTTTATTTCGAAACACTATTTTAAGATCATATATTTTATTTCGAGACTTTTCGCGTGCGCGCAAATCGAAAATTTCAAAAACGAAAATCGGGCCACTTGTTTTGTGTGTTGGCCGACTTCCCCTAGCTCACTTCTACAAGTTTTATCCTCTTCCATTCTTCTCTTACACAAGCATGCTTTACTTGTACAAATTGCATTTCACTTACACACCTACTTAATTCATCATCACACTTAATTAGCTTGATTTAAATTAAATGTTTATACATACTAAATACCTAATACAATACATATACAATTTACTACTACTACTACATTCATTTACACACAAACACAAAAACATACTAAGTCTTTTTCTCTCTAAATAAAACAACTCAAACACACTTGTAAGAGCAACTTCATCTTCAACCTCCAAGATCATTTATGATCTTCATCTTCTACATTCATTCCTCCATTAAAATTTCTTACTTTAGCTTTAATTTTTCTTAAGCACTTAAATAATTTCTCCACCATTTTTATTAAACAATCACTTCCTCTTTTTACTTATAATT